>JAQPPZ010017218.1:2500000-3750000 GCA_028583015.1 Wollemia nobilis
GGATTTACACCTAGCCAAAGGATACCTAGTAGAATACCTTTTCACTCCAACCTTATTTCAGAAAACATACACCAATCATACTCATAAGAAAAATGTGCCCATACCTTATTGGAGTAGAAGATAATTGAACCTTCAAGTTGTCACCACACACAACTCTCAAAATTCCAACCAAGTTAGGGTTAGAATAAAAAGAAATGAGCAATAATATAAACTTCCTTTATTACACCTTTTAGCTCCACTCCTTTAAAAAAAACCACCATAACATGCCAATAAATCAACAATCATAGACTCACACCTTATACCTCCATTTTTAATTTTAGCATAGCAAAGAATAATCTTAAAAATACATCCAAAGAAATATGCCCTTATTTCTCCTAAGCTTTTATTCAATGCTAATCACAAAATCCAAAACTCATAAAATTTAATCACACCTTATAAATCACTGTCAAAGAAACTCTGAATTTTGTGGCATAAAGACGTTTTAATAAAAACATTTGTTACTCTAGCAAAGCACCCCTGCGAGACTCGAAACACCGACCTCCGCCAATGCAGTGCCCAAAAGCAGCCTTCACTGCCACTAGCCCATGCGGGCTACAAAGTTCACAAGTGAACTTCCCTCCACTTCACCCTAAAAAAAAAACTCCCAAAGACTTTTCAACCGCACGTGCTTCTAAGTCTTCCTTCGATCGCAGCGAATACAAAGCACAAACACCGCAAATTGCATTCGGGGAATTTCAAATTCATTAGCCTTCCAACCTTAGGAGTTGGAGAATAAATAGTCTCTTCGAAGACACCTTGACGTCGGCGGAAATAAATACCATTTCAAAATTAATCAAAAGTCTTTTCAAAAAGGGTTTAAAAAATAATTAAATAAATAATAAATAGAACCTCCATTGGTTTTAATAAAAACCATTTAACTTGGTTTTAATAAACCTATCCAACTTGGTTTTAATAAAAATCGGTTTGGTTTTAATGAAAAACCCTTGCCAATGGAATCTCTCCGGATTCTCTTAAAAATATTCTCTTGGAATATTCCACCTTTGAAGCCAACACATCCTCTTAACATTAATGCCATTTCCTTTTGACATCAATGACAACTCATAGACAAGAAGCTAGGATCTCAAACCCAAATTTGCCAACACTCCTTATATTTTTCTTATTTTAGCTAAAGGTCTTGGCAGACTTTTCTTGAGGAGAAGACAGCAAGGTAGATTATTAGGTATTAGGGTGGGTGACGAAGTTTTAACGCACCTGTAGTTTGTGGATGACACTAGTTTGGTGGGAGTGGCCATCTTCAGGGAAGCAAGAATGATTAGGGATACTCTTAATGTCTATCTCAGGGCTACTCAATAGGTCATTAATGACAAGAAATCCAAAGTGGTTTTTTTAAATCTGGAGCAAAGGCTTCAAAACAAAATTTTAGAAATCCTGGGATTTACAAGGACTTCTCTCCCAGTGGTTTACTTGGGGGTCCCCTTGCACTTTAAGAAGCTAAAATTAGACACATGGAGGAATCTGCTGGAGTGTATCAAGGAAAAAATTAATCATTGGTCTCACAAGTGGTTAAGTTATGGTGGCAGATTAACGTTCTTACAGTCAGTCATTCAAGCCATGCCAATTTACAAATTCTCTATCCTGGCTGCCCCGTTTAAAATATGGAAAGAGTTGGACAGGATGGCTAGAAATATTTTATGGGAAGGAGCAAAGGGAGAGAGAAAGTGGGCCTTAGGGGGCTAGGACAAAATTACCCAGCCCAAGGTTAAAGGAGGTCTGGGTTTGAGAAAATCTAAGCTGAATAATAAAGCTTTGGTCAGGAAAGTCTATCTTGGAGATGGATCTCCCAACCCACCTCCCTTTTTAGTAGAATCCTAATTAGCAAATACCTGGGATAGGCCAACCCAATCGATGTAGCTCACATCCCCTTGGATGGTACTAGGTCCCTTGTTTGGCAGGATCTCAAGTTAGGGTCTCAGGTTGTTAAAGACCGCTTATTTTGGAAAGTGGGAAGAGGGGAGAAGGCTCATTTTTGGATAGATTCTTGGGATCAGTTCCCACCCATCATTGCTGAATTTCTAGAATTACAGCCAATAAAAGCAGCCATTGAAGCCAAGGGATGGATCCATATTGAAAGTTATTTCACAACTACTCAGCTGGGGGAGTGTAAGTTTAAGCAGTTCAAGAAGTTGGATGAGTGGCCCATTTCAATCCCTTCGAATTTTTCGCCTATCATGACTAAAATTTTGATAGAAATATTTCTTACAGGGGGAGACGTGGAGGATGAATTAGCCTGGGGCTTTGGGAGTCTTGGTGTCTATACTGTAAATGATGGATATGACAGCATTCTCCTAGAGCCCCCCCTCATACTTTTTAGGTTGAGGACTGGAGGAAAATTTGGCACTCTAAAGGCTGGTCGAAAGTTAACTTTTTTTCCTGGCAGTGCATGCATAATGGAATCCTAACTTTTTATAATCTCAAAACAAAAGGTATCATCGGCCCTTCTCAATGTGTACTATGGTACAAGAGCGAGGAAACTGTTGACCATTTGTTGTTTGGTTGCCCTTTCACCCGACAAATTTGGCTGTGTTAGTTTGCTTACTTTAAAATTCAAGTAAGTGGTGACCTGAACCGGATGAATATCTGGAAAAATGGCAGAAAGGTAGATTCAAATCTAAAGCTCTCATTTTGGCTAGGAGCTCGGTTTAAGCTTTATCTGGTGGCAAGTATGGCTAGAAAGAAATGCCAAAATTTTTAGAGAAAATTTTACTACTCTTGATGGGGTTTGGCAGACCATTTGGAGCAAGGTTACCAAAACTGTGGTTGTTCATGCTGAGGAGGAAGCTCAAATTGGCATTGGAGCTTTGGAAGAATGCCCTAAACTGCAAGAGGGATAGGACAAAATTTTTTGGAAACCTACCCTTGAAGGTTGGATTAAAATCAATACTAATGGAGCTGCAAAAGGCAATCCGAGTAGAACCAAAATTGGAGTGGTGTGCTGGAACCATGTTGTGACTGTGCTCTATTGGGAATTGCAAGACCTAGGAAGATCCACTAACAATGAAGCCGAAGCCATTGCCATCAAGTCTGCTTCTGTTTGGGCAGTGAAACATGGCCACCACAAGATTATTCTTGAATCAGACTTGCAAATAATGGTTGGAGCGACTGCATGAGGAACTTTGATCTGAAAACTTGGAGGTTGAGGGCTCTTGTTACCCAAATTAAAGAATTATGGAAGGAATTGGAGGACATGGTCCCAGTTTATGCGAGTAGATATTTGAACAAAGCAGCTGACTTTCTGGCTAAGATGGGTGCAAAAAAGGAGGTTGGAGTTCAGTTGCACAGTGACATGGATATTGAGGATGAGGTGATTAGACAGGGTCTAGAAAGGTCCTTGAGCCAATGATCAAAGAAAAAGCAAAGGGAGGAAAGTTGTCACAATATTGCGACATGTTGCGCCGTCACGGTCGTTGGAGGAAAGTTGTCACAATATCACGACATGTTGCACCGTCATGGTCGTTGGAGGAAAGTTGTCACGATATTGCGACATGTTGCGCCGTCGCAGTCATTTGAGGAAAGTTGTCAAGATATCATGACATGTTGCACCATCACGGTGGTTGGAGGAAAGTTGTTGCGATATCGTGACATGTTGCGCTGTCACGGTTGCTGGAGGAAAGTTGTCGCGATATCGCGACATGTTGTGCCGTCACGATCGCTGGAGGAAATTTGTTGCAGAAAGTTGTCACGATATTGTGACATGTTGCACCATTGCGGTCGCTGGAGGAAAGTTGTCACGATATCACGACATGTTGCGTCATCACGGCCAAGGGAGGAAAGGTGTCGTGATATCGTGACATGTCACTTCATCACGGCCAAGGGAGGAAAGGTGTCGCGATATCGTGACATGTTGCTTCGTCACGGCCTAGGGAGGAAAGGTGTCATGATATCGCGACATGTTGCTTTTTCACGGCTAAGGGAGAAAAGGTGTCGCGATATCACGACATGTTGCTTTTTCACGGCCAAGGGAGAAAAGGTGTCACGATATCGCGACATGTTGCTTTTTTGTGGCAAAAGGAGAAAAGGTGTTGTGATATCATGACATGTTGCATTTTCGTGGCCAAGAGAGAAAAGGTGTCACGATATCGCGACATGTTGCATTTTCACAGCCAAAGGAGAAAAGGTGTCACGATTTCGTGACATGTTGCATTTTCACAACAAAAGGAGAAATGGTGTCGCGATATCGCAACATGTTGCATTTTCATGGTCAAAGGAGAAAAGGCGTCGCGATATCACGACATGTTGCTTCATCGTGACCGAGAGAGAAATAGTGTCGCGATATCGTGACATGTTGCACTTTCGTGCCCAAAGGATAAAAGTGTCACGATATCGTGACTTGTTGAATTTTCACGGCCAAAGGAGGAAAATGTTGCGATATCACGACATGTTGCTTTTTTGCTGCCAAAGGGGAAAAGTGTCGTGATATCGCGACATGTTGCATGTTTGCGGCCTAAGGAGAAAAATAGTGTCACGATTTCATGACGAGCTGCATCAACTGTCCATGTCGACCCCTTGCTAGCTAGTTAATGGTTTAGGAGATTTGGCTCCATTGTAAATCTTCTTCTACTATTGTAAGCTTGTGTTCTCTCTAAATTCGGCTGGGAAGAGTCTCTTCCCATATTGTAATTGATTTTTGTTCTAATACAATTTTTTTCAAATTTTTCAAAAAAAAATATTTAACTAGTTACTCTCAAAAGGATTAGTTTGTGTTTGTTGATTGTTAAATATCAAGAGCACAAAAACAACATATTATCAAAGTTTTTAGAGACACTATTTGGTGCACAAAACCTGCAATATCTCATGGCCTAAAAAAGCCATTAAAATCAGATCAGATTCCTCCAAGCAGTGGAGATGAAAGCCACCATCATAATCAGTAAAAGAAGGTACAATCAAGACTTGGTATCAAAGGTTTTTTATTATAGAATTCCATTATTTCATATTTTTTACATATTATTAGGACCTGTGTTAGATCTCTCCTACATATATCCTCAAAAGGTAACAGTGGTATCAAAGCCATGGTGAATCATGATAGGAATAGGATGGCCTACATCCATTATAGTTCCTCTTTATATTTTTGCAAATCGGATTCACCATTGTGCACCGCCACTTGCAAAAGTCATCATAATAAAATTCTAGTAGGTCAAGAGGAATAGGGAGAGCAACAATATTTAATAGAGGGAGTCACAAGCGAGGACTAAAATAAATCTCAGTTACAAAAATTCTAAGATTACATTTGGCTAGAATCTTTCCAAAGAGTTGCAATAAAACTTCTGAATACTAGGACTCAACATTCAGTCCACTAGTTTGATAGATCAATTATTGAATATTATTATATCCAAAATTATAAATTCTTCCATTCAAGTTTCTAACAACTTATTACAAGAAAATGATATTCTAGAAAATGTTTGGAAGCTTCCTACAAGAGAGTTAGGAAGAATATCTTCTTACAATTATTCTAGCACTTGCAACAACAAGGAGAAGACTCAAAATTTCAAACACCTAGAAAAGTGTCCTATTACATGAGTTGCAATATTGCAAACTATAGAAGAGAAGAAAAGGACACAATAGTCTTATAGCAAACTCAAGGTAGAAGAGACTCTAGAAGATGAGTTAAGGAGAAGATAGGAGATTGGTGATCTCGATTCAATATTAATACTTGTAGAGTGTAGAAGTAGAAATGCCATAAAAGCCTTGATCCATAAGAAAAATCTATAAAATCCTTGATCCAGAAGAAGAGGCTAAATAAGCCTTGCTCCAGAGGAGAGAAGACCATAAAATCCTTAATTCTAAACTAAAATTCTGAGAAGAATTCTTGATTCAAAAGAAAAGTTCCTAATTTAGAACAAAACTCTAGAGAAGTGTTCCTGAAGTAGACTCTAGAGAAGAGTCCATCAAATAGGATATTGGGGGTCTCCTTTTTTATTAAATACTTCTTTCATAAGAAGCTAAATATATTAGGAGAAAATCTCATTGAAGAACTTCCATTCTTGGAAGAAATACAATAACTAGGAGAGTCCTATTCAAATCTAGAAGCAGTAGATTTTAGAGATTCGAAAAGAAATCTCATCACCAAAACTTATAGAAGTAAAAGGTTGAAAAAAATGTCTTAGTTGGAAGACCAAAGAAGCTGCAAGATAGAAGACCTTGGAGAGGTCTCAAGGAGTAAAAATAAGAAGGCTTGGAGAGCCTTGTTGTAGATCTCAAAGAAGCATCATCAAAAGAGTTCCTAGGAGAACTCATTGGAGAAATCCACTACCAAGTAGAAGATCTTGATAGTGAAGGACTTGGGAAAATTGTAACCATAAAAAAAAAATCTCAGGAGTGCCAAATCCCAAAAGAATAATTTAGTGAAGACCTCAAGATATTTAGAATCTTGAGAAGGAGAAGATCCTATTTGAAGTCAAAATTTGATAAGAATATTGAAGGAAGATTCAAATAGAAGAATCCTACCAAATCTAGGATATTTGGAGATTACCTCTCATAGTAAGAAGGCATAGTTCAAATAAAATAGTTATTTTAATATATAGCCAAAACTAGAATATCATTGAAAGGATCAAGCCATCAAACTCCAAGCTCAAGATAGAAAGTTCAAGACCACAGTTTGGTGAAGAAGAAAACTATTTTTGACAGTAAAAAAGAAACTGTGAATTCATCCATTACAAGGTAGTATCTTGGTGAATCAAAACACCAATATCTACATCATATATAGAAGACATTAAAGGTAAGAAACTAGGGTGCAATTGGTTGAACTTCAAATTAGGGTTCATTATCAAATTCTATTAAGTACCATATTTGGATTAAAGCTGCAAGGAGAAGATCTCATATTGTAGTCTTCAAGAAAGTGCAAAAAAGATAATTCATTTTAATATATATTTTCATATTAAATAGGAGTTGGATATTTTTTGAAAGAAACAAAATTATCACCTACCTATTATCTATCTAGAAAGTAAGAATGCTATATCCTACAATATTGATTGTAGTGAAAAAATTGATAATATTAATTATAGATTACTCTTAAAAATTGCAGAGATTATTAAGTGTAGTTGAAATTAATTTGAGAGCTTATTTATAGAAGCATTAAGGTGATATTATTATTACCTTTAAAGTGCATTAAATTGGAAATATTAATCCATTAGCACTACTCTAGTTAATATTTAACTGGTTACTCTCAAAAGGATTAGTTTGTGTTTATTGATTATTAAATATCAAGAGTACAAAACCAGGAGATTATCAAAGTGTTTAGAGATACTATTTGGTGCACATAACCTATAGCATTTCATGTCCCAAAGAAGCCACCAAAATCATATCAGATTCCTCCAAGGAGTGGAGAAGAAAGCCACCATCAAAATCATTAAAATAAAATACAAATAAAGACTTGGTGAGTCTTAGATTCGAGGTGCACTAAAGGTTTTTATACATGTGAAAATTAGTGCAAAAATTACTTCTACAAAAGCTTCTATCTACTTGGGTTTATTACCATATTAATCAAGCAAAAGGAGAGAGTTGTCCAGCAAAGAAGACAACATCAAATCAGCCCTTGCCTATAAGAAATTCGCCATTAAAACCAACAAAAAGAGATTGCAAAAGGAGGTACAAAATGAATGTATTATATTTACAAATTCTATTTACATTATCTTGCACCATGATATTATTTCCTACATAGGAAAAAGGACAAAGCTTAAGTGTCATAAAGACACATTTATCACAAGGAAGAAGCATCTCAAAGCGACCGTCGAAAAGCATAATCCAAGAAAGGCTAAAAGAGCCATCAAAAGTATCACATTACCCATGGTTTGGAAATCCACAATAGGTAACCTATAAATACAAAAAGCAAAGCACAAGGAAGAAGATATATCATTCACAAAGGAAGAAACTTATCAACTTGGAAGCAGGATAAAATCAAAGCAAGCAATACCAGAGTTAGATGTATGTCCAAGGAGCATTCTATATCATCATTGGAGTATCACGACGTATCCATTAAAGAACTAATATTTTCTCTAGATAAAAAACACTTGAACTCCATAAAAGTGTTATTCAAAACCACTCAAGCTCCATCGTAGCATTGCTCCGTTGGAACCAACTCAGTGCCATCGAAACACATCAAATAAAAATGTGGAAACATACATTGGAGAAGCTTGCAATAATATGTTAATATGGCGAGGACATGCAAAGGAAAGAAGGTACCACTTGTCATCTTAGAAGTAAACCTAAAGCCTTTGAAATAATGTTTAAAATTCCACACACATAAAAGGAATAATCTAAAGAAGTGTTATACAGGTCAGCATTAGGAATATTAGAGAAGGGTTGATACTTGTAACCAAGGTATTCAATATTTTATATAAATACTATAATATCTCCATTCTATAGTGAAGTCCAAGTTTCTAATAGCATCGTCGATCATTGAAAGAAACTACCGTGGCACTTGTTCTTCTCAAGAATATCGTTCTCCTATTTAAGGTACCTAAAACCAAGGAGAAAAAAACATTCAAAAGTATTTAGAGAAGCAACGATTTATAGTAATAAGAGCATTAAAATATCTAGATCAAGGTATTCAAAGTATGTCAAAGAGGCTATAATTGAGGCACCACCATCCAAGCATTGAATTCAAGTGAGAATCAAATTCTGCCATTATTCATAGCACCTAAGAAGAATGTTGAAAATTGTTGCCATACACGTCCAAATCCATCATCAAATACATAGAGATTTGAAGCATCATAAAGGTAAGAATTTACCTCGTGTAATTTGATTTCATTAAAAGAGAGTTATAAGGGTATAATAAAAGGTTGAAACATTAATAGAAATCAACCATATTTGAAAGTAAAATTAAAAGGAAAATATATATTAAAATAGCCTAATATTTGCAATCTAAAACATAGGAGAAATAAGGATTTATACCTATATAAATAAAATTTATATTATTGTAAATATTATTGGTTTCTAACATTCCATATTAGGGAGTTATAAGGAATACTACACCAAAGTAAGTTATTGGAATTTAGAAACATTTAATATCAAAATATCAAAGTCTATAAAAGAAGGTTCATTAAGGAAAATTAAGAGTTGGAAATAAATTGGTATACTTGTCTCAAAACCACATTAAAGGGATAAAATAAATCCAACAAATAGAACCTCATCAAATTAGAAAGTGCTTAAGGTCAATAGGAGTAATAAAGTGTAATAGAATTTGATTTTTGCTACATACAAAACATTACAAAATCAACTAAAAATTGAACTATTATTCTCAAGAGCACTTTATCAATCATAAAGCATATCCAAAATCACTAGGGAGATAAGGAATTCTACAAAACTTGATAATAGTAGCATTCATCAAATATTATCAAGTACTTAATCCATTTGGGAGTCATATATTGGCAATTTGAGTTATTTTATGTTTTCATTGATGTCACATGGATCATTGATGTCACATGGGATCACATTGAGTTTTGGTGGCCAAATGATATTTTGGAAAGTATGGATAAATATAGGGTTTTTGTGAAAACCAAGGTAGGCAAAATAAAAGGTTTTATTTAAAACCATTGATGGTAGATTTGAACTGAATTTTTCTTAAAACCCAAGTTGGCCTTTCGTTTTGTCAAAAAAGGTGCCCCGGTGATGGAGATATTTAATTTTTAATATTTAGTTTAAATTTTAATTATTTAAAATTTAAATTTAAATTTAAAATTAAATATGCAAGATTTCTGCCGATGTCATCAAAAATAATAATGAGGCTTTATAAAGGGGATACCTAAGGTTCATAAACTGATCCTTACTCGTGGTTAATAATCGTTGGCTAAGCATCTTAATTGAGATCGTGAAAAAATCTTTTAGAAAGCAGAAGCAGCAAATAAACGAAGGTTGGTCAAAGTCCAAAGTCATCATGGGCAGAGTGGCACATTGGTAGTTGAATTTTGTCTAAGGTGTGTTGCAGTACAAACGGCAAGGTTTCAAATCCCCTTGACTGCGTTTGGAATGCGTTGGAAGAAAAGCACTCGAAGCACTTTTGATTTGCGACTTTCCCTTTCGAACGAGCGGATAGCTCATGTGGAAACCTTAGCCGCGGCTAAGGCACTCACGGTGTGGGCAAGTCAGGGGTTTGAATCCCCTTGAGGAGGTAAATACATTTTTGCTCTAATTAATTTTGTTAAGCCCTAAGTTGGATTTATAAGGTGGTTAGGAATAATTAATGTTTTTTAATTAAACTTTGTTTTTATAAGGGTTGTGATTATTATTTCAAAGGTGGATGAGTTGTTGATTTAGTTTGATGTTCATGAAATTGAGAATTAATATTTAGGAGAAATAAGGAGTTGTTATAAAATAATTTGTGAGAGTTTTATTGATTATTATTTTGATAAGGTTTTTTATTAAAAAATGACTTTGGTGGATGTGTTTATTAATTTGGAGTAAAAAGGTGTAAATTGAGTTATGCTTTATCTTGTGATTATTATTTGAAGTTCACTAACCCTTATTGAGATTGGAAAGGAAAGTTGTGTTTAGTGTGGCATATTTTATGGAACACTTCTTGGCATAAAAAAGGTATGGGCACATTCTCCTATTGATTGTTTATGGTGGTTGATTTCTGAAATATCATTGGAGTGAAAAGGATTGATTGTGGTTTCCTTTTCGAAAGTGGTTGGTTGAATGCTTCAAGTTTTTCTAGTTTGAGAGTTGTGTTTAAACCTTGTTTTATAAGCATAGTTGTTGAAGCCCATTGGTTATGTAAATAAATTGAAAATAACATGAGTATCATTGTTATGTGAGATTTGTGATTGAGCATTGTTGGAAATATTTGAGTTGGTTGATATATGCTTAGACTAGGGTTTTGTGAGAAAGAGTGTCCCTTGTGGTGATTGGTTGAGTTGAGTTGATTGATCCTATTCAAGTAATCGTGTGAGGTGATTATTCAAGTCCCATGAAAAAAACAATTCTATAATTCTTATTTGAGTTGAGATTGAGCTTAGAACATATTGAGTCTCTAACAATTCTCTTTATGCTTCTATGAGTTGACTTGAGTTGAGATTGATTTGAGTTGAGTTGAGTTGAGATTGAGCTTAGAACATATTGAGTCTCTAAAAATTCTCTTTATGCTTCTATGAGTTGACTTGAGTTGAGATTGATTTGAGTTGAGTTGAGTTGAGATCATTGTGGATCATTGTTGTCATCCATTGTAGAGTGCATTGTCATTCATTGTTGAGTTTATCTTTAAGCCTTGCCTTCATATATTTGTGGATGATATTTGAGTACTACTTGAGCATGATTGATTTAGCCTTTGAAAAGGCCTTTGGGATAGATTTCTGGATAGATTTGTGGCAGTTTGTGTATGATTGATTGAGCCTTTGAGAAGGCTTTGTGGACAGTTTTTGGGATAGATTTATGGATAGTTTTAAACAGATTTATGGATAGATTTGGGATAGATTTTGATGAGGTTATGAGTGAGCCTATTGAGCAGAGTTGAGCAAGTTTTGTGTGAGGTTGTTATATCAGTTTTGGAAAATTTATTGGTGATCTTATTGGAGCAGATTTGAGAAAGTTATGTGTGAGCTTGTTGAGCAGTTTTGGACAAGTTTTGTGTGAGCTTGTTATGCAGATTTGGACAAGTTCTGTGTGAGCTTGTTATTGCCTAGCTTTGAGTAAATCAAAGAAATTTGGACAAGTTTTGTGTGAGCTTGTTGAGTAGTTTTGGACAAGTTCTATGTGAGCTTGTTATGCAGTTTTGGATAAGTTCTATGTGAGCTTGTTATTGCCTAGCTTTCAGGAGTTCAAATAAATCATTGTATTGGATAAGGATCCTTATTTTTGTATGAAATATTATAAGGAGACTATCTTGTGGAGTACCCCACATTGGGGGAACCACGTTAAATCTTGTGTCCCAATTGTGTATGATGACTTGTGCTCTTGCTTACTATTGTTATCTAAATTATTAATGCACATTGCTATGCTTGGTTATTGCAATTAAGGACATTAATTGATATTGGTTTGGAAAGAAAATAAAAAGTGGACACTATAGTGTTCACCCCCCTCTCAGTATAAGCTTGTGTTCTTAAATTAGTATCAGAGTGGGTTCCTTCAAAAAAGCTAATAGCTTGAGGGTATATTCTACAATAACACAGATTGCTTCATAGAATGGATCATCTACAAATAAGGCTCCACTATTTGATGGTAACAATTATGCTTTCTGGAGCATGAGGATGAAGAACTAATTGATATCACAAGGATATGAGGTATGCCAAATGGTTGAAAAAGAGTATAGGGTTGAAGGTGATCCTGAGGTAGATAAGACTATCAAAAAATTGGTTGATATCAATGCAAGAGCAATGAATTGTATTTTGAGTGGGCTACGAGAGATATATTTTGCAAATTTTATGGTATGTAATTCAACTAATGATATGTGGACCAAGTTGTGGAATACTTATGAAGGAGATTCCAAGGTAAAGTTGGCAAAACTACAAACTCATAGAAAAATATTTGAGGAATTGAAAAATGAAAGATTCTAAAGATAGTACAAAGTTTTTACTTCGAGTTGATGATATTACTAACACCATCAGAGGCATCGGTTTTGAGATGAAAGAATAATAAGTTACTCAAAAGGTTTTGATATGACTTCCCATGAAATATGATGCAAAGGTTTCAACAATAGAAGAAACAATGGATATCAACAAGCTAACAATGGAAGAATTGCAAGGAACTCTCACAGTTTATGAGATGAGGGTAAGTAAGCATCAAGTTCCAATAAAAGAGATTGCATTCAAGGCTTCAGAAAAAGAGAAATGGAAAGTTCTAGAAATATATAGAGTTGTAGATAATTATGAGGAAGCTAACTTCATCAAAAGGAATAAGGACTCAAGGAATTTCAGGGATATAAGGAAATTCAGATGCTACAAGTGTGGTGATCTTGGTCACTATGCATACAAGTGTCCACAAAAATAAAATAGTGATGATGAAAAATAGGGTCATAGAAGAAAAGAATATGGAAAGCATAAGCATGACAAAGATGATAGGTACAAGCAAAACATGTATGATAAGAAGAAAATTTTTTGTAAGGCAAATAAATCTTACTACATTGTAGAAGCAAGTGATAGCTCAGATCATAGTGATAGAGACAAATCATATGATGAAAAGGAAGAATATCTATTCCTAGGAATAGAAGGTGAAAGAGAACAGTGCTTTTTGTGTGGCAAAGATATCATATATCAGGATATTGCAATGGTTTCAGTGATAGTGAAGATGAGATGACACATCAAGGAAATAAGCATGGTAAAATAAATCTTGAGAGTTTGTTTGCTATAGAATATTTTAATAGTATTAGTGACAATGAAGATAAATAAGTCTCACTTTTGGTAATATAAAAAGAAGAGGATGAGCCAAGAAAACAAAAATCAGAAGTCAAAATGCTAAAATAAGAATACAGGAATCTTGAAAACAAGATTTGAACAAATGTCAAAATCAGAGAAGAACTACTACAAACAATCAGTAATCTCAGAGAAGAGCTTCAAAATGCAAAAATAATAGAAGAAAGGATGAAAGAATAACTAAGGATAATAATGGCAAGACATGACACATTAGATGAAAAGGTTCAAAAAAGAGTGAAAACTTATTTTAAAGCTATATCATATTTCCAAGAAAAGTCACACTCAAAATGAAAGAAAGTTCTAAAAGATGAAAGCAAGAAAGCACCTAATATTTGTGAGGAAATTTCCAAAGTTCCTATGGCTCCAAATATTCAGTTTGGTTCTTGTTTTAAGATAGGTGAATCAAGTTCAAAAGGAAAATAAATACTTGAAGAGAAAAACAAGGAAGAAACTAAGGAAGAGGATTTAGATACTACAAATAAGGTTCAAGGATGCAATGCACAAGTTGAAAATGATCATAAAGATAATGGTCAAGAAAGATATGAGGAACCAAGGCATGACCAAAGGGATTTTCAAGGACATTGTTTTTATTGTAATGGATTTGGACACAGGGCTATACACTGTAGAGTCTATGGATCAAAGAAGTTTGATTTTTCTAGAAGAAACATCAAAGGAATAAGGTATGGTTTTGAGGGACATTGCTTCTCATGTAACAGGATTGGTCATAGAGCTTCTCAGTGCAAAGGAAATGAGCAACATGATTTTGGTTTTAGAGGTACATGATTCAGAAGTCATGGTCATAATGGTCATGAAAATAGAACTTCACAATATAGGGTTAAGGAAAGGAATGGATATGGAAATTATTTCAAGAAATATTTCAGGATATGGGCACCATCCAAAGGCTACAATATCAAGTGTTTTAACTACAATAACTTTGGACATATTTCAAAATGGTGTAGGACTCAATTCCAAACAAGTTCAAGGCAAGAAGGTCAAACAGGTTCAAGGCAAGAAGGTCAAACAGGTCCTAGAAAAGAATATAAAGAGAAGGATATCATAAAAACATGGAAGGAAGTTGATAAAGGAAAGAAACAATGTAATATGGGAGTAAAAGTACTCCCACCCCAAAATTAATCACCTCAAGAGAGAAGGTGGTGAGGGGGCTGTGCTTAAGAGTCATATATTTTAGCCCCATAGGTATCCCTTTTTCCATTGATGTCAAAGGGGGAGATATTTGAGTAAGGGGGAGAGCATTGAGTTAGGGGGAGCAGCCTCCAAAGAGAGCATTAAGTTAGGGGGAGTAGCCTCCATAGAGAGTATTGAGTCAGGGGGAGCAGCTTTGATTCTCATAGATGGTTTTTGCATTAGAGGTGTTGCCATCAATGACAAAGGTGGAGATTATTTGCAATTTGAGTTGTTTTATTTTGTCATTGATGTCACATGGATCACATTGAGTTTTGGTGGCCAAATGATATTTTGGAAAGCATGGATAAATACAGGGTTTTTGTGAAAACCAAGGTAGGAAAAATAAAAGGTTTTATTTAAAACCATGGATGGCATATTTGAATTGGGTTTTTCTTAAAACCAAAATTGGCTTTTCGTTTTCATCAAAAAATGTGCCCCAGTGATGGAGATATTTAATTTTTAATATTTAGTTTAAATTTTAATTATTTAAAATTAAATATGCAAGATTTTTGTTGATGTCATTGAAAATAATAAGGAGGCTATATAAAGGGGATACCTAAGGTTCATAAACTGATCCTTGCTCGTGGTTAATAATCATTGGCTAAGCATCCGAATTGAGCTCATGCGAAAATATTTTAGAAAGTAGAAGCAACGAATAAACAAAGGTTGGTCGAAGTCCAAAGTCATCGTGGGCAGAGTGGCACATTGGAAGTTGACTTTTGGCTAAGGTGTGTGGTAGCACAAACATCAAGGTTTCGAATCCCCTTGATTGTGTTCAGAAGGCACTAGAAGAAAAGCGCTCGAAGCACTTTTGATTTGCAGAAAGGGAGGAAAGTTTTTAAGGCACATTGTGCCTTTCCCTTTCGAACGAGCGGCTGGCTCGTGTCACAATCTTAGCCGTGGATAAGGTGCTCGCGGTGTGTACAATTTGGGGGTTCGAATCCCCTTGAGGAGATAAATATGTTTTTGCTCTAATTAATTTTGTTAAGCCCTAAGTTGGAGTTATAAGGTGGTTAGGAATAATTAAAAAGTTTTTTAATTAAATTTTGTTTTTATAAGGGCTGTGATTATTATTTCAAAGGCGGATGAGTTGTTGATTTAATTTGATGTTCATGAAATTGAGAATTAATATTTAAGAGAAATAAGGAGTTGTTATAAAATAATTTTTGAGATTTTTATTGATTATTATTTTGATAAGGTTTTTTATTAAAAAAGGACTTTGGTGGATGTGTTTATTAAGTTGGACTAAAAAGGCATAAATTGAGTTATGCTTTATCTTGTGATTATTATTAGAAGTCCACTAACCCTTATTGATATTGGAAAGGAAATTTGTGTTTATTGTGGCAGATTTTATGAATAAATTATTGGCATCAAAAAGGTATGGGCACATTCTTCTATTGATTGTTTATGATGGTTGATTTCTGAAATATCATTGGAATGAAAAGGATTTATTGTGGTTTCCTTTTCGAAAGTGGTTGGTTGAATGATTCAAGGTTTTCCAGTTTGAGAGTTGTGTTTAAACCTTATTTTTATAAGCATAGTTTTTGAAGCCCATTGGTTATGTAAAGAACGTGAGTATCATTGTTATGTGAGATTTGTGATTGAGCATTATTGGAAACATCTGAGTTGGTTGATACAAGCTTGGACTAGGGTTTTGTGAGAAAGAGTGTCCCTTGTGGTGATTGGTTGAGTTGAGTTGATTGAACCTAGTCAATTAATTGTGTGAGGTGATTGTTCAAGTCCCATGAAACAAACAATTCTATAATTCTGATTTGAGTTGAGATTGAGCTTAGAACATATTGAGTCTCTAACAATTCTATTTATGCTTCTATGAGTTGAGTTGAGTTGAGATTGATTTGAGTTGAGTTGAGTTGAGATTGAGCTTAGAACATATTGAGTCTCGAAAAATTCTCTTTATGCTACTATGAGTTAACTTTAGTTGAGATTGATTTGATTTGAGTTGAGTTGAGATCATTGTGGATCATTGTTGTCATCCATTGTAGAGTGCATTGCCATTCATTGTTGAGTTCATATTTGAGCCTTGACTTCATATATTTGTGGATGAGATTTGAGTACTACTTGAGCATGATTGATTGAGTCTTTGATAAAGCCTTTGGGATAGATTTCTGGATAGATTTGTGGTATTTTGTGTATGATTGATTGAGCCTTTGAGAAGGCTTTGTGGACATTTTTTGGAACAGATTTGTGGACAGTTTTAGACAGATTTATGGATAGATTTGGGATATATTTTGTTGAGGTTCTGAGTAAGCCTATTGAGCAAAGTTGAGCAATTTCTTGGTGAGCTTGCTAGAGTAGTTTTGGACAAGTTCTTGGTGAGCTTGTTGAGAAGATTTGAGCAAGTTCTTAGTGAGCTTGTTGGAGTAGATTTGAGCAAGTTCTTGGTGAGCTTGCTAGAGCAGATTTGGACAAGTTCTTAGTGAGCTTGTTGGAGCATATTTGAGCAAGTTATTGGTGAGATTGCTAGAGCATATTTGGACAAGTTCTTAGTGAGCTTGTTGGAGCATATTTGAGCAAGTTATGTGTGAGCTTGTTGAGCAATTTTGGACAAGTTCTGTGTGAGCTTGTTATGCAGATTTGGACAAGTTCTATGTGAGCTTGTTATTACCTATCTTTGAGCAGATCAAAGAAATTTGGACAAGTTCTGTGTGAGCTTGTTGAGCAATTTTGGACAAGTTCTTTGTGATATTGTTATGTAGTTTTGGACAAGTTTTGTGTGAGATTTTTATTGCCTAGCTTTGAGCAGATCAAATAAATCATTGTATTGGATAAGGATCCTTATTTTTGTGTGAAATATTATAAGGAGATTATCTTCTAGAGTACCCCACATTTGAGAAACCACGTTAAATATTGTGTCTCAATTGTGTATTGTGACTTGTGCTCTTGCTTACTATTGCTATCTAAACTATTAATGCACACTACTATGTTTGGTTATTGTAATTAAGAACATTAATTGATATTGGTTTGGAAAGAAAGTAAAAAGTGGGTGCTATACTATTCACCCCCCTCTCAGTATAAGCTTGTGTTCTTCATCATAAGGCCTCAACAAAAATATAAAGATATTATTAAATAAAAGTCACATCTCATAACTAGGGAGATATAAGTTAGCCTACAAAACCTAAGCTATATAAAGGTTTTATTAAATTAGATCCACATACTCTAAACTAGGGAGTCATAAGGTAGACTACTACAAAGCATTATATTATACCACAATGGAAAGAAGAACATAATCTCACACAAAGATACAAGAACAAGGCACGCATATTACATCTCACCACAAATGCAAAAATAACTCTTGAATGAATGATTCAACAAAATAGAAGAATACATGGTACATCAACTCAGGAGCTAGTCATCACATGACTAGAAATATACAATGGTTTGACTATCTTGAAATCACTAATGGTTACACACTAAGAATTGCAGATAGCAAAACTTATCCTATACATGGATATGGATGTGTAACACCAAGTAAATCATTTCTAAAATTTCTACTATAAAAACCATTGTATGTCCCTATATTAGCATTCAATCTCATTTTAGTCAACAAGTTAGTAGAATGAACTTATATTAGGGTATCTAGAGGATGGCTACTTGGAGAAGGAGATTAGCACTGCTACTGGAATATGCCAAATAAAGCAACGTAAGAGGATTTTTGTGGAAAATTTGAGCAGTAGTTTTAGAGGGTTTATGTGGAAAACATTTGAGCAATAACATCCAAGGGTTTTGTGGAAAAAAATGAGCAACAACATAAGAGGATTTTCATGGAAAAATTTGAGCAACAGTGTTAGAGGGTTTCTGTGAAAAACATCTGAGCAATGGCATCCGAGGATTTTGTGAAAAATTGAGTAGCAATGCAAGAGGATCTCTATGGAAAAATTTGAGCAGCAGTGTAAGAGGATTTCTATGGAAAACATCTGATCAATGGCATCCAGTGGTTTTGTAAAAAAACTAAGCAAAAACATAAGAAGATTTTGTGGAAAAAATTGAGCAATGATGTAAGATGATTTTCAAGTAGGAGAGGGTTTGTTGAAGGTTGTCGCCACTATTGCACTAGGTTGTGGTTGATCCGTCATCATCACTACCCGATAAAACCTAAAGACCCATCTGTAATTTTCATGAAAGATCAAACTATGAAGGAGGTAAGCATTCATCTTTCTTACATTTAAATTTTATTTGGAAGAAGTTTATCAGATGTAATCATGACATGTAATGAATCTAGGGTTTGCAAAGTGAAGCACAGAGGAATTAATTCGAAGGGGTGAAAGGATTTATTTTTCTAGAGAGGAATATTTCTATGCATGTGAACAACAATTTGAAGAAATGTTTTTGGCTAGAACTGTGAAGTGCACACAATAAATCTAGGTTTTACAAGTGAAGCATAGAGAAAAGTAAAAAATACAAGAAGTGGCAGTATTTTATTTTTTCTTAAACTAGAATGTGCTAAAATCTATTCATGTGAATAAAATGAAGGTGGATCCAATTCTTGACTAATATCTTAAAAAAAATAACACAAGTATATTTTTTTAAAATATAAGTGTGCTCATATTTGTTCATGTGGAGAAAATGAAGGCTGGATAACTTACTTTCTAGTTTCAAAGAATGCAAAAGTATAATTTGGAAAATTGATTTCTTGTATTTTTATGGAGAATAAAGAGGAATGTTTGGATTTATCAGAGGAACCCTTTGAGGGGAAACCTATTTTTTCAACTCCAAGGGCTAAGGGTCCCATTTTTGAACAAGACTTAAAATTTGAGAAGTGGGGGTCCTTGGGTTTTTTGAGTGATCAGAATAATACTATAAGTGATCAGACTTTAGTAGATAGAGGGGAGTCTGTGTCAAAATATTTAGACCAGGTCAGTTGTCATATTGATTTCTCATTCTCGGTTGTCTCAAAAAACTCTACTCAAGTGATGGATCTAATGAATGTGCAAGCATTTCATTATGGGGAAGAAAAACTTGAGCAAGCTCTAAATAACCCAAACTCACTTTATCAGATAGAATTTCCTTTTTTTGGTTCAGATTTTATTGGTAAAAGTCTTTATTTGGAGGCCCTAAGTGGAGTGGGTCCAAACTTTCAATTAGCATGGTCTACAACTCTAATTACTAAAGTGCATAAGGCACAAAAATGGTTAAAAAGAGAAGGTCAAATATCAAAATGGTACTTGGGGAAGACCTGAGGATGGAACAAGTTTTTGAGTTTTCAAGGAAGACCCTCATTGGAAAGTTTCATGGACATCAAATAGCTAATAATACACTAAATGAGTGATTACAAAAGGTATGGGTCCCAATTTTAGGATATGGGCCAATTTTTTGCTTACTTTCTAGAGGATGGATAGGTTTCCTTTTTCAATATGAGGAAGATGCATAGAAAATTCTAGGAGGTCATTGGTATTGGGGGTCTTCTTTTTTGGCTTTGAAGGCTTGGACGACTTGCTTTGATCCTAGGACTAAAGTTGCTAGGAGAATCCCAATCTGGATAAAACTTCTAGGTTTGCCAATGGAGTTATGGTCATAAAGAGGTTTGAAAGAAATTGGAGTTTCATTAGGTAAAACCTTGGATATATATATTTCTTTCAAATCTAGTGTTTTTTGGTATGTATCTCAGGTTTTGGTTGAGATTGATATCAATGAAGGCTTATCAGACTGTATGGAGATAGTTGTGGGGAATACAACTCATAATAAAATATTGGATTATTTGAAGATTCTCTTTAGATGTGTTCATTGTCATGTTTATGGACATATTGCTAAGGAATGTTCTCAAGCTTTCACATAGAAAGTATGGAGGAGAAAACAAATGACTAGTGGGGATTTCAATTCAGCTAACAAAAATCAAGAGATACCTATTTTTTAGAGCTCAATAGTGCTCCCTGATTTGGCACAAACAAAAAAAAATAATGTTGTTGAACCTAGAACCAAAACTCTAGAGAAGGAGGAAGAAATTTTGGGCCTAGATTTGTCTTCATTTCACTATTCACAAGCTATTAGAGAAGGAGACAAAGTCATAAAGAAAACTATAAAAGAATTAGAACCCAATACTATTAAGTTTGTTGATCAAACATCTAAACCTTATGATAATTATTGTCCAATACATGAGAATAATAAGGACTTAGGTAATAAATAAATTTTCACATTGCCTTATGAATCTTCGAAGAGAAGTTCGAGGAACAAGGAATTTTCTAAGATTTTGGACAATGGACTGGTAACTTCAAACATATTGAATAGGGATTGTAATCCAAATATTTCTACTATTATGGAAAGTATTTGTGACCTATCAAGTGAATCTTCTAGGGAGGTATCTATTTCAAGGTATGGTTTGGATATAGGCTCCTCTTGCACATATTTGTTGCATTCTAGAAAAAGGGAAAACAAGTTGAAAACTTGTGCAATTTTTGGAAGGTTGGGGTTAGGTATGGATCATATAAAGGAATCTTCCACTACTTCAGCAAGTAGGAAATCATTTTTATTTCATGAACAGGAGAAGAATTTGAGGGAAATTCAGTAGGGTAAACAAAAATATATCAAAGAGGTCCTTAGAGTGGGATAAAACCCTTCTAATATGTTTAAATGATCTTGTTATCCCTTAATATTTGAGGTCTTGTTAGTCCCTCTAAAAGAATTTCCTTAACTAGGCTGGTGGAAATTCATAATCTAGATGTTATCCTTCTACAAGAAACCACGGGGGCAAGTACAAAAGTCATTGAAGGGTTAATTAAATTGCTTAGGGACTAGGATTTCTTGTCTCTAGATCCTACCAAAAATTTAGGGGGTGTTTTGACTACTTGGAAGAACTCAGTATCCTTAATTAATTCTTCCTTTATGGTTTTAGGCTTGTGGATAGAATTATTTTTGAAAGACTTGGGTTTGAGGTTATCAGTAATTAATTTTTATGATCCCTATAAAAATATATAGGTCTTCTAGGAATATATTTTCTCCCAAAGGTGTGTTAGGGATGAAAGAGTTATCATTGGTGGGGAATTACTTTTACTATGAATAGAAGTGAGTTATGGGGAGAATCTACAAGACTTGACATACTTGCATATTAATTCAAGCATAAAATTGAAGAAGTTGGTTTAATTGATTTGGAACCAATAAAATTAATGCCTACATGGATAAATAATAGAGTTGGGGAAGCTGGGATCTCAAAGAGGTTGGATATTGATCTCAGAGTCATTATATAGTAAAATAGATAGAAAATGGTCATGGATTGAGACTGAAGGTGGCTTAGATCATTTTCCCATACTTCTTCATTTAGAAAGTCAAGAGGCAAAACCTGCCAGTCCTTTTAAGCTCAATTCAATTTGGTTGGAGGAAGAATATTTTCAACAACTGATTAAAAAATAATGGATTGGTTGTGACCAAATTTCCAGGTCATCGACGAGTTCTTAATTTGCTACTTCTTTAAAAAAATAAAAGGAGTTGTGTCATCTTGGATTATAGTAAAAAAGGAGAGTATGGATAGAGATCTCAAGTTGGTGGAGAAGCAAATTTCAAAAATTCATAAAATAAATGAGGTTGGTTTGTTTAAATAGGAGGAAAAAATAATATTGTTTGAACTAGAAATTAAGAAGAATAAATACTTGGAGTGGAGGAAAGTTGAATGGAGAATGAAAAGTAGAGTTGTATGATTAAAAACAGGGGATGAAAATACTAAGTTTTTTCATAATTTTTCTAATCACAGGAATAAGGTTAACACTATATGGGAGATGTAGAATGAAGAAGGGGCTCTCATTAGGAGTTTTTCTAAGCTAGAAGATTTGGGAGTAAAACATTTTCAAACAATCTATAAAGAACCTGATAGAGTCAATATTGGGGAAATTTTAAAGTTAACTACTTTCTTCCCTAGTTTTGTGATAGAGGACGACAATAAGTTAATCATGAATGAGGTCACAAAGGAAGAACTAAAATATGTCCTCACTTCTTTCAATAAGGATAAAAGTATAGGGCCTAATGGATGGCTTATGGAGTTTTTTCTAATTTTCTATGATCTGATTGAGGAGGATCTTCTCAGAGTAATGGAGGAATTTAGGTTGAGTGTTCAAGTTTTGGGGGATTTTAACTCTAGTTTTTTGTCTTTAATTCCAAAAAAGGAGAAGCCTAAAACCTTGATTTAGACCCATTTCATTGTGTAACTGTATCTATAAAATAATTGTAAAGATTCTGGTTGTTAGATTGAAGAAGATTTTCTCTGAAGTTATTTCTCAGGAGCAATTTGGGTTTTAGCAGGTAGACAATTTTTTTAAGCCATAAGAGCTACACAAGAGGGCCTTCACTCTATTAAAACTAAAAATATTCCTGCAATGGTCCTTAAACCAGATCTATGTAAAGCTTATGACAGAACTAGTTGGTTGTATCTTAGATTGATGCTCTTACATGTGGCCTTTAGCTATTCGATAGTAAACTAGATTATGGGATGTATTTATTCTATATATTTTGTTGTTCTTATCAATGGATCATATTCCAAATTCTTTAGACTCTCAGGAGGATTGATACAAGTATGTCCTCTATCTCCTTTACTTTTTTTATGGTTGTTGAAGGATTGAGTAGAGTTGTTTTGAATGCAAAGAGGGCAAGATAATTGACTGGGATAAAAGTGGGAATCCTTTATTTATATCATTTATTATTTTTTGATGATGTTTTGTTGTTCATAAATGGTAGTTTAAATGAAGCTAGACAGTTGCAGGAAATATTATACACTTACAGTATTGCTATCTACATGGAGATAAATTTTCAAAAATCCTCTATTTGCTTTAATGGTCTAGAGCAAGATATTGAACAGGGTCTAATTAGAATTTTTTCTTTTAATATCTTATATTTCCAAGAAGGCTTTACATATCTGGGTTTTGTATTGAAACCAAATACTTGTAAGAAGAGATATTGGGGATAGCTTTTAGAAAATATTGAATTTAGGATTAACCATTGGTGTAATAGATGGTTGTCTATTGGTGGGAGATTAACACCTGTAAAGTTAATTTTTGAGGAAATTCCTATGTTTTGGTACTCCTTGGCTTTCAATCCTAAGGTAGTTCTAGAGAAAATAAGAATACACTGCTTCAAATTTCTTTGGACTAGACACAAGGAACATGCAGGCATTCGTTTAGTTAAGTGGCAAAGTATTGCTATGCCAAAGGATGAAGGTGTATGGGGTCTTAAAAATATCCATATTTTTTATTCTTCTCTAGAAGAAAAAAGTTTATGGAGGATTTTGACCAAAAAAGGATTATGGAATAATATTATTGAACAAAAGTATATTTGTCCATGGGACCTTTATGGATTGGATCAGAAGTCCACCAAAAAGCATTAAAAATATTTCCATTCAATGGAAGGCACAAGTACAGGCCTTTCCTATGATTGAAAAATATTTTACTGAGAAAGTGGGCAATGGTGAACAAGTCAGAATAGGGGCTGATTCTATTTTGGGTTGTGGAAAAAAAAATTATTTCTAAAATATATGATAAGTTCTTTAGAAGAAAAAGGTTTTTTCTTTCTTCATCAGGTGGGGGAATCAGATTCTTCTAGTCTTTGGACCCAATATTGGAAGTAGGCTCTGGTCTTGGATCTTTTTGATGAGCAGGATATTTTGTGGAAGGCTTACACTAATAGTCTTAATAAGATTCATATCAAGTTGAGAGTTGAATCAAATACCTTTGCTTGGGCTTAAAAAAAATATAGGGGTCAATATATGGCTAGACTTGGTTACAAATCAAGTTTTGATCCTCATCCTCAAGGGCCTACTTTGTGGTGGAAGAAAATTTAGAAATTATTTGCCCTAAAAGATATTTATTTTCATGTGGTTAGCTTTGAGAAATAAGGCTTTGAAGTGGGAAGTTTTACAAAGGAGAAGTAGACAAGGTCCAAGTATTTGTATATTTTGTCAGCCAGAGGAGGAAAACATCGCACATTTGTTAATCAAATGCCATTTTTCTCAATAGGTTTGATTAGAAGCTGAACAGATATCTGGGGTACAAAATATTTGGGAAGGAGAAACTGTGGAGGTATGCTTAAGATAGTGGTTTTTGAAAAAATATTTAAAACAATTTCTTTCTTTACCATGTCTTCTATGTTGGGGTATATGGTTGGCACGAAATGCAACTATTTTTGAAGGAAATTTAATACCCCCATTTCAAAATATTTTTTAGGTAAGGACTTTGGTCTCAATCATAAAATGACCTAACAAACATAAGAAACCTCAACAAGTAAGTATTTTGTTCATTGAAAAGTCTCAGCCATGGGGTTTTTTTGATGGGGCTAGTTAGAGATAGTCATCTTTCAGTAGTGCAAGAAGAATTCTATAATTCTCATATAACCACTATATCAAATTTAAAGCAGGTCTTGGGATAGTTTCCAACAATTTTTTTGAGTTCCAAGCGTTGAGATTGCTAATGAAGTGTGTTGTGGAGAGAAATGTGAAAAATTTACAATTTTTTGGAGATTCTACTCTAGTCATCAATTTGATGAATAGATCCACTCAATTAAAAAATAATCTACTTAGACCAATGGGAGATGAACTACTGGAGGTGATTTCTCTTTTTGAAAATATCTCTTTTACTCATGTTTATAAGGAATTAAATCAAGAAGCAGATAAGTTATCAAAAGAAGGCCAATAGGTTCTAGAAGGTTTCTTGCAAATGGAAGAGAAAAAGGATGGAGTTTCTTATTTCACCCACATATCATACCCCTAGTTCCTATGATAGCTTTGGGTTGTATTGTGGGCCTATTATCCTTTCTTTTCGACGGTTTCTTTTTTCCTGATATCTATCCAGGTTTTGGACATGAAGGTTATTTAGATGATTAAGTATTGATATATAATGATATTTATCCTTATTATCCCCATGCTATTTCAAAGATGGTTTTTTTTCTCTCTGATATTCTAGACTGTAGTTATATCTTGACTTCCAGTAATATGTTTTTATCTGGGTTTTTTTTATGCTAAGGCACCTGAGAAGTGTAATTTTCTTTAATTCTTGAAATAAATTACGATTTTTTTATTGTAAACAAAAAAAAAGTTAGTAGAAAGCAATTAGACAATCAATTTTAGATATATGAATGGGATCAATACATGTCTTATCATGAACCAGATTGAGATAAAAGCAATAAGATTGATCCATGCAAATAAATATATCCCAGATTCAATGGAAATCTCACAAGACATTATTGTATTTTAAAATGATATCAACGCATCTCCTGAGGAACATGTTAAAGAAAATGAATAACCAATGCACCATAAAGGTAAGCATAGAAGAATAAAAATAAAAAATATGAGAGATCAACAACACTACGCTCTGCTCAACCATCTAGAACCTGAAGAAGCAACATAACCAAATAAATATACTCACAAAAAGGAAAACAAAGGAGGATGGATAGAAGAGGATGATATACCTAAGCAGCTGAAGAACATCTAAAGGAAGATCCATATTGAAGATTGAAATATTTAATACCCAAATAATGTAATACAAGGGGTTTTTAGAGTTAGAGTATATTAAATTATTTGGGACATGTAAATGTACCACCTTTGGTACATAGTTAGAATAGGAGATTACTTTAGGGGGAAATCAGCTAGTTACTTCAAGCAATGTAATAAATGCACAAGTACCAATGTGCATGTTGTAATGTGCAAGGTGTCCACTTGTATAGCTAGGTAGAGTGTTAGCCAAGCAATCTATCTGCCTATACAAAGGACCTCATAGTAACAAACTCATATCGATCTTATATCAAGTTCCTATCAAGTGCATAGTAGATAGGAGTAGAACTCATGTATGGAGTATAATGTAGTTCTCTATATGATATTAATGGAGTGACCATTACCTCCATATTATATTGTATTTTCATCATATCTATTTATAGTATATTTCAGTCATATTGTAGATTTCCATTATTTCATATTTTCTACATCTTATTATGACTTGTGTTAGATCTCTCCCACTGCATATATCCTTAAAAGATAACACCATGGTGAAAAATATTGTTGCTTTATTGATGAACTTCAATTCCTCATGCGTATATCAATAAAACGATAGATGATAAAATAATAGATCCTAGACATTAGATGGTCTCCTCGTATTTTATAATGTCATTTAGACATTTACAATAAAATTCTCTTCTGCCATTTGTTACATTTCAAATGCTCAAATATTTGAATTCTAATCTTTCATAACAAAGACATTCTAAAATTAAGACACGCTAACAACTACCTTGGACTTATTAAAATTAAAATTGTCCAAGTGCTAAAATTTCAAACTAACATATTCAAAGGATCTAAAATTAAATAATTCGATGATAATATAATACAGTTTTTTGTCATCTTATTGCAAAAGAGATAAATTAAGTTTACGTCCATATCTGGCCAACTTGAAAATTCAACAACATTATAGATTTTAATAACAAACCATATAATAGATTAAAAAATATTGCCTTGTATATAATTCCAATGTATCAGACAATCCTACTGACTGTGTAGCCCATATGGCACTGTTATGCTATCATCAGATGTGGCACTTCGATGCATCAAATGGTTCACTCGATCAATACCTTTTCAGTAGACCCTTTATGTAGGTTCTTTCTATAACACCTTTTCATAGGTGTTTTTTGTAACACCTTTTCATAGGTGTGTTTTGTAACACCTTTCTGTAATGCACTTCCACACGGATTCCTCAGTGTATATCCATGAAACTGGTCCATATTTACTTGGCATTCGGCCCGTGTTCTACTGCAATATCTCCTATAAAACATCTACAATACTTGCATGTTGAAAACATACAAAAAATTTGCACACTTTTAATAAAATAAGGCATATATCACTTAATATTTTATAAATCAAATTCATGCATAAGTCATGCAAATAAGATATAATGATCATCGAAACACATTCATTTTCATATATTTGCAGATAAAAGATAGATTAAAATTTGCATAAAATATACATGATTTAGCACTCATCAAATGAAAGGTGATCCAAGAATTCTAACCATGGGGATTTCTAACATGAAGTTGCTTAATGACATGAAGATATTCCTATCAAGTCAACCGGCCAACAATATTTATAGGTACAAATTCCCAAGGACTAATGGTCATTTATTATTGATGTTGACTAGCCTAGGCAATTTTCAACTCAAAATTATGAATTATTGCATGAAGTTTTGGAGGGAGATCACCACTTATTATTATAAATACCTCCTCCTTCATTGTAAATATTGAAATTCATCCATACTCATGCCTAGTATCTAGCCTTGTATGGGGTTTTCTTTCATTCTCTTTTATATTGTGGCCTAGCTTGACCCTTGCATCATTTTGGTTGATTAGTTTTTGAACCTATTTTATAGGAATGCATGTATTTTAACATTTATATATACAAGAGGTTGTGACTATTCTAGTATTTTGTTTTGGTTCTTGTGTAGATGTTCTATATAATGTATATTATGGGAAACTATGTCCCTTGTGCACTGTTAGCTATGATGCATGTGTTCACTGAACCAATCATGGTGTTGAGAGTCTCCATACCTTCACCACACTTATCCTAGGCTATCTAGATTATATTAGATTAGATTTGGTTTCCTTTTTTTTGCTTCCAAATCATGTATTGCTTTCCATCTAACCCTTTTCCTTATTTGAGATCCCATTACATTAGACTAGCTTGGGAACCCTATGAAGCATCAAATATCACACCCATACAAGGAGTTGATCTTGGTAAATAATCTTGGAGGTCATATAAAGGATCCACATCCCATTCTCCTTAGAATTCCTAGGACTCATGCCTCAAGTGAGGCATGGGCATCGGACATGCTTGGAGTCATGCAGGTAGTTGTTGATACCAAGGATGTAGGGTCATTTCCAGCCCCCAATAGTGTCACAAAGGACCTCTTTGTAATGCTTCCTAATATTTTCATCCATCGAGGATATGAATAGTTTATGATCTTGGAATCTAAAGGTTTGATGGATTATTTTAAGAATACCTATTTCCCCCTAAGATTTCCTTGACAAAACTAAACCTTAATCTAGCCATAATGCACCATACAAATGTAACAAACATGACTGAAAAGTAAAATGATTTTGATTTTATAATAAAACCAAAAACAATTTTCTCTTCTAAAACCAAGGTTCCAATAGAAATACAATAAATAAACTAGAAATAGTTATCTACAATTTTTATTTAATGATAACAAGATTAATGATTTAGTTGGTTATCTAAATGATTAAAGTATTAAACTAGTTACTTATCTTTTTTTACTTATTTTCATAAATATTATAAAAAATATATACCTTTTACAAATAGCAAACATATATAACAACCTAAATTTTGAAATGAAAGTGGTATGGATTAGAAGAACCTAGTTCTACCATAGAGGTAGAAGTGTTGCTAGTCTTGTAGAAGCACTATTGATGCTAATACATCTTGGTGGTGCTTTTGAATTTCTATAAAATAGATTAAAAAAATTGGGAATCAATGGTAAAGTTGTCTATCTAATTTGGAGGAGAATATTAGACTCCCTTGGCCAATATCAAACCTCTATTCATATAGGATCTAAAAACTAATAAAATAACAAAAGCAATAATTAAATGCTCAATGGAAAAGTAGCCACTAGGTTAGCAAAAGCATTGTTAGTGTTTTTGCTTGATTAATAATGTTTTCACTCTAAATGACTATGTAAAAATATAGAGTCATAGCACCATTAGACTATAATATAGCAACATTTTCAATTTAGAGAGCAACAAAATAAAGTTAAAGGTAATATTTAATTACCTGATGACTAATGTGAGGAGCTCTCTAACCAAGGGATATAGATAACCTACTAAATTAAAAATAATAGTAATTTTGGTTAATTCATATACAATCTAATGATGATAAAATATGATATGTTAAAATAAATACATATGAGATAACCAAAGCACATTAGTATGCAATAAAATTGAATCCTAGATCTACAAAATCAAAGAAATTACCAAAAGCAACCAAGGGAAAAGAACACAACCCCAAAGCATACCTTTTGATCTAAGATGCTAAGGTTTTTTCCACCTTATTATGAAATAATTATTGAATATTAATTGTTTCTTATACACACTTGAGATCTTGATATTGAATGCTTTAATGCTTAGAGACTTGAGTGTTTAAATGCTTGGATGCTTGGAGACTTGAATTCTTGAATTATTAAATTCTTGGAGACTTGAATTCTTGAATTATTAAATTCTTGGAGACTTGAGTGATTAAATTTTTGGAGGATGTTTTGAAAAAATTGTGATAATTTTTTAGAATAACCTTTCCATGCATAAAGGTGAATTCATAAGAATCTATAATTTTGTTGTTTTTTAAAATGATATTAATTGGACACACCAAGTGCTAGTTTTATAAGAATACATGGCTTCTTGGGGGAATTATTGAATTAATATGATAGGATTTAAGAGGGTAAGAATATTAAATGGGATCAAGATGCTTTTAATGGATAAAGATAGTGAATTTCAATTCTTGGCCTTGGGATCTCTATAGGGACTATGAAACAAATCTTAGTGATCAAATCCATTAATGGTAGATATCTTGAAAGGTACCGATAGTTCTTTTTTTTTGTTTTTTTGCATGATATTCAAAATCACTTGAAATCACTAGAAATGATAATGCTCTATCACTTTTACCTAAATGACTATTGGTAGTCAAATTTGGGTGAGAAAATATAAAAATTCAAACCTTACAAAAGTGCTACCTATGATGCAAAAGCACTAGTGTTTATTTTGCTCATGACCTAGCAATTTTGCTTTCAAAGCAATAAATGATTCAAATTTGAAAAAATATGATGATCAATTCAATTTAGCTAATTAATTAAGATAATTTTAAACTTCAAAATTGAAGATGCGCTCAAACTTGGGTGTCTACATCTACCCTTTTTTTATGCATTTATTGAATAATAAATGCATCAAAAACTAATATAGATGCCCCAATTTTGAGATAGAAAGATTACTTATTACCTATGGTTAGTAATGCTAATGCTTTGATTATTTTCTTAGAGGTGATGTCAATATTTTTTTTTTAGGAAGTATTAAATGTTTTCATTCCCTAGCTTTCCCCTCATATTTCAAAGGGAAAAACAAGTTGGATTAATAAGAATTGACTTGATGATGAAAATTTAAGGATAAAGAGCAAAAATTGACTAGGACAATTGAAGGGGAGTTTAAAGGGATTGGAGGTAAAAAAATAAATTCATTTTTGTTGTCTAGAGGAGAAATTAGAGAGCTCTTGAAATGTAATAACAATGGAATTTTTAATGGTATAGGTGAGGGAGCCCATATCTAGAGGGAGGTCTCAAGAATAATTACATATCAAAAATCTAAAATCTTGGTCATTTTTTACCTCAAAAAGCACATATAAAGGAATGGGTAATGGTTTTGTACTAAGATAGCTCTATCACATCGGTGCTTTTATGTGCTAGTGGTGCTTTTATGAATTAGAAGTACTTTCATCATGTGATGGTGCTACCACCACTTGAATAGTGCTTTTGCTACTTAGTGGAACTTTTCTAGTGGTTTTTTTCCCACTTTATATTTTGATTTACTTTTTTCTTTACTTTGCATATTGAATCTAATAGGGTACTTAGCTTGGATTGATTATATAAGAGGTTACAAATAGTGGACTATAGATATCAATGGTTACATACACTTGAGATAATTTAGGGTTCCTTAGTATTTGTATATCATGCTTTTCTAGTAGTGTTAGTTCTATACCACATGGCCATAATTCCCAAGGTCAAGTTTGGTAAAGCTCTATTGATTGCTCTAGCAAAGTAGTATTATTCAAAACTAACTACCTTCTAGCTCTCATTAAGGGAGATAATCACGACTCTCAAGGATATTTGGAGGATATTGAGAGTGTTGATCCAAGTGAAGAGGTACACATCAACCAATATTAGAGATGATTCCTAGAGAGGTTGACAAGAGATACAAATTTCTTAGTAGTGATATTATGCATTAACATTAATGTCATTAATGTTGGAGTTACTTGTATAGGTAGACTACAAGATTGTGTATTGTTGTATGTAGTGAACTAATAGGTGACACCAGTAAAACACTAGTCCATTGGGGGTATGAGTAGGTCATGGTTGACATGTGTAACAAAATTATAGCATTCATATATGGTCCTATTGTGCTAGTGTAATTATATTCATTACTACACAAGGTGGTGTACCAAGGTGATAGGATCTTGATGTGTTGTACATTTTCCTAAGTGTGGGCCTAGGATCACATTACCATCATGAGGCCATGGAACTACTAGGATAGGTTAGTTATTAGTAATAATGAATGGCTTATAGGTGGGGCTAACACTTTTGCATAGGGTAGAGTAGGCCCAACAAGGGCATCCTAGTAGTGGTAAGGTAGAAAATGGATAGTCTATGGCCTGAGTAGATCATATGGTGAACATATATGTATCATCTAGGATAGAATTATTATTCCTACCATCTAGCTTATGTCAAATGAGTTAGATGGTTCGTAGGACCATTAGGGGAGTGATTGCTCCACCATTTTGTTCACATGGTCTACTATTTTGGCACTATATAAAGGATTTTAGGAGGGTTAATATTATATTAATTATTCACTAGAGAGAGAGGATTCAAGGTAGCACCTGATATAAATTTGTATGTCAATATCAACATATCTAATTCAACTATTTTGGACCCTAAGAGGAATGATATTGGTGTCAACAATGGATACTGGTGATGGTACTATACCATTAGGCCATGAATGGTGACCATTGTTAGGGTATGATCAAGGGAGAAAAAAATTCCTAGGAGGGTGCATTAAGTAGCACTAATTTTGGTGCACTAGTATAAACAGTATCAATGACAATAGGAGGCATAGGCTTAGGTAGCAACAATAAAAATAGTAGTAGCAATAGTCAGACCTACACTTCTTACATTGACTATGAGCATTGTATGTGAGGTAGGACCAAGTAAACAACCTCAATCTATTATCAAGGTAGAGTAGGATACCCTAGCTAGGCAAGTGAAGGTCCTAAAGGTTATACTAGTAGCTACATATTCAAATGTAATGTTGTAGATGGTTGAGTAGGATGCATTGGCAGGGTAGATCATTAAGAAGTATACTATTTAGGGTATGGCTATGGAGTGGGATGTAGTTATGAAAATATCCATCATAGTAGCAAGAGGGACTAGAGGGGGCCAGGTGGTTTAAGCATTGGTAGACTAAAAAGCATAGATCTAGAATGACCTATATGCAGATATCAAGAAAAAAATTCACTACAAAGTAGCATATCATGCAACTATATCTACTGATATGCATCTACTATCATAAATAAGGATGTGTTCATAGAATATCTCTATGTCTATGATATGCCAATCACAATAGTTAATGAATATACCACTACCTAAGGATGTGGTAGGCATCCTTATGATAGGCATATACCATCATCTTATGATAGGCATATACTATCATAAATAAGGATGTGTTCATAGAAACTTTCTAGGTCTATGACATGCCAATCATAATAGTTAGTGAAGATACCACTACCTATAGAATGGATAATATAAGGATCCATAGGAGCTCCAAACATGGGTTTCTAAAGCTATTCATATCATGAGTTTCTATTTTGATTACAAATCCCAATAGCAATCACTTTCTCCTTTTCCATCCATCTCTAGGTCTAGGATGATAGGGTCTAGGTAGACTAGAGGATATGGATGATTACCATAAATTTATGCCATGATTAGTACAATGATAGGTCTTACTATTGTAGATTAGTACAATGAGTTGATAGGTATGATTACTACAATGTACTAATCATGGCCTTAAATTATGGTACCAATCCCAATAGAAATCACTTAGTACTTTTCCATCCATCTCTATGTCTAGGATGATAGTGTCATCCATGTTTAACTCTGGATAGGAATTTGAATTTGGTTATCTTATAAATCCTTGCTCTTGAGTCATCCTAAGGTGCTAAAATAGGTCAAGGACAATATCCTATTGCATCCCAAACTAGTAAATTACATGCTTATAATTCAGTAATTCTCACTCACCATGTGGTCCCATCAACCACCATTATCATCTAACCCATGCCAATTGAAAGGTATAATCCACCCATCCTAGGTGCCCCTTATAGGGATACCATTTCAAATCCTATCATCCTAGATAATTAATCATGTGTTCCACTCTCCCCAAATCTCCTTGGTGTGGTGGATCTAGCTAGCCTAGAATCAGTGGGTCTATTAGTAGTCTCATGGCATGTCACTATCATAAATTTTCCTTAGTAGTGCAAGATGTCATGCCACCATAATATGCTTATATTCCTAAACCTATAAAAGTGTGTAGCATACCAAGATCTTGCTACCCTTATATGTGACATGATGTAATGAATCATATTGATGGGAAAGGATGATTGACACCTAAGAAAAGTTTATTTGAAATTCTAGCATGTCTACAAACACATTTCCAAGAACCAAATGAACCACATACCACCTAGTATAAGTGAGTAAAACACATGACAAAAATATTATTAGAAAATTTACTTGTCTATCAATGTGACCCCTTAAATACATGATATTGATATCAATATATGACCTTACTAGTATAAAACTAGGATTTCTTATCATCCTCCCTAGTCTATGGTATCAAGAGTGGCTAATATAAACTAGGATACCCTAAATTATTACATGCAAGATCCTCTAAAATCATCATGACCTCATACATGGTAGTTGAAAGGTATTTTGGGATGAATACAATCTCTCAGTTAGAACTATCAGTAATGCCTAGTCAAACTTGACCTTCAACATGATGACTACATTTCACAACTCCACCATTGATAGAAGTGTGTACTCCTCAAATTAAACCAATGTGTTATTCATCTCTGACATAAGAAGATGATGCTAAAAATAGTCAACATTTTATAGCCTCACATTCACAAATAAACACTACACATTAGTTCCATTAGCAAATTTCATTTTAAAACCTTAAAATAATTATCAAATCTAAATTGAGAAAAAGTGCCACATTTTTGTGAAAATTCCATCTAATAAAAATGCTATAATATCACGTGGAATTAGTGTAAAATAACCTTCATAGTGCAAACATGTTGTGCAATAGTGCTAGTGTATGCAAAAGCACCAATGTTGTGCAAAAACATTATCTTTTCTTTTGGATATTTTTTGGTAAAATTAGAAAAACTATAGGGTCCTTACTTGAGGCTTGTCTTATCCTCTATTTTTTTATGGCCTAACCCTATCATTATGGTGCACCAGTATTGCTTGTTGATCCCTCATAAATAGGGGTACTATTTCATGTCTAAAGATCCTAAATCATGATTGTGAATGCTGAAAATGTTTCTACTTGTATCGCTTATCTATTTTACCATGTCCCTTTTGACCATTTTCTCTTCCACAATTGCTTTTCTCACCATATTTCAAGTTTAAATGCTAGTTAGATCTCATTTATTTTTTCAAAATAAACATTTCTTCAAAAGTGCAAGGGGCATAAAGGGGTATAAAAACATTTAATGTTATCATAAATATAACATTTGTGTTATAAATAATTAGCTCATAAAATTCATCAATCATTCTAAATCATGAATCTAAGTTATCATGTAAATAATTCATCAAAAAAAAATGGGGCATGCAAGCTAGTTTTTATACATCATCATTCAATGAATACATCAAATATGGTAAATGTAGACATCAATTTTGAGCAATGAATCAACTATTGAAATATAGGCAACATCTACCCAACCAAATACATCAAACATAATAAGATATTAGTTTAAATTTAAATTGATAGAATATGAATCTAAATGACCTAACTATAAAATTTTATCTTAAAAGTTGTAGCATTGATAGTGCTATTATGATATAAGTAGTGTTATTACCTAAATTTCAAACATGATACTTTTCTTACATACTTGACCTACCAATGATCATTCCTTGCAATAGTGTGTACATAATATCAACACCATTGCACTATCATATCTAGTGCTATTAACTAATCATGAACAAAAAAAGAACATACACCTAACTAACATTTATTGCTTGTTAACATGATTCCTTGTACCCTTGCCACATGCAAATATCCATGCAATTCCATTTGATTGTCAATTATATCCACTTTATGGTAATAATATCTACCTATTATCATCATATCCTTTAAGTGTCCATCTAATACTATGAAATCATAATCAAATAATATGTATCTAAAATAAAATTAAAATCAATTCTCCATGTAACTCTCTCAATTGCACCTAATGCATCTTGTTCCAATCTTGTGTCTTCCAAATGGATATTTCAACCTTCCATTTCTATTAAATTATATGTTTTTTTGTATTTCCAAGAAAGAGAATCAATGTTCAATATATTTCATGGAATCCCTAGAGGTACTATCAAGGCATTGCAACAAAATTTTGCCTGGTTGTCTACTTACCCATCAACAATTTGAAGAAAGCTATTAGAATATTTTCCCATGTGTAAACTCAATAAAGAGTGCATGTATCTAAAAAGGCTTATTTTATATTTTCAACCATGTGTGCATAAAATTGAAGGGGAATCTAAATACTCATCTAAAGATCTTATATTTACCTCTAGATCCCTTTTCTCCATTTATTTGACATATTTTATCCAGTCATCTAGTTTGATCTTATTTTATGTATTATCCATCATCTCTAAGTCATTTCATTTAAAGTATGTTATTAAATTAAGATCACATTTGAATTTGTGTTCTATTTAATATTTAAATCAATTCTTCACCTACAATTTCTTGAATTGAGGTATGGTTCTATAAAAATCACGTCATAGTGTTATTATTTGATAGTGCTACTAGAAGTAGTAGTAATACTATTTAACTATATCACTTCTAGAGATCTGATTATAAACCCAAGGATTCATCTACTTTTGGTCTTTTAGAATTTTATTTTATATCATAATAGGGGTCTAACATAGATAAACCAATAAAACCCTAACATTATAAAGAGTTTTTCAGTATATAGGTCCATTTTTATGGAAAGTGGTGAGCTTAGAAGTGCAAGGAGAAATATCAAAGTGTTCAATAGCATTTGAAGTGAAAATAGATTTTTATCATCCTAACCTTTTCTCTTTTATTTTAGATCTATTATTTTGACTATGTAGTTTCAATATTTGTTTTATAGGATTATCTACTTTGCTTCATAACCTTTACATATTTATTTAGGATGGATCTATATATATATAAGAAAGCAAAGAAGTACATGTAGCTTGGGAAGCACAACTTATTTATATTGTGATTTTAGTTTATTGTTCAGATTAGCTATTGCATCTTCAAGGAAACTCAATTGCATATAGGTTAGAATATTTTGTATTACATATGTCTCTTGAACTCTCAAAGTGACATGCACATAGTTTAGAAGGTCATTTGTATGCATCCTTTGTATTACCTAAGATTGATTAGATTCTTAAGTTGTTAGAATTTTTAAGAAAGATAGAAGTAGACAAGAGTACTAGAAATAAACTATTGGTGTTCTTTAAATAAACTCATAAGACTTATTCAAATAAAACATCTCCCTCCCCCATATCTCTTGAAGTAGGATGCATGTTGCTCATGAGAAACCATAATCAAATTGTGAAGAGGATATTGAACTAACAAACAATGTATTTATTGCTAATATAGAGACTAAACCAAGAAATAATGGGGATAGTAAACAAGCCAAGAAATAAGTATAAGTTTAAAAGTATGTGTCACTAGATAAAGACCTTTATTTAAAAAAAGATACAAATTTTATAAATATCGATAATTCCTAATGCTTAAGTCCTACTTATGCTCAATTCTCAAAGAAGGTGATGCTTGTGAAAATAACCTTAAAATAGTGTTCCATTCCCTATTGAGGTTGTGAAGACAATATATATGGCATTGATTACTCTTGATATCCTTAACCACAAAAAAAAAGGAGAAATAAATAAAAGGTTTTAAGGACAAACCCATGATGGAAAATATTTGTTGTATTGCAAATGATCTTATCCAAAAGAGAAATTTTGCTTTTGATACTAGTGTTTTGCTCAATTTTGTTGATTGTGTTGTCCATGATAAATACCATATTATTGAAGAACATAGTGATGAATATGATGAATATTTTAGATGTAATGATAATGACTATGCTATTGAAGAGCATAATTATGTTGAAGAAATTAGCTATTATTGAGTGGAAATTTTGCCCAATTGCAAAATCACCATCACACTTAGGATTTTGATTAGAAAACCCTCTCTTGCAAATAAATAGAAATTTATCCAATGTTCCTTTTACTTAATGTGTTCTTGTATGTTGTGAAAATGTGTCAAATAAATGCTAGGAATACCTTATTGATTTGCAAATAACTGTTAACAAGGGACCTGTGTTGGAATTACTTTATTATGCTATGCTATTGATTGTTCATGAAACTTAAAGGAAAAGAAAATGTGATTGTCCCTCATATGACCACAATGTAAAGTGAATTAATTTATTTTTTTTTGAATTTTTTAGGTATATTTTATCTTCTTTTGGTTAAGAAGATTTTAAACAAGTTTTATCTTCCTTAAACCCTTATTTGAGCATGAAAAAAATATTAAAATCTATCTCTAAAATGTGAATCTTAAATGATGATTGGATTCATTTTAACTTGCTTTGAGTATGAAAATAAAATAAATATGATGAATAAATTTGAAATGTAATGGCCTATGAAATGCCATATAAATTACCTCTCTTTAATGAAATAATAATTTTCATAAAGAGAAGTCAATTTATTACTTTAAATACAATAGCTTTGGAAATACCTTATAAATTACCTCCCTTTAATGAAATTGTGATTTTCATAAAGGGAAGTTAATTTATTGTTTGGAAAATGAAATGTAAAGCTTACAAATTATGATTTACCTTCAAAATGTTAAATTATGCTAACTCTGAAATTACAAAACTGCTTAAAAAAATGTAAACATTGGATAATTTTTGTAATTTCGGATTTGCTTCAAAATAGAATTGAAATTATTCTAAATGAAACATTAAATATTAATCTTGGAATCCATGCATTTATTTTGGAGTTTTATTTATTTTTATTTGCCAAAGTTAAAAAAAAAAAAACTACAAAAGGAAAAGGTTAGAAAAATAAAAAATAAAAAATAAAAAATAAAAAAAATCTGGAAAATGGACCAGAATGCTGAAAACGTTAATGACAAAGTACTGTCAATCTAATGGTACTCTATCCTGTAAAACCGGAGATGTGAAAAATTTCTACATGTAGCCTAATCTAATCGGAGTTACATTAGCACAATTTAAAATAAACTAGGTGTAATCTTCAAAGGGGTAAAAACAAATTTCCTATTTCTAAGCATTCAATAGTGCAACTAGTAAATTGCATTTAACACTATCTATAAGCCAAGAAAAAGGAAAGGGAAAGATAAACAGTTAATCCAAACATGTAGAAAAAAATATCCTCCAATATTACTAATAAAGTGCAAGTTTCTAAAGCATTTTGTATTAAAATAGAAAAAACACAGTCCCTGTTTTACATAGGATTTCTAGTATCTTCCAAAAAATATCTAGCCTTGTTTCTATGTTTCAAAGGTATATTTAAAATTTCCAATGTGTCATTTTGTTTTTCTATTCCAATTTTTTGTTTCGTAACTTTTCTTATTCCTTTATCTAGTTTCATTTCCCTCTATCTTTTCATTCTCCATGGCGAATCATTTCCTAAAACCTTCTTTGGTAATGTTCCCCTTTTTACCTTTTTATTTGATGATGATGATGAGTGCATTAACTCAAATATTTTTTTATTGGAGGGACCATCAAAGCTTTACCTCATGGATGGGCTTGGAACCCTTAATAGCCACTAGAGCCAAATGACTACCATTCGCGAGTATCACATGCAAGCAAACGCTCCCATTAGGAACAATAAATGACCTTTAAATGTTCATCCCCATACGAAATCCCAAATTATAACTCCCGACTATCATGGAGGTCATATTTGATGTTAATAACTATATCATGCATTTAAATAGTGTCATAAGATTCTTATATCAATATATTTTAGGGTTGTGAACATCTTCACTAACTATTGTCATGCTCACATGCTCTAAGTGCCACATCGTTGGATGTTGTCATCTTCGTCGCATCTAATAAAACTGACCTCTTCAACTAAAAAATGCATCGACCATATCCTACATTGCATCCTATAGATAGATGAGTCCATCGTTATATTGATAAACCTCACCATTCCCTTTGTAATCCTCATCATTTCTCTTTGTCATCTTGGGTTTGAATATTCATTACACATGCATCTTCCATTTGAATGTGTGAACGTATGCTAGATTTACCGAGCTGTATTTGATTTTTGTATCCATCGGCTTGATGCAGCTTCGTCACTAACCATATTTTCCATTAAAATTTGGTCAATACTTGATAGAAAAATCCACACTGCCCATATTATAGCACCTATGCTAGTTATATTGCATCTATGCCTATGTCGCTACTACATCATCGTCGAGCCTCACAAATGCAACATTGTATTACAATTTTAAGGTCTTACTGGTACTTAATGTCATTCTCCATAATCACATCCACACGATCCCATTGTATCCATGGTGCCAACTATTGTGCTCAGTTTGTGTGTATCGTCAACATGAACGATGTCTTATAAAACTTCATGAAACCCTAGTGTTGTATTTTTATACCCCAAAGGTTGCGTCTATGTGTGCTTGATTATCTCGAATGCTACTCTGGCTAGGGTCTAAATAGTCTATCTTACTATATTCATGTTAATTCATCATTGAATTCTCACTCCCGAGAAATGCACATACATTTATTCACACCTGCCCTCGTTGCTATATCCAACTCACCCAAAGTAGGTACATCCAAGTCATCCACTATGTACATCCCACTTTATTTTAGCATCACTAGTTTTTCCTACTTTGGTCCAACTTATCACCCAGTAAAATCCTTTAGTTTATTGTAGTCTTGACCTATCATCATCCTTGGTCCTCCCATAGTGCATCCACGATGTCATCCGTGCTATCTCATTACCAGAACGTCACCCGATCAAATTGCTTCTACGATCCTCCATTGTCCATCCCCTCCTATGGAGCCACCATCATTGGTCTGAGTTCATCCATATTGAATCTGTCCAGGGCCAAGTCAGCACCTTTGTTTCAATGACCAATCTACTATTTTGGCCACTCTATAGTCCAATTGGTATGTTATAGCTTGCCATGCTATAGTTTTGATAGTTGAGTCTACGCCATGTTGGAGTTTCACCATGTCGCACACACTGCAGGTGGGTCCTACCCAATACACGAATGTCTCAATGAGACCGTCCATCGATATGTAACATTCCTACCTCCTTCCATGTGTAATATCGAAAGGTTTTAGTATTAAACCATTCTATAAAACAACAAAAATAAATATTATAATTACCCACATGACTTAATTCAAACGTAAAGTAACTAAAGCTAAAATTAACTTAAATTAAATGACACGAGTGTAAAATAAAATAATATACATATTAACTCCTTTTGCACTTTTATTTTATTTTATTATATATATATAATTTTATTTTTATTTAATTTTTTTATGGATTTAATCCATTTTTTCATTTTTATTTTATTTTCATTTTTCTAATTATTTTTATAAATCATGGATTAATTCAATATTCAAATTGCTTTAGTTTTAAAATCCATAACATTAAAATAACCTCACAATAAAATAACAAAGGAATAAACAAAAAGTAACCAACAAGACACGTTAAAAGAGGATAATGGAAGACCCTAACCAACAAGGAACCTTGGAAATTGAAATGCAAACATCAAGGGTGGAACCTATCAAAATCATCGCTCCAAGGACACCAAAACTCCCCAAAAAACAAAATTTAAGGTGGGTCCCCAATTTTGGGGTAAGTTGTGCAATGGCCACAACAAATGATGACTCTGTTGGGAAATGCTCCTGAGCATTTCGGGTGAAGAACCCAATTCTAAAAACAAACAAACCAAAGATCAAAAAAATAAAACTATCTAGAAACATGCATAAGGTGGGGTAGATAACTTCAAATGAAACAAATGAACCCTTTGCTTTATCTTAATGTGTGTGAACATGTTTTCATTTTGCATGCTTGAAAACCATCTAGAATCCATCATCTGATTAGCATTTAGGCTATATAAATACTACTTATTAAAGTGAATTTATATAGACAAAGCCCTACTTCCAATCAGGCATCCATAGCCTCGGTAGAGTTTATCTAAATTACGTTTGTGTTTAATTGATATTTTACAAAGCCATTTTTTTTAACAAGTTTTGTCTAGACAGAGCCCTACTGCCAGTCAGGTATCTATAGTTCTGGTAGATTTTATCAAAAATTGGTGACTAATTTTAGCATATTTTCTATTGCTTTCTTTTCTTTATTTTTTTTGTTGAATGGCTTTGCAAAAGTTTATGCACCACATGGGTTAGAAAGTATATGAAATGGAGCATGTTGAATTTTTGCCTTAATTTGCATACCAGAATGATTTCATCTTTAAATATTTTAAAGCATGCCCCTTAATATGATGTGTTCGTGTGTAGCTTTAGAAAAATGATTCAATATTCCAAAATTCACTATATTAGTCCCAAAATCTAGAATTTATTACTAAACAATTTCATCTCCTTTTTCTTGATCTATGTGATAGGCAATTCATCCTTCATGACAAAAGAACACAAAAATGATCAAGAGGTCATTAGTAGCGACCACAAAACATCACCTCAAATAGAGGGACCAACCCAAAACACAAAACTTGTAAACCAAAACTTGGAAATAAATCAACACCTAACCTAATGCAAACTAACAAGAAAGCAAAACAAAACCAAAAATTAAGGACAAAGCACAAAAACAACAAATCTAAAATAAAAACATGAAAACCAAAACTATATACAATAATATACACTATGTACAAGGTGATGCAAAAAATTATGCTATCACTTCCTTGGATCCCAAACACGATTACCACAATTTAAACATTTACCATGATTTGCATGCCAAGATTTACAACAATCCCACCAATTTGTTTCAATGATATTAGCTATTCCATGTTGAAACTTTGATTCATCAAATATAAAAGCCTATACATGATTTTATCTTTCACCTATTCAAAAAGGTGTAAATTTCACAACCTAAATAATCATTCCAACTTGAGTTCTCATCTTCACAAACAAATATGAGCTCTTTCAAATAGGAAGCTATTTCCAAAAATTTTGAATCCAAGTCATTAGCTACATCTTTAGGTCAATCATGCTTATGCAAAAATTTACAAGCATCTAGGATATCTATTAAGTGAGGATCATTATAGCTTTTTACCCTAGATTCCACTATCAACTGTTGATGAATTTTATTTAAGAACTCAAGCATATCTACTTTTATTTCATTCAACAAAGCGATCTCACTAGTGGTGTGAGTAGAAATCAACTCTAGTTTTTTATTAACCTCCAATGGCATTTCATCATAAATAGCATTTGAATCCCATAGACAATTAGGTAAGATTTCACTTGGAGTTCACATGGTTGAACATAAAAGGTGAGATTCTACCTTTTGTGCACTTTCATTTACCAAGACTTGGTGAACCTTTGTAATTCCCTCTTTTACCTCATGGTCTCTATCATCATCATCATATTGTAGCCCTTCATTTTCATCCATTACATGTTTATCAAAAATACCAAAATTAGCCACCCAATTAAAAATATGCCCATCCTAAATCTTGTCAATCAAGGGATGTGTCAAATAACACATCTTCATAATCAATTACTTGATTTACTTCAAATAAAGCCATATTTTTATCATTTGGTTCCAATTCCTTGTTAACCATCCATGGTACTTCTTCCTTAGAATATTCAAGATAAACATGTGAATTTGTACCCAAATTTTTCAGTATTCCAGAATGAAAGAGGAGGCTTTACTTATTCTTGATCCCAAACAATGGAATCATAAGAAAAATTTATCAATTCTTCCTTTTCTATTTAAACAAGGTGTTCCCTAAACTCATATTCAAAATGATCAAATTTAGGAACCTTCTCTATTTCTACAAATGGTATGCCATTTTATGATTGCGTAGGAATTGCAAGATCTTCACGTGAGATAGAGATTTCAGTGTTCTGCATGTCTAGAGAAAGAGAAATTGCATCCATAGAAGTGTGAGAAAATAATGATTCACCATATATGCACCAACCATTATAATAATTATCTTCTAAAATCGAAGGATGAGATCCTATCAAGTATTCTGCATAATCTTTGGATACATCTATTGATTCCTTTTTAAATTCACTTCCAACCACTTTTGATGGCTCCAGTATTTCTGAATTTGAATCATCTTGCTGCATAGATAACATAAGATCCGTAGATGAGACAAAAATTTTAGTTTTTTGCACACCAAAATCAAGTGGAATAGAAATCTCTTTAGGAATTGTGAAAGAAGTAAATGGTTCCCATTATTCATCTAGAATAGTAGAATCACTATATTTTTGAAACATGTGATGATATTTTATTCCATCGTTCATTTTACCTTAAAATTCTTCCTCAGATTCATCCTCCTCAATTTCAAAAAATTCATCTTCCTTAGATTCATCTTTTGGTGGACCAAGGGTTTCTAAAATGAGATCAATTTTTAAATTCAAATTTCTATGATTATCCCAATCCTCCTTTGTAAATAATGACTCTAAACCATTCATCTCTAGTGGGTCATTATTTGAAACACATTGGCTTTCTTGATCATCCACTTTAATATTTTCATTCAACTCTATGGAAGGTCCTGACCTATCACATATTTCAATACTAGTTAGATCTAGGACTCCTCCCTTGCCTAAAATAATATTATTGTGAAAATAATTGAAATTTATCTTAGGAACATGATTCAAAATATGATCAATATGGGTATTCTAAAATTGATTCACACTTAAGAATGATGGTTGATTTTGAATGGTAGGTTGGTATTGGTTGGAATCCATAACTCTTGAAGAACTATTTATCATAGGAGAAGGATATGCCTCAAAATGACTCATGGGTGGTATTTGATTTGGAGCATTAGGGTTAAGTAATGATAATTGACCCACATAAAATCATTTTTAAATCCATCATTTTTATGCTTTCATTACCTCATTATAGGCTCTAGGCAAGGATAGATTCTTAAGAATCTCCTTAGAAATGTAGAAGTTAAGGGGTCTAAGGATTCTAGGTATATTTTAATATCCTCTTATTTTAACATGAGGTAATGTGTCTCAAATTTGATACACAACCTATGTAACCTATCATTGAATTGGCTCGTGGATTCATTAGGATGTTTATAGATAGAGACAAGCCGATTTAGAACCAAAACTGGGTTAAATAGCTTTCCAAAATATCTGATAAATGTTGTTTCTAGCTTAACCCAAGAGGTGATAGAACATGGATCCTAGTCATATTAGTAATTTGAGGTTGCTTGATAATCATAGGGTAGCAAAGAAATGACAATATAAGACTTCGAACTAGAGCCACGTGGACCACCAGATAGCCACCGCCATAAATCTAGCTAGCAGGTTCACTTCTCCAAGGTTGATTGGCCAAGACGGGATGTGGTACCAAAGCATGTCATATATGGAAGAAAGCAATTACCAAAGAATTATTAAGAGTAACTATCAATACATATCTTGTGGGAGTTTTTTTCAGTAATCTACTATGTGTGTTTGTAGCTTTTTGTTTCTCCACTATTTCAAGGAAGGGATATGTGTCTGTTTCTTTTTTTGTAATTATGATGCAGGTGTGTTTTCTCAAGGTATACCCAAAATTTTGTATGGTAATTTTCTTTTTGATAACATGATATGTGCCTTACTGGATGTAATGGCTTTGGCGGCAAGTAGATTTTACATATATAGTATCCTTAGTAAGGACATGTTCATCAACAGTCCTGGGCTAATTTTTGTAAAAGGTTTTGGGTCAACCTATAAAACCCGATATTAATGCTATAGTATCTTATCTACCATAAAAAAAAAGAGGTGATAGAACTCAAATACAAATATATGTATTAATAAAATGCAACCTCATCTAATGTGTATGAAAAAAACCTACAAGCAACATCTCCATGTGTAATTTGTAAATACATTAACATGTCCTTGTATCTTTGAATATGTTCCTTAGTCGAGGCCACATCATGCCTAGACTGGTGTAAACATTCTTCTACACCTTAAGGTATTTTATGGGTAGGCATATTTAAATGGCTATAATAATTTCCTATCCAAGATGCAATTCCTGCCCTGGTTGGAATAAAAAATGCCATTAGTGGACATTAAAGAACACAAATTAGTATCAATTTTATTAGTCAAATGAATATATATTGCAAAGAAACATGAAATGACTAACAATTTTCAAATGAATAAATCATCACATTCATCAATTATAATGCATGAATTAAACCATAGCAATAAAGAACATTCTCCAATTTGCAAAAGGTTAGCATCAATGCATCATCAATTAGAGAACTTTCAAATCAATGAATATGATCAACAAAACCTCATTAGTCAAGACCAATGCCTTCAAATAACTCTTTCAAGTAACATGAACAAGTTAGCATCTAAATAGCAATAAAGTAAACCAAATCAGGCCCTCCTTCTAGCACTAAAATGTTGAGTAGAAATGTTACCCAATTGTAAAATCACCATCACACTTAGGATTTTGATTAGAAAACCCTTTTTTGCAAAGAAATATAAATTTCTCCAAGGTTACTTTTACTTAATGTGTGCTTGTATGTTGTGAAAATGTGTCAAATAAGTGCTAGGAATACCTTAGTGATTTGCAAATAACTGTTAACAAGGATCCTGTGTTGGAATTACATTATTATGCTATGCTATTGATTGTTCATGAAACTTAAAGGAAAAGAAAATGTGATTGTCCCTCATATGACCACAATGTAAAGTGAATTAATTTCTTTTATCTTGAATGTTTTAGGTATATTTTATATTATTTTGATTAAGTAGATTTTAAACAAGTTTTATCTTCCTTAAAACCTGATTTGAGCATGAAATAAAATATTAAAATCTATCTCTAAAATGTGAATCTTAAATGATGACTGAATTCATTTTAACTTGCTTTGAGTATGAAAATAAAATAAATATGATGACTAACTTTGAAATGTAATGGCCTATGAAATTCCATATAAATTACCTCTCTTTAATGAAATTATAATTTTCATAAAGAGAAGTCAATTTATTGCTTTAAATACAATAGCTTTGGAAATGCCCTATAAATTACCTCCCTTTAATGAAATTGTGATTTTCATAAAGGGAAGTTAATTTATTGCTTGAAAAATGAAATGTAAAGCTTGCAAATTCTGATTTACCTTCAAAATGTGAAATTATGCTAACTCTGAAATTATAAAACTGCTTAAAAAAATGTAAACATTGGATAATTTTTGTAATTTCGGATTTGCTTCAAAATATAATTGAAATTATTATAAATGAAACATTAAATCTTAATATTGGAATCCATGCATTTATTTTGAAGTTTTAATTTTCTTTTATATTTTTATTTTATTTTTCGAAGTTTTAAAGAAAACTGCAAAAGAAAAATGTTAGAAAAAAAATCTAGAAAATGGACTAGAATGCTGAAAACATTAACGACAAAGTACTCTCAATCTAATGCTACCCTATCCTACAAAACCGAAAATGTGAGAAATTTCTAAATGTAACCTAATCTAATCAGAGTTGCATTAGCATAGTCTGAAATAAACTAGGTGTAATCTTCAAAGGAGCAAAAACAAATTTCCTATTTCTAAGCATTCAATAGTGCAACTAGTAAACTGCATTTAACACTATCTATAAGCCAAGAAACATGGAAGGGACAGATAAACAGTTAATCCAAACATGCAAAAAAAATCTCCTCCAATCTTGCTAACAAAGTGTAAGTTTCTAAAGCATTTTGCATTAAAATAGAAAAACACAGTCCCCGTTTTACATAGGATTTCCAGCATCTTCCAAAAAATCTCCAGCCCTGTTTCTGTGTTTCAAAGGCATATTTAAAATTTTCAATATGTCTTTTAATTTTTCTATTCCAATATTTTGTTTCGTAACTTTTCTTATTCCTCTATTTTGTTAGGAGGAAAACTGATGAGATATGTATTGATACAAATGGATTACATATATAGGCATAAGGCCTATTTGATAACATGACAAATGTCAAGTGAAACTGACAAGTGTCAAGGTGAAGGCATAGTGCACTTTAATTATAACATTCTCCCTTAAAGTGCACTATCCTAACTAAAGAAAAAAACAAGTCAATAAAGTGCACTATCCTAACCAAAGAAAAAAACAAGTCAACATTAGGTAACATTCCCCCTTAATGTTGACTTCTCTAAAAGCAACCTATCATCCTCTTTTATTGTTGATTTGGTCTAGGCTCGTGCTCCTTGCACTTGGCTCTCCAACTGTGAATAATGCTAGATCAACTATGTATACATCTTGGTCTGTTACCTCAAGGTCAGCCACTTCCACGGGTCTTTTGCCACTGGGTCAACCGTCTAAGTGCCTCAAGGTCAGCCACTTCTAGGTCTGTTGCCTCTGCAGGTCATCCTCAAAGGATTTTGCCTCTCGTAGGTCACTGACTAGATTCACCATGAATATAAAATCTCCCCCATGGTGAACTCAATCTAGAAGGTGTCGGTCTCTGCCGAAAATGCACCTTAATACAAAATAAATAAGAGCCATGAAATACAATAAAATTGAGCCATAGATCCAAATATGGAGGAGAAAAAGAAGAGAATAAGAGAATCTTCTGAAGTGTCTTTGTCTGTAGTCTTCAGAAGTAGATCCAAAAAAACTTGGATAGAGTCTAGGGTGTCTATGTCTGTAGTCCCTAGAATAAGTGTCCTTATGGTAGTCACCTCATATTACCATAATGCATGGATAACCATCCGCTAAGTAGAAAGAGGAGAATACTAGATACTAGGGTCACTTACAAGTGCCTTGGGAGTGTCAAGTTCAACCGAGAGTGCACTCCAAGGTAGAAAACTTTGAGGATTAAAAACTCAAATGAAACAGCATCAGAATTACATATGGACACCACCAATGTGTCCATTGCAGAAAATCGTTTTCAATGACTATAAATACCCCTATACTCCACCATCAAAGGGGCCTTCATCATGTGAGAAAAACAACATGCCTTCCTAGAAACCAAAATAAATAGGGGTCATGTGGGCAATATCTCTCTGAAATAATTCAATAAGAGGCCATGAGGACCTCTTTCCACTTCCACTCTCCATGTGGAAAGAAACAGGCCAATAAAGTTTTACTGTCGGCCATAAACAGTGCCATAATAAAATCTTCATACAAGAAAGTGGTCTCCTTCCACTTAATAAAAAAGGCAATGTTCCTTTCTCATTTTCCACTTTCCATGTGGAAAAGTACATGAAATAAAAAATTTGGCCATACAATTTAATAACAAGAAGGAAACTATTGATTTGGTCCAGTGTTTCAATTGAACGATGCTCCTCACCATACGCCATGCCGTGGGGCCACCATTGGTGCCTCCAATATGGGATACGGTGGCCATGCGAAAGAGTTGCTCTGACCTCCCACCTTTGGCCACAACATTATCTCCAACAATCATAGAAAATTTGATGCTTTAAAACAGCAGCCATCACACTTTAGCATTCTGATGAGCCGCTCCGCCTTCCTGCGGGATCATGGTGCTCCACCATGCAGACAAAAAAACAATGCACCTTTCTGTACTATGGACAACATCTTTCCTAGATCGCCTTAGCAGCAATATTCCCGCAAATCCTCTGCTACCAAATAATTCAAAGGCTAACTATCAACAAAATAGTTCGGCGCTAACATCAAAGGTTTTCTCGTTTTCAACATCAAAGTTTTCTAGATGCCGTTGAAATATTTTTAGAATCTGTCCCATCAAGCTTTACAATTTGTGCATCAAATCTATGTCAAATTTGTGCATCGTTTTACGTTGTATCCAAAAAATGAATCTACCAGTATGCGAGAATTGCCACTCCGCGAATAGATATTTTCCCACCAGTTGTTGAATCTTTATAAAAATCAAATCGACATTGAACTTGCACCTCATTAATCGAACTGTCGTGTTCATGGTAAATTATCGCCATTAAAATCTGAAAAATGCTAGTTAAAAAAAAAACATTTCCACTTGACGCATGCACGTGGATCCCATCCTGGCGTGCGCTGCATCATATCAGGGGCGTGTGATGGATCAACTCTCGGTGAATGGCCATTGACTTGCGAGTGCACATAGATATCCGACCCCTATTGAAAGCATCTGTTACTCTCTTTTGCATCCAACAATTCTACTTAATGGTGCGCCTTGTTGTCAAAGTCCTCACTATCAAACTTGTCGTGATCTTCTTCAACGAGCCCCACAACTTTATTATTCAATATTGCTTGCCAAAATATGCCACTTTCAAAGGTGGACTTTCTCTACAATAGACTGTGCAATCATCGTACGCGGTCATCATAGATGAACATTGCTGGACGTAAACAACATCATGAATTTTGGGTGGTAAAAAAAATACATGGATGTCTGCCATGTATAAATTTCTCCCAGAACACCCGTCTCCACTAATGAACGTACCCCGACACGTCAATCTAGCTTTTTTTCTTCCAATTGCTCTAATGCTGTAATTTTGCTTGTTTTAAATTAAAGTGGTTTTCCATGGTGCACGCCATGGGGAGGGCCACCGCCTTGTAGGCAGTAGTGCAAAGGATGCCATACCATCAACGCCATCGAGCAAACACTCCTCCGCCATGTATAGCAACACAGGCAACCAAAACAAACTATGGTAAATGCCTCCGTCTATGGAAAATCTCCAATGGTTGTTGTAAAAATCCATCTCACTATTGACTACAAATAAAAAATGCCACACATGTGGGTAAGACCCAAATTTGCATGGAGTGCGGTGACACCATGGGTTTCAATAGCACCTTCACGGTAAGAAAATATTCAAATACCAAAGTCTCCTCCATGCAGTTTCATGTCTTGAATCACGCTCACAAGCACAGGGGGCATTGTCACAGGTAAAATTTTACCATCCAACTTTGAAATCGTTGAAACACTATAAATCACCTTCAGGCATTGTCACCATCGAACTCAAAACAATAGCACAAAGTTTTCCTCCAGAACACATAGTCTTCATGCATCCAGGTCCAAAATAATAGCTCGTAGCTCTCCTCCTCTCCATCGTAGCTTACCATCACTGCATTGTCCTCACGCAACTCCACAGATTGAAAACTTGAATGATTCCAGAGACGAGCTGCTACAGGCTCCACTATTGGATTAATCATAAAAACTCATAGCTTATTCATCCATAGCATGAATCCCCTTGGAACCCTGTATCTCGTTTTTCGTTCCTTTGTGGAGGAACTACTTCTACGGATGGATACAAACTAAAACTTTTCCCATCATGAAAAAAAATAATGGCAGCCATGGTTTTTCCAAAGGTCTGGTTTCTGATTCATCCAACAAGGATGAAGAGCATACTCCCTATTTTGAAAAAAAAATGGGGGGAAAATGAAAAAATGGGAAAATGGGGGGAAAGGATGAGGGGGGATTTCCATGATGGAAATCCCCCCTCAAGCTCACAAGGCTAGAGAAATCCTAGAGCTCTGATACCAAATGTTAGGAGGAAAACTGATGAGATATGTATTGATACAAATGGATTACATATATAGGCATAAGGCCTATTTGATAACATGACAAATGCCAAGTGAAACTGACAAGCGTCAAGGTGAAGGCATAGTGCACTTTAATTCTAACATATTTGGTTTCATTTGCCTCTGTGTGTTCATTCTCCATGGTGAATCATTTTCTAAAACCTTCTTTGGTAATGTTCCACTTTTTCCCTTTTTATTTGATTTTGTTAACGAGTGCATTAACCTAGATGTTTTTTTATGGGAGGGACCATTGAAGCTTTACCTCATGGATGGGAATGAAACCCTTAATAGCCACTAGAGCCAAGTTACTACCATCAACAAGTATCACATGTAAGAAAACACTCTGATTGGGAATGATAAATAACCTTTAAATGTTCATCCCCATACGAAATTCTAAATTATAACTCTTGATTGCCATGGAGGCTATCTTTGATGTTAATACCTATATCATACATTTAACAAGCATCATATGATTCTTATATCAAAGTCTATTTTAGGGCTATGAACATCTTCACTGACTACCGTCATGCTCACACACTCCAAGTGCCACATCATTGGATGTTGTCATCTTTGATGCATCTAATATAACCAATCTCTTCAACTAAAAAATACATTGACCATCTCCTCCATTACATCCCATAGATAGATTAATCCATTGTTACACTGATAAACCTCACAATTCCCTCTATAATATTCACCATTTCTCTTTGTCATCTTGGATTCGAATCTTTGTCACACATACATCTTCCATTTGAACATGTGAATGTATGCTAGCTTTATTAGACTAGATCTGCTTTTTGTATTCGTCAACTTGATGCACCTTCATCACTCACCACACTATCCATCAAAATCTAGCTAATGCTCAATAGAAAAATCCACACTACCTGTAGCATAGCACCTGTGCTGGTTATATTGCACCTACACGTGTTACCACTACATGATCATTGAGCCTCACAAATGCAACATCATATTGTAATTTTAAGGCCCTATCAGTCCCCAACGTCATTCTCCATAATATCCACATGGATCCATTGTATCTGCAATGCCACCTATTGTGCTTGATTGGTGTGTACTGTCAACATGAACAACATCTTATAAAAAACTCCATGAAAACATAGTTTTTCATTTTTCTTCTTTGAAGGTTGTGTCTATGTGTGCTTGATTATCCTAAATACTGCTCTGGCTAGGGTCCTAATAATCCATCTCACTGTATTCACATCAATTCATCATTGATTTCTCACTGTCAAGAAAAGTGCATCCATTTTTCACACCTTCCCTCATTACTACATCCAACTCAATCAAAACAAGTACATCCAAGTCATCTGATGTGTACATCCCATTTTCTTTTCACATCACTGGTTTTCCCTGCTTTGGTCCACCTTATCGCCCAGTAAGATCCATCGATTTATTGTAGTCCTGGAATATCACCATCCTTGGTCCTCCCATAGTGCATCCATAGTGTCATCTATGCTATCCCATTACCAGCACATCACCTGATCGAATCGCTTCTATGGTCCTCCATTTTTTTTCACCACCTATGGAGCTGTTATTATTGGTCTGAGTTTATCCACATAGAAACTATCTAAGGCCAAGTCACCACCTTCATTTCAGTCACCAATCTACCATGTTGGTCACTCTATAGCTCATATTGTGTATTATAGCCTACCATGCTAGAGTTTTAGTAGTCGAGTCTGAACCCATGATCTATCATGTTCACCATATTTTCCTTGATGCCACATCACCATGTCACATGTACTGTAGGTGGGTCCTACCCGATACACGAATGTCTCAATGAGACCATCCACTAATATGTAACATTCCTTCCTCCTGCCATGTGTACTATAAAAAGGTTTAATATTAAACCATTCTATAAAACAAAAAAAATGAAATATTAGAATTACCCACATGACTTAATTCAAACAGAAAGTAACTAAAGCTATAACTATAACAAAGGTAAAATTAACTTAAATGAAATATCACGAGTGTGAAAAGAAATAATATACATATTAAATCCTTCTGCACTTTTATTTTATTTCATTATACATATATATATTAATTTAATTTTTATTTATTTTTATTTTATCTATTTATTTATTTATTTTATTATTTTTCTATTTATTTTATTTATTTTTATTATTATTATTTTTTTATAAAACATGGCTTAATTCAATATTTGAATTGATTTAGTTTTAAAAGCCAAAACATTAAAATAACCTCAAAACAAAAGAACAAAGGAACAAAACAAAAGGTAACCAACGAGACACTTTAAAAGAGGATAAAGGAAGGCCCTAACCAACAAGGAACCTTGGAAACTGAAATGCAAACATCAAGGATGGGACCTATCAAAATCATCGCTCCAAGGACACCAAAACTCCCCAAAAATAAAAATTTAAGGTGGGTCCCCAATTTTGGGGTAAGTTGTGCAATGGCCACAACAAGTATTTTGAAGAGTATACAAAAGGTATTGATTCATAATTATTGATAAGAATGAGATATAATGGAATAGGATTGGAAAGGAATGGTAAAAGGTAAAATAAATTACATAACACTAAATGTAAGGTCAAAGAATGAAGGCATTGGTTTTTATGGTCAAGCAAGAAGTGGTTATACTAATTTTATGAAAATAAGAATGTATACAAAAAATGAAACTCCTAGAACAAATTGTTGTAGTCATTATGGATGATCTAGACATGTGAAAACTAGGTGTTGAAATCTACATTCTTATGATATTTGTGGAGGTAATAAAACTTTATAAAATATTGTTGGCACAAAGATAAAATGACCAACAAAATGCATGGTGATTTTGGATAGATAAATATCATAGAATGGGAAAATGAAAGAAATATTAAATGGAATTTATAAAATAAGGTTTTGTTATTAGAAGAGGACAAGGAGAAGATAAAGTTTTATAGTTGAAAAATATAACTATGATGGTTATATTTTTAGTATTATATTGGATTAAAATAAGATATAAATAATTTATGCATGATTATTTACACCTATAGGTGATACATAGAGACAAACCTAGAGGTGATGACCTAGAGGTGAAGATCTAGAGGTGATCTATAGGTGATGACCCAAAGTAAATTACCTATAGGTATACCAAGAGATAAACTCAAAGGCAGGCCCATAGGAGATTACCCAAAGTTAGAACTAGAGCCAGAACCAAAGCTAATTCCAGAGCCAGAAAAAAAGTTAGAGCCAGATCATAATATTATTTTACCACCCTAGGAAGTAAAAATTAAGGGGGGTAAAAATATTTATTTTCTATTAAAAAATAATGTAATAAGGTAGGAATGTTAGAAAATAATTATTACATTATTTTATCACCCTAATGAAGGCATAGAATATGAAGGGACATCATTCTAGTCTCCAAAACATGAAGGGTCTCTTGAAAACAAGAGACACCATCTTGTATATTTTTGTAAAAGCTATACATTATTTTGAGATTATGAAATACATTCTATTGATCGACATAATTTTTTTTTCTTACTTCTATTCAGATTCCATCACAACTAATATCAGTTGGGATAGGGCACCACGTGAGGATCTAATAGAGGCACATGAAGACAAGTGAATCAACTTTGTTAATGAGTAGAGAAAACAAATGGGATACTAGAAAACTATGAACAAAGTCTAAATGGATGCAATAAATGATTGAATATATGCAAAATATTACTACTCAAATAGGCCTTCTACCCATGCATAAAACTACTAATTATGGGTTGACAAATCGGATGTTATTCCCAAATGGATATGATAGCATGTTCATGAGATGTGTGGAGAAATAAAAGGTTCCTAGTTTGCTTCAAGAGTATCATAATAGGCTTCAAGGGGCCATAATTCAACATGCACAATATTTTATAAGATTATAATAGTTGGATACTATTATCTAACCATTGTCTTTGATGCTTTTCAATGTCTAAATAAATGCAAGTCCTAATTTATGATGATGTAAATAGAAAAAAAGCAATGTTTCCTTTACATCCCTTCATGCTAATTAGGATAATAAATCTAGCATCAATTGCAAGACATAATTGGATCATGAAACATATATTACTTCATGAGTTGGGTAGATCAATCCTAATTAAGAGAACTAATAAGGAGTCAACAATTTTGATATTGTAATATATTATCCTAAGATATAGACTATCCTTAATTGTAATCATAGATAATAAACCAACCTTCAAGGGATAAAAAGTCACTATGTTTATATTTGAATATAGAATAGTCATGAAGACTTCCTCAAATAATTATCCTCATGGAAATGGTCTAGCTAAGTTGATGATAAAAAATATGGTTAGGATTATCAAGCGAACCATAGCATAGTCATAGAGAGATTGCCATACTCAGTTGAAGAAAGCATATTTGGTCCTAAAATTATCAATTCAAAATTCTGCATACAACCTTATATTTAGGAAGAAGGTAATTCTACCCATAAATTTAGAACTCCTATCATTGTGGTAAGCAAGATAATTAGATTTGGAATATGCTAATATAGAACTTATATAGGCAATATTGAACAAGCTTCTATTTTACAAATAAGAAAGAGAGAAGCATTTCAATAAGTTTAGTGGCCACCAAGATACTATCAAGTGCTATTTTTATAATAAGACAACCTAAATCGAGTTTAAAGTATGATATTTGTTGCTCAAATGAGAAAATTATTGGGCAAAACTAGGAAAATATGTAAATTTTGATTCATTGTATACTAGCATGTATGAAATCATAAAGATCCAAAATATAAACATATATAATTTAACAACATTGGATGGTGAATATTGCCAATACCTATGAATAAGCAACATATTAATCATTTGTAGTCAATGTGCATCAACTATACATATATAAGTACTTTTTTCTTCTCTATTTTTCCTATATCTTGTCTTCCTTTTTTATAGTTTTAATAAAATGTCAATCAACATTAAGGCAAAAATCCTTATTGGATGTAATTTTCTACCCTTATCCCTTTATTCCTCAATCAAATTAGAATACATTTCCTTAAATAAAATGTGATGTGACGTGGAGAATTAATAAAAGTGATAAATAGTTAACTCAAAGACTCATTAATCCATGACAAAATTGTCAAATTGTTATTGTCTCAATTTATTAGCATTATTAATTCATTAAATCCATGTTATTAATTCACTAAAGATGATGTTTAGGGATCAACAAGACCACCAAGGTCATCATTGCATAACTATCAATGATGTGGCTTAATAAAATGTCTAGTCAATAAGTAGAAAAAGGGAAGGGGGAGAAAATTTTTATATTATCAAACTATCACCAAGAGCTACCATATATCCCACTATAACATTATTATTTAGATAATAAAAAATATTAGAAGGTACTTGGCTGATAAGTGACTTATAATTTCAATCCACAAGAGACCATGCTATGTTTTGCCTATCAACATCATTTTCCAAGAATGACAGCCTTGTAGTTTTAAACACAATGCACATAAACTAAAACCATTAATAGCATAATTGGGTGACTAAAGAATGATACATTTGATAAAAGCATGATAGAATCATAAATAATCGAGGATGAAATTAGAATAATCAATAGGTTACTCCATATAAATAAAATATGGAGTACCCTCAATGGTAATCATAATAATGAAGTGACCTTCATGGTATCAAAATTCACGAAGTTTATATTTGATTAAAAATAATCATGAAGACTTCCTCAAACTATTATCCACAAGGAAATAGTCTAGATGATTCAATGAATAAAAACATCATTAGGATCCTCAAGAGAGCCATGGCATTATCATAAATTTATTGAAATACTTAGCTAATGAAATCACTTTTGGATCTACAATCATAAATTGATGATTCTATGTTAAAACTTATATTTAAGAATAAAGCAATGCTATCATCAATTCCTATAATTATGGTGGATAAGAAAATTATATTTAGAAGATGTTGAATTAGAACTTATACAAGCAACATTAAAATAACTTATATTTCTCAAATCTATAAGGGAGAATTATTTCAAGAAGTGTAGTGGCCATCAAGTTATGTTCAAATGCTAGATTAACAAGAAGATGAACTAAGTTGACTTCAAAAGTTAGATATATAATGCTCAAAGTAGACAAGCATTAAGAAAAACTAAGAAAATATGTAAAGTTTTATTTATCATAGATCAACATTATATCAAATTATAAAGATTCTAAAGGATGAACATATACAATTTAATGATATTAGATGGTTAAATATTGCGAATTCCTATGAATAGACAACAAATTATGCATTTCTATTCAAATTTAGACCAAGGTATCAACTACTCATTTATACATACTTTTTTTCCTTCATTGTTTTACTTATTTCTTATCTTCATTTTTTTAAAATAAAATCAATCAACATCAAGGTAAAAATACTTTTATTCATTGATAAAATTAGAAGACATATCCTTTAAAAAAATATAATGTGAAATGGAGAATTAGTAAAAGTGATAAATAACTAAGTTTCAAAGACTCATTGATCCATTAAAATATTTTTCAATTTGTTGTTTTTGGATTGTTTTAAATTATAAATTCAAATATTCCATGTTTCTAATTCACTAAAGGTGATGGAGGGATCAACAAGACCATAAATATAATTATGGAATCACCTTCAATTATGTGGATCAATCAAATCTCCAATCAATGTGGAAGAGGGGGAAGGAGGGGTCATAATTTTAAATCATCAAACTATTGCTAAGAGTTATAATATATACCACTATGAAATCATCACTCTACTAATAAAAAATATTAGAAGAGAATTGGGTGAGAAGCAAATCATATTTTTGACCCATAAAATATCATGTTGTGTTCTACCTACGTCATCATCCAAGAATGGTAATTTTCAAATTCAAAATAATACAAATATTAAATCCATTAATAGCATAATTAGGTAGTTGGAGTAATGTGCATATGAGCAACATATGATAGGATAAAAATAATGGAGGATGAAATTAGGGTATTCAATAGGACACTCCATATCAATAGGATATAGAGTACCTTTTGAAGAACACAAGCTTATACTGAGAGGGGGGTGAACAATATAAGATAAAAAATTTTACTTTTCAATCCAAATGATAACAACAATAATATCAAAGCAGTAAATATTGCATAAATCATCACACATATGAGAGACTTGTTATTAATGTGGTTCACCCAATGTGGGTTACATCCATAGAGACAATATTTCTTATAAATTTTCTCAACAAATCTTGGAAACCAAATCCCTATTACAAAGTTTATGGACCTCTATCCAAAGGAGACACCAATCCCTTGTGATAAATTTTGTGGACCTCTATACACAGGATAACTCTATCCCCACTGCTCTATTTTATGGAAATCTATACATAGGAGAAATCTATCCCCTTTGATATAGTTGGCTCTAAATCTTGTTATCAACTCTGTTCAACTCTGATCAAATTTGCTCAACTGCATGTATTGATCTATCTCACACTTGTTCACAAGTCTATCTCAAGCATGCTCACAAATCCTACACAAGTCTACCTCTAGCATGCTCACATACCCTACTTAGAACTACTTACAAGCTTTCTCAAAAGCCCTATTCAAAATAGCTCACAATCCCGCTCTAATATGCTTTTTCTTTGCTCAACTTTGGTATAACACATGCTCAAAACTGTTCATAACACTTGCTCAACACTGCTCATAATACTTGCTTCATAAAAACTAGTTTCTTCACACTTGCTCATCCACATTCAATGTCACTCAAACCAATGCCCAAAAATCTTCACAAATTCATTCAAACAATGAATGCACAATTTTTTCTTAAAAGCCCTAACACAAGTGTTTCTAATTTCACCAATCAATGATGCACAATTTGTTTCACAAACCCTAGCTCAAGTGTTTCAATTTATTTCAACAAGGATGCACAATTTGTTTCACAAACCCTAGCTCAAATATTTCCAATTATGCACATATATAATCCTTATTTCTCCACCTTATGATTTAGAAATATTCACTCAAAAAAACACCTTAAAGAAGGAATAATGTCACCATACCTCTTAACTTGCTTTGATGAAGAAGTGCCCTCAAAACTTGTCTCAAAATATTTTGTCTTTCTTATGCCACTTTCAAGGGTTAGTTAGCATAGCACTTTTCAATCATCCACATGATAAACCTCTCTTAAAAAATATGCACAAATATATTACTCTACAACTCCTTTTAATTTCCCAAAACAAGGCTTTTTAAACAATGAACAAAGCCCTTCAAACTTTCTTTCACCATGCAAAAATACACACAATATTTAAACCACAAAACACCTTATAACTCCTACTTCTCACATGCAAAAATTAATTTCTTTATATTTCCTCTTTATAATTTTTTGCAAGACAATACTTTATAAAAGCACCCTTATCACTTATATTTTTCAAGCTAAAATATTTTAAAACACACCCTTATAACTCCTAGTTTGCAAAATAACAAATCCTTTAATACACCCTTAAAATTCCCAAATGCAAGATATTCAATTTTTAGCATATCCTTATGACTCCCTATAGGAAAAATAAATTTTAATTAAACCAACCTTATGACTCCCTAAGCAATGCATACCATAGGAGATTAATTAAAAAAATGTGCCCTTACCAAAAATGCAGTCATTGTGAATCAACCCCCTGACCTCCTCTACTAGGGCCTTAGCTTCGGCTAAGCCACCGCATGACCTAGACCCCCATAAAAAATGCAAGTCCATGATATCTACTTTATTTCTTTTTTGCTCTTCATCCTTTACCAAAATGTAAACAAAAATTGGAGCTACCATGAATTGACCACCTGACCTCCTCTCTGTCAACACCTTAGCGCTTCTCAACCAACCAGTTGTGCTAGCCTGCCAGCTTGGAACAATGGAGGTGCACCCTTCTATTTTACCCTTCGATTTTTCCCCTAAAAGTGTGTGCATGCTATCTTCTTCCTATCCCTTGCAAATTTTTGATGTACTCGATGCGCTCGACAATTTTATGCATGACAACCTCAGCTCCAATGAGTTAGTCCTCAATAAATATGTAATTTTATAATTTCTCAAACATCGGTGGTGGAGATAAATTAATTTTGAATGGCATCATTTTTATTAAAATATTAACCTAAGTTATATTATAATATTTAAAAAATATTATAACAATAACTTTTAAACTTTTGAACTTTTGCCTCCAATATTGAAGCCTTGACAACTTTTGAGGGTCTTGTCCTTTTCTTGCAATATTGAAGCCTTGACAACTTTTGCACCTTTTTCACTGCCTCATGCATCCTTTGAATATTTTACCTTACACTTTAATATTTCAACCTTGAAGAATATTTCTGCCATACCAATATCTCTTTGACATCAACCTATTGACATCAATATTTTGATATCAATGACAACTTAAAATACTTAATATTTCCAACACCCCTGATGGTAATTATAGATAATGAATCAACGTTTGAGGGATCAAATTTCACCAGGTTTATCTTTGAATATAGAATATTTATGAATACTTCCTTAAATTATTGACTTCAAGGTACTGTTTGGCTGATTTGATGAATAAAATATTCTTAATATTCCTAAGTTAACCACAATATAATCATATATATAATGGCATATCAATTGAAGAAAGCACTTTTAGCCTTAAATTATCATTTTTTGATTTTATATACAAGCTCATATTTAGTAAATAACTCCCCATTTGGGATATTTTGTCTCTGGAACAATCTTAGTCAGACTAGAGAGTATTTTTCCAATGATATTTGGATTTTGGATGGAGATTTTAATTATGCCATATTCCCCACTAATAAGAAAGGAGGCTCTAAAATAACAGTTAATTCCTATGAATATTTTTCTTCTTTTGTGGATGATAATGAACTCATGGATATTCAAATCAAAGGTCCAAAATTTACCAGGAGCAATCTTAGAAAGGGTGACTAGCTTATTCAAATAAGTCTTGATAGATTCCTAATATTCATTAATGATATTTGTTCCTTTGGAGATGTTGTCCTTCATTCTCTACCTCGAATAGGATCTGATCACAACCTCCTTCTCCTAGATTATTCATCCCAAGTCTCCTCATTCATATCCCTTTTCATATTTGAGGCTATGTGGCTTTAGGATCCAAATCTCAAGGCACTCATAGCAAATTAGTGGTCTTGCAGGTTTTCTGGGTCCCTAGCCTCTCGATTCGGCAATAAGCTTTAGTTTGTGAAAGCACAGATCAGGAAGTGGAATAGAGATATTTTTTGTAATATTTTTACCAGAAAATAGAATATTCAATCCCATATCACAAGCATTGAGCTTCTTTTCCAACAAGGAGAATTGGACACAAATATTATTGAGGCTAAAAGGAAGCTTCTATCTTAATACCACAATATTCTTAAAAGTGAAGAAGTTTTTTGGAAGCAAAATTCTAGAGTTACCTAGTTGAAAGGAGACTCTAACTAAATTTTTCCATGCCAAAACAATGAGGCATAGGGGCTCTAACAAGATCATGGAACTCACTAGAGCTTATGGGACCATTATTTTAGAAATTATAAATATCAGATATGAGGTAGTGGCTTTCTTTGAAGATCTTCTTGGACCCAGTCTGGAGTGCAATATGTAAATTTCAGAGACCCTCCTGAACAATATCCCTAGGTTGGTATCCCAAGAGCATAAATTTTTTTTGCTTAAACCATTTTTCACTAAGGAAATATGTAATGCAATTTTTTCAATGCAAGGTGGGAAGGCTCCAGTACCAGATGGTTTTCCCCTAATTTTATTTCAAACATATTAGGACATTGTGGGGTCTGACATCATTTTAGTTTTCCAACAAATGTAACAGACTAAGAACATTCCTAAAGATGTAAACTCCACCTTTCTAGCATTCATCCCTAATTCCAATAATGCCAAATATTTATTTGATTTCCACCCAATAAGTATGTGCAATGTTTTTATAAAATCCTCACCAAAGTGCTTACCACAAGGTTGAAACCTATTCTCTCTTTCATCATAAATTCCTATCAATGTAGTTCTATTATAGGAAGACTAATTACTGATAGCATAATTACAATCCATGAGCTTATACATTCCATTTCTAAAAGTGATATATCTGGGATTTTTCTCAAATTGGACAAGAACAAGGCTTTTGATAGAGTATCTTGGAGTTTCCTCTTCTCTGTTTTGTCCAGATTTGGTTTCCATATTGATTAGATCAACCCAGTCAAGGCATGCATCTCAAGAGCCAGATTCTCTATCTTAGTTAATGGATATTTTACTGGTTATTTCTAGAAAAACAAAGGTTTGAGATAGGGTGACCCTTTATCCCCTATTATATTTATCATTGTGGGGAAATCCCTAGGGAGAACTTTGTGGTCTTCCTATTCCAAAGGAGAAATATCTATCATTAAACCTACCTCATCTCTCATGCCCATATCCCACCAACATTTTTTGGGTGACACTATTATAGCCACTCATGCCTCTTTTCCCCAAGACAAAATTCATCAAGTCCATTATTCTCTCCTTTGAGTCTACTACTGGCCAAAAAGTCAACTTCTCCAAAATTAAACTATATTTTCTCAATACACCCTCCAAATGATAAACTAGCATAGTTAATATCCTTGGTTGTACCATTGCTGACCTTCTTGCTACCTATCTTGGTTTTTCACTTTTTTTTGGTTCTACCAAAAAATATCTTTGGCTTCTACTCATTGATAGAATTCACAAAAAATTGGTAGGATGGAAAGGAGGGCTCCTTAATCAGGTGGGAAAGGACACCTTAGTCAAAGCCACTCCTCAAAGCATCCATGTTTTCTTTTTATCCATATTTTGCATTATGATTGATATTTGTAATAATATTGAACAAATCCAGAGGAATTTTCTTTTTTCAGGCTCATAACACAAACAAATATTTCATTTAGTTACATGGAACCAAGTTTGCTCAAAGAAAGAATATGGTGGTATCAAGCTCAAGAAGATCAAACATATGAACCTAGCCCTCATTACCAAGCAAGGATGGTGGATCCTTCAAAATTAAAATTCTCTATGGGTTGATATCATCAAGGCTAAATACTTCTAGCATCAACCAATTTTTTTGGATGATCCTTCACCTATTCAAGGTTCTACCACATAGAATTTCATCCTGTGTGCGAGAAATATCATCAAAAAAAGAATCCATTGGAAACTTAGAAATGACCATAAGATAAGTTTTTGGGAGGACAAGTGGTTGTGTAATAGCCCTCTTCAAAACCACCTTGATCTAATATACCTCAAACCCATGATTGATATGTTGTTTGGTACATAGGTTTACAATTTTATTGACTTTGATAGGAAGTGTTGGAAAACCCTTCCTCATGGTGATCTGAATGAGGACCAAAAAAGAGCTAATATTATTTTATCTAACATTTTATGTCTTTGTGTTATTCCCAGTTGTTTGATTGAATATAAGCTCCTATGGGCACCATGTTCGACATTTTGAATGATAAGTTATCATTGATGTCAAGAGTGAGTTATCATTGATGTCGAACTTTTAGCACCAGTCAGTGGTAGTTTCAGTTGGCATCATCCATTTTGGTTTCAGTTTAAAGATATGGTTCAAGGAAGTCAGATGAGGTCCAAAGTGCAAGAAAAACCCCAAATAAATAATATTATAATATTCTTTTATAATATTATGAAAAGAAATATTAAAATTAATTTTAAATTAATTTATTAGTTAATTTACTTAACTTATAAAGTTATTTAAATTAATTATTAATTATAAATTAATTTAAGGTAAGGTTAAAAAACCCTAAGGTGGGTTATGAAATTTAATATTCTAAATTCAATTTCGAATAAAGCACTGCCGATGTGAGGAGAAATTAAAAATGTGTATATAAGGGGGGAACTCCCACCCTACCAAACCTTACCATGCCTTTGATAATTATTGTGAACTTTAGAATAGTGAGCCTTATGAATTGTGCTTCATCCAAAGCAAGGAAAGGTTGTGCATGTTTTGTGAGAAATAGACGGTGAGTGGAGGCATAAGAGGAAGTGGTTATACCTTCCTTAACGTAGGCATTCATAGCCCACACGGTGGGCTACCATGCACTAAGGTGCTTAGGATAGAGGAGACGGTGGATCGAATCTCCTCGAATCCCCTTTTTGGGAAGAAAGAGGTATGCTTGTAAATTGATTGCTGAAAATTTTGGGAATATAGTTTGGGCAATTAAAAATTAATTTTTCCATATTTAAATTGGTTCTAAGGTTGCTAAAGGAGTTATAAGGGTTTTTGCAAAATTAATTTTTTAATGTTGTTTGCTCAAATATTTTGAAAATGTTGTAAGGTTTTTGGTTGATATTTTTATGGTGTTGGATATTATTTTAAGTTGGATTTTATAAGGTGTATCAAGGAAATTATATTTATGTATGTTATGATGAGTGTTAATTTTAAAAGGGAGCAATAAGGCATAAATTGAGTTGTGATTGTTTTATGTCCAAGGAATATTTTTGGAAAGTATTGAAGTGATATTTTTGTGTTTAACCATTGGAATTGGAAAGAAGAAATTGTGATTAATATAGGTTTTCTAAAGGCACGTCTACATCCAAAAAAAGGTATGGGAATATTCTTCCTAATGAGTGATTGTTGAAAATTGTGAATGGAAAGTTGAAGTGAAAATAATTGTTTGTTTTGCATTGTTGAGAGTGTTTTGAATTAATGCTTCAAGGTTTTCTGGAATTAAGAGTTGTTGATAGAACCTTGTTTTATAAGCATTGTTGTTGAAGTGTTTGAGTTGAGTGAAGAACTTGAACTAGGATTTGTAAATAATATGAGTATCATTGTTATGTGAAGATTGTATTATAAGCATTGTTGTTGAAGTGAGTTGTTGAGTGAAGAATTTGAACTAGGGTTTGGAAAGAACATGAGTATCATTGTTATGTGATATTGATTGATAAAGCATTTTTGGAAATATTTGAGTGAGTATTCATATGCTTGGACTAGAGTTTGTGAGCAAGGATCATGTCATTGAGTGATTGGTTGAGTAGAGTTGGTTGAGCCTAGTCAAGTGAATGTGTGAAGTGATTATTAAAGTTCTGTGAAACAAATTATTCTATATTTTGAATTGATTTGATAAAGATGTTGAGTATTGATGAGTGTGAAACATATTGAGTCTCTAACAATTCTTTATATTTTTTTGTGATAGAAGAGTGATTGAAAGTGATTGAGTATTGAAGTGACTGTGAAGCATATTGAGTCTCTAATAATTATCTTTATGTTTCTATGAGAGTGATTTAAAGTGATTAAGCATTATGATGAATGTGAGGCTGATGCAGGAGCATCCAGGGAGTAGCAACAATCTTGCTTTAAAAAAAAAACTAACAATAGGGCAGAAGTTGCAGGGTCGTGAAATCGTGACATGTCACGATAAGGCAGGAAGAGTCACGAAATCATGACATGTCGTGATTTCATGACATGTCGCGATATCGCGACGTCACGATATCGCGACAAAAGTGGGGCAAGCGGTGCCATAGGCGGAAGGGTCACGATATCACGACAAAAGCAGGGCAAGCGATGCAATAGGCGGAAGGGTCACGATATCGTGACGTCGCGATATCACGACAAAAGTAGGGCAAGCGGTGCAATAGGTGGAAGGGTCACGATATCACGACATCGCGATATCGCGACGTCGCGATATCATGACCAAAATGCGGGGTCGGCGATGCAACAGGCGGAGGGTCACGAAATCGTGACATGTCACGATATCGCGACGTCATGATATCGTGACCAATATGTAGGGCTAACGACATAGCAGACGGAGGGTCACGATATCGCGACATGTCACGATATCGCGACAGGTTACATTTTTGCGTCGAAAGACGAGCCAAAGATGAAGAGTCAGAAAGTGACACGTGTCGAATATCTGGACGATGAAGCGACACGGGGAGGCAAAACGAAAGGTTCTGGAAGAGGAAACGAAGGGCCACTAGCTGGAAATGGAGCGTCACCCGAGAACCTTTAAAAAGGAGAACAAAGGCATGCACAAGGGATGGAAAAATTACTGGAACGTTAATTTTTTTTGTATTTCCAGATTTGAGAAACTCTGAAAAGGCACAATTCTTCTGCGACTTATATAATAATTTGTCGTGAATGTAATAATCTGCTGTGAACATACTAATCCACTGTGACTGTAATATTATGCTGTGACAGTAATTCTTTGCTGCATTTGAATAAAATACAACTATTTTTCTTCTCTGTAATTTGGCTCTCGATCAAGTGGTATCAGAGCTAGAAGTTCCTGAGTGTGCAAACAGAACGCCGAACGTGAGGCAGTTTGCACCAGGACCATTTTGAGATTTGCGGGAGAAGTGAGCAGAATGCCTCCAAAAAGAAATCGTGGTCACGGGAGAAATGTGGCGCAGGATGAAGATTTCAGAGCGTTGTAGAGGCAAGTGCAAGCCCTGCAGGAAGAGTTGCAAAAAAGGGTCGAACCAAAGGGAGAAGACCAGAGTGACGATGAAGCCTGGGAAACTGAGGATCCATCAGATGATGAAGAAGCATTGGATCCTTCTGAAGCTAGATTGTTGAAAGCTCTATCTCAGGCCGGGAAGAGACCGAAGTTTGATGCCTCCACATATTCTGGGAATCTCAACCCAGAAGAGTTGATTGACTGGATCAACGATATGGAGGAATACTTTGAGTATGAGGAGATTGCAGATCCTGATAGGATCAAATTTGCAAAAACAAAATTGAAAGGCCATGCTAGTTTATGGTGGAAAGGAGTACAACTCGAAAGAAATAAAAGTGGAAAGGAGAAAATAACCAGATGGGACCGAATGGTGGAGAAACTGAAGAGACAATTTATTCCCGCAGATTACGAGTTGGACCTGTTGAGGAGGATGCAGAGTTTGAGACAGTCAGGCAAGTCTATCCAAGAATACACAGAAGAATTCTACAAAATCTCCATCAGAACTGGCCATTCAGGGGCTAATAAGGAGAAAGTAGCTAGATACATCAACGGGTTGAGAATGAACATTCAGGAAGAACTCAGCTTGATCAGAATAGCCACCATAGAAGATGCATACCAGTTGGCCTTGAAGGTAGAAGAGAAACTAAACAGAAGATTCGAAGGCAACCAGAGAGGAAGGGATCGTGGTGGAAGAACCGATGGAGGAAATTACCGAGACCAGAAGAAGACTGGTGAAACAAGTAGACCCTAGGAACAGAAAAAGGAGAATACCTACCGCCCGCGTGATCAGAACAATGACTACCAGAGAGGAAGAGGTAGACCTGGACGTGGGTATGGAAGAGGGGTATTCCGTGGAACCTATTTCCGAGTGTGGAGAAGAGGGACACCAGTCATACGAGTGTCCTCAACACCAAGAAAGGACGGACAAGAGACCTGAGGGTCATGCCAGAGCTGCTGTGGTAGATGAAGGTGCAGAGTCAGAACACTCTGAAGAGGCAGAAGGAGGAGAAGTGTTGATGATGAGAAGAACACTGTTGAATGAGGAAAAAGAACCAGAATAGAGGAAGAGCCTGTTTCGCACAAGGTGCAAATGTGCAGGGAAGGTCTGCAATGTTATCATTGATAATGGTAGCACAGACAACTTAGTTTCAGAAGAGATGGTTACTAAGTTGAAATTGGGAAAGAGGAAGCACCCGCATCCATATCAAATTTTGTGGTTGCAGAAAGACCACAGAGCACTTGTCAGTGAACAGTGCTTGGTCGAATTTCACATTGGAAATTATCAAGATGAGGTCCTATGTGATGTTTTGCCGATGGATGCTTGCCATTTGTTGTTGGGAAGACCATGGCAATTTGATAGATGTGCAGTGCATGATGGGCATGCAAATACGTACTCTCTGACAAAGGATGGAGTACGTCACAAATTGAAGCCACTGAAGGAAGTGGATGAGAAAGTGTGCAGTAGTGCCAGAATCTTCCTGGTGGATGGAAGACAATTTTTGGATGGCCTGAAAAGGGATTCAATGTGTTATGCATTAATCCCTACTGTTAAGAAAGAACAGTACACAGATGTTCCAATAGAGGCCGAACACCTGTTAGAAGAATTTCCAGACATCATATCAGATAATGTGCCTGAGGGTTTACCACCGATGAGGAAGATCAGTCACCATATTGATTTGGTACCTGGATCTAGTTTACCCAACAAGGCAGCCCACAGAATGACTCCTGTGGAAAGTGAGGAGCTGAGCAGGCAAGTCCATGAGTTGTTGAAAAAGGGACTGATTCGAGAAAGCTTGAGTCCATGTGCGGTACCTACAGTACTAGCACCAAAGAAGGATGGGGAGTGGAGGATGTGTACGGACTCCCGAGCTATAAACAAGATCACCATAAAATATAGATTTCCATTACCAAGGATGGATGATATTATGGACTGTTTGAGTGGAGCCAAGTACTTCACCAAGATTGACCTGAAGAGTGGCTACCATCAGATTCGGATCAGAGAAGGAGATGAGTGGAAAACCGCTTTCAAAACCAGAGAAGGTTTGTATGAGTGGTTGGTCATGCCATTTGGGCTAACCAATGCACCAAGCACATTCATGCGGTTGATGAATGAAGTGCTGAAGGAGTTCTTAGGCAAGTTTGTTATTGTCTATTTGGATGACATTTTGATATTCAGCAGAACCCTGGAAGAGCACCTGATGCATATCAAGAGGGTTTTTGAGAAGCTGAGGGAAGAACAGTTGTTGATCAACTTGAAGAAGTGCAATTTTGTGAAGAAGGAGTTGGTATACCTAGGATTTGTCATCTCAGTTGAAGGTCTAAAAATGGACCCAGAAAAGGTGAGGGCTATCATTGAATGGCCTACTCCAAGAAGCACTTTTGAAGTGAGATCATTTCATGGTTTAGCCAGTTTTTATTTTTACAGGAAATTCATCAAAAAATTTAGCAGTATTTGTGCACCCCTTACAGAAACAATGAGAGGGGATAGGAAAGACTTTAAGTGGACCTTGGGAGCTGACAAAAGCTTTGATATGTTGAAGAAGAAGGTCACTGAGCAACCTGTTTTAGCACTTCCAGATTTTAATAAGGTATTTCAGGTAGACTGTGATGCCAGTGGTAGTGCCATTGGAGCTGTGCTGAGTCAAGAAGGTAAGCCTGTTGCTTACTTCAGTGAGAAACTCAATGATGCCAGGAAAAAGTATTCAGTGTATGATCAAGAATTCTATGCGATAGTTCAGTCCCTGAAGAAGTGGAGACATTATTTGCTACCAAAAGAGTTTGTGTTATATACTGATCATCAGGCCTTACAGTATATAAACAGCCAGGGAAAACTGAACCAGAGGCACTTGAAGTGGGTTGAGTTTCTCCAAAGCTATACCTTTGTGTTAAAGCACAGAAGCGGAAAATCAAACAGAGTTGCAGATGCCTTAAGTAGAAGGCAGAATTTGCTGATTGAAATGACAGTGGAAGTGGTAGGATTCGAAGAACTGAAGGGCCTGTACCCTGAAGATCCTGATTTTGCAGAAGCCTGGACGGCTTGCTTGGCACCTATTACTATGGACAGGACAAAATGGTTGGATTTTCTAATCCAAGATGGAATGTTGTTCAGAGGAAGTAAATTATGCATTCCAAGGAGTTCCATGCGGGAAAACTTAGTCAAAGAGAAACACAGCGGAGGACTGGCTGGACATTTTGGCCGGGATAAGACCATTGCCCTGGTGAGTGAGAACTATTACTGGCCGCAACTGTAGCAGGATGTGAACAAGTTTGTGCAAAGTTGCAGAATATGCCAGATGGCAAAAGGAGTGAGGCAGAACACAGGATTATATCAGCCGTTACCTGTACCCGAGAGGCCATGGGAGGACATCAGCATGGATTTCATTCTTGGGTTGCCGAGAACACAGAGGGGAAATGACTCCGTATTTGTGGTGGTTGACAGATTCTCCAAGATGGCACATTTTATTCCCTACCAGAAAACAAGTGACGCGGTTCACATTGCAGGGTTATTTTTCAAGGAAGTGGTACGACTTCACGGTCTACCAAAAAGCATAGTTTTTGATAGAGATACAAAGTTTGTTGGGTATTTCTGGAGAACATTGTGGAAGAAGTTGAAGACAGATCTGAAGTTCAGTTCTGCATACCACCCATAGACTGATGGATAGACAGAGGTGGTAAATAGAAGTCTGGGTAATTTATTAAGATGCTTGATAGCAGATAAACCCAAGGGATGGGATTTGGTTTTGCCGCAGGCGGAATTTGCATACAACAATTTTGTCAACAAGAGTACAAACAAGTCTCCATTCCAAGTCATATATGGAAATAGCCCAAGAAATGTTTCTGAGCTGAGGAAATTAGATAAAGGAGAAAAGTGCAGTGCCGAGGCTGAGGAATTTGCGAAACAGATGAAAAGCCTGCATGAAGAAGTAAAGAAACAAATTACAAAAATGAATACTCAGTACAAGACAAGAGCAGACCAAAAGAGGCGGTTCAAAGAGTTCGAAGTGGGAGATGAAGTCATGGTCCATCTCAGAAAAGAAAGGTTTCCAGCCAAAACTTATAACAAATTGAAGATGAAGAAATTTGGGCCATGCAGAATACTAGAAAAACGGGAGTCAAGCAATGCATATAAAGTGGAATTGCCAAGTGGGCTTGACATTTCACCTATTTTTAACATATCAGATTTAGTGAAATACCATGAAGGGGATAGTAGTGAGGCACCATGTGCAGAGTTGTGGAGTATTCCAGCATCTACTCCAACCACAGATGAGATTGAGGAAATACTGGACACTCGAGAAGGCAGAAGTACCAGAAACAGACAGTATTTTGAATATTTGGTCAAGTGGAAGGGCAGACCGGTAGAAGATGCAACTTGGTTGTCTAAAATGGAGGTTGACCACCTGGGTCTCCCTCTAACAGTTCGAAGTGAGGATCACTTCTCAATCTACCGTGGATGTCTAATGCAGGAGCATCCGGGGCAAGCAACAATCTTGCTTTAAAAAAAAAAAAAAACCAACAACAGGGCAGAAGTTGCAGGGTCGCGAAATCGTGACATGTCACGATATCATGACCAAAAGAGGGGCAAGCGATGCAAAAGGTAGGAAGGGTCACGAAATCGTGACATCGTGATATCGCGACATCGCGATATCATGACAAAAGCGGGGCAAGCGGTGCCATAGGCGGAAGGGTCACGATATCGCGACGTCGCGATATCGTGACAAAAGTAGGGCAAGCGGTGCAATAGGCGGAAGGGTCATGATATCATGACAAAAGCAGGGCAAGCGATGCAATAGGGAAGGGTCACGATATCGCGACGTCGCGATATCACGACCAAAAGCGAGGCTGGTGATGCAACAGCGAGAGGGTCACGAAATCGCGACATGTCATGATATCGCGACATGTCGCGATATCGCGACGTCGCGATATCGCGACCAATATGCAGGGCCGACGATGCAGCAGACGGAGGGTCATGATATCGCGACATGTCACGATATCGCGACAGGTTACATTTTCATGCCGAAAGACGAGCCGAAGACGAAGAGTCGAAAAGTGACACGTGTCGAATATCTGGACGACGAAGCGACACGGGGAGGCGAAATGAAAGGTTCTGGAAGAGGAAACGAAGGGCCACCAGCTGGAAATGGAGCGTCACCCGAGAACCTTTAAAAAGGAGAACAAAGGCATGCACAAGGGATGGAAAAATTACTGGAACGTTAATTTTTTTTTGTATTTCCAGATTTGAGAAACTCTGAAAAGGCGCAATTCTTCTACGACTTATATAATAATTTGTCGTGAATGTAATAATCTATTGTGAACGTACTAATCCACTGTGACTGTAATATTATGCTGTGACAGTAATTCTTTGCTGCATTTGAATAAAATACAACTGTTTTTCTTCTCTGTAATTCGGCTCTCGATCAGAAGCATATTGAGTCTCTAACAATTATATTTATGTTTCTATGATATTTGGACAAGTTCTAGTGTGGACTTCTTGAGAATATTTGAGGTAAGTCTTTGAGAAAACTTGTGGATAGATTTGTGTGAGCTTTTGTAGAAGCTTACAATACAGATTGAGAGCAAAATTGAATAAGTTCTAGTGAGGACTTATTGAGAAGATTTGAACAAGTTCTAGTGAGGACTTGTTGAGTATATTTGAGACAAGTCTTTGAGAAGGCTTGTGAGCAGAGTTGATTGATTTATTTTTTCAAACCTTGAGTTAAGGTTTAGGGTAGATCTAGTAGAGTTTATTTATAATTTTTTCAAGGTTTGAGTTAAGGCTTGAGGATAGAGATTGAGCAAAAATATTGAGGATAAATTTGTGCTAGACCGAAGGACTGTGTTTAGTGCAGATTAGAGAAAATATTTGTGCTCGATTGAAGGACTGTATTTAGTGCATATCAGAGGATAGATATTGAGTACAAACTTGTGCTAGATCGAATGACTATATTTAGTGCATATCAGAGGATAGAGATTGAGAATAGATTTGTGCTAGACCGAAGGACTATGTTTAGTGCATATTTGAGATAGATATTTGAAGGTGATAGAGTATAGAGGATGACAATCTCTAGTGGATAGAGATCCATTAGCCAGGGTAGTGAGGACAGGTGTCTTCAGTGAATAGAGATCCATTAACTAGAGTAGTGGGGGAAGCAGTTCTTCTAGAAGATCACCAGTCTGAGCTTAGGAGAAAGGAGTTCTCTTGTGGATAGAGATCCATGAACTTGCTTAGGGGATTGGTGTCTCCTTTGGATAGAGATCCATAAATATTATAACAGGGAAAGGATTCCCAAGAGATTGATTGAGAAAATTTTAGTGAAATATTTTCTCCGTGGAGTAGCCCACATTGGGTGAACCACATAAATTTGGTGTCTCTATTGTGTATGGTGATTTGTGAATTGCTTTGATTACTGCTATTGATATTTCTATCTATACATTGCATAATATTGATTGGGAAAGAAAAGTAAAGAGTGGTCTTATACTGTTCACCCCCACTCTAAGTATAAGCTTGTGTTATTTAATTGATATTACAACAGGTTCCTTTGGAAGAGTTTAACAACTTGAAGGAAAATATTTAAAGAACATAATAGATTCCAAGAATGTGTCCTTAGATAATTCAACACCAATATTTTATGGAAGTTACTACATATATTGGAGTATGAGAATGAAGGTTCACCTGATGGCACTTGGCAATGAAATTTGGGAAGCAGTTGAAAATGGATACATACCACCAATTGATCCACCTAAAAATAAGGAAGGTAAGATTCTACAACATTAAAATTCAAAAAAAATGAATGCACTTATGAGAGGTTTGCATAGAACATAATCAATAAAAGTTATGCCTTGTAAATATGCAAAAGAAATTTGGGATAAGTTGCAAAGCATAGATGAAGGAGATAAAAGTGTGAAAAAGACAAAGATACAAAATCTCAAAGGACAATTTGAAGAATTAAGAATGAAAAATGAGGAAGACATTAGTTCTTATCTACTTTGGTTAGATGAGGTTTTTAATGCTATGCAAGGACTTGGACTTAATGTGGATGAATCGGATGTTTGTGATAAGATCTTAAGGTCTCTTCCAACAAGTTTTAGTGAAAATATTTTAGATATAGAAGAAGCAAAGGATGGTGGTTCTTTGAAAAGATATATATTTCTTGGTATTATTACAACTTTTTAGTTAATAGCAAAATAACCTAATCCCTATAAGGAAGCAGCCTTCAAAGCAATTAAGAATACAAAGGGTAAGAAGTCAAAATCAAGCAATGAGTCATCTAGTGATGAAGAAGCAAATTATGGCAAAAGGAACAAGGATTCAAGAAAATTCAAAGGTGTAAAATTTGTTAGATGTTTTAATTGTGGAAATTATGGTCACTATGCAATTGATTATCAAGAATTTAAAAATAACAATGATGAAGAAAAACAGGATCATAGGAATAGGGAATCAAAAAAATACAAGTACCAAAAGAAAGGCAAGGATGGAAAAAGTAGACAAGGGAAGAAGTTATTTCAAATATAAAATAGGAGCTACTATGCAGACAAGGCAAGTAAGTACTCAAGTGATAGTGATGCTAGATTTTTAGATAATGATAGAGATGAAGTCATATTTATGATTGAAGAAAAAGAAGAAGTCAAGAAAAGGTCACCAATAATTCTCAAGTATTTTAGATGTGGTAACTTTGGACATCTTGAAGATAGTTGTACAAGGAATGGTTATAGTTTCAATGATGATGAATATGAGGATGCACTTGAAGTACCAGAAGAAAATATTCTAATGACACTAGAAGAAGAAGAATGAGATCCTATAGTAGACAAGTCAAAAGAAAAAGAATATGTAGACAAAATCAAACAAATAGAGGAAGAATTAGATAAAGAAGATTTTGATCTTAAGGCAAAACTTATTTATGCTCTTGACACAGTAAATAAGGTAAGAAAGCAAAATTCTAAACTTGAGTTTCAGTTTCAAGAATGCTATGAAGAGAGAAGAAAGCTTATATAGGATCTAAACAATTCAATGGCTAAGACAAAGAAGTTCAAGGATAAGTTAGAAGCAAAGGTCTTAGAATGTGAAAGATTAGAACAAGAAGTAGCTCTACTAAGGGAATATTTAGAAAAATATGAGGATAAGCTACACAAGTTTGAAAAGAGCTCAAAGGTTATGGATAAGATGATCAAAGTACAAAGAAAATCAACAAATAAAATAGGTCTTGATTTTGAATGGGCTCAAAAGAAACATGAAGAAGATTCAACCTCAAGTTATGAAGAAGAAGATAGTGTAACAAAAAGTGAGACATATGAGGATGATATGGATAACAAAAATTTCAACAAGGAAAGGAACAATGCACAAAGAAGAAATAGATGGAACAACAATCAGAATAGGTTAAGAGAGACTAAGAGACCAATGAGGTCAAGACAAGGAAATTTCAATGGAAGGTGTTTCTCATGTCATAGGTTTGGACACATGGCTTCACAGTGCAGGACACATGAAAGACGAGAAAATGAGAATTTTAGAAATAGGCAGCTTTTACATGGGTATTGCTACTCATGTAATCAGTTTGGTCACACGAAAATGGACTATAGGATTCATGATAATAAAGGATATGGTTTCACTAGGAGAAATCCTAAGACATTTGCATCTCCAAGGAATAATAAAATTAAGTGTTATAAGTGCAATAATGATGGACATACAACAAAATGGTGTAGAGTAGACATTATAGAATCAAGCATGAATAGGTTTATGAATAGGAATATGGGCATGGACAGGAACATGAACATGAATATGGATAAGAACAGGAATAGGAATAGGAACATGAATATGGATATGGATATAAACAAGAATAGGAATGTGGACATGAATAGAAACAAGAACAAGAGTAGTCAAATAAATTAAAAGGATCAGATGAGAAGGAAAGAGGATAAAGGTAAATACCAATGCTTTTTGGGAGTAGAAATACTCCCATCCCATAATTAACCACCTCAAGAGGAGGTGGGGGAGGGGCTAAGATAAGAGACTCATTATTAAGCCTCAACGGTGACCCTTTTCCATTGATTTCAAAGGGGGAGAGATTTGAGTAAGGGGGAGATATTTGGTTTAAGGAGAAAGCATTGAGTTAGGGGGAGCAGTTTCCTAGGGGGAGCAAAACAAGAAAAAGGTCAAGTTTTGGTAAAAAGAATCTGGATTACCGTCAATGAAAAATGGGGAGATTTTTGGACATTTTGAGTGAAAATTTGTCATTGATGTCAAAATTTCAGCACCAGTCAGTGGCATTTTCAGTTGGCAGCATCCGTTTTGGTTTTAGTTTCAAGATCCAGTTCAAGGAAGTTAGATGAGGTCCAAAGTGCAAGAAAAAGCCCAAATAAATAATATTATTTTATAATATTATACAAAGGAAGTTTAAAATTAATTATAAATTAATTTATTAGTTAATTTACTTAACTTATAAAGTTATTTAAATTAATTATTAATTAATTTAATTATTAATTATAAATTAATTTAAGCTAAGGTTAAATAACCCTAAGGTGGGTTATCAAATTTAATATTCAAAATTTGATTTTGAATAAAGCACCGCTGATGTGAGGAGAAATTAAAAATGTGTATATAAGGGGGGAACTCCCACACGACCAAACCTTACAATGCCTTCGATAATTATTATGAACTTAAGGATTGTGAGCCTTACGAATTGCATTGCGTTCAAAGCAAGGAAAGGGTGTGCAAGTTTTGTGATAAATAGATGGTGAGTGGAGGCATAAGAGGAAGGGTTCTACCTTCCTTCACATGGGCATTCGTAGCCCATGTAGTGGGTTTCAAATAATTAAGGCGCTTAGGATAGAGGAGATGGTGGATAGAATCTTGCCGAATCCTCTTTTGGGGAAGAAAGAGGTATGCTTGTAAATTGATCATCGAAAATTTTAGGAATATAGTTTGGGCATTTAAAAATTAATTTTTGCATAGTTAAATTGGTTCTAATGTTGCTAAAGGAGTTATAAGGGTTTTTGCAAAATTAAATTTTTAATGTTGTTTGCTCAAACATTTTGAAAAGGTTGTAAGGTGTTTGGTTGATATTTTTATGGTGTTGGATATTATTTTAAGTTGGATTTTATAAGGTGTATCAAGTAAATTATCTTTATGTATGTTATGATGAGTGTTAATTTTAAAAGGGAGCAATAAGGCATAAATTGAGTTGTGATTGTTTTATGTCCAAGGAATATTTTTGGAAAGTATTGAAGTGATATTGTTGTTGAAGAACACAAGCTTATACTGAGAGGGGGGAGAACAGTATAAGACCACTTTTTAATTTTATTTTCCAAATAGTATTAATTAATATAATATATGGAAATATCAACAACAATAACCAAAGCAATGCACAAATCATCACACACAATTGAGACACCACAATTTATGTGGTTCACCCAATGTGGGCTACTCCACGGAGAAAATCATTCACTAAAATTTTCTCAATCAATATCTTGGGAATTATTTCCCTATTACATTTTTTTGACCTCTGTCCAATGGAGATATCAATCCCCTAAATTAATTTCATGGATATCTATCCATAGGAGAAATCCTTCTCCTCTACTCTAGTTGGTGATCCTCTAGAATACTACTGCCTCCACAACACTAGCTTATGGATCTCTCTCCACTGAAGACTCTTGTCCCCACTCAGAAGACCTATCCTCACTACCTTGGCTTATGGATATCTATCCACTAGAGACTATTATCCTCTCTACTTTGTCACCTCCAAAATATTTGTCTCAAATCTACACTAAATTCATTCCTTTTATCTAGCACAAATTTGCTCAATATTTATCTCTGTCTGGCACAAACCTATCCTCAAATATACACCAAAATCTACTCCATAATTCCACGTAGAACTTGCTCAAATATTATCAACAAGTCCACTCATAACTTGCTCACATCTGCTCAACAAGTCCACTCAGAACATGCTCACATCTGCTCAACAATTTCACACAGAACTTGCTCAAATCTGCTCAACAAGTCCACTCAAAACTTGCTCAAATATGTTCAAAAAGTTCACACAAAACTTGCTCAAATATGCTTAACAAGTCCACTTAGAACTTGCTCAAATCTGCTCAACAAGTTCATAAAGAAATTTCTCAAATCTAATCAACAAGTCCACATAGAACTTGTCCAATATGCTCAACAAGTCCACACAGAACTTGTCCAATCTGCTCAATAAGTCCTCTCAAGAACTTAACCAAATCTACTCAAAATTTGTATTGTAATATTTCACAAAAGCTTACCCAAATATTTCCACAAGTATTCTCAAAGACTTACCTCTAAACTGCTCAACAAGTCCACACTAGAACATGTCCAATCTCATAGAAACATAAAGATAATTTTTAGAGACTCAATATGCTCTATACTCATCACAATGCTCAATCACTTTCAATCACTCTCTTAGAAATATAAGGAGAATTGTTAGAGACTCAATATGCTTATTATTTGCCTCAATGCTCAATGCTCAATCACTTTCTCAACTCAATTTAGAATATAGAATAGTTTGTTTTATGGAACTTGAACAACCACTTCACACATCCACTTGACTAGGCTCAACCAACTCTACTCAACCAAATACTCAATGAAATAATCCTTGCTCACAAACCCTAGTCCAAGCATATGAACACTCACTCAAAATATTTCCAACAATGCTCAACAACAAATCTCACATAACAATGGTACTCATGTTCTCTTCACATCCTAGTTCAAGTTCTTTGCTCCACAACTCACTTCAACAACAATGCTCATAAAACAATCCTCACATAGCAATGATATTCATGTTCTCTTCACAACCAATGGCTTCAACAACAATGCTTATAAAACAATCTTCACATAGCAATGATACTCAAACCCTAGTTCAAGTTCTTCACACAACTAATGTCTTCAACAACAATGCTTATTAAACAAGGTTTTAATCACAACTCTTTATTCCAAAAAACCTTGATGCATTAACTCAAACATACTCAAATGGAAACCCTAATCAAGTCCTTTTTTTTTTTTTGGTAAATAAAAGTCTTCATTAATTACCGGGTTTTGCAGGTTAACCCAAAACCTATTACAATATCCAGCCTTCTACTGAGATTGTAGATCCTAGTCATCCTTGAAAATTTCTTACCAGAAATTATGTTGAATCCACTACAACACCTTACTAACAGAGCACACCCATACCTAAACATAACTGTAAGCATTACTTACATTGACAAGAATTGAAGTTTGGAAATTTGCACTTGTGAAACCTGTTGCTTTTCCATTTCCTATTCTTTGTCGGAATCTTCCAAGGATTACACCCTGTTACCTTTGTTTCCAATTTGGTATGATTTAGAGGTAAACCCCGTAGTTATTACCAGCTCCATGGGGAAATAACACCCATTCATATTTCTCCTTAACGAGTAGGTTTATTTTCATGAATAATAATATTTTCCACTTCACGTGGCACACCTTGTGTCCATGTCACAAAACTATCAACATCAACACATATGTTGGCTAATTTTTTAGCTGATCTATTGGCCTCATGGTACACATGACGAGCCCTCCTATTCTGTCTTGCCGCAAAAAGGATCCTCACTTCATGGATGACTCCTTTGATTCTCCATGGAGGTTTTTTGCCATTGGTTAATAGGTTGATGATGTTCATAGAATCACCTTCAATCATCAAGTTATCTTGAGTTTCTTGGGCTACTTGCAACCCTTTCCAAAGGGCTCTACCTTCTACTTCATTATTAGTTCTAATTACCAATGGTTCAGCGAAGGCCTTGACCATATTTCCTTGATGATCCCTGATTATTCCTCTAGCTCCAGCTCTTCCCGGGTTCTCCTTGGCTGCACCATCAAAATTTAGTTTAAACCAACCCTGGTGGGGTGGCTCCCAAGAAATCCCATTTTTTGGGATTGGGCAAAGGAATGGAAGGTTTGTCCTCAATACCTAAGGCTCGAGCTAATTTTTTTTCTTGGGGAAGAATTAAGTGGTTCTCATCCATTAAGGTGCTAAGGTTTTCTTTCACAAAGATAAAAATCTTGTTGAGGATGGTTTTTGGGTTGTGAATGGTATCCTTAAAGGCTCTATGGTTCCTTTCTAGCCAAATATTCCAGAGATAATGATGCCAACATATTTTCCATAGGTAATTAAGTTTTAGGCTAACAAAGGGTTGAGGCCATTGATGGAACACTTCGGATATAAGATCAGGCTTAACCCACAAGATCCTAAAGGCTTGGAAAAGTTCATCCAGGATGGACTCCGCTATCGGACACTCCAGAAACAAGTGTTGGGTAGTCTCCCATCCTACCCTGCACATGTAGCAACGGTTAGCAATAACCATACCTTTGGATAACATATTTTCCATAGTGAGGATTTTTCCTTGAATCACCAGCCATGAAAAAAAGGATATTTTAGGAATTAAGCCTTTGATCCAAACCAAAATCGGTTGAAATTGTTGACCTTCCACATTGAGAAGCAAATTATAGGTAGACTTAACTATGAAGTCACCACTTTCAGTATCAGCCCAAACAATGTGATCTTCATCCTCTCCAGAGGGAATAATTTGTTGAGTTAAAATGTTATAAAGCTCTTCAGACTCCGCTTCAAAACCCTGTACTCTGATGTGTTTCCACCTATTGATATTTATATCTTGCCACATATAATTTGCAACCTTCTTCCCAATATGTTGCTCCATATGCTCTTGAATCCTAGCCAAAAGAGGATTCTAGGATAACTCCTCAGCTCTCACCCACCGATCCTTCCAAAAGTCTATTGTTTGCCCATTTCCTAAAATCCATCTAAGACCTTTCTTGACAAGATCCCCGCTCATGAGGATTGCCTTCCAAAATGCATACCCCCTGCTTGCTAAGTTGTCATTAAGGAAGTTCATACCTTGGAGGTATTTCCTCCTAACTATGGCAATCCATTCATTATCGACCTTAGTCAATAACCGCCATGCTTGTTTGGCTAACAAAGTTGTATTGATATGAGAGCAACTCTCCTCAATCCTAACCCCCCATCAGCTTTAGGTTTGCAAACCTTGTTCCAACCTACTAAATGGATCCTTTTCTTATCCTCATTCCCTGACCAGAGAAATTTTTTTTGAAGCTGCTCAATTTTGTGATACACCTTTTTAGGAGCTTTGAAGACTGATAGGAAGTAAATGGGTATACTTTGAAGTGAAGCCATAGTTAAAACTGCTTTTCCTGCTTGAGATAACATATGTCCTTTCCAACCGGCTAGATTTTTTTGGATCCTCTCTAGAACTATGTTCCACATTGATCCTTCAGGTTTCCCCGTAAACAGGGGAAGACCTAAATAGGAGGTGGGAAGGGATGCAATCTGAAATTCCATGATCCTTGCTATGTTGTTTTTCCTAGGAATGGGGGTATTGATGAAATAAAGTTTGCTCTTATCAAAATTCACTTTTTGTCCAGCCGCTTCTTCATACATTATGAGAATATTTTTAATCCTTCTTGCCTCAACCACAGAAGCCAAATTCAATAGCAATGTATCATCAAAAAATTGTTGATGTGTCACCGAGGTAGTTAGCGACGTGGCCTTGATACCTGATATGAGTCCAACTATCGTTGTTGCCTTAATGGTTCTTCCCAAGGCCTCAGCTACAATGATGAACAACATAGGACTTATGGGATCTCCTTGTCTTAGACCACATTTTCTTTGAAAAAAACTTGCAGTAGACCCATTAACCAAAATTTAAAAACAAGGCTTAGAAATACACTCTCTTATTAACTTGACCCATTTCATGTTGAAGCCAAATTTTAATAAAATTGCCTCTAGGAATTCCCAATTTGTCCTGTCATAAGCTTTTTTCATGTCTAAATTTAAGGCCATGACTGATTTTTTGGTCTGAGCAGTTGTATGAAGAGCCTCATGAATAGTAATAACTCCATATAAGATTGATATTTCTTGTACAGAAATTCCTTGACTTGGATTAATGATAACTAATAGAACTTTTTTCAAACAGTTGGCTAAAACTTTGGACAAAATTTTATAGGACATATTACACAGGATAACCGACCTAAAGTCAGCCATAGTCTTGGGGTTGGGGCCTTTAGGGATCAAAGCAATGAAAGTTGAATTTAAACCCCTTGGAATATGATTTGAACTTTGGAACTCCTTGATTGCAGCAATAACTTCTGCTCCAACAATATCCCAACAAAATTGGAAAAACCATGGTGAAAACCCATCCGGCCTAGGAGATTTGTCGGGATCCATGTTAAACAAAGCATCCTTGATCTCTTCGTCTAAAAAATCTACTATAAGAGACTTCGTTAATCATTTCATCAATGATTTGTAGAATGAATTGAAGGCGAGAGTCCTTTGCTTGGACAATACAGGCTCGTTCTTCACCCAATAATGAACTAAAAAATTAACAGCCTCATCCCTGATCTCCTAAATGTTTTGAGTTGAGGATCCATCCACCTTAGTTAAATTTCTAATATTATTGTTGCTTCTATTGCTCAATGTGGTAACATGGAAATTTTTTGAATTAAAGTCCCCTTCCTTTAGCCATAATGCCCTTGATTTCTGCCTCCAATACATCTCTTCACAAGCTAAAATATTATAAAACTCACAAAGGGTTTCCTTCTCTTCAGTCCTTTTCACCTCATCATAGGTTCCATTTTGGATTTTGCTTTCTATTATTATCATTTTTTCCCCCACTACTCTCTTATTCTCAAAAATATTTCCAAAGACTTCTTTATTCCATATTCTAAGGTTTTTTTTCACCATATTAATTTTTTGAGATAGTTTGAAGGAAGCACTTCCCTGGATAGGCTGTTGCCACAATTCCTCTATTCATTTATTGAAGTCCGAATGTTTAACCCAAATTGATAGAAATCTGAATGGCTTTTTAAATGAGTTATCCTAAAATGCCTCCCATAGAATAAGATTATGGTCTACAGTGCATTTAGGAAGGGCTTGTAATGTTGAATCACCAAACATTGTTGTAGCTTCCTTGGATAAAAAAAACTGTCCAACCTTTCTTGAATCAGCTGACTTCCTATCCTCTTGTTACTCCATGTAAATTTGGCTCCTTTTAGTCTTACATCCATCAATTCATTTGTGTTAATGAATTAATTGAAGTCCTCCATGCTCCTTGAGGGTAACCCAGATACTCCCTTCTTATCAGATGGGTAAAGGGGGGTATTGAAATATCCCCCAATCACCCAAGGAATGTCTTTAAAATCTTGGCTCAAATGCCCCAAAAACTCCCACAGTTTAGACCGCCCTTGGACAGAGGTGAGGGCATAAACATTTGATATAATCCAATTCTTATTAGTATCAAAATCATGAAATAATACGCTTAAGACTCTTTCATTTGCTTGAATAATACTTCCTTCTATTTTAATAGGATCCCATAAGATCATGAGGCCCCTAGATGCTCCTCTCGCCTATTGAAAGGCCACTTCCCCTTGCTTCCAAATCCTTCTAGCTATAAGTGTTGATTGTGTCGTATATGTTTTGGTTTCTTGAATAAAAATGATAGTAGGATTCAAATCCTTCCTTATAGACTTCACCATCCTTTGTTTTGGTGGGTCATTTAGGCCTCTCACATTCCATGAGAGAACCTTCATTTAGACTGTTTGATATTTTTTCCTTGCCCCCTTCCCTGATCCAAAGGGGGTTTGTCAATTTTTCTATTATCAAGTCCTTTTCACTCCAAAATTATTTTCCATAAAACCAACCAATCAATTTAACTATGGAAGAATGTACTCATACTATTTTCTTGATGATAAGGAATAGACCTCACAAATCTACCACAACCATAAAACACTTATTTGCCAAACTCAAGAAGGTTAGAATACAAAATATTATTCCAATATTTTCTTAAAGATATTCCTTGGACCAAAATATAATCAATTCCTTACTTCTTCCCTTTTTCAATTATACTCAACAAATCATACATAACAAAATACTTGGAAACACCTTATCAACTCCAATATTAGAATAGTGACCAACACCCTGATAAATCAACCACTCTTAAAATAATATCCACCACCATAGGATATTAACCACTTTAATAATATTCACCACTATAGAATATCAACCACTCTTAATAATATTCACCACTATAGAATATCAACCATTCTTAATAATATTCACCACTATAGAATATTGACCAAACTTAATAATATTCACCACTATAGAATATTAACCAAACACTTTTCACTCCATGCATAAAATATTTGAGCAAAAAATATTAAAAATTCATTTTTGCCAAACTTTATAACTCCCTTGCAACCTTAAAGCCAATAATAAACATGTAAAATTAATTTTAAACTTGCCCAACCAACCTCCGAAAATTTTGGAGATTAAACACCTTGTGTACCTTGTATTCCCCACCAAAAGGGTATTCGGTGTGACTCGATCCACCATCTCCTCTTGCCTAAGTGCCTAGGTGCTTGGGCACTCACCGCGTGGGCTATAAAGGCCCATGTGAAGGAAGGATAGATGTCTTCCTCTTATGCCTTCAACACTTCTCCTTTTTCACAAACGAAAAATTGTTTTCGTTTCCCTTGGTCACAAAGCTAAATTCTTTGCTTCACACATTCGTATATTAGGCATGGTAATTTCATTAAAGTGGTAGGTGCTTCCTTTTATATGCATAAATAACATTCCTCCTCACTTCGGCACTTTTCGAAATTGAATTTCGAATTTCAAATCTAAAACTCACTTTAGGGTTTTAACCTTAATATAATTAATGTATAATTAATAAATAAATTAATTAATAATTAATTTAAATAACTTTTCAAGTTAAGTAAATTAACTAATAAATTAATTTATAATTAACTTTAAGATTCCTTAGTATAATAAAATTATTATAATTTATTTTCCAATGGTTTTTATGAAAAACCTTTTATTTTCTCCTTCAGTGGTTTTAATGGAAAACCTTTTATTTTCTCCTTCAATGGTTTTAATGGAAAAAATTTTATTTTCTCCTTCAATGGTTTTAATGGAAAACCTTTTATTTTCTCCTCCAATTATTTTAATGGAAAACCTTTTATTTTGCTCCATCAGGGTTTTAATGAAAAACCTTTTTGGTCATGCTTCATAAGACATTATGAAAATTTTTGGAACCAATAAATTGCATTCCTTTTGACATCAATGACAACTTCACACCTTGACATCAATGACAACTTGATGGACTCAAAATGTCCAACAGTTGTGTTTAACCTTTGGAATTGGAAAGAAGAAATTATGATTAAGACAAGTTTTCTAAAGACACTTCTACATCCAACAAAAGATATGGGTATATTCTTCCTAGTGAATGATTGTTGAAAATTGTGAATGGAAAGTTGGAGTGAAAAGGATTGTTTGGTTTGCATTGTTGAGAGTGTTTTGAATTAATGCTTCAAGGTTTTTTGGAATTAAGAATTGTTGATAAAACTTTGTTTTATAAGCATTGTTGTTGAAGTGATTGAGTTGAGTGAAGAACTTGAAGTAGGGTTTGCAAACAACATGAGTATCATTGTTATGTGAAGATTATCTTATAAGAATTATTGTTGAAGTGATTTTTTGAGTGAATAACTTGAAATAGGGTTTGGAAATAACATGAGTATCATTGTTATGTGAGATTGATTGATAAAGCATTGTTGGAAATATTTGAGTGAGTATTCATATGCTTGGACTAGAGTTTCTGAGCAAGGATCATGTCATTGAGTGATTGGTTGAGTAGAGTTGGTTGAGCCTTATAAGTGAATGTGTGAAGTGATTGTTCAAGTTATGTGAAACAAATTATTCTATATTCTAAATTGATTTGAGGAAGAGGTTGATTATTGATGAGTGTGAAACATATTGTGTCTCTAACAATTCTCTATATGTTTATGTGATAAGAGAGTGATTGAAAGTGATTGAGTATTGAGGTGAATGTGAAGCATATTAAGTCTCTAACAATTCTCTATATGTTTCAAAGAGAGTGATTGAAAGTGATTAAGCATTGTGATGAATGTGAAGCATATTGAGTCTCTAATAATTATCTTTATGTTTCTATGATATTTGGACAAGTTCTAGTGTGGACTTGAAGATTTAAGGTAAGTCTTTGAGAAGACTTGTGGATAGATTTGTGTGAGCTTTTGTGGAAGCTTACAATACAGATTGAGATCAAAATTGGATAAGTTCTAGTGAGAACTTATTGAGAAGATTTGGGAAAGTCCTAGTAAGGATTTGTTGATCATATTTGAGACAAGTCTTTGAGAAGGATTGTGAGTAAAGTTGATTGATTGATTTATTTAAACCTTGAGTTAAGTTTTGGGGCAGATCCAATAGAGTTGATTTATTATTTTGTAAAGCTTTGAGTTAATGCTTTAGGATAGATATTGACGATATATTTGTGCTAGATCAAAGGACTATGTTTAGTGTAGATCAGAGGATAGATATTGAGATAGATTTGTGTTATATCGAAGGACTATGTTTAGTGCAGATCAGAGTATATACTTGTACTATACTGAAGGACTATGTTTAGTTCATATTAGAGGATAGATATTGAGGTTATATTTGTGCTAGACCAAAGGACTATGTTTAGTGTAGATTTGAGATAGAGCTTTGAAGGTGACAGAGTATAGAAGATGATAGTCTCTAGTGGATAGAGATCCATTAGCTAGGGAAATGAGGACAGGTGTCTTCAGTGGATAGATATCCATTAGCTAGAGCAATGGGGGAAGTAGTTATTCTATAATATCACTAGTTAGATCTTAGTATAAAGGAGTTCTCCTATGGATAGAGATCCATGAACTTGATTAGGGTATTGGTGTCTCCTTTGGATAGAGATCCATAAACATTGTAATAGGGAAAGGATTCCCAAGAGATTGATTGAGAAAATTTTAGTGAAATATTTTCTCTATGGAGTAGCCCACATTGGGTGAACCACATAAATTTGGTCTCTATTATGTTTGGTTATTTGTGCATTACTTTGATTACTACTGTTGATATTTCTATCTATACATTGCATAATATTTATTGGGAAAGAAAAGTAAAAAGTTTCCTTATACTGTTCACCCCCCACTCAGTATAAGCTTATGTTCTTCACACCCAATGAGAATGGGCTTTTCTCTACAAAATATACCTACTTCATTTCTAAAAATCTAGGATAGTCATGGTTTGCTGCAAAGATCATTTGGAATAAACACCTTATTCCCAAAGTCTATTTTTATTTTGGTTTGTTGTTCAAGAAAAAATTCTCTCCATTCCAAATCTCTAGGTTTAAGGGCTCCCCATTCCTAACTTTTGTTACCTTTGCAAATAATATTATGAATCAACCCAACATATTTTCCTCTCCTGTCAATTCTCCCTCAAAGTTATTTTCTCATTATTTTCCATTGTGGGTATTGCTTGGGCTCCTCCCTCCTCTCTAAATGACCTTTGTTTATAGTGGTCAAATCCCTTCAAGATATTCAATGTCAAAACCTTGTAGGCCTTTTATATTCCCTATTTCCTATGGAAAGTTTGACATGAATGAAATTCCAAAGCTTTCAATAATTCTATCCATGATTTCAACTATGTTTTTTCCAGAGTTATCCATGCAGCAGCTAAAAACCTCTCTATTTCTTAGGAATATGGGTGGTTAGATTCCCCAAGTGAAGCTTGGTTAGCCAAGTCCCTCCAAATACCTTCATGTAATCTTTCCCCTCCCACTTTTGTGGTTGATCGATCACTTGTCAAGTGGTCTCCTCCATATTCAGTATGGATCAAGTTCAATTTTAATGGTGCAGCCAAAGGAAACCAGGGATCGGCTAATGTAGGTGATTTATTCAGATATCACTTAGGGAAGATATTGTTGTCCTTTGCAAAAAATATCAAATTATAAATCAATCATTTTGTTGAATTTTGAGCTCTCTTCCAAGGTTTGTCTCTTCTATCAAGCCTAAAATACCCTTACCTTCTTGTTTAAGGTGACTCCATCAACATATTAGAAGCCTTCTATTCACCCAATCAACATCTTAGAACATCTCTAACTTAATCTTCAAGGCAAATTTTTTTTTATCTATTCCTCTAATGTCACCATTCAACATGTCTTTAGGGAAGGAAACCAAGTTGTTGATGCTCTAGCTAACTTGGGTGTTGCTTTACCTAACTTTATCATTTGGAATGAAAGTTCTTCCCCACCCCTGGTTAATGGAAATATTGCATCGATTTCCTTTTTGTGAGCTCTCTCAAAGTTTGGGTTTCTTGGTTAGATGCATCTTCTCCATGTTGTGGGTCACTTTCTTGCCCAATTTGTTTCCTTAAAACAAATGGTGGAATTTTTCTTCCATACCAAAATATGTTCCAATTAAGACTTTACAGGTGTCTCAATCCAGGGATTCCACCTCTAATTGGATAACAATTCTAGAAGTTATGTTCATAGGTTTCATTGGTATGTGGGATTTTTCTAAGTTTAGAGATTCTATTTCTACCATATATTCTCATGAGTGGCTTCACCTTGATAGAATGAATTCTCGAGGCACATGGAGCTTATGGTTCAACATGGAGATTATCTTTGCAAGCCATATGTGAAGACATTGTAATCACATCATATTTACTGATTACCACCTATGGGATTTTTGTCACTTGGTAGATGATACACTAGAGCTAACTGTTTCCTCCCATAGACACATGAGAAAATACCTAAAGAACACAAGCTTATACTAAGAGGGGGGTGAACATTATAAGCTAAAAATTTTCTCTTTTCTTTCCAAAGCAATAACTTCAAATAATATCAATGCAATAATGAAACAATGCACAGATCACCATAGACATAAGAGAAATATTTTACGTGGAAAAACCCTCTCGGGAGAAAACCATGAAAAAATATTTCTTATAAATTTCTTCAATAAATTTTATGGGCACAAACCAAGAGGAGACACCAATCCCCTATACAAGTTCATGGACACCAATCCCCTATATAAGTTCATGGACACCAATCCATAGGAGACACCAATCCCCTTGTTCAAGTTCGTGGACACCAATCCACAGGAGACACCAATACCCTTGCTCAAGTTTGTGGAAACCAATCCCCTTGCTCAAGTTCATGGACACCAATCCACAAGAGACACCAATCCCCTTGCTCAAGTTCATGGACACCAATCCACAAAACCTACTCAAATCTGCTCCAAAACCTGCTCACCAAAACCTGCTCAAATATGCTCCAAAACCTACTCACAAAACCTACTCAAATATTCTCACAAAACCTGCTCAAATCTACTCCAAAAATTGCTCACAAAACCTTCTCAAATATTCTCCAAAACCTATTCACAAACCCTAATCAAATCTGCTCCAAAACCTACTTGATAATGGCATCAAGTTCTTCACATTTTCTTGAGTTTTGCTTTCCACTACTAAAAGCAATTCAGACATATTCTACCCATAATTCTTTTAACTTCAATAACATATAGAGGATGATATGCACTAATGTAGTAAGCTTCAAATGGCCAATATGTTCTTCATATTCATTAATCTTGTCGCTTCCACAAATCTCACATTTATAAAGGTAGCTCAAGTCTAGCATTGAATAAATTACTTGTGTGTTGACTTGGAGATGCTCATACCTTGCTCTTCTTCCACTATCATGTGCATATTTTCTTCTTCTTGAAATGGTTGAATTGTCCTTCCTTGTCAATTGAATGCTTGGGTGAATATGTGCACTTAATCCTCTTACTCTATTCCTTGAAGCCTTGACTTGTTTCAAATATGTGCCCTCTAAATCTGCCTCAATAATGATGATCTTCCTTTTACATGTGCTTTCCAAATCTGCCTTGACAAAATGATTTTCCTCTTCCAAATTTGCCTTAATAACAATGATCTTCTTTTGGGAAAATAAAATAAAACTTTATAACAACAACATGACTCTTATATCTCCCTTTCTATAATTTGCAAAAATAGAACTTTAAAAACACAACATGACACCTTATATCTCCCTTTTATCAAATTTGCAAAATAAAACTTTATAGTAGCAATAAACTAACTCCTTATATCTCCTTTTAATAACTTGCAAAATAAAACATAATAAAAACCACAAGACTCCTTATATCTCCCTTATATCAAATTAAAAACTTTATAATAACCACAAGACTTCTTATATCTCCCTTATATCAAATTAATTAAAAATATTATAATAACCATAAGACTCCTTATTTCTCCCTTATATCAAATTAATAAAAAAAAACTTTACCCTTACCTCACAGTTGTGGATGATATTTGATCAACTGACCTCTATAAGCACAGTGACCTAACATAGGCTTGAGGCTACTTGAGCTAACGAGGCAGATGAAACCAAGAAGCATGATGAAATACTTGACGTCTTCATTGCACTATGTCAATCAACAAAACCACAGTAAAAACTAGCATCGAAGAGATTCGATCCGTAAACATTATGTACTGTAGTGCCCTAACACGGGCTAGAAAAATGATTGGGCTATCCTAGTGGATGAAACCAAAGGGACACACAAATATATTTACCTCATTTTCCATGCTATCTCAAATAAAAAAATACAGAAAAATAGGCATCGAAGAGATTCGACCCTCTAACCTTCTGCACCATAGTGCTCTAGCATGAGCCAGGCAACCAACTGGGCTAGCCACCTGGTTGAGATCAAAGTGGTGCGATCAACTAGTTAAAACCTTCTTCTACTATGCCACCGAACTTGCGCTCCTCTCCTCCCTTGTCTTCTACTCACTCGCTCTCTCCACGATGGATATTCGAATCTTGCATCTTTTCCAAAGTGAATTAGTGCCTCATATTTATATGCTTGTCATTCGCACCCAAGGAAGTCGGCCCAACATTTAAATATTTGAATTTTAATTCCTTTTGCATGGTGCGCTCAAGGAGGTCGGCCCATTATAATATTTAAACCTTTATACATTTAAATTATATTTAAATCCTTTGATTTAAATATAAGCCTCCCACTTTAAATATTTAAATATTTCATTTAAATATTAAAGCATATAAAATCACCTTTGAAGATATCTGCCTTGAACATTAATGACAACTCATCATTTCATCCTTGAAGATATTTCTACCTTTGATATCAATATTTCATCCTTGAAGATATTTCTACCTTTGACATCAATGACAACTCAATATTTCTAACAATCTCCCCCTTTGTCATTGATGGCAACCCTACAATGAAATTGACCTTTATTGCAACATGATCACAAGCTACTCCCCCTGACTAGCTGCTCCCCCTTACTAAAATTCTCCCCCTTTGACATCAATGGCAAAGGCTCCTCGGGGTTGTAATATAAGACACTTGACAATGCCCCCTTCCTCCTTGCTTTTCTTGAGACTTCAATTATGAGGTGGGAGTGAAACTCCCAAATTACTATGCTCCTCTTCTTGTTCTATTTTCTTTCTCCAAACTTTGGAGGACATACCCTTTTGAACATTTTGACCATCCTCTTTTTTGCTTGACTTTGGAATTTTAGGGAACACTATTCTACACCATCTAGTTGTATGCCCAAAATTATTACATTTGTAGCATATGATGTTGTAGTCCATGAGAGGTGCAAATGAATTGAAATTCCTCTTGGTGAAGCCAAAATCATTCTTAGCATGGACCCTACAATTTACAACTTTATGACCAAATTTGTTACATGAGAAACAATAACCATGGAAGAAATATTAAAACCTATCTGATTGCCTTGGAGGATATTGTCACATGGTTCTCTCATTGTTGTTTTTGTGATGGACTTTTTTCCTTGATGATGCTTTGTTTTCTTCCTTCTTGATGCTTCCACTTCTCAATACATCAACATAGGTCTTAGGTTCCTCTTTAATCATTTTATTTGATGCCTCTTTTCCTTTTGAGCTTGACTCCCCATTTTATTTTCTTTGACCTTCTTCAAAACCAAGTCCAATATTTATAGTCAAAGATCTTTGTGTTTTGATAATATCACCAATGATTTTTGTGCTTTTCCCAAACCTGTGTAGCTTATCATTAGAATATTCCACTTCCTTCCTCATAGAGACAACCTCATGTTCCAGTTTTTCACATTCCAACTCTTTTGTCTTTAATTGCTCAACCATACCTTCTTCAATTTGCTTTGCCTCTTCAACTTTAACTTTCAGGTCAATGAGTTCTTGTGACAACTTTACCTTTGTCTTCTCATCCTCTTGTACTTGAGCCTTCAATCTTGAGTTCTTCTTTCTAACCCTCTTCAACTCTTCAAGAGCAACAACAAGTTCCTCTTCTATGTCAACCATGGCTTCTTCTTCATTTTCTAAATCTTTTTCTTCTTCTTGGTCTTTGACAACAGGAGCATCTTCTTTCTCTTCTATGGCCAAAAATAGGATTTCTTCTCTTTCACTATTTGAGAGACTTTCATCACTGCTAGTGGAAGAATTGCTTGCTTCTTCAACATAAAAACTTTTCTTGTGTCTTTGAAATATCTTCTCATGCTTGTTTTGACCATACCTGTTTTTCTTTTCATGATAAAATTTTCTTTCTTTCTTTTTCTTATATTCCTTTTCTTCTTCATTGCTACTACTTCTAGCTTGTGGGCAATTAGATGCATAGTGACCAAGGTTACCACAATTAAAAAATTTCACATAATGCATACCTTTATTTTTTCTTGGACCCTTCTTATTCCTTTGCACAAAGTTAGCTTCTTCTCCACTGCTTGATTCTTCACTTGATTTTGGTTCCTTATTCTTTGTCTTATTTGAAGCTTTAAATGTTGCTTCCCATTTGGATGTTTGATATTTTTCAGTCCTCATCTCATAGGCTATGAGAATTCCATGTAGCTCATCCATGCTTAAGGTTTTAAGATCCTTCATCTCTTCTATTGCTGAAACCTTTGCATCAAACCTCATGGGAAGTGACCTTAATATTTTTTGAACAATCTTAGAGTCTTCAATATTTTCTCCAAGTCCATGAATGGTGTTGAAAACCTCATCAACTCAGAGTAGATACTTGGAAATATCTTCCTCATATTTCATCTTTAAGTCTTCAAACTTCCTCCTATGGGTTTGAAGTTTTTCCATTTTAACCTTGTCATCTCCTTCATATGTTCTTTGTAACTTGTCCCATATTTCTTTTGTTGAGGTGCATTGCATGACTTTCACAAACTCTGATTCACATAACCCACTTAATATTGCATTCATTGCCCTAGCATTATTTTCAAATAGTTTCTTGCCATCTCTATCCGTGGGAGGAGTTGTAGGTGGTGTGAACCCATCCTCAATAGATTTCCATATATCATAGCCATGTGCCATCAAATAATTTTGCATCCTTATGCTCCAAAAAGCATAGTTAGTCCCATAAAATAGTGGTGCCCTATTTTATGAAAAACCTTCATGGCTAGCCATGTGTGTTCTTGTAAGATCTTCCTTCAAGTTGTTAGGCTTTCATGAAGGAACCCACTATGATACCAATTGAAGAACACAAGCTTATACTGAGAGGGGGGTGAACAGTATAAGATAAAACTTTTCTCTTTTCTTTCCAAAGTAATAACTTCAAATAATATCAATGCAATAATGAAATAATGCACAAATCACCATACACATAAGAGACAAATATTTTACATGGAAACACCCTCTCGGGAGAAAACCATGACAAAATATTGCTTATAAATTTCTTCAATAAATTTTGTGGGCACCAACCCATAGGAGACACCAATACCCTATACAAGTTCATGGACACCAATCCACAAGAGACACCAATCTCCTATACAAGTTCGTGGACACCAATCCATAGGAGACACCAATCCCCTTGCTCAAGTTCATGGACACCAATCCACAGGAGACACCAATCCCCTTTCTCAAGTTCATGGACACCAATCCATAGGAGACACCAATCCACAAAACTTACTCAAATATTCTCCAAAACCTGCTCATAAAACCTACTCAAATATTCTCCAAAACTTGCTCACAAAATATGCTCAAATCTACTCCAAAACCTGCTCACAAAACCTACTCAAATCTGCTCCAAAATCTGCTTACAAAACCTACTTAAATATGCTCCAAAATCTGCTCACAAATCCTAATCAAATCTGCTCCAAAACCTATTTGATAATGGCATCAAGTTCTTCACATTTTATTCATTTTGCTTTCTAAAACTAAAAGCAATTCAGACATATTCTACCCAAAATTATTTTAACTTCAAGAACATATAGAGGATGATATGCACTAATGTAGTAAGCTTCAAATGGCCAATATGTTCTTCACATTCATTAAGTCTATCGCTTCCACAAATCTCACATTTATAAAGGTAGCTCAAGTCTAGCATTGAATAAATTACTTGTGTGTTGACTTGGAGATGCTCATACCTTGATATTCTTCCACTATCATGTGCACATTTTCTTCTTCTTGAAATGGATGAATTGTCCTTCCTTGTCAATTGAATGCTTGGGTGAATATGTGCACTTAATCCTCTTACTCTATTCCTTGAAGCCTTGACTTGTTTCAAATTTGTGCCCTCCAAATCTGCCTCAATAATGATGATCTTCCTTTTACATGTGCTTTCCAAATCTGCCTTGACAAAATGATTTTCCTCTTCCAAATTTTCCTTAATAACAATGATCTTCTTTTGGGAAAATAAAATAAAAATTTATAACAACAACATGACTCTTATATCTCCCTTTCTATAATTTGCAAAAATAGAACTTTAAAAACACAACATGACACCTTATATCTCCCTTTTATCAAATTTGCAAAATAAAACTTTATAGTAGCAATAAACTAACTCCTTATATCTCCTTTTAATAACTTGCAAAATAAAACATAATAAAAACCACAAGACTCCTTATATCTCCCTTATATCAAATTAAAAACTTTATAATAACCACAAGACTTCTTATATCTCCCTTATATCAAATTAATTAAAAACCTTATAATAACCATAAGACTCCTTATATCTCCCTTATATCAAATTAATAAAAAAAACTTTGCCCTTACCTCACAGTCATGGATGAGATTCGATCAACTAACCTCTAGAAGTGTAGCACCCTAACATGGGCTTGAGACCACTTGAGCTAATGAGGTAGATGAAACAAAGAAGCACGATGAAATACTTGACATCTTCATTGCACTATGTCAATCAACAAAACCACAGAAAAAATTGGCATCGAGGAGATTCGATCCGCAAACCTTCTATATTGCAGTGCCCTAACATGGGCTAGACAATCGACTAGGCTATCCCAATGGATGAAACCAAAGGGGCACACAAATATATTTACCTCCTTCACCATGCTATCTCGAAGAATAAAACATAGCAAAATAGGCATCGAAGAGATTCAACCCTCTAACCTTCTACACCGTAGCACTCTAGCATGAGCCAGGAAACCGGTTGGGCTAGCCACTTGGTTGAGATCAAAGTGGTACGATCAACTAGTTAAAACCTTCTTCTGCTACGCCACCGAAATTGCGCTCCTCTCCTCCCTCCTTCTTCTATACCGCTCGCACTCACCACAATGGATTATTCGAATCTTGCATCTTTTCCAAAGTGAATTAGTACCTCATATTTATATGCTTGTCATTCGCACCCAAGGAAGTTGGCCCAACATTTAAATATTTGAATTTCAATTCCTTTTGCATGGTGCACTCAAGGAGGTCGACCCATTATAATATTTAAACCTTTATATATTTAAATTATATTTAAATCCTTTGATTTAAATATAAGCCTCCCACTTTAAATATTTAAATATTTCATTTAAATATTAAAGCATATAAAATCACCTTTGAAGATATCTGCCTTGAACATTAATGACAACTCATCATTTCAACCTTGAATATATTTCTGCCTTTGATATCAATATTTCATCCTTGAAGATATTTCTGCCTTTGACATCAATGACAACTCAATATTTCTAACGAGTGCCCTTCTGGAGGAGTAAAAGTACTGGCTATAATATCTTGTGGTTTCTCTTCTATTTCATGTTGCCCCTGTGAGGGCTTCTTTTATTATATGTTGAGGATTCCTCTTTTGCTCCTGTGAGGGCTTCTATATTTTTTTTTTCTCTTCTTATTTTCAAATAAGGTGCGTCCTTTTTGTTTCTAATGATTGGGAGAATTGTTCCTAACTAGAATTTTTTTGTAAAAGGTTATGGGAACCTTTCAAAACCCCTCTTACTAATCAAGTATATATATCGGAAAGAAGTAATCCTACCCATTAATTAATTCCTATTATTGTGATGGGAAATATATTTTAATTTAGAATATGTTGATAGAGAAATTATATAGGCAATATTGAACAAAATTCTTTTCATCAAAGAATAAAGACAAAGGATTTTAAGAATTTTAGTGACCATTAAGCTACTATCAAGTTTTAATTTAAATTGACTTTAAAGTTAGATACTTGATGCTCAAATAAAACAAGGATTGGGTAAAACTAGGAAAATATATAAAAATTAATTCTTTGAAGATTGACATATATCAAATCATAAATATCCAAATATAAATACATATGATATAATTATATCATATGGTCAAATATTGATTATTTCTATAAATAGAAAATATATCAAAAATTTATAATCAAATGTAGGCCAAGGCCTTAACTATACATATGCAAATACTTTCTTCCTTCTCTATTTTTCTTATTTTTTATCTTCCTTTTTTATAATTAAGAAAAAATCAATCAACATCAAGTTAAAAATCCTTATTGGGTTCCATAGTGTATACCTATGTATTTATTCCTTAATCATATGAAAATAAGTCTCCTTTAGGATAAGGTAATGTGAAGAGAAGAATCAATAAAAGTGATCAATGGATATATCTCTAAGAATTTGTGATCCACTAAGAGTTTTGTTTTTTTTTTGTTGTCTTAATAGGTTGATGTCATAAATTTTGAAGTCATGTTGCTAATTCACTAAAGTTATGTATAGGGTTCAATAAGACTACCTAGGTCACCATGGCATCACCTTCAATGATGTGTTCTAATAAAATATCTAATCATTTAGAGGAAGAAAGGGAAGAAGGTGGAATTTTTTTTAAGTCATTAAACTATTATTGAGAGCTACCACATGTCCCACTCTGACATCACTATTTGCCTAATATAAAATAGTAGAAGGTATAGGGGATAAAAGTGACTTATAATGTTTATCCTTTAGATATAATGGTATATGAAATACTAACATCATCATCTGAGGATGTCAACTTTTAAGTTTTAAAATGCTATGCACATAGAGTGAAGCCATTAATAGCATAAATGGGTGGATAGAGGATGATGCATATGAGAGAAGTATGATAAAATAAACAATAATGGAGGATGATACCATAATGGTCTATTAAATTATTTTATATTGCATGAGTTATGTTGGCTTTTTAAGCCTTACTACCATATAATATTACAAAACATCACACAAGTCAAAAATATAAAATAGCCACAATATTAAAGGTTTAAATAATAATTTATCTATCAATGTATAAAAATATCATATAGATCAATAGTATTGAAAGAAGCTTACAGTATTATTCTAGACTATGAGAAAATACAATCTTAAGATATTATCTATACACTCTTTCTTACAGGTTATGGAGTTGTGTCTCCATAATATAGCTTTACAAGATAGTTCTTCAAATTCTTGACTATGACCTTTGAATTCTTGTCTTACCACTTGCATACAAGACTCCTAGTCTTTTATCATGACATATTTACATATCCCAATATGTCAATAATGTAATATCCTCTAACACCCCCTATATTATATTATTTAATTATAATTTCCCTTGATCTACATAGATGATTTCAAAACATCTAAATTTGTTTTGACCAATTGCTTTTGTAAAAGTATCCACAATTTGATCTTCAGTAGAAACATGTTTCAAGTGAATATAATAATTTTGAATATTGTCCCTGATAAAATGACATTGACCTTCAATATGTTTTATTATTTTATGAATAATTGGATTTTTTATTAGATTAAGTACTCCTTGATTATCACAACTTATCATTGTAGGAGTTCTTCTAATTCTCATATATGATAATATGTACTGTAACCATAATGCTTCATAAACTACATAATTAGCTACATGATATTATAATTTTTTATATGAAAATGCTATTGCGTGTTGTTTTTTATCGTACCAAAGAAATTGGTCCTAAACTAAGATAGAAAATATAGCCTGATGTAGATTTTATATCATCTATAGATCCAGCATAAAAAAAATCTGAATATCATTATAGACAAAATTTGTCATCATCCTCTTTATATGTGAGTCCATATTCTATAGTCTTGTTATTATATTATAGTATTCTTTTTGTAGATTTCCAATGACTTTCTCTAGGTTCTTGCATAAACCTTGAAAGATAATTTACAACAAAAACTATATCTAGTCAAGTATTTATTAAATATAAAGACTTCTAGTTAATTAATGATAGATAGTAACTAATACTAGAGGTGTCCCATCATATCTTGATAATTTTAATCCTTGCTCCATGGTAGTGTCTATGGGTTTACAATTTTTCATCTCAAATTTCTCAGGTAAAAATTTTACATACTTTGTCTATGATATTGTGATATTTTCTATGATATTATGATATTGTTTTCCAATTTGAGACAATACTGAAGAAGCCCCAAACCCATTATCTCAATGTCCTTTTCTAAATCCTTCTTAACTTTCTACTAAAAATTTTTAAGCTTCTTGTGATTACTATATCATCAACATATACTATAAGTATTATTCTATCATTTCTAATCTTTTTCATGTAGATATTTGGATCTAATAATTTTTTTTTTTAAATTATGTTGTAATAAATGATTATTAATCTTTATATACCATGCTCTTGGTGCTTGCTTTAGTCCATATAAATATTTGTTTAACTTGCAAACCTTTTGTTCCTATCCTTTAATCACAAATCCTTTTGGTTGTGACATGTATACCTCTTATTCTAGATCACCATTGAGAAATGTACTTTTTTCACCCATTTGATATAGTTTCCATCCATATTGTGTTGCTAAAGCACAAATTGATCTAATAGTAGGTGTTCTTATTGTTGGTGCAAATTGTTATTCATATTCGATTCATTCTATTTGAGTATATCATTTTACAAATTGAGATTTGTATTTATCAAGAGATCCATTTACTTTATACTTTATTTTGTAGACCCATTTGCATCCTACTACTTTCTTTCCTTATGGTAGATCAACCAAATTCCATGTTTTATTTTCATTAATGATGCATATTTTGATTCCATGGTTGTTTTCTATTTTGGATGACTTATAGTATTTGAAGTAGTTGTAGTTTATATTACATAGCTGATAAATCCTCTATTTATTCTTGTTAAAATTTAAGTTTGAGGTCTTGCAGTAGTAAGATCTAGCATTTTTTCTAATTTTGAATCCATAATTGTGTCTCTAAGCCATATATGTTTTTCCTTTGTAGTGATGTAGTAGTATTTTCATTATTTATTTGTTCATCATCTAAGTTTGATTGTGAGTCTTCACTTGATGAATATTCTTCTAAAGAATTTAAAATTATCCTTGAATCAGTCCTTTTTTCTTGGATAATATTCTTGTTTCCTTCATCAAATATTACATCTCTACTTATGTAGATTTTATTTGTTGTAGGATCAATTATTCTATAACCTATTGAATCATCATCATAACCAAGAAATATTCCACACATAGTTTTGTCATCTAATTTAGTTCTTATTTGCTTTGAAATATGCATGTATTCCTTACATCCAAAGATTCTCAGTTGTTCCATATTTGGTTTTTTTTCGACCATACTTCTTTAGGAGTAAAAAATTTTAGTATTCCTATAGGTGATTATTTTGCAAGCATACAATTATTTTAACCGCTTTAGCCCAATATTGATGATCAAGGTGTTCTTCCTTTAGCATACAATAACCCATTTCCATAATGAATCTATTTATTATTTCTACAATACCATTTTTTTGTAGAAAATATGTTGTAGTGATTTGTCTCTTTACACCATTGGCTTCTAAAAACAAGTTAAATTATTTTGAAAAAAATTCACCTCCTCTATCTGAATCAATATTCTTGGATTTAGATTATTTTTCCTAGTTCTTTTTCAACTAGTAGTTTGAATTGTTTGAAACAACTAAATGCTTTGGATTTGATTTTCATAATATACCTACATTTATTTAGAATAATTATCAAAAAATAGTTGAAAGTATCTATGTCCTCCAATTTTTTTAACATTCGTTAGACCATATAAATTTGTATATATTAGTTCCAATGGTTCTTGAGTTTTGTGTTGACAAAGCTCAAAAGGTATTCTACGTTGTTTTATTGCTAGAAATTTTGGATAGACTGTAGATTCCCATGAAATTTTAGGTAGACCTTTAACAATTTGATGTTTAGTCATCTCATTAAATGAAGATGCACTTATATATCCTTTTTTTATTTTAAAATAAAGGGGTAAAAATTTATTGATAAAAAGTCTGGATTACAGAGTACAACTGAGCTTCCAATGAGGACTCAAATAAATAGCCAAATAGGCTAAAACCACTAGACTAGAATGATACCCAAAAAAGACAAAAAAAAAAAATCACATTAAGTTTGTACATCCTTGTGGATCAACTCCCATAGGCGTTGAGAGTCCCCAGATGGGAGACTATCCCAATTATCGATACTCTAAGGATCTAGTAGCTCAGAAGCCATTTTGGCCAAGTAATCAGCAACCACATTCCATTCCCTTTGAATGTGCACAAATAATATAAATTCAAACTCTTCACTCATTCTGAAAATTTGAACGGCTATAGAGGCCAATTGCCAATTAACTTCCTCCACCCTTTTACTATTTAAAATATTAACCATAATTTGAGAGTCAGACTCATAGATAATCCTATGCCAGCCAAGATAAAACCCCCTCTGCAAGGCCTCATGAATTACAAGAGCTTCCATAAAAATTTTGGAGTGAACACCTTTATAAATGGAAAAGAAAAAACTGACACCACCAGTATGCCAGCATGTCCAAGATTACCCCTGGATGATCCATCAGTATTAATTTTTAAAACTCTTCTAGGGGGTGGCATCCACCTACCATCTCTCCTAACCTTCTTGCTGAGTTGAGGAACCCTACTAGGTCTAGAAGAGTTCACACCATCCCCAAAGAGACCAAGGGCTTATTGTACCTTCTCCTCCCTAGAATCCAAAAGAGGGTCCACATCACATTTGCTATGGATGGTTTCCTGAACAATATACATCATCCTTTGCTAGATCTGTTGAAAAGCCAAATAACTGCCCTAAAATATGCGTCGGTTTTGTTCAAGCCAAATTTACCAGATGATGCAAGAAGGACCCAAATTCCAAGCCACCCGAAGGAAGGGGGCCTTGGCTGGAGGTCTACCCAAACTACTCCAAAACTCCACTAGGGATAGCACATCAAAAAATGGATGGTTCTAGGTGCTCTACCAACGGTGCCAAATGTCTCTGGCAAAGGAGCATTGGAAAAATAAATGAGAAGAGTCATCTTCATTCTTACTACAAAGGACACAAAAAGAGGGACCCTGAAATCCCCTCTTTCTCACATTATCCAGTGAGGCATTTATTACGAGCTACCAACCAGAGAAAGAAGTTACATTTTGGCTACGCAAATTTTTTCCACACCTTTTTCCACTAAGTGATAGGAAGACTCCCATACTTTTGCTTATAAAGAACCTAATAACCATAGGCTACCGAGTAGGTTCCCTTAGGATCAGGGTTCCAAGCCAGAATATATTTACCCCTCAATGAAGAACAAGGCCTCCTCGTAATAATAAGAGCAAGCACCTCTCTATCCTTAGCCAGTCCCCCCTGGGGCCATTCTTGCGGATATTTCCACCTGTACATCTCCATATTTCCAAAAGACTAATTTTTTTTAAAGTCCTCCACATGAGACCAACTTGCTTCCAAGAAAAAAATGCTTAGGGAACATAACCTAGGATATTTATTCAATATAGGAGGGTGGCCATCCCAAGAATCCTCCCAAAAAAGAGCATTTGATCCCTGATTGTAAATCCAAAACAAACCCTGCTTGATTAAATTAGCTCCTCTTTTCAGTGTCCTAGATAATCGAACCTTTCCCAACCAAGCTGACTCTAGGGATCTCAGCCTCATAAATACCTCTCAAGTATTTACAAGATAATATTTTAGCCCAAATCTGATCTTGAGAGGTACACCATCTCCAATAAAGTTTTGCATCCAAAGCATACCCAAAAAGAGTTGTTTGTCGCAACCCAAGGCCTCCCTCTTACACTAGCCTACATATAGAATCCCACCTAACCAAACTCCATTTAGATTGATCAAGTTTTCTAGACCATAAAAATTGTCTTGACAAAGCATCCATGTCCTTGATGAAGTGAGAGGGAGCTATTTGTACAAAACATCTATAAATGGGTAAATCTTGAACAATATATTTTAAAAGCAACACTCTATCTGTAGTGGATAGCCATCTGAAAGTCCAGTGATTCACCTTCCTTCTAAACTTATCAAGCATAAACTTCCAAGAAGATTTAGGTAGAGGATGATATGAAATTGGAATACCAATATAAATGAAGGGGGAGTCCCAACCTAGAATCTTAGAATACGAGAAATCCTGGCTTGAATAAGAGGAGGGGTATTGAAGAAGAAAATAGAAGACTTGTCCTCATTAATAAACTGTCGAGAAGCACCAAGATATATGTCAAGAGACTGTATAATATTTCCAGCTTCCCTGATAGTGGCAACTCCCAACAAAGTAGTATCATCAACAAATTGAAGGTGGGAAAGAGGTGGCAAACTACTATCCCACTTCCACCCCTGAAAGAGACCCTGCATGACTTGAGACTTGAGAAATCTTCCCAACCCTTTCGCCATAATGATAAAAAAATAAGGATATAAAGGATATCCTTGCCTTAATCCCCTTGAGGCCTCAAATAGTTCTGATGGCTCATTATTAACAAGAACATAGAATTATGAAGAAGAAACATAGCTCGTCACCCATCTAATCCATTCCTCCTCAAATCCAAAAGCAGCAAGGACTTTCTGAAGAAAGGTCCATCTGACCCGATCATAGGCTTTGGCCATGTCCAACTTAATGAATATAGTTTTCTCCTTAGAATTTTCCATTGAGTGAATAGCTTTTGTAGCAATAACAACCCCATCCAATATTTTTTGGCCAGCAAAAAACCCTCCTTGCTCCTCAGAGATGATTTTGCTCAACCATATCTTTAGCCTCTCAGCAATAATTTTTGTGATGATATTATACACAACATTGCAGAGAGCAATAGGCCTGAACATATCCAAGGAATTTTCTCCCTCTTTTTTGGGTATAAGCACCACAAATGTAGCATTTAGTGCCCTTAGTATTTTTTTGTTCTTTTGGGACTCATGGACCACCTCCAAAAGATCAAATTGGATTAAATTCTAAAACTCCTGATAAAACTCAATTGTGAATCCATCTGGTCCTGGGGATTTTCCTTTTTTCATCTTGAATACAACATTTTCCAACTCCTCAAGGGAAATTGGACCCATCAAGTGCTCATTCATCTCTCTAGAAACAATCGCTAGAATATAGTTTAGAATAAGCTTTTCATTCTCATCATCTGATAGGGAGTCCTCCTTGAAGAGAGAGGAAAAATACCTCTTAGTATCTTCTGAAATATACCTGAAAGAAGAGAGTAGGGCATGCTGAGAATTCACAAGAGAGGTAATCAGGTTACCATTACAGTGAGCCTTAAGTGAGTTATAAAAGAAGGTTATGTTCCTATCCCCTTCCTAAAGACAATCTACTCGAGATTTTTGTTTCCAAAAAATTTCTTCCCTCAGTTCCCATTTAGTAAGGTCTTTTGCAGCCTCAGATTCCTCAACAAGAAGCTCCTTCATGAATCCCTGATCTCTAATCTTCCTTGAAGCTTCTTCCATCTCTTCAATTTATGTTTTACAAATTGTAGTGGCTTCATAAATGAATACATAGTGGTGCCATGAGGAGGTTTTCTAGTGGTCCACCAACCTTGCATGAAATCATGAAGCTTAGGATCACGAAGCCACATAAGTTGAAACTTAAAGGAGGGATTATTTTTTAGCCCTAAATCCAAAGCAGAGATATTGATAGGCCAATGATCAGATCCCCTACCCTCAAGAATCATAGAACTAGCACTTTTGTTATTACCCATCTAATAACTGGATATCAAAAACCTATCCAATCTCTCTGAGATTGAAGCTTACCCACATCTTCTATTGTTCCAAGTAAATATCCCACTATCTGGCTTGATTTCAACCAAGTTTAGGGCCTGGATATGAGCATTGAATACAAAATAAAAAGGCTCGAGATGATCCACCCCACCACGTTCCTCCTCCAGACAAGTGATAGAGTTGAATTCTCCAATCAAAATCCATGGGTACAGGGGAACCAAACTTCTCACAAATAAAATGTGCTCCCACAAATTCACTTTACTATTGTAATCAACAAGAACATACACATTTGTAAGTAGGATGGTTTCACCAGATTCATTATCATGCCCGACCATCGAAATAGACCATCTGCTGGAAATCCAAGTAAGAGGGGATATCTTAACCGGATCCCATAAACAAGCAACACCACCAGCATATCCACATGCACCAATACACTGGAATTGCCCCCTTCTCCACAACTTGGGAGAAATATTGAACATACTATCAATAGCCAATTTAGTCTCCTTAATAAACACCACATTTGGAGAATGCACACAAACCAAATCATGAACAACTTTTTGTCTGGGGATGTTGTTCAACCCCCTTACATTCCATGAGAGGATAATCATTTTTGGGGGTTATAAAAATGGGAGTCCAATTTTCTCACCAAGCCTGACTCCACAAAATTCTCCCCCATTAACTTAATTTTATCCTGGTCCTTCTTCCGACCCACCTTCATATTCTTATCCGAAAAACTTTTTTTTATTATTTTCTGTTGCAATCCCAATACCGTAGGAGTTTTGCAGTCCAAGGATGACTACATCAGTGCCTGAGTAGGAGAGGGCATAACTAAATCTGTACCACTTTCCAAAATAGTTTTCCTTATAGGGCTAGACCCAACCATGTCCCCTATAATCAGATCCAAAGCCCTTTGTTCTTGATTTAAACCCCCTAGATATGATTCCTTAAGTTCCCCCTCAATAAGAGACATTTGATTCGACCTTGTCATATTTGCATCAGCTAGCGATATTTCAGGTATCTCCATGCACTGATCAAGATCATCTAACATTTCAAAATGGTTGAGTAGAGCATCTGGCTGGCTATCCTTAAGGTCTTTGTTTGCCCTTCATCCTTTGTTTTGGGATTTTATCAGAAAAAAACCGTCCTTATCCCATTACCCTTCCTTTATCGGGTTTTTTCCATTATTCAAACTTTGTCCAGATCGAGAGGGCCTAGGATTTGAAGCCATGGGTGGGACAAACTTAGGGCATTTTATTTACAGGTGGCCATATTCACGGTAAATCCGACAACAAAATGGAAGAGCTTCATAGTCAAGTTTTTGAACCCATGTAGTTGATCTAAGTTGTATTTCAATAGAATCTGGAATAGTATTATTTAAGTCAATTTCAACACAAATACGAGCAACAGAGATTAACTTTTTATCCATTGCTTGTTGTGACGGTCCAACCAGATTCCCAAGCAGAAGGGTAATCTTATGCAAGATATCAGTTCTCCAAAATTACAACGAGAGTCATGGAAGCCGCACCCATACTAGAACCCACGATGGATGCTCCTCTGATGGGTTGAAACCCACATTCCAGGGTTTAAGAAAGAATCCCACTTGGTTATATAAATAAGGACCCCCTTAAAATTCTTTGTTATGATCTGCAATACAAGATAAAACCACCATAAAATAGTTGTTCGCACTCAGCATCACCTCCACATCATCTTCAGGATTCCAAGTCTTCTTGACCCAAGCCTCCACAAAGGGGAGAGAAATTTGAATGCCCAAAAATTTACCAATAAGGGCATGTTTGGTTAGATACTCCACATCTTCTGCCATCGAGTCTAGTTGAACCACTAGAACTAGCCTGGATTCACATCATTCCAAACATCCATTATTCTTTAACAAGCGGTTCTCGACATGCACTCAAAAATCCTATTCCTTCTAGTCATTTTCAGATGAAAAAACATCACAAGCATGCAATCTCTATGTCGAACCCGATGCCATCACGACATTCCTCCATTTTTTCAAACCTCCTTCAGAAGCTACTGCCATCCTTGCAAAGCAATTTTTCTTCATCAAACCCTAGCATAGTAGTTTTTCCTCATCAAACCCTAGCCAATTTTAAAACAAACTCAATTTTCATATTTATTCTATGCACTTATATATCCTAGCCTTTTATGCCAAAATTCATTTTTTTCTAAAATCCCTACTGATAGAGCTATATTTGACATTGTATCTAGAGTGAAAAAACTATTTTTATAAGATCCTAAGGCTATAACATTTCCTTGTTTGATAATAAGACATTTTTTTTGCTTTTAATAGTTTTAAATTTAACTACTAGGTTTGGATCCATCAGTTGAGATACTAAAAAAATATTAGTAGTCAATACAAGTACATATAGTACATAATTAATTACTCCTTTTCTATTTTCTAGATCAATTAATACATCTCCTACTCCTTTGACTTCATAAGTCATACTATCTACTATGACAACTAGATTTTTATATCTCTCATGAGAGGTATTAACCCATTGTTTATTTCCAATCATATGCCTACTTGCTCCGAAATCAATGTACCAATAATCCATAGTGAGTTCCTTTGAAGTAATAATTCTTATATCTCCCAAATTAAAAATGTGAAAATTTCAAATTATAAGTTTTCTAATCCTTTGATGCTGAAAATATTTTAACTCCCTAGTTGAATTTGTAAAATTTCAAAAACATTCTAAATTTTTCAATTTCCTGTGGGTGAAATTTTGCACCCTTCATCCACTTTTCCCTTTAGGAAGTGATTTCCTTTGTTTATAAGGAGGCTTCCAAATTTTTAGGAACATTTATGGATGGGTGAAATATATCAGGTGATGGTTGATGCAATGATGGGTGGACCTAAGTAATGAACAAATATCGAATTGAATATGGGCATATGATAGAGCAAGCGAATGATCCACCCTTTTTTTTGGGTGGCAATATCCAAAAAGCCTACCCAACTTGTTGGGTGGATATTTCAAGCAGCTAGCGAGGGTGGAAAAATCATATAACCCCACCCTTGGGGAGGATATAAGCTCTCACCCATCCCAGGTGGGAGATGCAAGAACAAAATCGATGGAATTTGGAGAAATGTTCGCCCTCTTCCCTAGTGCCTCCACGAGTGGAAAGAGATGAAGAAAGTGCTTGCCCTACGTTTAAAGCTCTTGTTATCACCTAAAATTCAAATCTAAAGATGTACACACTATCGCAACCATCTAGTACCAGGTGCTTGTATGTGGAAGTGACATATTTAAGGTGCAGTTCTCCCAAGGTGATCAATGTCTATCACTCACCACCTAACCAGAGGATCACTAGTTGAGGAAGAGGAGGAGGTAGCTAAGAATTTATGAACTAGATAGAAATATTAGAGGATCCAAAGGCTCAGATCAAACCAAATGCACCTACCTCTTTCTAGAATATCGATGCTATCTCAAGAAATAGCATACCACTGTGATGACTATCAGCTTCAAGGATTATCTTTCTGCCTATTGCCATTAATGTTTGAATTTTATTTTGATGTAAATATACCTATAAATAGTGGAATGTTGGTCATTCCTAAGGATGGCTCTTTAGCAATTAAAATTCAAATGTAAGGTTTCATCGCTATGTAAATATAGACTCAACACTATTTAGTCTCTGATTTTACCTTAGCATTCTTTTCTAAATGTATGAATACTTATTTTTATCTAGTTGTTTAGGTTTCTCATGATATTCTACAATCTAGATTTTATGGGATTTGCTTAAGTAGCTCAGGAGTGTGCATTTTTAAATGTGGGTTGGGGGTTTATTTTTGTTAAAGCTGGTAGGATAAGAGCACTCTAATTCTGCATCCTAGATTTCATGCACCTAACCTTTGGTTTTGGAATTCACCCTCCACCCACCGCTTTGAAGATCTTGAATGAGGGTGTTATCAGCTGATCTATTAGGCGTGGAGCCTATTTTTCCTCTTGTTTTTCACTTCTTGCATAGGTCTTGATGTGGCTATACCCATCCTTGTGATTTCTAGCTACGACCATTTTTCCATCTCTTTCCCCATTTTTTCTCTCTTTTTCTCTCTTTTCCCCTTTTTTTATTATGCAGCGTAGATAGCTGGAACCACCCTGAGGAACCAGCCTCCTTTGGAGATCATCCACCATCTTGAAATGGTGACCATTCTATGTTGGCGTTAGTCTGCACCTACCCTACGCATGGTACTGGATTAGATGCCAATAATTTTTGGTGACTTCATTGGGGAAATCACTTAGTTTCCATGTTTTAGTAAATTAGAGTTTTATGACTCTCTGAATTGCCCATATCCTCTTAAAATCACTTGTAAAATTCAAATGCATGGCACTTACAGATCATGAGACTAGTCACCTATTCACACTGAAGATCCAAACATCCTAAAGGATTCAAGGTACGATGAATAGCCTTGACCTCACTGGCGAAGATAGTATGTTCATAAGGTGACTCCAACTCTAACTCTGACTCCAGAATCAATTAGATATTTAAAGACCAATGTCATCATGAATTCCTTGCATTGGAATGAATCTGGTCCTCTCATTCTCCCTGATTAGAATGATATTCTATAAGCTACCTTTAAAACCCCAACAAAATATAGTGGCATCAAGGGAGCTATGAAGGAACACCTTGAAAATGTTTCTTCCTTGGCCACCCTTCATAATATCACGCACAAGGATGTGATGATCAAGTTGCTGGTCACTTATCTTGAAGGTTGAGCATGGCTATGGTACAAAACTGCCTTGCAATAAACTGCCTTGTGCCCAAACTGTTGACAAAAGTAGCAATACCCTTGAAAGTAACTAGCACTTCTGAAACTGTCATTTACCTTCTTCACTTGAGCCATGCAATGTGAAGCCATGTGACCAAACCCATGACAAGCAAAACATCTGCCTTGAAACTTTCCTTTATTTGACCTCTTAGGTTTTGAAAACTTCTTCTTCTCATTCTGAATTCTATTTTCTATTTTTGTGCATCTATCATTCAAGGACTCCTTTTCTGAAATACTTTCCTCATCAGAAATCTCTTCCTTTTGGAGTCTCTTACTAGACTCTCCAACTTGTTCCTTGTCTAGCTTAACAAAACCAAGGCCTATTTTATCTGTTGTCTTTCTTTGACCTTTGATGAGTGACTTAACCTTTTTGGATCTATCTTGGAATCTGTAAAGCTTCTCCTTGTACTCTTTAGTTTCCTCTTTCAAAGAAGCCATTTTCTATTCTAACTCACTATACTCAAGAACCTTAGACTCTAACTCATCCTTGAGTTCTTGTGTCTTAGCTATAGAGAAGTCAAGACTTTCTATAAGATCATCTCTCTCCATAAAACATTCATCTAACTTATCCTTGAGTCTAGCATTCTTCTTTCTTTCCTTTTTCAAAGCACTAATAAGTTCACCTTTAAGATCTACTTCTCCTTTCTGTATATCTTCCTCTATTTGTTTGCTTTTTGAATCATCAAAGCCTTTTTCAGATTTCTTATCACTAGACGTGCTACCCTTTTCAAAAACCATACATGCATCTTCCTTATAGTTTTCTGAAGCATCCTCATACATACTAGAAACCAAATCATTATTTGTGAAATCATCCTCAAGGTGACCAAAGTTTCCACATCTAAGACATTTCATGATAATGAATCTATGTTTCGGTTCTTCCTCTTTTTTGATATGAACATCTCATTTTCATTATCACTTGAAGAACTTTCACTATCACTACTAGAACACTTACTTGCTTTGTCTAGGTAGAAACTCTTCTTGTGCTTGTGAGAATACCTCTTTCCTTGATTGTTGTGCTCATATTTGTTTTTCCTGTGATGCTTGTGCTTTTCAGAATCCTTGCTCTTAGAATCCTGTTTATCTTCATCACTTTCATTCTTGGGAACAGATGACGATCGGTAGCATAATGACCAAACTTTCCACAATTGAAACATCTTATATTTTTCATACTTTTGTGTTTTCTAGAGAACTTGCCTTTCTTGCTGTAATATGCCTCTTCATCACTAGAAGACTCATCACTATATTGAAGCTGTTTACCCTTGGATTTCTTGGTAGCCTTGAAAGTCGCCTCTTTCTTGACATCAACCTTCACTTGAGTTCTCAACTCAAATGCTGCAAGTATACTATGGAGCTCATCCTTTTTCAACTTATCCAAATCTTTAGCTTCCTCAATAGCAGAAATATTTTCACTAAATCTATTAGGAAGAGATCTTAAAATCTTATCACAAACATCATTTTCAGCAAGCTCAAGACCTAAGTCTTTCATGGAGTTAACAACCTCATCCATACAAAGCATGTAGTCACTAATATTTTCATCATCATTCATCTTGAGTTGTTCAAACATACCTTTTAAGTGTCTCAACTTGGCCTTTCTGACATTTGTATCACCTATATGAACCACCTTCAAGCTGATTCCACATTTCATTAGCTGTCTTGCAGTGAATCACTTTGGTGAGATCTACTTTCTGTAAGCCTATCAGGATTACATTCATTGCTTTTGAATTGCTATGATGTAGGAACATTTCTTCTTTAGTATTAGGACCATGTTTAAGAATAGTGTACTCATCTTCAATCACTTCCCAAACCTCATTCCCAAGTGCCATTAGATGAATCTTCATCCTTGTACTCCAAAGACCAAAATCTGACCCATCAAGAATAGGTTCTACATTGCCACTTGAATAATCCATTGTGTTCTTTACTAGCTTTTCCTTCAAGTTGTTAAACTTTCTAAAGGCATCGGCTTTGATACCAATTGAAGAACACAAGCTTATACTGAGAGGGGGGTGAACAGTATAAGACCTCTTTATACTTTTTCCATTATACTTCAAAATAGTAAAGCAATATACCTAAAGCAATATCAAATCAATGCACAATATCATCCACAAAGTGACACCAATTTTAACGTGGTTCACCCAGAATGGCTGGGCTACGTCCACAAAAATTTTCTCTAAAAGTTATCTCAAAGTTCTTTGGGAATCCTTCCCAATTACAATGTTTATGAGCCTCGGCCCAAAGGAGATACTTTCCCCCAATCAAAATTTATGAGCCTCTGCTCAAAGGAGATACCTTCCCCCAATCAAAATTTATGAGTGAAAGCATGATATTCCGAAATAAAGAAAACAGTGTTCAGATGTAATAAAAATAAAACCAGATTTATACGTGAAATGACACGGATACAATCAAATTAAAAGAACAGGAGCACAGCCCCTTTTATTAATAAGATTCTAGCCCGGTTACAATAAATCTCTTTAATGCAATATTCTCAGTTACACCGGATGAACGGTGATCTCTTTCCGCATGCCCACATGTAAAATGGGCGGGCTGTAGTGTTGCCGCCGCTTGATGTTTAATGATGATGAGTCCCTGCTTGCTGCTGTTCTTGCTGTAAAAGAAACAGTAAACGGTTAATAGCACCTGCGGTAAGAAGTCGGAACGTTTGTCTTTGTGAAACAACGAATAATATATGCAAACATTTGATTAAATGCATACGTTAAATAACTCTATGTAACCTGCTACTTTTATAAAGAACAGAGAACAACAGGCATTCGAAATAACATGTATTCGCCAATATAAGACGTAAACTGTTATTTAACGCATTCGAATACAGCATACATTATAAAAACATGGACTGTTTTAACATGCATTCGAAATTAATCAAATAACGTATATAGGGATACCCAAACGGGCCACCCCGTAAAAGCTTAACTTCGGCACCAATCCACTGGGGATGGGCCCAAAATCTGGATAATCAGAGTTGTCGTCGAATTGATGGATTAAGGTAATCCAATGCCGAAATTGCAAGTTCAGATGAATACAGTCGGATATTCAGTTTAACAGCACTTCGTTACGTTTCCAGAAAAATATACTTCGTCCTCTTTACGTATCGAGCCGGTTCTATTTATGGAGGGTTCGGCTTCTGGGAACATTAATGTTCGAAACCCTAAATCCGTAAGGGCCGCTCAGATTTGATCCTTATCGGGCCATTATGGGACATGGCTCGCACTGACAGATCGCAGTTATGAGGCGTGGCCTCGGATCGGATATTTTTTAAAACCGCTTGTCTCATTAATGTTCGCTGTAAAATCCGCCGTTTTACAGACCCGCGGGGTTTTCTTCAAGAAGGGACACGTAGAGGGTGCCACGTGGCGGTCGTTCCTTAGATAGTTGACTGCATGCTTTTGTCTTTGGTGACGTGTCGGCTCGGGGCCCAAAGTGTCGCGATATCGCGACGCTTTGGGCCGGCTTTGGCTCGGGGCCCAAAGTGTCATGATATCGTGACACTTTGGGCCGGCTTTGGGTCGGGGCCCAAAGTGTCGCGATATCGCGACGCTATCGCGACGCTTTGGGCCGGCTTTGGTTCGAGGCCCAAAGTGTCACGATATCGTGACGCTTTGGGCCGGTTTTGGGTCAAGGCCCAAAGTGTCGCGATATCGCGACACTTTGGGCCCGCTTTGGGTCGGGGCCCAAAGTGTCACGATATCGCGACACTTTGGGCCCACTTTGGGTCGGGGCCCAAAGTGTCACGATATCACGACACTTTGGGCCCGCTTTGGGCGGGGGCCCAAAGTGTCGCGATATCGCGACACTTTGGGCCCGCTTTGGGTAGGGGCCCAAAGTGTCGCGATATCGCGACACTTTGGGCCCGCTTGGGGTCGGGGCCCAAAGTGTCGCGATATCGCGACACTTTGGGCCCGCTGGGGGTCGGGGCCCAAAGTGTCGCGATATCGCGACACTTTGGGCCCGCAAGCGGGCCCAAAGTGTCGCGATATCGCGACACTTTGGGCCCGCTTGGGGTCGGGGGCCCAAAGTGTCGCGATATCGCGACACTTTGGGCCCGCTGGGGGTCGGGGCCCAAAGTGTCGCGATATCGCGACACTTTGGGCCCGCTTTGGGCGGGGGCCCAAAGTGTCGCGATATCATGACACTTTGGGCCCGCTTTGGGTCGGGGCCCAAAGTGTCATGATATCGCGACACTTTGGGCCCGCTTTGGGTCGGGGCCCAAAGTGTCGCGATATCGCGACACTTTGGGCCCACTTGGTTTTTGACAAAAGGCTTGGCTTAAAGAAGGTTTTGAAGAAGGCTAAGAAGTTTGAAGTTTGAAGTTTGCTCTAGAACGACCGACTTTGCTCTGCTCATTTTCCGATCTTTCGAACTGCTGTGCAAGTGGTTAAGACCACTATTTGACCTCTAAGGGCTGCCCTAAAAGCTGTGATATCAATGTGATCAATGTTTGTAATCACTTAATCGAAATGGTGCTTTTTTGGTGTCTACAATGAGCGTCTGCTCAAAGGAGATACCTTTCCCAAATCAAAATTTATGAGCCTCTGCTCAAAGGAGATACCTTCCCCTCTGCTCTGGAAATGATCCCTCAGAAGATCAACTGCCTCTACCTCTTGCCAGCATGTGGAACTCCTTTCCACCAAAGACCTCCTGTCCTCAATGCTTAGCCTAAGAGACCTCTGCCTTCTATGATAACGTCCACAACAGCTCAACAATCTATACCAAACACAGTCAGTCAGTCTAGTACAAGTCTTCCTCTGTCTGAAAGATCTGTCCAACTCTTCAACAAATCAATCCACTACATACAAGCCTTCTCAAAGACTTGCCAAATATGTCCTCAGGTTCTTCTCATAGAACCAGTGCACCTCTATCCTCAAGTTCTCTAATAGAACTATCAATCTCAGCTCATAAGTCCTTTGCTAGGACCTGTCCAAATCTGCTCATAAGTCCCCATCGAAACCTGTCCAAAACTGCTCACAAGTCCCCATCGAAACCTATCCAAAACTGCTCACAAGTCCCCATCGGAACCTGTCCAAAACTGCTCACAAGTCCCCACCGGAACCTATCCAAAACTGCTCACAAGTCCCCACCGGAACTTGTCCAAAACTGCTCACAAGTACCCACCAGAACCTGTCCAAAACTCAGCAAGCTCACCAAGAAAAACTTTCTTAGTAGGAAATCACAAAGTGAATTGTTAGAGACCCAATGTGATTTTTCAAACTCATAGAAGCATAAAGAGAATTTTTAGAGACTCAATATGTTCTATACTCAACTCCCAATATCAAAACTCAACTCAAATCAACTCAGCTCAATCTCAATCTCAAATTTGAAAACTTAACTCAATATCTAAAATGGATAGGATAGAATGCTTTCTTTCAAGAACATGAAACCCCAAAAATTGCCAACTATGCAAAGAATCACATAACAATGATACTCATGTTCTTTTCACCATCAATTAGGGCTTCAACAACAATGCTCATCAAAAAAGGTTCAGTCAACACCATTCAACTCAAAACACAACCTTGAAGCATTTCACAATCAACATCAGAAAAGGAAACAAGTAGAACTCCTTTTCTCTCCAATATTGTTTGAACAAAAAGCATACACCAACTCAAATCTCAATAGCACAAAAAAACTTTTCAAATCATCAACAAAGAAGTAAGCCCAACACTTTAACCAATTAAAGAATAGCTTGATTATAACCAATTTAATGAAAGTTAATGTCAATCTCAAAGCTTCCCACTTAAGGTTTCACAACTTCACACAAGAAGTAATTCTAACCTTAAAACATCATGCTTTCATTTCCATAATAAACCAAAAGCACTCTCAACATTACAAGAAATATTTATCCCTTATACACCTTATTTCTCCCTTATAGTCTTATCAACAATAAACTTTATCTCTCATAAGAATGCAATAAGATAATGCAAACAACACCTTCAAAAGAATATTTTATCAAAATAAAGAAAGCTTCAAACTCCTTATAACTCCTAAGCTATTTTTCTCTCTAATAAACTTCCTCCATCCACAAAATACACTAGCAAAAATTAATTTCGAAAATACCTTGGCCAACACCAAAAATCGCACTATGGAGAAATTGTGCACAAAATCTAACACCACCCGCTGCGTCCACTTCAACGAAGAAAAAACCCTTTCACGTTATTCAAACGTGGAACCTCCCATTCGGGTAGCGCGCCAATAGCCTAGCCGCTATCGGTGCGCCAAAGGCGTCCGGTGAGGTTTGAACCTCACTCTGTTTCCCTTGTACCTTTTATGCCAGGGCTAAAATAAACAACAGGCCTCCCTGTCTTCTGACGTGAATGACGATGACAAAACCTTAGGGTGGATACAAAAAATGAATGATGGATATCCGAACAGTGGATCATGAAATCACAGCGAGAAAGAAATCGAACATCAGATCGCGAAATCACAGCGAGCAACACTTTTTGAAAATGCGGATGGGATGACCTTTGATCTTCATCGTGGGAGATTTATATGCATATTTCCCATAAACTCTTGACGTCGGTGAGGAGTTTAACACGTCGACAGAGGAGTTTAACATGTCGGTGGAGGTCTTGGCTAGCGCCCACAATCTTAGAACATAGCGCCATCAAAGTTAAGACATTTGCACCATGGGTTAGAAGAAACCAATGCAAACAAATATTTATTTAAAAATAATTAAAAGGAACCTTAACAAGGTTTTAAATTATTTAAATAAATACTTCCTCCTGGAACCAAATGCATTAAACTAATGCATCCACCTGTAATCTTTAAACCTGCCAAATTGGGGTTTACAAAAGACCTTTGAAACTGTCATGTCGTAACCTTCATCAAAATAAATTGTTTGACATCAAATCAAATTCCTTCAAGAGCTTCTTGACATCAATGACAACTTATACACTTGAGCAAAGGAAATGTACCCAAAGTACCCAAAATTGCCAAAAATCTCCCCCTTTGTCATTTATGGCAAACCTTTACTGAAAACACTTCTCAAGAGCCAAAATTGAAACCAACTATGCTAACAACTGACCAACTGTGCCCACAACTGAGAATCTTCCTTTGAAGTTTTGCTCCCCCGAACTTGAAGCTCTCCTCTTCACTTTGAAGCTCTCCCCCTTACTCATATCTCTCCCCCTTTGTCATTAATGGCAAAGGGTCACATTTGGGGCTCGGGACTAAGAATGAGCCTCTTAGCTTAGTCCCTCCCCCACCTCCTAATGAGGTGATTAATTCTGGGGTGGGAGTAAAACTCCCATTAGGCACTAATCATCATTAGCATCTATAACTTCATTTTTGGGCCTTCTCTTGAACTCTTTACCCATATTCCTGTTCTTGTCACTGTTCTTGTTCTTGTTCTCATCTCTATTCTTGTCCATGCCTTGGTCCTTGGACATGATCATGCCACTGTTCCTATTCCTGTATTCTGGAATTTCAGCTCTACACTGTCTAATTATGTGACCTTCATTGTTGCACTTGAAACACTTGACGATGTTGTTTCTCTGAGGTAAACCTGATCTTTGAATCCACCAGCTTCGACCAAACCTCGTTTCCGACCAAACCCGTTCCGGCCAAACCCGTTCCGACCAAACCTGTTCTCGTTATTTTCCTTGCAATAAATTGCCTTGTGCCCAAACTATTGACAAGAGTAGCAATACCCTTGAAAGTAACTAGCACTTCTGAAACTGTCATTTACCTTCTTCACTTGAGCCATGCAATGTGAAGCCATGTGACCAAACCCGTGACAAGCAAAACATCTGCCTTGAAACTTTCCTTTATTTGACCTCTTAGGAGCTGAAAACTTCTTCTTCTCATTCTGAATTCTATTTTCTATTTTTGTGCATCTATCATTCAAGGACTCCTTTTTTGAAATAATTTCCTCATCAGAACTCTCTTCCTTTTGGAGTCTCTTACTAGACTCTCCAACTTGTTCCTTGTCTAGCTTAACAAAACCAAGGCCTATTTTATCTGTTGTCTTTCTTTGACCTTTGATGAGTGACTTAACCTTTTTGGAGCTATCTTGGAATCTATAAATCTTATCCTTGTACTCTTTAGTTTTCTCTTTCAAAGAAGCCATTTTCTATTCTAACTCACTATACTCAAGAACCTTAGACTCTAACTCATCCTTGAGTTCCTGTGTCTTAGCTATAGAGAAGTCAAGACTTTCTATAAGATCATCTCTCTCCATACAACATTCATCTAACTTATCCTTGAGTCTAGCATTCTTCTTTCTTTCCTTTTTCAAAGCACTAATAAGTTCACCTTTAAGATCTACTTCTCCTTTCTGTATATCTTCCTCTATTTGTTTGCTTTTTGAATCATCAAAGCTTTTTTCAGATTTCTTATCACTAGAGGTGCTACCCTTTTCAAAAACCATACATGCATCTTCCTTATAGTTTTTTGAAGCATCCTCATACATACTAGAAACCAAATCATTATTTGTGCAATCATCCTCAAGGTGACCAAAGTTTCCACATCTAAGACATTTTATGATAATGAATCTATGTTTCGGTTCTTCCTTTTTTTTTCTGATAAGAACATCTCATTTTCATTGTCACTTGAAGAACTTTCACTATCACTACTAGAACACTTACTTGCTTTGTCTAGGTAGAAACTCTTCTTGTGCTTGTGAGAATACCTCTTTCCTTGATTGTTGTGTTCATCTTTGTTTTTCCTGTGATGCTTGTGCTTTTCAGAATCCTTGCTCTTAGAATCCTGTTTATCTTCATCACTTTCATTCTTGGGAACAGTACATTCAGTAGCATAATGACCAAACTTTCCACAATTGAAACATCTTATATTTTTCATACTTTTGTGTTTTCTAGAGAACTTGCTTTTCTTGCTGTAATATGCCTCTTCATCACTAGAAGACTCATCACTATCTTGAAGTCGTTTACCCTTGGATTTCTTGGTAGCCTTGAAAGTCGCCTCTTTCTTGACATCAACCTTCACTTGAGTTCTCAACTCAAATGCTGCAAGTATACTATGGAGCTCATCCTTTTTCAACTTATCCAAATCTTTAGCTTCCTCAATAGCAGAAATATTTTCACTAAATCTATTAGGAAGAGATCTTAAAATCTTATCACAAACATCATTTTCAGCAAGCTCAAGACCTAAGTCTTTCATGGAGTTAACAACCTCATCCATACAAAGCATGTATTCACTAATATTTTCATCATCATTCATCTTGAGTTGTTCAAACATACCTTTTAAGTGTCTCAACTTGGCCTTTCTGACATTTGTATCACCTATATGAACCACCTTCAACTAATTCCACATTTCATTAGTTGTCTTGTAGTGAATCACTTTGGTGAGATATGCTTTCTGTAAGCCTATCAGGATTGCATTCATTGCTTTTGAATTGCTGTGATGTAGGAACCTTTATTCTTTAGTATTAGGACCATGTTCAAGAATAGTGTACTCATCTTCAATCACTTCCCAAACCTCATTCCCAAGTGCCATTAGATGAATCTTCATCCTTGCACTCCAAAGACCAAAATTTGACCCATCAAGAATAGGTGCTACATTGCCACTTGAATAATCCATTGTGTTCTTTACTAGCTTTTCCTTCAAGCTGTTAAACTTTTCGAAGACACTAGCTCTGATACCAATTGAAGAACATAAGCTTATACTAAGAGGGGGGTGAATAGTATAAGACCACTTTATACTTTTTCCATTATACTTCAAAATAGTAAAGCAATATACCCAAAGCAATATCAAAGAAATGCACAATATCATCCACAAAGTGACACCAATTTTATCGTGGTTCACCCGAATGGTCGGGCTACGTCCACAAAACTTTTCTCTAAAAGTTATCTCAAAGTTCTTTGGGAATCCTTTCCAATTACAATTTTTATGAGCCTCAGCCCAAAGGAGATACTTTCCCCCAATCAAAATTTATGAGCCTCTGCTCAAAGGAGATACCTTCCCCCAATAAAAATTTATGAGCCTCTGCTCAAAGGAGATACCTTCCCCCAATCAAAATTTATGAGCCTCTGCTCAAAGGAGATACCTTCCCCTCTGCTCTAGAAATGATCCCTCAGAAGATCAACTACCTCTACCTCTTTCCAGCACGTGGAACTCCTTTCCACCAAAGACCTCCTGTCCTTAATGCTTAGCCTAAGAGACCTATGCCTTCTATGATAACATCCACAGCAACTCAACAATCTATACCAAACACAGTCAGTCAATCTAGTACAAGTTTTCCTCTGTCTCTCAGATTTGTCCAACTCTTGAACAAATCAATCCACTGCATACAAGCCTTCTCAAAGACTTGCCAAATATGTCCTCAGGTTCTTCTCATAGAACCATTGCACCTCTATCCTGAAGTTCTCTGATAGAACTATCAATCTCAGCTCACAAGTCCTCTGCTAGGACCTGTCCAAATCTGCTCACAAGTCCCCATCAAAACCTGTCCAAAATTGCTCACAAGTCCCCATCGAAACCTGTCCAAAACTGCTCACAAGTCCCCACCGGAACCTGTCCAAAACTGCTCACAAGTCCCCACCGGAACCTGTCCAAAACTACTCACAAGTCCCCATCGGAACTTGTCCAAAACTGCTCACAAGTCCCCACAGGAACCTGTCCAAAACTTAGCAAGCTCACCAAGAAAAACTTTCTTAGTAGGAAATCACAAAGTGAATTGTTAGAGACCCAATGTGATTTGTCAAACTCATAGAAGCATAAAGAGAATTTTTAGAGACTCAATATGTTCTATACTCAACTCCCAATCTCAAAACTCAACTCAAATCAACTCAGCTCAATATCAATCTCAAATATGAAAACTCAACTCAATATCTGAAATGGATAGGATAGAATGCTTTCTTTCAAGAACATGAAACCCCAACAATTGCCAACTATGCAAAGAATCACATAACAATGATACTCATGTTCTTTTCACAATCAATTAGGGCTTCAACAACAATGCTCATCAAAAAAGGTTCAATCAACACCATTCAACTCAAAACACAACCTTGAAGCATTTCACAATAAACATCAGAAAAGGAAACAAGTAGAACTCCTTTTCTCTCCAATATTATTTAAACAAAAAGCATCCACCAAATCAAATCTCAATAGCACAAAAAAACTTTTAAAATCATCAACAAAGAAGTAAGGCCAACACTTTAACCAAGTAAAGAATAGCTTGATTATAACCAATTTAATGAAATTTAATGTCAATCTCAAAGCTGCCCACTTAAGGTTTCACAACTTCACACAAGAAGCAATTCTAACCTTAAAACATCATGCTTTCATTTCCATAATCAACCAAAAGCACTCTCAACATTACAAGAAATATTTACCCCTTATACACCTTATTTCTCCCTTATAGTCTTATCAACAATAAACTTTATCTCTCATAAGAATGCAATAAGATAATGCAAACAACACCTTCAAAAAAATATTTTATCAAAATAAAGCAAGCTTCAAACTCCTTATAACTCCTAAGCTATTTTTCTCTCTAATAAACTTCCTCCATCTACAAAATACACTAGCAAAAATTAATTTCGAAAATACTTTGGCAAACACCAAAAATCGCGCTATGGAGAAATTGTGCACGAAATCTAACACCACCCGCTACATCCACTTCAATGAATAAAAAACCCTTTCATGTTATTCAAACACGGAACCTCCTGTTTGGGTAGCGCGCCAACAGCCTAGCCGCTATCGGTGCACCAAAGGTGTCCGGTGAGGTTTGAACCTCACTCTTTTTCCCTTGTACCTTCTATGCCAGGGCTAAAATAAATAGCAGGCCTCCCTGTCTTCTGACATGAACGACGATGACAAAACCTTACAGTGGATACAAAAAATTAATGACGGATATCTGAACAGTGGATCATGAAATCACAGTGAGGAAGAAATCAAACATCAGATCACAAAATCATAGCGAGCAACACTTTTTGAAAATGTGGATGGGATAATCTTTGATCTTCATCATGGGAGATTTATATGCATATTTCCCATAAACTCTTGACGTCGGCGAGGAGTTTAACACATCGGCGGAGGATTTTAACACGTCAGTGGAGGTCTTGGCTAGCGCCCACAATCTTAGAACATAGCGCCATCAAAGTTAAGACATTTGCGCCATGGGTTAGGAGAACCTAATGCAAACAAATATTTATTTAAAAATAATTAAAAGGAACCATAACAAGGTTTTTAATTATTTAAATAAATACTTCCTCCTGGACCCAAATGCATTAAACTAATGCATCCACCTATAATCTTTAAACCTGCCAAATTGGGGTTTACAAAAGACCTTTGAAACTGTCATGTCGTAACCTTCATCAAAACAAATTGTTTGACATCAAATCAAATTCCTTCAAGAGCTTCTTGACATCAATGACAACTTATACATTTGAGCAAAGGCAATGTACCCAAAGTACCCAAAATTGCCAAAAATCTCCCCCTTTGTCATTGATGGCAAACCTTTACTGAAAACACTTCTCAAGAGACAAAACTGAAACCAACTGTGCTAACAACTGACCAACTATGCCCACAACTGATAATTTTCCTTTGAATTTTTTCTCCCCCTGACTTGAAGCTCTCCTCTTCACTTTGAAGCTCTCTCCCTTACTCATATCTCTCCCCATTTGTCATCAATTGCAAAGGGTCACCTTTGGGGCTCGGGACTAAGAATGAGCCTCTTAGCGTAGTCCCTCCCCCACCTCCTGATGAGGTGATTAATTCTGGGGTGGGAGTAAAAATCCCATTAGGCACTGATCATCATTAGCGTCTATAACTTCCTTTTCGGGCCTTCTCTTGAACTCTTTACCCATATTCCTGTTCTTATCACTGTTCTTGTTCTTGTTCTCGTCTCTGTTCTTGTCCATGCCTTGGTCCTTGGACCTGATCATGCCACTATTCCTATTCTTGTATTCTGGAATTTCAGCTCTACACTTTCTAATTATGTGACCTTCATTTTTGCACTTGAAACACTTGACGATGTTGTTTCTCTGAGGTAAACCTGATATTTGAATCCACCAGTTCTGACCAAACCTGTTTCGACCAAACCTCGTTTCGGCCAAACCTATTCTGACCAAACTTATTCTTGTTATTTGCCTTGCAATAAACTGCCTTGTGCCCAAACTATTGAAAAGAGTAGCAATACCCTTGAAAGTAACTAGCACTTCTGAAACTGTCATTTACCTTCTTCACTTGAGCCATGCAATGTGAAGCCATGTGACCAAACTCGTGACAAGCAAAACATCTGCCTTGAAACTTTCCTTTATTTGACCTCTTAGGTTCTGAAAACTTCTTCTTCTCATTCTGAATTCTGTTTTCTGTTTTTGTGCATCTATCATTCAAGGACTTCTTTTCTGAAATACTTTCCTCATTAGAACTCTCTTCCTTTTGGAGTCTCTTACTAGACTCTCCAACTTGTTCCTTGTCTAGCTTAACAAAACCAAGGCCTATTTTATCTGTTGTCTTTCTTTGACCTTTGATGAGTGACTTAACCTTTTTGGAGCTATCTTGGAATCTATAAAGCTTATCCTTGTACTCTTTAGTTTCCTCTTTCAAAGAAGCCATTTTTTGTTCTAACTCACTATACTCAAGAACCTTAGACTCTAACTCATCCTTGAGTTCCTATGTCTTAGCTATAGAGAAGTCAAGACTTTCTATAAGATCATCTCTCTCCATACAACATTCATCTAACTTATCCTTGAGTGTAGAATTCTTCTTTATTTCCTTTTTCAAAGCACTAATAAGTTCACCTTTAAGATCTACTTCTCCTTTCTGTATATCTTCCTCTATTTGTTTGCTTTTTGAATCATCAAAGCATTTTTCAGATTTCTTATCACTAGAGGTGCTACCCTTTTCAAAAACCATACATGCATCTTCCTTATAGTTTTTTGAAGCATCCTCATACATACTAGAAACCAAATCATTATTTGTGCAATCATACTCAAGGTGACAAAAGTTTCCACATCTAAGACATTTCATGATAATGAATCTATGTTTCGGTTCTTCCTATTTTTCTAATATGAACATCTCATTTTCATTATCACTTGAAGAACTTTCACTATCACTACTAGAACACTTACTTGCTTTGTCTAGGTAGAAACTCTTCTTGTGCTTGTGAGAATACCTCTTTCCTTGATTGATGTGCTCATATTTGTTTTTCCTGTGATGCTTATGCTTTTCAGAATCCTTGCTCTTAGAATCTTGTTTATCTTCATCACTTTCATTCTTGGGAACAGAACAGTCAGTAGCATAATGACCAAACTTTCCACAATTGAAACATCTTATATTTTTCATACTTTTGTGTTTTCTAGAGAACTTGCCTTTCTTGCTGTAATATGTCTCTTCATTACTAGAAGACTCATCACTATCTTAAAGTTGTTTACCCTTGGATTTCTTGGTAGCCTTGAAAGCTGCCTCTTTCTTGACATCAACCTTCACTTGAGTTCTCAACTCAAATGCTGCAAGTATACTATGGAGCTCATCCTTTTTCAACTTATCCAAATCTTTAGCTTCCTCAATAGCAGAAATATTTTCACTAAATCTATTAGGAAGAGATCTTAAAATCTTATCACAAACATCATTTTCAGCAAGCTCAAGACCTAAGTCTTTCATGGAGTTAACAACCTCATCCATACAAAGCATGTAGTCACTAATATTTTCATCATCATTCATCTTGAGTTGTTCAAACATACCTTTTAAGTGTCTCAACTTGGCCTTTCTGACATTTGTATCACCTATATGAACCACCTTCAACAGATTCCACATTTCATTAGCTGTCTTGCAGTGAATCACTTTGGTGAGATCTACTTTCTGTAAGCCTATCAGGATTACATTCATTGCTTTTGAATTGCTATGATGTAGGAACATTTCTTCTTTAGTATTAGGACCATGTTTAAGAATAGTGTACTCATCTTCAATCACTTCCCAAACCTCATTCCCAAGTGCCATTAGATGAATCTTCATCCTTGTACTCCAAAGACCAAAATCTGACCCATCAAGAATAGGTTCTACATTGCCACTTGAATAATCCATTGTGTTCTTTACTAGCTTTTCCTTCAAGTTGTTAAACTTTCTAAAGGCACTGGCTCTGATACCAATTGAAGAACATAAGCTTATACTAAGAGGGGGGTGAATAGTATAAGACCACTTTATACTTTTTCCATTATACTTCAAAATAGTAAAGCAATATACCCAAAGCAATATCAAAGAAATGCACAATATCATCCACAAAGTGACACCAATTTTATCGTGGTTCACCCAGAATGGCTGGGCTACGTCCACAAAACTTTTCTCTAAAAGTTATCTCAAAGTTCTTTGGGAATCCTTTCCAATTACAATTTTTATGAGCCTCAGCCCAAAGGAGATACTTTCCCCCAATCAAAATTTATGAGCCTCTGCTCAAAGGAGATACCTTCCCCCAATCAAAATTTATGAGCCTCTGCTCAAAGGAGATACCTTCCCCCATTCAAAATTTATGAGCCTCTACTCAAAGGAGATACCTTCCCCTCTGCTCTAGAAATGATCCCTCAGAAGATCAACTGCCTCTACCTCTTTCCAGCATGTGGAACTCCTTTCCACCAAAGACCTCTTGTCCTCAATGCTTAGCCTAAGAGACCTCTACCTTCTATGATAACGTCCACAGCAGCTCAACAATTTGTACCAAAAACAGTTAGTCAGTCTAGTACAAGTCTTCCTTTGTCTCTCAAATCTTTCCAACTCTTGAACAAATCAATCCACTGCATATAAGCCTTCTCAAATACTTGCCAAATATGTCCTTAGGTTCTTCTCATAGAACCAGTGCACCTCTATCCTCAAGTTCTTTGATGGAACTATCAATTTCAGCTCACAAGTCCTCTGCTAGGACCTATCCAAATCTGCTCACAAGTCCCCACCGAAACCTATCCAAAACTGCTCACAAGTCCCCATCGAAACCTGTCCAAAACTTCTCACAAGTCCCCACAGAACCTGTCCAAAACTGCTCACAAGTCCCCACTGGAACCTATCCAAAACTGCTCATAAGTCCCCATCAAAACTTGTCCAAAACTGCTCACAAGTCCCCACTGGAACCTGTCCAAAAATCAACAAGCTCACCAAGAAAAACTTTCTTAGTAGGAAATCACAAAGTGAATTGTTAGAGACCCAATGTGAATTGTCAAACTCATAGAAGCATAAATAGAATTGTTAGATACTCAATATGTTCTATACTCAACTCCCAATATCAAAACTCAACTCAAATCAACTCAGGTCAATCTCAATCTCAAATCTGAAAACTCAACTCAATATCTGAAATGGATAAGATAGAATGCTTTCTTTCAAGAACATGAAACCCCAACAATTGCCAACTATGCAAAGAATCACATAACAATGATACTCATGTTCTTTTCACCATCAATTAGGGCTTCAACAACAATGCTCATCAAACAAGGTTCATTCAACACCATTCAACTCAAAACACAACCTTGAAGCATTTCACAATCAACATCAGAAAAGGAAACAAGTAGAACTCCTTTTCTCTCCAATATTGTTTGAACAAAAAATCATCCACCAACTCAAATCTCAATAGCACAAAACAACTTTTCAAATCATCAACAAATAAGTAAGCCCAACACTTTAACCAAGTAAATAATAGCTTGATTATAACCAATTTAATGAAAGCTAATGTCAATCTCAAAGCTGCCCACTTAAGGTTTCACAACTTCACATAAGAAGCAATTCTAACCTTAAAACATCATGCTTTCATTTCCATAATCAACCAAAAGCACTCTCAACATTACAAGAAATATTTATCCTTTATACACCTTATTTCTCCCTTATAGTCTTATCAACAATAAACTTTATCTCTCATAAGAATGCAATAAGATAATGCAAACAACACCTTCAAAAGAATATTTTACCAAAATAAAGCAAGCTTCAAACTCCTTATAACTCCTAAGCTATTTTTCTCTCTAATAAAATTCCTCCATCCGGAAAATACACTAGTAAAAATTAATTTCGAAAATACCTTGGCCAACACCAAAAATCGCTCTATGGAGAAATTGCGCACGAAATCTAACACCACCCGCTGCATCCACTTCAACGAATAAAAAACCCTTTCGCGTTATTCAAACATAGAACCTCCCGTTCGGGTAGTGCGCCAACAGCCTAGCTGCTATCGGTGTGCCAAAGGCGTCCGGTGAGGTTTGAACCTCACTCTGTTTCCCATGTACCTTCTATGCCAGGGCTAAAATAAATAGTAGGCCTCCCTGTATTTTGACATGAACGACGACGAAAAAACCTTATGGCAGATACAAAAAATTAATGGCAGATATCCGAACAGTGGATCATGAAATCATAGTGAGGAAGAAATCGAACATCAAATCGCGAAATCACAGCAAGCAACACTTTTTGAAAATGTGGATGGGATGACCTTTGATCTTCTTCATGGGAGATTTATATGCATATTTCCCATAAACTCTTAACGTCGGCGAGGAGTTTAACACGTCGACGGAGGAGTTTAACATGTCAGTGGAGGTCTTGGCTAGCGCCCACAATCTTAGAACATAGCGCCATCAAAGTTAAGACATTTGCGCCATGGGTTAGGAGAACGTAATGCAAAAAAATATTTATTTAAAAATAATTAAAAGGAACCTTAACAAGGTTTTTAATTATTTAAATAAATACTTCCTCCTGGACCCAAATGCATTGAACTAATGCATCCACCTGTAATCTTTAAACCTGCCAAATTGGGATTTACAAAAGACCTTTGAAACTGTCATGTCGTAACCTTCATCAAAACAAATTGTTTGACATCAAATCAAATTCCTTCAAGAGCTTCTTGACATCAATGACAACTTATACACTTGAGCAAAGGCAATGTACCCAAAGTACTCAAAATTGCCAACAATATCTATTCTACATCCAATCTCTTAGTCCTAACATCAGCTTCCTTCTACATCGATATGGGAAAACTAGTTTACCACAACTTTACAAGGAAGCTATTAGAGTCAAGCAATTTTTGATGTGGAGGCTCCATCCAATTAGTTCCTTTCAAGATCTGGTGCCAGATCATGTAGTAGGAATATACCAGGAGTAAGTGTGCCTCGATGACCACATCCATGAGGATAATGTGATAGAACAACCCTAGACTCAGTAATATTTGGGTAAGGAAATGGATGTCCATGAGTGAGATAAGAATCCAACGATGGAGGGAGAGTCAACTATGATATTGACACACCTGATCAATCTCAAAAATGGATAACATCAAAATCTTATCCCTAATAGCTCACCGTCTAAAGGGTGGAATACAATGGCAAACATATTTGCTACCCTAGGTTTCAAATGCCTAAGTGTTCAAAAGATCAGGCAATACAATAATAATTATAATTTCATCATAATTTTGATCCAGTGTGGATGGTGTCATATGGATTACAAGTAGCATCTTAAATACAATGTAATCTGGTTCGACCACTAGAGATTCATAGGATGATTTTCATGAGATATCTTAGCTCGGGCATGCCTATCATACCATAATTTTATGGCTGGTAAATAAAGCTTTACATTATGTAAGGCTAGTGCATTGGGAATCACAAATTTTGTTATTAACCATTGGAGCAACATAACCCTATGAAAGGTTGCCACTTGGTCAGGAACTAGGAAATACCAGGAAGGGATTCCCAAAAATTGCCTAGGAAATGTAACATTCCCCTCATATGTGTGTTGTATTCCTAGTTTTATATTCTTCTATTTATTTTTGTCATGATCTTGTAGCCCAATGGATACATTCAGAAATTTTCAATACCTCTTAACTCATCCTCAGGAGCTACAACAAGCCTTGGAATATCATAAATGAATGGAGGAATGATATAGAAAATTAATGTGAAGATAATTTCTTACTAGAAATAGAAGAATATATAATCAATACAATGGAATATCATGTAGGTTAAGTGGACATAACAAGTTGCCAAACATAGCCAACCACTTAACTAACATATAACAATCTGCTAATCTAGGATGACAACTAACTGCTAGAAGATAAGACACATCCTAACAATTAACTAAACATCCAAACAACTTAACAACCTATTTCTAACATGGGCATACTATGCCTCACATGAATACAAAGTGCAAGAAATAAAAAATTATAAAATAATAAATAATAATAACTTAGGCTTAAATGGATAAGCCTAAGTATCCTCAACATTCCTCCCAACCATAGAACCATTGGACCCCAATGCTCTCAACAAATGTGGAAAGTCATGGGGCATATCATGGTGATAAATCCAATGAGCTATGTGTGGAAAGTGATCATGGTAGGCAACAAGGTACGTAGTGGAAGAACCCTATCCATTGTGATGAGTCTTCATCTTGAAAAATCTATCTAAAATGAGCGAAAGTTGATGATCAATGCCACTACTGCTATATGGTTGATGATAGGATTAGGTACCAAAAGAGGATCCTAAAATGGTGTATCTAGAAAGAGGTGCTTATCCAAAGGAAGCCAAAATCTATATCCAACCTGTTATGAGTGAGGATTGTGATGTTTGTGCATCATTCTCTACTACTCCTATGGAGTCTCTTTCAAGACTTGTTGTATCTTGCCTAGAATGCTCTATCGGTGCTCAATGAAGGAAGTGTCCTTAGCTTGATTCTCCATGTATGCAATGGTGGAAGTGGGAAAATCCAAATACAACTTCTATGGATCAAGTGGTTGTGTGTCCATAGGTGTATCCATAATGATGCCAATAGAATGAATGTAATATTTCTCATGAGTGAGAGTGATAGGTTCCTTAACCACTTTCTCTTGTGATTTTTCATTTTGTGGGAATGAAATTTATTTATCATGTGACTTTAATGGTTCTTGTTCTTCATTTTGTGTGGAACTTATGCAAGTAGGATCCAAAATGAGTGCTTGTCTTAGTGGATTACAAACTTACCTACAACTTAACATCAAATTTTATGTGGGTGTAGTGCTTTGTATCAAGTAGGTTTTATCATGTAAATCCAATGTGTAGGTGTTCTTTTTAGCATGATAAACAATATTACTATCAAATTTATAGGGTTTACCTAGCAATATTCCACAACAATCCATCTCTGTGACATCACATCTTACTTTGTCCACAAACTTATCACAAAAATCAAAAGTCAAGGTGCAAGTATGGGTGATGTTAGATGTGGAGTCTACATATTTCCACCCAAGTGCATATGGTTGGTTATGTGGCTTTATAAGAATCTTAAACTTCTCCACAATAGACTTCACAATGAGGTTCTTTTGCGATTTGTTATCTATAATATAATCAACATAGAAATCATGTGTAAGGTGGGCTCTAGTGATAAATAAATGGTCATGATCCCCTTGAGAAAATACATTTGATATAAGGGTAACTATGTTCAGTTTACCCTTTAAAGTAGGATACTCTTATTCTGTCCCTGTAGCCACAATGGGACCATCATGTGGTTCCTCACTTGTAGCATGTACAATTAGATATTTCTTCGTCTTGAATTTTTTAAAAGTAAAGAATTTGGATTTACATGACCATGCTTTTTACAAAATTCACAATACATTGGATAAGAAGGAGAATATTTAGAATGAGAAGAAGAAGAATATGCTTTAGGATAAGTGGGAGGAGAATAAGAATGAGGGAAAGAATGAGAAAGGTTCTTCACCTTATGTTGATTCCCATATCTAGAAGAGCTCTCCTATGATGAACGATATTTGTGATATGCACCAACTTTCTCCTTTGTAAGAATGGCATGGTTGAATGCCACATCCAAGGTGAGGAAAATATTGAACTTGATTTCCCTAAAAATTTGATCTTGCAAGCCATGAGTGAACTTATTAATCAAATCCTCTTTTGAATATTTCACACCAAGAAGTACCCTTAGCCTATTGAATTGGAAAATGTAGTCAGAAACAAACATACTATAGGCTTACCTCAATCTATACCACTTGGTCGTGAGGTCACTTTGGTAATTTTGTGGAAAGAATGTGTTTTTCAAAATTTGGATCAATTCTTTCCAAGTCATGGTGGCATTATGGCTTTGTATTTCTATAATTAAAACTTTTTCTAAGCCTGTGAGTTTGATTGTAGCAAATGCAACTTGTTCATATTCAGAAATTTCAGCATAAGTGAACCAAGTTTGCATATCCAAAATCCATGTAGGCAAGACATTAGGATCCCTAGATGCATCATACAATTTGACCTTACATTTATCTTTACTGGCATGATTGTGATGAATTTTGATATCACCAGGAGTTAATTGCACCACATATTTTATCTTATCTGCCAAAATTTCTACTGCTATAGTAAGATTTTCCATATATTTTTTGAGGTCTTGAGCCATTTGGTTTCATGTATATGCCAGACTAGGAGGATTACAAAATGGTCTTTGCAAGAACTAATCTAGGCTTTAGGAACAATTTTGCAAGTTTCCTAATGCACAAAAATTGCCTAGATTTTTACAAAATTTTGCCTTCCAAATTTACAAAAATGGGCTATTTTAGTGCTCTTTACAAAATAAAACCAATTTTGCAATTACAAAAATTAGCACTCAAATCAAGAAAATTAGCCCTTAATAAGCAAAAATCTGCCTTGGAAGCAAAATAATGTGGTCAATTTTGCAAAAATAGCTGAAATTGCAAAAAATTGCAAAACGATTTGACCAAAAATGTGAAAAAGTCACCTTATTGCTATGTTTTCTGGATTTGGTGCCAAAATTTGAATTTAAAAATTCAAAATTTTGAAAATTTCCCTCTGGCTCAAAAAGCCTCTTCCCACCAAAAAATTATTTTAAAATTTCCCCCGGTCAACTAGGGTTGTGGTTCAATGGAAGTCCACCAGACTACGCAAGATCAAACTAATCAAATTACAACTGCATGGTTTGCCAACTGCCAATGCACAAGTGAGGCCCCACTACCTCTTTTGGCTTCACCAATCGGAGCCATGTTCCAAGTATCTTTGCTAGCATGTGTGAGTATGGCTAGGGTGACCACCAAGAGGTGGTCACTTTTAATAGTGAGTGGGAGCCATTTTAAACAACTATGAGACCCCTTGCAGTGTCAATGTGGTATTAATCCCACAGATGCCTCAATGATATCGATCGAAATTCCTACCAAAATTTCCCATCAAATTTTGTTAGATTAAGGAAATGCAAAAATTGACAACCTGACAACATCATCGAAAAAGTGTAAAACAGACCAAAGTTTCCAATGATTATCGAATTTTGTTTGAGAATTTTTTTTTATCGTTGTCTACGAATGTTGGGGGCAGAATCTCGTTGGGGGAGTAAAACAGGTGCTAGAAAATTTGAAAAACTGCTTGAACCTCCTCAACACAAAAATAAAAACACATCCTTGAATAACATAATTCCATGTGGTGCACCGTGAGTGGAGGAAAATTAGGGTTGAGGATCTGCTCTGCGATAGGTTGTTATAAACCTTTGACAAGGTTTAATTTTTTAGAATATATATATATATATATATATATTGTGCAGTTGTGTTTTCTCCTCTTCCCATGATTCATCTGCCATAGCTCCAATGTTGTGATTCTTGGCCACTGGTATCATACAATCCACGAGAAAAAATCATCGCTTGTCTACGATCGATTGTACTCCTTCCAATAGATGTTTTTCATAGTTTCATCAGGTTTGTCTATAATTTTCTATTTTTTGTCATCTATGAGTTTTTGTGCTATGTTGATGTACTTCTGCATACGTGAAAACTAAGCACATGAGGTGGAAAATAATTCTTCATATTGTGGTTGTGGTAAGGTCTCTTACTAGGGTGTCGGGTCTTCGATTGTTAGCAGCATTTGACAACTGCCATCAGTGGTAACTCTGCTATTTCATTCGATGGCCTATTGTAGCAAGCCGAGTAGTGACCAAGAAGTAAGGGGAAGGAGAGAATGATAGGAGGTATACAGGTTTGGGTGGTATATTGGGTGGGAAAGGGAGGGGTTGTGGGGTAGTCACCATTCCTCCTCCTACCGATCAGTAAGCAGGGTCATCGGTGTGCCGAATTTCTAAAGAACTCCCAAATAGGCAAAAACCTATTTTAATTAAAAATATTAATACTAATAAATATTAATATTAATATTTAAAATTTAATATTTATTGCATGAAGTGGGATGTTTTCTTTTCATGCAATTTTTAGTTCTTCATGCAAACCACACCTACACACCAATTGGTTATCCTCAGAAAATACTGTAAATCCTCCTTCTAGGCCACAATTGGACCTCCAAACTAGTGTAACTGCTCCTCAAATATTCTTTTCCTCTCTAATTTTTGATCTTCAAATAGAAAAATAATTTTTTTCAACCAAGAAAAAAAAATTCTTACCCTCACAAGGCAAGTATATTTACCCTCTGGTTTCTGCCAGGGGTATTTTGTTTAGTGGTAATTTTATTCCATCTACCACCTCCTGAGCTTCACAATGGATGTTGTGGCTAGCCTCAAGCTAATTCTATATAAGTATCTACCTAGGATTTTGACAAACTAGTTGTAAACTCAACTAGACACCTAGCAAAAAAGTGGTAAACTTTCCTTCCTTCCTGCAAAAAAATATCCTATGGCTCTGATTACCAATGATGTAGGAACTCAACATGAAGCTAATTTCTTATTAGCAATAGAAGAATATATAAGCAATACAATGGAATATCATGTAGATTAAGTGGTTGTAACAAGTTGCCAAACATGGCCAACCACTTAACTAATAGATAACAATCTACTAATCTAGGATGACAACTAATTGTTAGAAGATAAGAAACATACTAATAGTTAACTAAACATCCAAACAACTTAACAACCTATTTTCAACATGGGCATACTATGCCTCACATGAATAAAAAGTGCAAGAAATGGTAACTTAATAAAATAATAAATAATAATATCTTAGGCTTAAATGGGTAAGCCTAAGTATCCTCAACAAAGAAGGTCAGTGCTTATTTCATTATTTAATAAAGAGTATTTATACAAGAATTCTTGGGTGATCCAAGGGATGTACCATTACACTTATGTAATTATCAACATTTAATAAAATTTAAAATAATTTATTATTCTAACATTCCCCCAATAATACATTAGGTCTTCAAAGAACAAGAGAGGAGACTCTGAAAGTATTTAAACTTTCCATGATCCAGGCATTTGGTGAAAACATTAGCAACTTGTTCTTTCATGGAAATATACTAAAGCTAAATATTGTGCGATAAAACATGGTCACAAATTAAGTGCACTTGTATCTCAATGTGTTTGGTGTGCTCATGAAAATAATATTGCAAACCAATTTTAAAACACCTTAATTTTCACAGTGTAGAAATGTAGGCTGACTCTATAGAATTCTAATATCTATCAAAATGTGACATAACCATACTGCCTCACAAACAACATATATAAAAGCACAATACTCTAACTCTATGGTATATTTTTATGTGATACTTTGTTTCTTGCTACCCCAATAAATTGGTCCATATCCAAGGAATAACACATATTCTGTCATTGATATCCTATCATCCAAGGATCCTCCATAATATGCATCTGTGTATCCAATCAAGAAGAATTTATAATTCTTTTTATACTCCAGGCCATAACTATTAGTACCACGAATGTATCTCAACACATGCTTAGTTATTATCCAATGAGCTTCCTTAGGTTCATGCATAAACCTAGATAGATAAATAATGATATAGCAAATATCTATCCTAGTATATGTCAAGTAAATTAACCCTCCAATCAACTAATGATAGAGAGTTGCATCTACCTATGGAGAGCTATCATGGTGAGATAGATGTAGACCAGGTTCAATTGGCATGGGCATGGGTTGGCACTCTATCATTCTGAATATCTCCACCAAATTGTTGGTGTACTTCTTCTGAGAAACAAATATTCAATCCTACATATACCAGACCTCCAATCCAATGCAATAGTGAAGTAAACCAAGGTCAGTCATGTCAAATGATTTTTTTAGATCATCCTCGCAAGATAAAATCAAATTCTCAGCACTCCCTATGATGACCAAATCATCGATATAAACTACAACAATGGCTTTCTCCCTCCCATGTTGTCAAAGGTAGAGATTAGGATCATATGGACTCCTAATAATACCATGTTGTAAGAGGTATTCATCAATTTTTATGTACCAGGCTCTTGGAGCCTATTTTAAACCATACAGAGACTTGATCAATCTACACACTTTTCCTTTACCTAGATCAATGATAAATACCTTAGGTTACTTCATGTAGACTTCTTCTGCTAAGTCTCCATTTAGGAATGCACTCTTGACATCCATATGATGTACCTTCCAACCAAATTATGTTGCCATTGGAAAAATAATACAAATGATCTTGATCTTGGTTGTAGGTGTAAATGTCTCTTCATAGTCAATGCCTTCCTTTTGTGCATTTCCATTTTCTACTAAATGAGCCTTGTGCTTGTCAAGTATTTAATCAGCTTTATAATTTGTTTTAAACACCCATTTGCATTCTATGGCCTTCTTCCCTGGTGGAATATCAACTAGCTCCCATGTGCTCATCAATTATTTGTACTTAGCCTCCATAGTTGACTTCCAATATGGTAGCTCAAGAGCTTCATGAACCATTTTTTGTTCAGGGCTATTCACCACAATGCTCATCAATGCCAAATTCATTTCCTTGTGATCCATGCTCTGTGTCCTTGGTTTGGAGATATAAGTGTCATATGGAGCACTCATATGGGAATCCTACAGTATCATAAGTAAAAAGAAAAGAGAAATCAATAAGGAATCAAAGGTAATTCTCCTAATAGTCAATGCTTGTTGTGGCACAAGTGACCTTTAGCCCATGGTGGTGAATGCTTGTTATGACACAAGTGACCTTTAGCCCATGGTGGTGAATGTTTGTTGTGACACAAGTGACCTTAAGCCCATTGTGGCCAATGCTTATTGTGATACAGGTGGCATCCTACCTATAAGGACAAATATTAGTTGTAGCACAGGTGATCTCATCATAAAAGTAGATTTTTCTTGCAACACCAGTGACTTAAAAATTAAAAATCCTCAAAATGAGCTCCATACTCTCATCAATAGTGACAAATGACATATTGTTAAAAGCATTTATGAAGATGAAAAACTTGGGTGTTTTGAAAAAACACAAAATGCATTGGATCCAAATTGATGAACAAAATGGGATTCAATGGTAAAGGATTAGGTAAACATGGGAAAGGTATTAAAACTCCTATAATGCAATTTGTCAGGCCAAATAATGAAGGCCTTGGCTATGATGGACAAGAAAGTACCAGTAAAACCATGTTTGTAAAACCTAAATCTCCTACAACTCCTACAAAGTATTGTTGCAGTCATTGTGGAAGAACAATACATGTAGTAGCTAGGTGTTGGAAACTACATCCTTATGACTTATGTGCATGTATAAATCACTCCCCTACAAATTGTTGGTACAAAGTGAAAATGGCCAAAAATATTCATATTGATTATGGATGGATAGATCTCACACAATGGACCAATATGAAATAAATATTGAATGGCTTCTACAAAAAAATAAATCCTTTGATAGACCTAGAGGTAGATACAGTGATAGACCGAGTGGAATTCCTATATGCAATGACCCAGAGATAGACCTAAGGGCATACCCAGTGACAAATATCTAGAGGCTGACCTACAAGAAGATCTAGAGGTAATGATCTAGAGGTAGATCCATAGGCATATCAAAAAAAAGACCCAAAGGTACTTATCTAGAGGTACACTTAGAGCCAGATCCATGAGCCAGAGCCAAAGCCAACGACAAAGCCAACACAAAATCATATTTCATTTTCTCTCCTTCACATTAAGGGGGAGTTATATACATTATTACAAATAATGTAATAAGGGGGGTGTTAGAGTTACTATGTTAGAGTAACTATTACTATTACCTTATTTGGTAATATGTATATTCTCCTAGGTGGCAGGTTTCTATCCTAGGTTAATTATTCGCTAATATCTTTGGTTAGCGAATATCTTATTGTTAGTGATATTTGTTAGTCGTTAGCATGGATTAAGGGGGATATTATTTCCTACCTATCTATGGCTATTCTTAGCCTTAGACTATTGTGCTTATACTTTGACTATTAATGCAATTTCTAATGGTTATACTCTTAATACATTTTGGGCTGAGGTAGTGAAAACTTCAGTATATTTTTTGAATAGAGCACATAAAAAGGCTCTTCAGGGAATGACTCATAAATAAGTATGGTCAATAGAGATATCCTCCATATCTCATCTCCAATTTTTTTGTTGTACTACCTACATGCACATTACCAAATAAAAATGAAAGAAAATAAAAAATAAGTCCTTGAGGTGTATTCTTCTCGGGTATAGTAGTGAATCTAAAGGTTATAGATTCATGGACCCTACTACTTAGAAGATTTATGTTTGAAAATATGTTATATTTAAAGAAACTAGTGACCCTCCAACTAGCCCATCTATAGCACCACCTGATCTTTACAGTGATTCAAGAATCATCCATGTTTATGAAGATAATAGTCAAGGAGCTACTCCTATTGCGAGTTTACCTCTACATAATTTGAGTCAACCATTATGGTACAAAAATATTAGGTAATGAAAAATTAGGAATTGCATTAATAATCATAGTATAAATAAATAGTATAAGGCTAATAATATCCATATATAGGTAGGAAATAATATCCCCTTAATTCATGCTCACGACTAACAAAATATCACTAACAATAAGATACTCGCTAAATAAAGATATTTAGAGAATAACTACATATTACAAAATAAGGTAATAGTAATAGCTACTTTAACATAGTAACTCTAACACCCCCCTTATTACATTATTTGGAATAATGTATATAACTCCTCCTCTTAATGTGAAGGAGAGAAATTTAAAGATGCTTTTGTATTGGCTCTATCTTTGGCTCTAGCTCTAGCTCTAAATGTACCTCTAGATTAGTACCTCTGGGACTATCTCTGGATCTACCTCTGAATCTGCCTCTAAATATACCTATAGGTTTACCTCTGGATCAAAGTCTCTGGATCTACCTTTAGGTATATCTCTAGGTCATTGCCTCTGGGACTACCACTCGGTCTATCACTGTATCTACCTCTGGGTCTATCAAAGGATTTACTTTTTTTGTAGAATCCATTCAACATCTCTTTCATATTGGTCCATTGTGTGACATCTGTCCATCCATAATCAATATGAACCTTTTTGGCCATTTTCACTTTGTACCAACTATTTGTAGAGTGATTTATACATCCACATGAGTCACAAGGATGTAGTTTCCAACACCTAGCTGCTACATGTCATGTTATTCCATAATGATTGCAACAATACCTTTGTAGGAGTTGAAGGAGATTTAGGTTTTACAAACATAGTTTTACTGGTACTTTCTTGTCCATCATAGCCAAATCCTTTATTATTTGGCCTGACATTTAGCATTATAGAAGTTTTAATGCCTTGTCCATGTTTACCTAATATTTCACCATTGAATCCCATTTTTTTCATGAGTTTGGATCCAAAGCCTTTGTTGTGATTTTTAAAACACCCAAGTTCTTCATATTCATCAATGTTTTTAACAATATGGCATTTGTCATAATTGATGAGATTATGGAGCTCATTTTGAGGATGTTCAGCTTTTAAGTCACTGGTGTCGCAAGCAAAATTTACCTTTGTGATGAGATCACCTATGCTACAACTGATATCTACCCTTATAGGCATGAGGTTGTTGGTATCACAACAAGCATTGGCCACAATGGGCTTAAGGTCACTAGTGTCACAACAAGCATTCACCACCATAGGCTGAAGATCACTTGTGTCACAACAAGAATTGGCCACCATGGGCTTAAGGTCACTTGTGTCACAACAAGCATTCATCACCATGGGCTGAAGGTCTGTTAGGATTTTATATCCTAACCTTTATTAATAATAATAATTTAATATCATGTAGTATAGTTTATAATATAATAATTAATTATTATATTATATTATTGGGCTTAGCATAAGTCATAATAATTAATTATATTAATTATTATGAACCATTGTGGTGAAGAGACATGATGGTTAAGGTTAGGTCGGTATATATGATTGTTCAAACCATTCATTCAAGATCATCCATGAATATGAAATATAATACAATTTATTGAAGGGACTTCTCGACAATACAAAAGGCGATTATTTTAGTTTTAGGTCTATTTATTATTTATTTATCATTTTATGTGCTAGGAACCCTAGGTTCCTACCATCTGGTATCAGATCCTTATGGATCCAACCATATTGGTCAAGGAAATGAAAAATGACATTGCAGAAATTAGAAGAATGATTGAACAAAAACAAAAAAAACAAATGGAACATTCTGATCATATTATACAATATTTAATGGAAATGCAAGAGGAGACCCTAGCCATGGAATCTCAAGTAGAGGAGGAAGAACTCGTAGCCATGAAATCCCAATTGGTACCCATTACTCTTCCCAAGAATGAAAAAAATGCAACTGAACATATTGCTCCAAACCCTAAATTAATTGTTTCTCTGGATGAGCCCATAACCATAGAACTCCAAAAAATACCTATTCCACTTTCGAATAAAAATTATAAAAACCATAAAAAAACTCCAATACAAAAAATAATTACAGGTAGTTGGGAAACTAAGTACGGCCACAATGTACATTTTTCTTGGAATTCGTGTGCTACTACAAGAACATTTTTGAAATCTTGTACCCCAAAAAAATGTTTTTGTAAAGCTATTGGCCTATTCTGTCAAATAGAAAAAACATACTTGAAATCAGATTCAGGAACTATTTCGAGTGTTCTATCCATATGCATCGATGTATCTACTTTGAAGAATAGAAAGGAGATTCATGCATACATAATCACATGGCGTCTATGTTCTGAGAGGCCACCTCCTTGGCCACCACCAACTTCTACATTTTATGCCCAGCCAACTAAACAAGATAAAAAATTTCGTAGATTGTAGCAGTGTACAACTTTGATATCAACAAGACTTTCTAGAAGAGACGGCAATTCCCAGATACCACAATTACACAATGTGAATTTTTTTTTTTTAAAGAATACATGGAGTTCAACGATGGAAGTTTCATGAGACTTGTGCAGAAAGAGACATCAAGGACCTTCAATTTTTTCAAATGTGAAATGGTGGACACTTCTTACAGATTTGTACAACAATAAATAGATATTAAGTTTAATGAGACTATTTGAAAGGGCTGACAATTCCTCAAGTTTGTCATTTTGGTCTGCACATAAATGTACTAGTGATTTCAGTTGATGAAAATTTGCTGGAAAACTGCTTATATCATTTTCACCGATGTTAAGAACTTTCAGCTTGATAAGATTACCCAAACATTAAGGAAGCTCTATTAGATTACACCCAGACAAATATAACTCTTCTAGATTGAATAGTTCTCCAATTTCATTAGGAAGACGCACCGCCCAACACTTACTCATATCGAGAAAGCGAGAAAGTTTAGTACTCATATTTCGAGGCAACACTACAACTGGAAATGCATTCTCTCCTTGCAACTTATAACTAGTTGGAAATATCATCCATAATTTTAACATACCATGATATGGTAATTATGAACCCAAACATAATCAACTTCTGGATTTATAACTTCTATAACCTTGTCTGCAAAGATCTTATTAATAGAAACTTACACCTGCCAACGAGATTGGTCAAAATGGCCTCCATGATTTGGAGAAAGTGGCAATTGAAGTAGCTCATTTGTTCAGTTTGTATGATAAGCGACGATGGTTCATCATATGCCACTCGTGTGGAGAAGTTCATGTTACTCATTATATTTAGGAATTCTATAGAACTGGGAGACCACAATCCATCAAATGGGTAGTCTGGATATCTAGATAAACACAATGTTGATTTTAACAATGGCTACAAAAATTTACCTATTGTATTTATCCATTTGGAGCTCTGAAACTGCGTTTCTTAGATTCTTAGCAGTGAAAAATTTTGATCGCAGGTAATCCTGGACACCCATCCATCAAACAAAGGAAACCTGTTTTCTAGCTCTCATATGTCTCGTAATTTTTTTTCTTATAAGAACCGAGGGAGGTCACAGCGTGTGGGTTCTAGAAGCTCAAAGAATATATCTATCAAGTGATATAACCCAACCTCAATTTCTACCCAAATCTGGGAACAATAATTGTTAATGAGGGGAAGAGTGTACCCGATAATAAGGATGTTCTTCTGTTCGTACTTTTCCAAAGGAAAAATTTCATGAACGCATGAACCACCCCCCATAAAATTTGGTGAAAATTTTATTTGTTTCCCGATCACAAAACACTCGATCATATTTTCAAGAGTTTCCACAACACTGTCTGTTAGAAGATTATTTTATGAAAAATGATAGAATACAATCGCTGGTGGATATGATATTGCTACTCAGCTTCAAAAAACAATATTTTGTTCAAATGATTGACACATGTGACATGTCAGGTTGAAATTAATTACAAATATGTTATAAACAACATCATTTATTGCCCAAATTTTGGACCTGGAAGAGACTATTACAAGGTATAATGCAAGGCCAAAGGACCACAATGCATCCAATGATAGAAATATTTGATTTGGGAAATATATTTGACCAAAATAACATGAATATTGAATCATATATATTGAATCATATATTTATTAGGGTGAATGGATAAATCTTATGGCAGCTCCAAATTTACCTGATTATCAGGTTTTTCGAAATAGTTCTAACTACAAATTTTGAAACATATGAAGCCATGCTGGTACCAGTAGTTCATTTATTAATGGGTGGGCCTGTGGAAATGCTAGCAATGCTGAAAATATAGCTAGTCAAAGTTGCACTACTGAAGATAAACTAACAAGTGGTTGGAATTATGTTTCAAACATGTAGTAAAACATTAGGAGCATAGGAGATATATTGGTTCATCACCTTCGAATTAATAATGTGGTTGTAGTATTTTAGAATCCCTAATTACTTAAATTAGCCAAAACATTTGATTGGCGAAACAATTGACTAGCCATTTTAAACCCTAAGGATTGAAAGCATTAAAAGGAGGTCTATTTTTTACGTATGATGTCGTTAAAAAAAAAATTCTACCAAATTGCCAAACGAGAGAGCTTCAAAATATCTACGTGCCTAGGGAAGAGAATGAACCACTACAAGATACTTTCAATGCATGTGGAGGAAGTTCAAAGTAGGCTAACGGTAATAAAATTATAGTTGTGTCAAATTGGACGGAGAGTGCAGTGTCTTATCCTTGTGAATGAAGTAATCGAACCATTTAAGAGAAGTAAATAACAATTGGAAGACATTTATTACAACTGGAAATACAAGACTGCTAGAGAAATAAATAATATTAGTACAACAACTAATTCAAGTTGTGTTTGGTTGACTGACATGATACTGTTCAACCTTACATCGCGTACTGATTACTAGACAAGAGCGTTCTTTCTTGACCCAAATATTGATTGTTTGGTGAAGTGTTGCTAAGTTTTTGTGGTGAAATAAATCCTGTAAGGTGTATTATGCAGTGCTTATTTCTTGACTTGCTCAAATTTAGGATAAAGAACATAGCATTCGAAGCACATACAACAAATGCGTACCAAATGTTAAAAGATAGCTATTGCACCATTATCGAGGGGTGTTCATAAGCCAAATATTGTTGTTGTTGGGATGCTACAAGCCTCGTATAGTCCTCTCTTATTGCCAAATATTGAATACTAGCAACTCGGTGAAGTAGCCCACAAAAATAATATAATTCCCATTATTATTAAGGAATATATTATTAAAGGTTTGTGCTAGGATTTCATTAAGCTATGGTAACTATTATCAACAAAGTCGACAATGCTACTATCTACCCTACAAACTGAGCCTTCCAAAGAATAAAGTGTTGAAGATTATTTTCCCAGTATTTCTAAACTTTGAGGACAAAGTTTTTCGAGGAAGGGTGGCATGTTAGGATTTTATATCCTAACCTTTATTAATAATAATAATTTAATATCATGTAGTATAGTTTATAATATAATAATTAATTATTAATTAATTATTATATTATATTATTGGGCTTAGCATAAGTCATAATAATTAATTATATTAATTATTATGAACCATTGTGGTGAAGAGACATGATGGTTAAGGTTAGGTCGGTATATATGATTGTTCAAACCATTCATTCAAGATCATCCATGAATATGAAATATAATACAATTTATTGAAGGGACTTCCTGACAATACAAAAGGTGATTCTTTTAGTTTTAAGTCTATTTATTATTTATTTATCATTTTATGTGCTAGGAACCCTAGGTTCCTACCAAGATCACCTGTGTCACAATAAGCATTGACCATTAGAAGCATTACCTGTGATTCCTCATTGATTTCCCTTTTATTTTTACGTTGGGCAATGTCAAGTGAAACAAATGACATGTATATTACCCTTACAATGCCAATAGGGATTAGAGCACCATTGTTCTAAAGATCTTCACAAGACTTAGAATCTTTGATAATGGCTTTTACACCACTACATAGTGTGAGAAATGTGTCATCCTCATAAAAATCCATTCCTTCCATCCCTGCTGGAAAGTAAGGATATTTAACTAATTTTGCAACATCATCAGTTGATTTTGGGGTATTTTTCTTCTTTGATCTACCCATTTTACAATGGAATTTTGTAAGAAGTTTGACTAAGGTGTCGGTCTCTGCTAAAAATGCACCCTTACAAGTCTTCTCCCCTTTTTTGTGAAATATTATTTGATTGAGTAAAATAATTATCCTCCCTTAGTGCAAAAAATTTCTACTATGAAGGTTCCTTATCTCACCAAAATGGTATCCCATTTTATATACCACAAAGAGTATGTGAAAGGGAATTCACTCAAATTGATATTTAATGGCACCTGCCTAAAAACCCTTCTGAAGAAGGATGATCAGTTTGAGGAATTTAAGCCAAACAAGAAGAGTGAATTAGGGTATATGATGGAGTGAATATGAAAATAAAATTGGTTTTTCTTATTTCTCCCTGATGATTTATAGATAATAAGCTCAAAATTCATTGTTTTAGCTATATTAGACATTAGATACAGTATCCCCAAGGCACGATAGCATTACCTATAAGTTTGGGCTAGAGGTAACGTTTATATCGAACATTGTTTTGCAAATAAACTGCACAAAAGGTATTTAAACTTTGGGGTATTATGTGCTTTTGAATTTTAACTTTATAATGTAATTGCAAAAAATAGGAAATTAAATGCAACATACAATCAAAAATGCCCACAAAATTTTAAAACATAGGTATCAGTTTCCACTGAAAATGCACCTATTTTTCAATGTCAATTTTTGAAGGTGTTGAATGCAATCGAAAATGCACCTTATTACAATAACTTTTGTAAGAAAATTTTTATTTTTTGTGTTTGCAAAAAATTAATATTCACAATTCCCCCATTGTGTTACAATTTTGAAAAAAATAATCCAATGCTATTTGTCCCTCTTTTGTTTGCAGAATAAACAAGGTTTTGGAAATATTTGAGAATTTCAATTTGTCCCTTTAGTTTACAAAAAAATGTGCAATTTTTTTTTTTTTGTGTTATATCCCTCCTATAGAGAAAACAAATGCACAAGTTTGCCTTGTTTTTGCAAAAAAAATGATGCTCATTTTTGCTTTGTTTTAGATTTGTAATCAAAATTTTAATCAACTAATTTTAATAATAATAAAACATATGCTTAAAAATATTTATTTAAAATAATTGAATAAGCATTATATTAAATTATTAAAATATATATTTGAAATTAATATAAAATAATTGTAAAAAAAATAAAATTTTTACCTTAATGTATTTTTGTTCAGTAAAATGTTAACGTTTAGCACATGTAGGGTTCGATCCCCAACCTCCCATGTAGGAGAGTCTTGCGCTGGCTCGATAAACTAGTCGAGCTAGCGATCCCTTTGGAAGGAATCATGTAAGAGTGTAATTTTATTTTTGGCTTATCCAATTAGTCACAAAAAAAATAAAAAACTTGGGACATTTAGTCCCACATGCACCACAACGATACACTATCAATGGTATAAAACAGATGGTGCTCACCTTGAAGATTGATTTCCTGTAGGTAATCCATAGGCTTGGAAGAGGTTTTTCCATGGAGAACAACAAATTTTAGAATGACACGTTAGCCTCCCTGAACCAACACCACATAAACATTGAGTCATCATCAATTCAACCCCACTGATTAGAATGACATGTCAACCAACGAATCAAGTCACACCACGTTAACTCTTCTACCACATCAACCATAATCCATGTGCCTACCATGTCAACATTGCATATTGCCACATGTCCACCTTGATCTATGTGTCATCCACTAGGTGTTTTATTGTAGATATCCATGTCAAATCCTCAGGATCTGTTCCAGGGTTATGATGGTCCTAAGAATTTATGCTATGGGATGCACTCAGGAGATCAGCAGCTATTAGGTCACCAAATTTGAGGTCGATAGTGGCTATCAATCAGGGTCATGGGAATCAGTGTCCCAAATAGTGAGTGCATCAAATGAGCATGTTCATGGAGATTTTGTTAGAGTCCTACAATATGGTCAATCCATGTTTGAGTCTAAATGGTCTGCATCTGATTGGTCAGTCCAGTCTTACAATTCATCCAATATGTCGATCGATGTCCAGTCGAGTCAGGTCCTCTGTTAGTAAAACATGATTCCTCCTCGATATTTATGCCTAAGGAGTTGAGTCCACTCCATCCTATTGGTTTGTGTTAGTTAGGATTCCTCCTTGAGATCTATGCCTAGGAAGTTGATTCTAGTCCTATCCATCACATCGAGAAGCATGTCCAAGTGCAAAATAAGAAATCACCTACCTTCACCTAGTTTTGTAGCTCTCGCTTAGAACCCACTCTGATACAAATATTAGGACCATAACCATTAGAAATTGCATTAATAATCAAAGTATAAATACAATAGTCTAATATTGAGAATAACCATAGATAGGTAGGAAATAATATCCCCCTTAAACCATTCTAACGACTAACAAATATCGCTAAAAATAAGATATTCACTAACCAAAGATATTAGCAAATAATTAAACTAGGATAGAAACATAACACCTAGGAGAATATACATATCACCAAATAAGGTAATAGTAATAATTACTCTAACATAGTAACTCTAACAAAATATTGGACTCAATTGTGCATCTTTCAGCATGTTTCTTACCATTTCCATGATGGTACGATTGTGCCTTTTACAAACTCCATTTTTTTATGGCATGTATGATGTGGTTAACTACCATCAAATCCCATTCTCCTTCAGGAATGTAAAAAATTATTTTGATGTGTACTCTCCCCCTCGATCTGAGTGGAGTACATGAATATGATGACTAGTGGCATTCTCCACAAGAGCTTTGAACTCCTTGAAATACTGAAACGTTTCATACTTCAATCTCAAGCAATACACCCATATTTTTCTAGAGTAGTCATCAAAAAATAGCAAAAAATATTTGAGGTCAATGTGGCTAGCCTATATGGGTCCATATACATCGGTGTTAATCACATCAAAATGGTCTTTAGCATGATGTGTGCTAGCCTCAAAAAGAATTCTATATTGTTTTCCTACTATGCAAGTAGAACAAATGTTAGAAGGAAAAGCAAGAGAGGGAAGACCATGTACCAAATAATATTTTTTCAAGGTAATCAAGTAGTGGAAATTCATGTGTCTATATCATCAGTACCAAAGGATAGTGACATCTACAACACGAAAATTGAGCACCTGATTTTTAGAAGACACACAATCAAGCAGGAACATCTTCCTAAATCCTGATGCTCTAGCGATGATGTGAGAATATTTGGCTTTGTTGTGAATGAGACAATATTTTTATCCATACACAGTATAAAAATCCATGTGTAAATTATCATCCAAAATCTGATTGATATATAAGAGGTTCTTTGTGAGCCCTGGCACATACAAGACCTTGTTTATTTGATAATGATGTTTTATAAGCCATATTTGCACATCACCCATTCCTTCAATATTATAGGGTGTGTCATCCACTAAATGTACCTAACCTGGATAAGACTTCTCATCCAACAAGACAAACCAATCCTTCCCACCAATCATGTGTTTGGAAGTACTTGAATCAACATACCAAGTGGTAGTGGTGGATGGTTGCTCCTGATGAGCAAGAGCAAAATTCTTAGTCTCCTTATCTTTAGTATTGGCAACGTTCCCTTGTTGTTGTCTTTGTGGTATTCATTGGTTCCACTCCCCCTTGTTCTTAGCAGGTGTTCCTCTTTGCTTGGTATTCTTGTTACTCAAATATCCTTGAGTAAAATAATTGAACCAAAATTTGTGCAAGTCATGTCCCTTCTTACCACAAATCAAACAACTTTTATGTGGTTTGTTGGAATTTTGTTTCCCTTTTCTTTGCTGGGGGAATGAATTCTTGCCCTTATGATTCATCATATTAGCATGATATTCTTCATTTAAGTTCTCATCGAATGCTTCCTCTTGTTGTAATAGATTTACTAACTCTTAAAAATATGTCTTCTGCTTCAAGATGTTCAAGGATATCACAAAGGTGAGATACGACTCCGAGAGCACTCTCAAGAAAATGGGTACAAGGAGGTTATCTTCTTAGTCTCTCCTAGTGCTTTTAGGAAGGCACAAAGCATCACAAATCAGCAAAGAAATAGCTCGAACTTCTCACCACCTTTCAACTTCATAGTGTGAAACTATCCTTGAAGATGAAGAATTTGATTTTGGTTCTTTGACTCATACACTTGTTGAAATTTCATCCACATAGCAATAGAATTCTTAACATCCTAAACATGAGGTTGGACATTGTCCAAGATACCAAGTAAAATTATCATATGAGCCTTGTGGTTTCATTGATCAAATACCTCCTGATATTTACCAACTATTTGTGGACGTTGCTCAATCCCAGTAACAATCTCCTATAAGTATTTGAATTCAAGAATGGCTTGAATCTTCATTTTTCCAGACTTATAATTGTCATCTTTAAGAACTTGATAATCAGAAAGAAAAATCTTTGGAGTACTCGATTACACCATTTCACTTGGATACCCAAATGCACCTTCACCTTCATTTGTTTTAATTTTTTTTTCAAGAAGGTATTATTGTCAATATTAATATTAATATTTCCTTTTGTTTGGTATTAAAGAGAAAGCTTCGACATTGTAAAATTTGAATGCGTGATCAAGGGTTTGAGTTCCAATAACATCACAAAGCCGCCTAGATTTCATGTCCACTTTTTCCTATGATTTGATCAACCGGATAGAATTGTGTCAGAAATAAACCTACAAATGCTAAATTTCAGACGATTTGTCTAAATTCCAGGAATTTGTGAGGAAAGTGTTGATGTTGATCAAGTCATCAGATTTTTATGGAGGTCTCACATTGACATACCTTCCATGTTCCTTTTTCACCTTTGTCTTTTACAAAGCCTCCAAGTTAAGAAGATATCATATGAATATATCTATCGAAGTCCTCTAGTGTCATTTGCAGTCTCTCTATGTGCCTTCTATATATTGAAGGATTTAGGGGAAGATATATCCACTACGTGTGGACCATACTTGAATAAACATAGTTAAAATGGGTTAAAAATTTCAATAACGTACTTCTAGTTCTAATCAAGATGTGCAATGTTCCAATCACAAGTCTACATCCATTTGAGAGCATTCACAGTCGTCCACCTAGCCTCTTCTTAGGTTGGGTTGGTCTTGTTAAAAAAATATAATAACCTTCATCTTGATCACTGATGTGAAGATACTAGATAGGCATTTCTCTCCATTCATAGAGCTAGATCAAGGATTCCTTAAATCATATCACCTTTATTAGTTTAATACTTAAATTACCCAAGATTTGATACCATATCAAAAATGAATGGAGGAAGCTCAGCGCTTATTTTATTAATCAATAAAGAGTATTTATACAAGCATTCTTGGGTAGTCCAAGGGATATACTGCTACACTTATGTAATTATCAACATTTAATTAGATGTTAAATAACATATTATTCTAACATGAAACTCATAAATACAAGCACAAGTTAAGGCGAGTATGTTATAAATAGCCCCTATGATAATATGGAAATGAGACCATAAAGTGTAAACCATAAGTTGTGGTTGAAGCAAAATGACCTCTTGGTTGATAACGGTTAGTAAAAGAGGATCGTTGCTAGATCATGTGAAGAATAAGGTCTGTAATAGAAGATATAAGAAATGTTGGCAATATGTCTACTCTTGGAATGTCTTAGATCCTCGATGGGTTATGTTTAAGGGCAATCAATCCTTAAGAATTCCTCATGAACAAGGATATATGCCCTATAGATTTCACTTGATAGGCTTCAGATTGTTTTTCCCTTCATGTCTTCCCATTTTCCCACCCTTTCATCCCCTCCACCTTATTCTCCCCTTTGTTTCTTGTAACTCTTCCAGTTGATGGTAAAGGCTTCTTTGTATCAATTATTTCCTATACCTATTTCTTCCTGTGGGTTTATTCCAATAAACTTTTCAAGTATTTGCTTGTTTCCAGTGTTTGTCTTCCTATTGCTCTTTTCCACAGTAGTTCTCTCTGTGTTGGTTTCCTTGGCTCTATCCCTTTGGTTTTATTTTCCTTGTTCTCTCCTTATGCTCCTATTGGTTGTGTCCCTATTCCTTTCCCTCCTCTCTACTTTTTTCCATGTTTAATGTTTTGTGTATATTTTTATCCTTGTGTTGCTTTCGTCTTCATGTCTTTCTTTCCTCTTTGTGCTTCCATCCTCTCCTTCATCCCTCTATTTTGGTTGTTGTCTTTCCTAGTCCTTTTGGGTTCCTTTCCCACAATATGAAAAACCCCTGTAAGTTGCCAGAAGTATGGGTGAATTTTTGCATCCTTCACCCACTCTTCCCTTCAGGAAGTGATTCCCTTTGTTTAGAAGGAGGCCACCAAATTTTTAATAACATTTATGGATGGGCAAAGGATATCAAGTGATGGATGATGTAATTATGTGTGAACCTAAGTAGTGGATGAATGGCATATTGAAGTAGGGTTAGTGATAGAACAGGAAGATGATCAACCCTTTGCCTTAGGCATCAATATCCATAAAACCTACCCAACTTGTTGTGCAGGCCTTTCAAGCGGTTAGTGAGGGCAGAAAAATTGTATAACCCCATCCTTGGGGAGGATAGAAGATCCCATCCATCCTAGGTGGTAAATGCAAGCATGAAATAGGTGAAAGTCTAGAGAAATGTCCACCCTCTTCCCTAGTGCCTACGTTGGTAGAAATATAGATGAAGAAATCATCCGCCTAGTGCACAAATATTTTGCCATCACCCCAAATTCAAAATTGAAGATGTACATACTACCATAGCCATCCAATACTAGGTGCTCATACATGGAAGTGATATAAAAAAGGTTCGTTGCTTCCAAGGTGATTAATACCTATCACTTGCCACCTAAACAGAGGATCGCCAATCGAGGAAGAGGATGGGGTAGCTGAGAATAGATGAACTGGGTAGAAATATCAAAGGATCCAAAGCTCCAGATTGCACCAGACGCATCTACCTCATTCTATAATATCGATGCTATCTCGAGGAACAACATACCAATGCAATGTCTATCAACTTCAAGGATTGTCTTTTCACCTACCACCATTAATGTTTGAATTTGATTTTGATGTAAATATGCCTATAAATAGTGGAATGTTGGTCAATCCTAAGGGCATATCTTTAGCCATTACAATTAATATATAAGTTTTCACCACTATGTAAATATAGACTCAGCACTATTTGGTCTCTGATTTTACCTTAGAGTTCTTTTCTAAATGTATGAATTCTTATTTTTGTCTGGTTGTATAAGGTGTCTCATGATATTCTACAATCTGTATTCCCTAGGATTTGCTTAAGTAACTCAAGAGTGTGCATTTGTAAACATGGGTTGGGGGTTTATTTTTGTTAAAGCTGGTAGTATAGGAGCACTCTAATTATACATCCTGTATTTCATGCACCTAGCCTCTAGTTCTAGAATTCACCTCTACCCACCACTTTGAACATCTTGAACGAGGAGGTTATTAGTTGATCTGTTAGGTGTGGAGTCTATTTTCTACCAGTGGTGTAATGGCTACATAGGTCTTTATGTGGCTATACCCATCCTTGTGAATTATGGCTATGGCTATTTTCCCATATATTTTCCCCTTTTTCCCTCTTTTTTCTCTTTTCTTAGTTGTAGGACGTAGATAGTTGGAACCACCCTGAGGAACCGACCTCCTTCGAATATCATCCACCCCATTTCGATGTATTGACCATTCTATGATGGCATCGATCCACCCCTGCCCTGCATGTGATGCTAGATTGGTGACCAACATTTCTAAATTTTCAAAAACCTTCTACCCTAAATAAAGATTTAAATAAAACCTTTAAATATCTTTAAACATAAAAATATTTGAATAACAAATTAACTAGTAGAAACCCTTATTATTCCAATCTTTCAAAACTTTATAAAACCTAATATTATTTTCTTCTATTAATTAAAATATATTCCCCTTATAACTCCTTAAAATTATAACTACCTAATAACTCCAAAAACCTAATAAAAAATAATTAAGCAACTAACCATAATCGTTTTACTCTCCAATTTATTCTCCAATTGCTTACTAACATTCTTCTTGATGTACACCCGAATAACCATGGTTGTACCTTCGTTTAAGTAATTCTCAAATTGAATGTGTCACTTGTACATGTGGATCTTTGCATGCTTTAAACTAAAATTGTTAGAAAATTATTTTATCTCTCCTATAATAATGTTCACTTTTTTGCATATTACAACAATGATTAATGTCATTATAGAGATGATGATTTACAAATCTAATTCTAGACTTTAACATTATTCTAGTCGATTCGCTTTCCCATGCTAGTGTCTAATATTTGAGGTTGATGGTTTTTTCCTTCTTTGCCTATTCTCTTCATCATTTGATCTCTTAGTCACCTAGTCTCTTCATTACTTGGTCTCTTCACAGTTGCCTAGTCTCTTAGTCGATCACAATCTCTTCATTACCTTGTCTCTTCATTTTTGGTCTCTTCATTACTTGGTCTTTTCACAATCACCTAGTCTCTTTCAATAATTTTCTAGTTTTCCTTCATACTGGTCTCTATAATAGATATCTTCATGTCTTTAGTGCTAGGTTTCATAGGTAATACCAATGCAATAGTACTTAAAAAAACTTAGAGCTTTGCTTTGAAATTTGAATGCCATTGAATATTATTGCAATGGCACTAGTTACTGCACTTCAAATTTTACCCAAAAACTATAAACAAGGAGATTTTTCTTATGTTGTTTAAAACATGTTGTGATAAACAACAACTCACTCTAAAATTTTCTCTTTGCTTATTTTTCTTGATGCAGATGGGTTAGAGACCTTTGGATTTACTATAGCCCTTTTCTCTTATTGCTTGTAGAATAAAGAATGAAATATTTTGCTCTAGTTTTTATGTATCATAGGTAGCTTCTATGTGTTCTCTAATATAGACTTATTGAGATTTTTTATTATATTATTTCTCTAGATATAGTCTTCTTGAGCCATTTCATTCTATTGATAGGCCTCTTGAGCCTTTTCCTTTAATTTTGTAGTATGTGTCTACCTGTAAGAACCTACTTAAAAAAACAAATCCATGGCCAATATTGAAATGATATGTAGATATATTCAGTCAGCCTAGTTCTTCAATGTATACTAGGAAGATACTTACTTCTTTTTTGCTCTATAATTTTCTAGTGATTCTCAAAATATATCAAATTCAATTTGACCTAATTACTCTTCTCTTTCTTTGTTGCTTTATACTTTCTTAGGAAGCTTTGAATGCTTCTCAATCCATTACAACTTTAACTATTCTCTTTTTTTTTTGCTTCTCTATTTTTACTATTTTCTTAGAAGCTAAAAATCTTCTATATCTTTGTAGGAAGCTTATCAAACTTCTATAATAATATTGTCTATCAACTTGAAAACTTCAATGTCTTAGGTTGTACATAAGAACCCAATATGATTCTCCTCCTTACTAGAGAATCCATTTTAGGGTGACTCTGAATGTCCCCGAATGACCAACTATCTTTTTAGTTGATTCTACCTCAATCTACCAATATCAAAATCTTTAAACTTCAATATACAACTTTTCTCTAAGTTGTTTTCCAATATCAAATGTCTAACTTTTCTTCTATGTTGGTCATTTTATTCAACATAGTTGAGTCCTAGTCTTCACTGGTTTTATCTTCAATGTAGTGGAAATACCCTAGCCTTTTCTACTCAATAAGACCTTTAAATGTAGAGTCAAAGTCTTCATTGTATTTAAACTGGACAAACTCTAAATTAACTTTATCAAAATGGAAAAAGCTAATTAATAATGGTGGTTGATAAATAACTCTATCAAAATAGTCTATTGGTATCTTTGATACCATTATTGGCTTTTTAAGCCTTACCACCATAAAATATTACAAAAAAACACACAGGTCCCAAATATAAAATAACCATAATATTAAAGCTCTAAATAATAATCTATCTATCAATGTATACAAATATCATCAAATATCATATAGATCAATAATATTGAAAGAAAATTACATTATTATTCTAGAATATGATAAAATACAAGCTTGAGATATTCTCTATACACTCTTTCTTATAGGATATGGATTTTAGTCTCCATAATATAGCTTTCCAAGATAATTCTTCAAAGTCTTGACTATGACCTTTGAATTCTTGTCTTGCCACTTACCTACAAGACTCTTAGTCTTTTATCATGACACATATACATATCTTGAATATCCAAATATGTAAAATAATGTAATATTCTCTAACAAGTTAAAGGAATAAGATGACACTAAAGGCATGCAAGGGATAGGTTTAGGTGAAAGAAGCATATTTAAGCAATTTGGATGGTATCTAAAGCCCACTTTGCATGCAAAGAGTATACTAGATCCATTAAATAACTCAATATAAAGAAGATAACCCTATTTAACTCTTACCTATAATGACCAATATATGATTTTTAACGTAACCCTCCTATAAAAATTCCAAGGGAATCACAACCAAGATTATAGATTTTAAACCTAAGGACAACTAGTAGAAAAATTAGCAATTCAATATTGTTTTATCAAGAGTATAGATTTTATAGGGATTTTAAATGTTATAACAAGAGTACAATCTAAATAAAAAGAAACTAATTAGGTTTTGGTATAAGGAATGCATAGAGGAGGCCTTTTCCAATTTACATAGGGATCAAGTCATCACCATGCAATCATCCAAATTGATAACAATTGATGAGGAACATGGTAGTCAGTTTTATAAGTACATAACTCTATAAAAATATCCTAATATTTTAAATAACAATGAGGAATATTAGGAAGAAAAAATATAAAATATTTCAGATCCATTGGTGATGATTGACTCGTAGCAAATTCATTAAATAAAAACAAGACGTTTATGGAAGGAAAGGCAAGAACAACAAAAGTAAAAACTCACCTAAGTATAGAGAACTATTTTATTGGTGTTGATATAATGAACTCTAAAAAAGTTCACCAAATTTGGTGATATCAACTAAAATAACTATCAATATTTTTGATCTATTGATTTTAAGAGGAGCATTGGATTAGGATCACCAATATATTAGTTGTTGAAATATTATTGAATTTAGGAGTTAAATTCATAAATTTAAGAGCTATTATTACCCATTTGTTGATAATAAAGTTTGAGAAAAATAGAAAAAGTTAATTTTGATAGATACCTATTTTGGCAAGAGGAAATAGATACCAAAGGAATAGTAACTAGTAGCTCTATCTCTAAAATTTAATCCCATAGAGAACCAAACAATTCTAGTAAACACCCAAACAATGACCATTATAGTTATGATTGTTATTAGTGGTTGGACATTCTATTGTAGCATCAAGAAAGAAAAACAAGAAGAGCAAGAAGAGCAACTCTATTGTTCTCTATATATGTTATTACTAAAAACAATAAAAGGTAAATTCATGCACAATCTAAATAATATCAAAGAATGTATCAAGGTTCAATTTTATACAGGTGGAAATATTTGTACCACTATAAAGAGTAAATTTTAGGTATTAATAATGAGATAAATCATAGTGCCCCAAACGTTTTACCCAAAACACATTGATGTTGAAGAAGCGAAATTTATGACATCGCCTTAAGGGCTCTTTATTGCAATGTTAAGCAGATTAAAGCAAGCATTCAAAGGGAAAGTGCACAATAAGTAATCTACTGAAATGAAGAGTAATGTGCAATAAAAGAGGTGGATTTCTCCTTGTATTCATTCACTCATGGATTCAAATAGGATTACAATACATCCCCTTGAGGGCTTTATAATTTGATACATCTCAACATTACAATGTACAAGGGATCTAATCCCTTGCAAAGGGTCTTAATGGCGTGCTCTAATGTTCATCTCGCATCCCACACTCGAGAGCTAGTCTTGGGCCTATCCTTCTATGCCTCTTAGCTCCTCCCTCCTGTATAGCATACCTGCACCTACACACAAGGGATTGAAATTGGTTAATAGCATATGCGTTTATAGATTTAAAACCTTGAAAACATAGAAAGCATGCATCTAGAATTAACAAAACTTATCTATCATAAATCAAAACAACTACAAATGATCTATAATTCAAGCATGATGATATCTAGATGGTTTTGGAAATATCTAAGCATAAAATAAAGGGAAAATGTTAGCAAAAACTGTGACCATCCCTGACAGGGACAACTAGACCTACAACAATGAAACCTCCAATTGGACCATCAAAACAGCTCCAAATCTCACCAAATTTGACCACAAGGCTAATCTAGACATCCCTAAATGACCTATGGTGGAATTTAACCAAAATTACCTACTATTTTCTAACCATCCCTAACAGGTGCAACTACCTACTGCTAACCATCCCCAGGTGGGACGATTACAAATCTGCTTGGAATTTATCACCAATTCCAATGGGATCTGGTCTGAAACTATCCTAAAGGTGTTGTCAAAAAATGGGGTCAAATTGCTCTCCAATATGACCAGTTTTGGAATGGATTTAGTGGATTTGGGATACCCCTAAAAGTGCCTTCGAATGAAGAGGATTTCAAGGAAATGTGAGGGCAAAAGCAATGGCAAAAGTGAGGGTAGAATTGGGCAGCACTTCATTGTAAAAATGCTTCAACTCTTCTCTTTGAAATTGGGTGAACACACCTCATTTTATAGCCCAAATAGGGCATCTAGGGCAAAGGGGCAAGTATTGGCATGCGAGGCAAGTGCCACCACTTGTCAAAACCCTTGCCATGATTGGGTAGAAGAGGTTGCCCATTTGGGGCCTCTAATTGGGAGTTCCTAGTCTCCATGATAGGCTCCCAATCAATTTTTGGTGATTGGGTGGAGAATATGGTAGTAATTGATTATCATTTCTCTACCCCTTTGACTTTTGGGGTGTCTATTTAGGGACCATCCCACCCAGGGATGGTTTTGGATGGTCATCCCTAGGTGGGATGGTCACCATCTATGACCATCCCTTGGTGGGATGGTCATAAGGATATGCTCCAAAACCTCCTAAAACTATTGGGGACCTTCCAAAAATTTATGGAGCTCTATATTACCCTAGAGGGTTTCCCAATGGGGCCATATTATGTTGATAAGAGTGGCACAAGTGGTGCATTGGTAGTCTTATCCGATTTACATGATTTTAGTGTCTACAGATGCCCCTTTTTGGGATGCGCTATGTGCAACAAAGTGCTGAGCAAAAATAGATGACTAAATCATTAAATGATTAAGGTTGTTCATTAACCTAACCAAATTTAGATGCCTCCATTGTGGAAAGAGCATACATTCTTGGAATCCTTGCTTTTGACAAAGTTGAAGGATTCATTTGGGTATACCTTTCAGCCACATTGTAATGACAGTTGTAGGGGCTTAGGGTATACTAGGTCTTGGTGCCTTGTGTTCTTGTAAGCCTTTACATGGGTGGATTCCTGAGGCTTCAAGGAGGTCAAGCCTATTTTTGTTGCTTATGCTGATTATTTGCCCCAGCATGGGCTTGAAAATTTATCTTTTGCAAAGATTCTTTTGAATGTATGGAAATTACACTTTTGAGTGTTTTAGTGTTGATTTGATTTATGAAATCATTATTATGACTACCCCCTCAAGTGATGAGTCGATGAGGGCATGACCAATGATAAAGTGATGAGTCACTTGACACATATGACTGAATTGGGATAACTCTCTATTTTTCCCATGGTACTATATACCTGTTTGGAGGGGATTTTTGATCATTTTGATGAGCATTTCTGGAAGAAAAAGGCTAAAAAATTCATTCTCGGGGAGTGGTCCAGCCATAGAGGCCTTCTTGGGGAATAAAATAAAGACTTTTAATGCATCCATAAATGTTGTTGGTTTAATCTTGATCCCTGCTAATTTGGTGACCATTTTACCTTATTTTTGGTGGGTTTTGGACCCTATTTTTGAGGTTTTTGAGTTGTTTTTGTAAAAAAATTTGGTGACCATCCCAGGGGGGATGGTTACACATTTTATAACCATCCTAGGGTGGGACAGCCAGCCAATTGTGTGCTCATCCCACCTTGAGGCGGTCGGCTTCTTTTGGAGCTATATAAGCCCAAAATGGGGCAAATAGGCTCATTTGTGCATTGTGCTTGGAGGAGTTGGAGAGGAGAGAGGTAGGAGAGTGATTTTATGAAGTGGAGAACTACAAAAATATCTACCCAACAACATGATCCAGCCAGCGGACGCGACGGGTAGTGGAGCCGGTGTGAAACGGGTATGGAACACATTTCCTTCTCTTCCCTATTTTATTGTGAAATTGGAAATTCTGCTGCAATTTTCATACTACACACTAAATCAAGGTTAAGAAACCTTAAGAATAGTGTAATGTATGAATTTGAGCTGTTATTTGTGATTTAGATGCTTAAAATTAAGGTTTTATGCTATTTTTTTGTGTTTTTTAGGGTTTTTTAGGGCTATTTTAGGGGTCAAAATGACCCTATTTTAGCCATTTTTGGGGACCGTCCTTGTAGGGGATGGTCACTGGTGGCCATCCCTAGGTGGGATGGTTACCAAATTGGGGGCCATCCCTGGGTGGGATGGCCAAAAAGGGCCCTTTTTTAGGCATTTTTTGGTATTTTTAGAGTATTTTTATGCATTTTTATGGCATTTTTGACAAGTTATTTTACATTATCAGATAGTGAAGAGTCGGTATAGGGTTTTAAATATATTTTAGGTCACTAGAGACCTATTTAATACTATATAATGGTGATGGCTTGATGCCATTGGCCTGAAGCATGTTACATAGTTAGATCCCGTAGTGAGCGACCGCGCCTATCTGATTGCACTGATAGATTTGTGGGACCCTCATACTAATACTTTCCATTTAGCTATGGGGGAGATGATAGTGATTTTAGAGGATGTATATTAGATACTACATATTTTGATAGAGGGGCATCCCATAGTATCTACTCCTACAGAGCGACGAGAGGTCGTACTACAGAGGTACTTTGGGGTGCACTAGGAGGATGCAATGGTTGATCTTCTCAATGGAGGGATATTAGTGGTATCATGGTTTTAGGATGATGTGCTTATGATTAAGCATACTTTATTGATGACATTGATCAGAAACATGTTACTACCCAACTCTTCAGGTGCCAAGTTCCCATGGAACCTTATAGAGTTGGTGTTCACTCTTGTGGAGTGTACAGAGGATGAGCCTATAGTGATGGCTTGGGGTCCTACTTTGTTAGTGTAGCTATATGAGGAGTTATATGAGATCCACTCTCATGGGTAGAAGGGATTGGGTTATAGATTCCTGCTACAGGTTTGGGGTTGGTAGCATATTGTTGTGGAGTGACCATAGGGACTACCATGGACTACTCGAGTAGAGCTACCGGATAGGGAGATTGGTTATGGGGTGTTATGGTAGAGGTCACATGAGATAGGCTAGAGCCATCATCATGTTGGGAAGGTTGAGCACTATGTAGAGGCTTTTGCATGGCTTAGAGTGGTAGACATTTTATGGAGGCCCTATAGGGATTGTCCCACATGGAGGGAGGTTGAGACATAGCTACATCGAGTTTGGTGAGGTAGGTGGTTGATAGGGTGACATGGGATGGAGTGAGAGTACTTCCCTTATGATCATATCTTACGATAGTTCGGGCTACCCTAGGGGTTGCCTAGGGAGCTGATGATCTATCATCATCATGGGGTTGAGAGGACTCTAGCATGGCCTATTATGGAGGCACTAGGAGAGGAGTCAGATCTTGTGGTGGTAGTTTCTGATTTGGATGATGTAGGTACGATAGAGGAGTATGACGCTTGGTGGGTCATACATTAGTGGTGAGGAGAGGGACCACTAGGAGGGGATGTAGCTGCTAGAGAAATGGATGTAGCTAGGGGTGCTCCAGATGAGGAGGGTCAGGATGAGTCTCCAGATGATGGGGAGGTAGACATAGGTGAGTGAGTTGTGCATCATCATGTGGCAATGGATAGGGTGGAGCTGATTGATGTACAGGATCCACTAGACTTTGATGGGGAGGACCTTGGAGATCAGGGTATGCAGGCATAGTTAGCAGCATGAGATGCTATGATTATAGAGCTATAGGGTGATCTCAATAGGGTGCAATAGGATTTTGTAGAGGAGAGAGCTCTTCTATAGGCACAGGTGTAGAGTGCATAGACTGAGATGGAGAGGTAGGCAGCTTTGATAGCTACTCTTCAAGCATAGGTTGGTGTATAGGTCCCTAGCCATGGGGAGTCCAATAGTGGTGAGGTAGCCATGATGTAGGAGGAGATGGTACATCTCCAGGGTTTGGTGGTGACCTATAGAATTAGTGTCGAGAGGATCAGACCTATATGGATATGATGGAGGATGAGATAGTGCACCTTAAGGGGTGCATACCAGATCGAGCATTGGCCATTGGATCATAGTATAGCCAGAGGAGTGAGATAGGATAGTCATCTATATGGATGAGGGCTCTAAGTTCTACATGGAGGATGGACACATCTGGAGGTAGCAGGTCTAGGGTAAAAGTTTGGGGGTAGTAGGTCTAGGAGCTCATGATGGACTCCTACTGAGGGTAGAGGAGAGAGTCATGGTGTCGGTCCTGCATGACCATGGCTAGTAGACTCTGATGGTTCTTTTTGGACTTTTTGGTTTTTTTGGAGTGTGAAGTCTGAGGACTCACATTTATTGTAGCCTACGGGCAGCTTATGGACTATGATGTAGCTTTTGGATTTTACATATGGATATATATGTATGACTTTGCTTTGATCATTATGTCATATTTTACTACTTTATGATATGTATGCTACGCTATGCTTTATGATGCTTTTGATGGATGCCTATCATGTATGCATATATTTTGTTTATGATGTGATGATGCGATGATGTGAAATGCAATGTGAATGCATAATGCAATGGATGATGTGATTTAATTTTGTATGATGGATTTATGATGACTATTTGACACATTATATGCTAGCACCATAGATTGTACAAAATGTATCTTTATTATTTTCATGTTATTATGACACTATGTAATGGATTTTGTAATTTTGACAAATATGTGACAACATGATGTAAAATGGAATGGATAATGTAATGTGATATGATATGTTTAGGAATTTTTAGGAGACTCAAACACTCTAGTTACCTAATCAAAAGTTGTATAATAACTATGCAAGACTTTTTGACAAAGTATACACCAACTAAGATAACCAAGATAATCAACATCCTTGTGTGTGCATGTGAGTTCATTACCATGATAACGCATAAGGTTGCCCTAGTGCAAACAGGATTCACTCAGCCCATCTGTACTAGAGATCATTCTGCGAGTCTCATTATCCTGAGTTTTGTACTTAGTTAGATTAGACTACTAGGTAATATAGGCTACAACAAGCTAGCTCATCCACATTCAAACATTGGTCTGTACCTAAGCAAGTTGCTTATGTGACAGACATATCATCATGCGTAAGGCTACCACCATTGACAAGTAGGCTATCCACCAAACCTGTAATGAGGATCACCTTATGGTTCTCTAATGCTGAGAATTCTAGGGATTCAAGTTCAAGACTCCCTTATTTTCTTTTAATTTTGAAGTATTCAAGGGAGTTGCTCATTTTTATTTGTTGAGCAAGGGATTTTGGTAGTGGTGAGAACCACTATTTATTTTTGCTTTTTTTGAAGTGATAATAATCACTATTTCTTTTTGCATATTTTGAAGTGATAATAATCACTGTTTGATTTTTCTCTTTTGGATACTTGCCCCAGTGTGAGGCAAGGGATTTTTGGGTAAGGAGGAACTTGTCCTTTTGTCAATTCTCAGCATCTTTGAACCATTCACATAGGGGGATGAGCAAGATAAAATTTTTTCTTAAAGCAACCTAGACCACTTTGTAATTTCATCTTTCCTTGTGCTAGACTTGGATTTATTAATGTGAAAATGTGTTGGGATTTTGATGTATACAAGGCATAATCTAAGCAGGATTCTACCTTATAAAAAATCATGATAGCTTTCTACAAAATCTGAAAAGAAAACTAGATATGGCTGAGTGACCAAAAAACTTAACTATGTTTTACTAACAATGGCTAAGTGACGGGAAACAGACATATAATATGGAGTGTAAATGTAAATGGTATATGTAATGTAAATAGGTGGTAATATTGACATATAATAACAATGATTTTAATATATGCCTAGTGTACAGACCTGGTGCTAGACATGTATGATCAATTTTGAACGATGCATAATGCAATGATGAGTATGCCTAATGCAATTTATATGAAATGCAATGAAGCAATATTTTTGTATTTTGATGATTTTAATGATGTTTTTGTATTTTTGATATATATGTATATACAGGTTGACCAATGGGCTTAATGAATGCCATTGGGGCTTTTTGGGTGACCAAAGGGCTTATAGATGCCTTTGGGGCATTTTGGGATGACCTAGGCAATCGTAGACTACCTAGGAATATTTTAGTTTGACCTAGATGGTCATAGACCACCTAGGGGTATTTTATGGTGACCAAAGGGCTTATAGATACCTTTGGGAATTTTTGGATTGACCTAGATGATCGTAGATTGTCTAGGAATATTTTATTTTGACCTAGATGGTCATAGACCACCTAGGGACATTTTAGGTTGACCTAGATGGTCATGGACCACCTAGGAGTATTTTATGGTGACCAAAGGGCTTATAGATACCTTTGGAGATTTTTGGATTGACCTAGATGATCGTAGATTGTCTAGGAATATTTTATTTTGACCTAGATGATCATAAATGCCTAGGGGTATTTTAGGTTGACCTAGATGGTCATATAATTAGGTTGACCAATGAGACAAAAGAAAGGAAACCTAGAACAGAGAAAACTAGGATTAGTTGACCTAGATGTCATAATAAGATTTATGGTGACCAAAGGGCTTATAGATGCCTTTGGGGCTTTTTGGATTGACCTAGATGATCATAGACCATCTAGGGGATTTTTAGGTTGACCTAGATGGTCATAGACCACCTAGGAGTATTTTATGGTGACCAAAGGGCTTATAGATACCTTTGGGGATTTTTGGATTGACCTAGATGATCGTAGATTATCTAGGAATATTTTATTTTGACCTAGATGGTCATAGACCACCTAGGGGAATTTTATGACCTACCTAGGAGCATTTTATGGTGACCAAAGGGCTTATAGATGCCTTTGGGGCTTTTTGGATTGACCTAGATGATCGTAGATTGTCTAGGAATATTTTATTTTGACCTAGATGGTCATAGACCACCTAGGGATATTTTAGGTTGACCTAGATGGTCATGGACCACCTAGGAGTATTTTATGGTGCTCTAAGCATGAAAAGGCCGTAGATGACTAACATTCATTGGTTCAGGCTCTTCACTTCCTTCGATGGATGCTAAGCGATAAGTTCCAGGTCCAATATGACTTGTAATGATGAATGGACCTAACTAGTTTGTTGCAAATTTGTCCCACAAATTGGATGGCAAATTTGAGTTTTGTTGGTTCTCCTTTAGAACTAAATCACCAACCTAAAAGTCTCTCTGGTGTACTTTCAAGTTATAAGCTCTCTTAAGGCATTCCTGATAAACACATAGATGCTCAAGGGCATTGACACATCATTCATCAAGCAACGTTAGTTGATCTAAATGAGCTTGCCTAGTGGAATCATCATCGATGAATTCCTGCATGGAAATGCACAATGATGGAATCTCTAACTCTAGAGGCATGATAGCTTCAGCACCATACACTAGTGAAAATGGAGTTGCCCTAGTGGGCATCCGAATGCTAGTGCGATAGGCCCAAAGGGCAAGAGGTAATTGATTATGCCAATATTTATGATTTTCCTTAATGGTTTTCTTCAATATGGCTACTACTGTCTTATTTGATGCCTCTGCTTGCCCATTGGCTTGCAGATAATAGGGCATGGAAAAGTTGTGCTTTATGTTATACTTTGTTGTTAACGCACGCACATCCTTATTTTTGAAGGGTGTTCCATTATCCGATATTATTTTGGATGGAATACCAAAATGACATATGATGTTATGTAGCATGAACTCCATGATGCGAGGTCCAGTCATAGTGGTAAGGGGAATTTCTTCCACCCATTTGGTGAAGTATTCGGTCATCGTTATGATAAATGTGTGATGGCCCGAAGAGGCAGGTGAGATTTTCCCAATTAAATCAAACCCCCATTGTGCAAATGGCCAGACCGATTGAATCGGTTGTAAGGCCTATGAAGGTACGTGTGTCAAATTTGCATGATGTTGACACTTCACGCACTTCTTTACATAAGCGCAACAATCTTGCTCTAAAGTTGGCCAGTAATAGCCCATGCGAAGAATGCGCTTAGCGATGGCCATGCCGCTAAAGTGACCACCACATGTACCATCGTGCACTTGGACAATGGCCCAAGTTGACTCCTGTGAGTCTAAGCAATGAAGGAGGATACCCTCATAGCTCCAACGATACATTATGTCTCCTAATAAGACATATTTTGCCACTTTTTTCTTAAATGCTCGCTTTGTGGCATGCGATAATCCAGGCAGAATATTACCTAATTTTAAGTAATCTTTGATCTGTATGGCCCAATATTGCTTTGAAGAAGCCTCAATATTATGAATCGCATAATCCTTTTGACATTCATCTCGTGCAAATGTTGATTGAGAATGAACTTGAAGATATAGCATTGTGCTAGTATCAAAAGAATTTTGAGGGAATAGAGTCTCCCATCGGGCGTTATCCAAATAATTGTGTAGTTGAGAGAACCATTCATGTGAAGGCTCAATCTGAATCATGTGAATAGTTGGTATGGCATTATGCTCATCATGCTCAATCATAGATTGTACTAGCATTTTTACTTGAATAGTAGTAATATCATCTGAAGGGTTTTGCGGGATTAGTGACCCTAAGGAAGCCATTGTATCCGCAAAATGATTAGATGACCGAGGGAGTGCCTCAATATCATACCATTCAAATTGTACCAGAATTTTGTCCACTAGGGCTTTATAGGCTTGCAATATGGGACACCTACACTAGAATATCCCTTTAACCTGATTAACTATGAGCAAGGAATCATCAAAAATATTTAGCTTAGTTATTTTCATGGTGATTGTCATCTGAAGGCCTATGATGAGGGCTTCATACTCAGAATTGTTGTTGGTACATGAGAAATCAAGTTTAAATGAAAGAGGTATTGGAGCCCCTTGTAGTGTGAAAAACATGATACCTGTGCCACCCCCTTGCTCGCATTTAGAACCATCAAAGAATAGAGTTATGTCCACCTATGACTCAGGCTCTATAGAATCAGGTGATTCTGAGATATGAAACACTCCATCATCGAGAAGTTCTATATTGAGAGGTTGGTCATCCTAGAGAGGAGCCTCTACAAGTTGATCGGCTATGACCTATCCTTTGATTGATTTTTGTCCAATGAACTCTAGGTCAAATTCCATCAACAACATTATCCATTTCACCATGTGACTATTGTGATATGTTTGACTCATCATATATCACAATGGATTTTCCTTAGATATGACATACATGGTATGATTGAGCATGTAATGGCATAGATTTTTAGTGGCAAATACCACTGCTAAGCATAGCTTCTCAATGTATGCATACTTGATTTCATAGCTGACCAATGTGTGGCTAATATAATATGTAGCCTATTCTTTATGAAATTCATTCTTTTGGGACAACATGGTGCCCAATGCCAACTCAGTAGCTGAGATGTATAAATAGAATGACACTCCTGGTCATGGAGGAGCCAATACGGGTGGTGAAGCTAGGTATTGCTTAATTTCATCAAAGGCATTTTGACATTCTTCATCCCAATGAAATGAGACCCCCTTGTGTAGCAACCTATTCATGGGTCGACACTTATCCGATAATTGTGCTATGAAGCATTTTATGGATGCAACCAGATGTGACACCGAAGACACACTTCTTGGGATTAAGCCTAACATTGTGCTCAATGAGGCGATCTAGAACCTTACATAATACATCGATATGCTCATGGCACAATAGGGATTTTGTCAATAAGTCATCCATGTAATATTCCAAAATATTATGCATGCATGTAGTCTTAGAAAATGTATGTCATGGCTCGTTGATAGGTGGTGCCAGTGTTCTTAAGGCCAAAAGGCATGACCTTATAACATAATGTCCCCCAAGGCATTGTGAATGCCATTTTGATCTGGTCTTCTAGATTAATACGAATTTGATTATATCTAGAGAAACCATCCATAAGGGATAGCATTTCATGTCCTGCTGTAGCATCTACCAACGCATCAATGTTTGGTAAGGGAAATTCATCCTTAGGACTCACTTTGTTGAGATCTCTAAAGTCAGTGCAAATGTGAATCCTCCCATCAGGATTTTTGATGGGAACCATGTTTGAAACCCATGGTGGATAGTCTACTGAGATGATGAAATCAGCATCCAACAACTTTTGCAATTCATATTTCACCATTAAGGCTACTTTTGGGTGCATCTTACGCAACTTTTGCTTGACTGGTTTGATCTTTGGGTCCAATGTAAGATTATGCATGACTAGATTTGGGTCCAGTCCTGGCATATCTTTATAAGACCAAGCAAAAGCATTCATCCTTTCTTTCAATGCTCTTGTGAAATCATCTTGTTCAACTAGGGATAGACCTTCCCCTAGTTTGATAATATGGGGATTATCGGGATCTGTACCGATATCCTTGTCAATTGTTGGCTCAATTGACATATGAGACCCATATTCCAACTGATGTGGAGTGGGAATCAAGTGAATGTCATCAGCTAGGTTTACTTCATCCATAGGAAATTTAGGATCAACCTCGGCTTGAAAAACATCCTGAGTAGTTCTTGGAGAAAATTGAAATGGTTGTAACATTTCCTCGCAAGGCCAATACTCTGATGGTGATGGGGTAGAATCTCCTCGATCAAATTCAATTGCCTCAATGTCGAGATGCAACGACTTTGATGGGTTATTCGGATCTATCAATGGTGTGGTTAAATCTATGGAAATCATGTTGATGGATACATGATCTCCCATTCTAGGGTGAGTGGGTCTAGAGACCTGATGTTGTCTCGTAACTCATGGGGGTGGCTCTGGTGGAAGTGGAATAACTGGTGGTGGCCTATGCGGAAGAGGATGAGCTTGCTCTTCATGCGGCAAGAGTTGGCATCATATGGGGCCTTGGATGGGGAATAACATGTAAAGATAATATTCATCCTCATCATCCAAGGGGAACACTCTCTCATGTTCATCATATGAGCTAGGGAATTTTATGGGTGTGATGCCATAGTCATATTCATAACTTCATGAGGAGGACCTTGATCCTCTTCCTCACTATCATATTTCAAGGTATGTGAGCTTTCCCCCACTTCATGGGGTTGGGCAACATCACTGGATAGTCCTTGATCTGCCATATCTATGGGGAAATAATCCCCCAAGGAATGAATGTGATTCAGATTGGCATATGGATCACGTGCAAGCTTATCCTGATAACCTAGACTTAGGTGTTCTAGACTATCTATGAGAACATCCAATGGTACTAGCTTATTGTGTCCCAACCCAAATTTATCATAAGGTAGCTGATATTGGGGCTGACATGGAACATGAGTACCCTGCTCATATAGGCCTAAACCAAAACCATGCCAATTACAGTGATCTAAGTACCACAATGCATAATCTGGATTCGACAAATAGTTTACATCCTCCGAAAAGGGTTCATCATCTTCTTCTTTCAGAGGAATTGGCAGAGCTCCATACTCTAAACCCCCATATATAAAATTAGTTTTATTGGGAGGTAGACCAAGAGGCACGATGCTACCTATGGGAAGATGAGGTCACCCCATATCTTGCACTATCTCTATAGATGGAACCATTGTGACATTTCTTACCAGATATTCTCCTATCCCTGTACTAGACATATGCACTATGACCTGGGATGGCGAAGGTGGATGAGATGGAAGTGAGGTTTGAGGTGACTCAATGTGAACCTCTGGAAGTGATTCCTCATTTACTACACAAGGAATCTCCTCCATGGATATGGTGGAAACTAGAGGTGGGCTCTCATCAATGGGCCTTTTCGACATGTTCCTCGATGGAGGATCTGATGATGTCGAAGGCATCTCTAAAGCTATCGATGATGAGGATGGGATGGATGAAGATGTAGATGGTGAAATGGAAGGTGATGGTGGAGTGGGTAGACCCTGAATAGGTGTATTCAGTCAGAATTCTACATGAGTCGAAGGTAATGTCGACTCTGGCATCTGCTACACCATATTGCAGTATTTGAAGGGCTCTAGATCTATAGAGACTACGTGCACTTGCCCTTCATGAGTGTATTTGAGACATTGATGCACAATGGATGGGACACACTTCATATCCCATATCCAAGGTCTACCTAGAAAAATGTTATAGGCCATATCACCTTCTAACACATGACACAATGTCGATATAGTCTTGCATCCCACCTGGATGGGTAAGACTATGGTACCGACGATAGAGCATATTGTGTCATTGAATGCGTGAAGAGTGTAAGTTGATGCAACAACATGAGATGCTAGTAATTTTAGGTGTTTTAATGCTTTGGTTGTGATGATATTACTCGAGGAACCAATGTCTATGAGCACTCTCTTGTATGGTACATCGTTTACACATGCAATGATGTGCAAAGGAGGATCTACCATGTCATTTGCTATTTCCTTAAGCTCATGCTCATGAAATGTTATTACTGGTTCCTTGCACTATTGCACATGACCCACAAAATCAATGAAGGAGTTAGACTCCTATGGTTGCAACTCTATTGACTTTAGAATGTCCATCAAAGCATCCCGATGTGGAGGTGATTGTTGGATTAGCTCATAGATGGACAATCATGCTGATGTTGTCCTCAAGCTTTGTGCAAGCTTGTTATTTATTGTTAATGTTGGCCTAGATGGAAGGCCCTGTACTATAGGTGGTGTAGTTTGTGATGTAGCTAGAACATCACTTGAAGCTATAGTTGGTGCAACTTGACTTGGATATCTTTGGTTCTTGGTCACAATACTCACCATCCCAACATACCCTTGGATAGGGGGTGTTGTCTTCACCTCATTCATCGGTTTAGTAGGCATTGCTTGTACCTCATGAGTTGGTAATGGGTCTTTGTATATACCCATATGCTGATTGGTAGGGGCTAGTGGAGCATCTACTTGAAGCTCATTCCTCTCAATCATATCTTGTACTAGGTGTTTAAAACCATAGCACGTTGGTAGATCATGGCCACTTTGCCGATGAAATTTGCAATATTGATCCTCTCGGCATCCCATAGGCTTGGGTTTACCTATTTCTGGATCGATGGGTTTGATATCTAGTAGATTAATCATTTTTGCAACCCACAATCGATCGAATAGAGAATCCATGGATTCAGCGAAGGGAGTAAATTGTCACTTAGGGTGACATTGTTGGTTCTATCCCTGATTCACTTGACCATTACTATTATAACTCGTAGGAGGAGGTTGGGCCTGATAGTTCACCTTTTGAGGAGGCATCGCTTGTGTAGGCCTAGGGACATTTATGGCCACTTGATTGATCATTGCTAGCTTTGTAGGTGTCGAGCTACTTTTAGGGTTCTTTGTCCACTCCTTCTTGCGAGGTTTGGCTATTTCTCCCTCTTGGATTTTTATTTCTTCTATATTTCTAGCCTGTGCTAGAGCTTCTTCCAAGGTAGGGTATTGTTGTAATTGCAATATTAAAGAGATGGGTTTTAAGAAACTCTTTGAAAACAACCGAGTTAACTCAGTCACTGGAAACAGATAAGGTAGCTTAGCCAAAAGCGTTCACCACCTATTTCCATAATTAGTAATCGACTCATCATCGGTTTGCTTTAACCCCGTGAGGTCTATTAATGTCGCCTTCCTTTTGGTGTTAAAGGTGAAACGTTCCAAAAATGTGTCAGCAAATTGTTCAAATGTATAGATGCTATGTTTTGGAAGTTGGTTGAACCACTCAATGGCAGGGCCAGAGAGGGTACTTAGAAAATTTTTGAGGAGCAATGCATCATTGTCCTGTATGTTAAAGCACAAATTTAAAAATCTAGTAACGTGCTCTTGAGCATCTTCTTCCCCCTTGAATCTATCCAATTTTAGCATTTTGAAATGCTCAGGGTATATCGGGGAAGGAATGGATGGATGTAATGGTTGATTCTTTAGCTGATGCAAAGTGGGTTTTTGAAGCCCATTGCCAGTTGTCTTACCTTCTATAGTTTCTAAGCATGCAAGCAAAGCTTGATACGCATCTGAGGATTTGATTTCCTCTTCCTTATTTTGAACTCGTAGAGGTGGATGAGGAATATTAAGCATAGGTTGGGGTGGTTGATTGACATCATCCATACCTCCATAAGGTGCTTCTACATAATCCTCATTTTGTTCCAAGTCATCGTAAGCCCCATAAGGTGTATCAGGTATGGGCCTACAAGGAGGAATGAATACCTCTTGAAGATGATCTATGTTTGGTCTATCATATACATTATGTTCAGGCCTAGGAGGTCTAGGAGGTAACATTGGATTAGGCCTAGGATACCTATCTTGTTGGAGGTTTGGTTGCCTCGGGTGAGCCTCCTGTCTATGCATATTTGGAGTAGAAGCTCCATTACACAAAGTTTCTTGAATTTGGCATTCAAGTCTTTCTTTCTCTAACTATTGTCACTGCTCTAAGAGATCTAAGCGGTGTTTATCAGACCTAAGTTGATTAAACTTGGCCTGGTGGTCAACATACTTCTTTACCAACTGATTTATCTGATCAGCTATGTTAGGTCTAAGTGCCTTAGCACTATTACCCTGATATCTATCTTGTTCAAGGGGGTTCGTGAGATCTATTACAGATTTCCCTTGATTGAGGGAGGCTGCGTTGACTTGAGGCTCACCCCTAAATAGATTTTCTTGATAATATACTGGTGTAGAGGCACAACGTGCTTGCATTGACACATTTGAATGAGGATAATCTGGATGCTCCTTAGGTCTTCCCTCATAAATAAGGAAAGGTAAGGTGGAATGAGGTCACCTATTGTAATGAGTATCATACTCATCGTGATCATGGCACCGTGGGGAAGGGTGGTTTGAAATCATAAGATGATCATTCAACCCTACCTTAGGTGACAAGTCATACTCCTATGCATCAGTGCAAGAAGTAGATCGATAAGGCACACGAATGCGTGGGATTTCTCTATTAGGAAGTGCTCCATTGCACAGTGATTCTTCTCAAAATAAGGCATTAGACACATCTATATTAGGGAAATAATTCCCTAAAAGGGGATTTTTTCCTGTGGGGGTACCCCATGTAGGAGTCCCTTGTTGGCTAGGTCCCTTTCTTGCTACTCTAGGAGTAACCATCCATTCATCTACCACTCAGTGATTAGGGATATGACTTCCTAAGTTGAGACCATCACCTATGGGGGTGCCCCATGTAGGGGTCCCTTGTTGGCTAGGTCTCCTTTCAGCCCCTCTAGGGCCAGGAAGAGTAGGTGGTCTCCAAGGAGGTATGACCATGTCCTTGGGATCTAGGCAAATATGTTGTACGTCCTCTTCCCTACTCTCATAACTTCCACCCTTAAATGGGCTTGGGTATGGGTATGTACCATAGCTATGTACTCTAGACTGCTATATGATTATCTCCTTTACAATTTTTATGAATTTTAAACAAAAAAACAATAGAAACACACAAGCATAGAAGTGATTATCTCTTTTAAATATTTTAGATGTGAATCCCTAAACTGTTTGTTGTTGTTTCAAGATGTGTTGCTTTGTAAAGAAAATACTTGGCATGTTTGATTTTTTTTATGTAATACTCAAAATTTTAAGTGGTTTTCACCTATACACTCATAGCTCAACAACCGGTAATGAAATTACGGTCATGTAAACCAACCAAAGTATGGTGATGAAGTCCATACCCGATCAGGGAGCATAGGTCCTACCGATCCTCACCCAACACCCCATGCATAGTGATACACCCCTCCGAAGAGGGATGCATGCTATTTTGCATGGTTAGGACAGATCTTGGAGTCGATATTGGCCAATAAAATAGGGTATGTGGGATTTGAGTCAATGGATGGAAATGACTGCCACCATCATTGAAATCTATCAGTGGTTGGGAATGAAGTCCAACTCACCAATGTTTAAGTAGATCATGGTGTGTGTGTGTTCCTTTTAAAATATTGAAATAAAACAATACAACATTCAATGATGATTCACTAAATGCATGAAAGTACATTTTAATTTCAGAATCATTAGTATGTATAAAAAGGAAACTACAAAATTTGCAACCTATATGAACTTAACCTTCTTTGGTAAGTTTCAAGCAGGCAAACCAGACAAAAAACATATAAAGTATGGTGACCCAAGATGGTCATAGATAACCTAGGGGTGTTTTAGGTTGACCTAGATGGTCATCGACCACCTAGGATCATTTTATGGTGACCAAAGAGATTATAGATACCTTTGGGGATTTTGGATTGACCTAGACGATCGTCGATTGTCTAGGGACGTTTTATTTTGACCTAGATGGTCATAGACCACATAGGGGTATTTTGGATTGACCTAGACGATCATAGACCACCAAGTAGTATTTTAGGGTGACCAAAGGGTTTATAGATGCCTTTGGGAATTTTTGGATTGACCTAAATGATCGTATATTGTCTAGGAATGTTTTCTTTTGACCTAGATGGTCATAGACCACCTAGGAGAATTTGGGGTTGACCTTGATGGTTATGGACTGCCTAGGAGTATTTTAGGGTGACCAAAGGGCTTAGATATACCTTTGGGGATTTTTGGATTGACCTAGATGATTTTAGATTATCTAGGGATGTTTTATTTTGACCTATATGGTCATAGATCACCTAGGGGCATTTTGGGTTAACCTAAACAGTCATGGATCACATGGGATCATTTTAATGGTGACCAAAGGGCTTATAGATGTCTTTGGAACTTTTTGGGTTTACCTAGACCATCATAGACTACCTATGAGCATTTGGGTTTGACCTAGACGTTCATAGACCACCTAGGGGTATTTTTGGTTGACCTAGATGATCATAGACCGCCTAGGGGAATTTTAGGTTGACCTAGATGGTCAAAGACCACCTAGGGGAATTTAATGGTGACCAAAGGGCTTATAAATGTCTTTGGGACTTTTTGGGTTGACCTAGACAATCGTAGACTACATAGGAGCATTTTCTTTTGACCTAGACAATCATAGACTACCTAGGGGCATTTTAGGTTGACCTAGATGATCATAGATCACCTACGAGTGTTTAATTATTACCAAAGAGCTTATGGGTACCTTTGTATGGACCCCCTGCCTATAGACCCCCTATCTATAGATTTTTATATCCGTGTTTCTCTATTACAACACTGATAATTCCCACAAACTCTTGGAGAGGTAGGTTTATGTGCACCTGATTAGGTTGTTCAACTTGATTGATAGGTGCTATGTTTTCTTCGTGTGTAGGCAAGGGGTATTGGAGGACTCTTATCTGAATTTCTTGCCTCTCGATCATATATTGTATTAAATCTCTAAAGGGATGACATGTCTGGATGTCATGGCCTCTTTTTTGATGGTACACACAATATAGATTTACCCTATGCACCTTTGATCTATGCTTATTACGTTTCAAAAGATGGATCTCAAGAAGCTTGATCTTTTGTGCTTCATACAATCGATTGAATATCAATTCTAAGGGCTCTAACAAATGAGTATATTGTTATGGTGGCTGATGTATATGAATTTTAGCCAATGAAGGCTGAGCCTAGTAATTAGGTTGCACTGGTAATTGTGGTGGTGGAGCCCAACTTGAGGGTTCAGGGATACTCAAAACCACTTGATTTATTGGGACTACATTTTTTTGTGTTACCACCTTTAATATTATTTTTTTGCCATTCCTCCTTGTGGAGTTAAACATCACCCTACTAAACCTTGATTTCCTCAATGGTCTTGGCCTGTTCTAAGACCTCCTTGAATGTTTGATATCGTTTTAATTGTAAGAGAAGTAAAATATGCTTTGAAAAAATTATAGTAAATATTCAGATAAGTTCCATTGTGGGTAGGGTGAAAGGTAGTTTTAACATCACCTTCCTCCATCTATTTCCATACTCTAGGACTAGCTCATCATCAAGTTGACAAAGGCTAGACAAGTCAGTCAAGTTTGTTGTCTTCTTAGCACTAGAGGTGAAACGTCCCAAAAATGCATCAGCCAATTTCTCAAAGGTGTTTATGCTATGATGTGGTAGATTATTATACCATTCCAAAGCATCCCGTGCTAATATTGTAATGAATATTCTCAACATAAAGGGGTCATTATCTTGAATATGAGAGCACATATGGATGAAGCTTATCATGTGGTCTTGTGCATCTTCATCATCTTTGAAATTTTCAAGTTTAGGCATATTGAAATTTGATGGGTATGTCAATGATGACATTGATGGATGCAAAGGATGATTGCGAAGCTACTTTAGTGTAAGTTTTCGATAAACCAAAATTTGATGTTGTTTTTCGAATGAATTTATTCGATTAGCTAGCATTTTGTATGGCCCTGATGAAATGATATGATCAACCTGTTGTCACCCTTGTTTAGACAATGAATATCACTCTTGATGTTGAGATCAACGATAAGTATACTCATTAGGTACCTCATCATAACTAGATTCAGGGTAAGAATCTACTTGATCATGATGTTCCCATTGGGACTCTTCATATGATTCTTCCTCATATTGATCTTGGTATTATTGAGGATTATAAGGCTTTTGATTATAACAATATAATGGCCTTTGATGTCAAAGGTGATTTTGGCACGATTTAAGGGGAATATTTTGAGATTGTATTGGGTGCCTTGCGCATTGTTGCATCCTATAGGTGCTAGGTGTAAGCACCACTTCATGTAATGCATTTTGTAATTGCTCTTGTTGTATATTTTGTTGTTCTTGTATCTTTAATTTATACAACCTTTGTAAGTGTGCTCATTGTGAGTCCATAAATTATTGATTTAATTGTTGCTAATCCAACTGAAGTTGATCCGTATGTTGTTGTTGGTTAATTTGTGGCCTTAATGCCTGATGAGCGTAACTTTGTTGTTTAGTTGTATGGGGGTGTTGGTCACGAATCTGCCATAGGAAAGGATTTTAAAATAAATGCACCCTAGACCCGGCCAACATTGAAAGGTTGGGAGAAAGAAATGTCTTCCAGACCAATCTCCAGAGAGGGTTGGTTCCCTTACTAAATCTAAGCTTGATTTTAGACTAAAGTTGTAGGAAAGGAATTGGAAATATGCAGAAAGAAATGAGAAATTACAGAAAGAGATGGGAAATATAGCCACAGGCCAAATTTTTCAAATCGGGAAAGATTAACAGTAGATAACTTTAAGCACACTAACAACATATAACAGAAGACAACGACGTAATTCACTTACAACCTTGTGCAGATAACCTTCAAAATCACATTCTAGAACTCACTTCCTCACTAGCAATATTTAAACTCAGATGCAGAATTCAAATTAAGTAGCAGATAAGAAATGCGAGCGTAAATGAGGAATGCATAAGACAGAAGGGAAAACACACAAAAAATTGCTTGCAAAACCAGAGGCCAAATATCTTTCATTCATGCAAAGAACTTGAAAGCTTTTCAGCAAAAGTCTCTCTCTCGATGTCTCTTTCTGAGATATACATTGATATTTATAGAGGTCTTGCCTCTTTGTAGCATTTAAAACATAAAACGGACCTCCTCGAGATCTACAAAATGTGTAGCAGCAATAAGGAAATGATCCCCTTAAACCAACCTCGGAGAAACCAAAAATTAAATGAAACAAGGAACCGGTCGTCTTCATTAAATGGTCATCCTCGGAGCATGCTAGAACCGTTAGAAAATCACGAACAAAAGCTTTGAATAATGGAGGCGTCTTCAATTTTGGTGGCTTTGCTACAGGCCTGAGCATGTTCTTCTACCTTGCACGCATTGGAAAGCAGCAAAACATTCAATTTTGGAGTGCTTTTAATCCTCGGAAATCGCAATATTTCATCGGGTCGTTTGAACTGCTTTCTGGCATGAAATTGTGACAGGTCACGAAAATGCGACATGTCGCGAAATCACGACATATTTCTCTTTCGTACGCTTTTGCTATTTTGGATCACGAAAATCAACCATGTCGCGAAATCATGACGTATTCGGCTCTTTGTTCTCTTTTTTCACCTGAGGTCACGAAAACGTGACGCGTCGCGAAATCGTGACGTTCCTTACTATTCTGCTCCTTCTCTGCCTTGTTCTCGCGAAACTATGACCTGTCATGAAATCATGACGTTCTTTCCTCATATTGTCCTTGCGCTGTTTCAAACCGCAAAAACACGACAAGTCACGATTTCGCTACATCTTTCTCTCTTCGGCTTTATCTTCCTGATACGTCACGAAATCGTGACATTCTCCTTTGTTGGGACTTCTTTCCTCAACATGTAGTGAAATCGCAACATGTTCTTTCATCTGCCTTCTTCACTCCTCCAAGTCACGAAAACGTCACCATGTCGCGAAATCACGACAATTCTCCTACTTCTGTGTCCTTCTTCTGTCCACCTACGAAACTGCACCATGTCACGAAATCGCGATAGTTTTCTCTTCCTTGGCCTTCACCCTCTTGTAGGTAGCGAAAATGGAACATGTCACGAAATCACGACGTTCTATACCATTTTGTTCTTTTTGAGCTTTCACATCATGAAAACAAGACATGTCGTGAAATCGTGACATTTCTTGTCTATTTAGCTTTTCTCCACAATATGTCACGAAATCATGACGTTTCCTTGCTTTCTCTACTGGTGCCGCTTTCTATCGCAAAATCATGACGTCTTGCTCTTGCTTGGTCTCATCTTCAAAAATGTCACGAAATCACGACGCCTTTCATGCCTTATGCGTTTTCTTCAACTTGACCGCGATAATGCGACATGTCACGATATTGCGACGATTTTTACATTCTGGCCCTTGTTCATTTTTCTGTCGCAAAATCGCGACAAGGTTCATAGTCATTGCCCTTTGCTCAATTATGTCACGATTTCGCGACAATTTCTAACATTCTGCTCCATGGCCATTGCAAGTCGCGAAAATGCGACATGTCACGATTTTGCTACAATTTCACTGCTCTGCCTCCGTTGACCACTTTGACCATGATTTTGGAACACGTCACGATATCGCGACATTTTTTGACTTTGCTTCTCTCTCCTCAAAAGACCCACGATAACGCGACATGTCACGATATCGTGACAATTTTTGAACCCGTGCTCTCCATGCTATTTTCGGTCGTGATATCGCGACAGTTTTCGAACTTAGCTATTTTGGCACCAAAACTCGTAGAGAAACACAGAGGAATGAGAACTTTAACAATTTATGCATGAATAATCACAAATCAAAACAATGTGGCAAAAATGCCAACATTCTTGGTGGCTCATGGGGTATACAGTTCTGCTGTATGCACGAATCCCAGGCCTGAATCCATTGGGCAACAGAGTCAAGAAAACATGAGAAGCAGGAAAGTAAGTGCTGACTGATAGGAAACATCTCTGTAGACTGCTGCAACAACTCTTGCTGACTTACTGAAAACTTAAATAAATCTGTATTTGGCTTAGCTCACCAGGTGCTGGAAAAGGAACTCCATGACAGTGATGAAAGCACCGGGGTTGCAAAACGGAAATGAACGGAATGAGGGGAGTGAGGACTATGGAATGGAAATAGTAAATGATGGAATGGTGGGAATGGAAGGAGTGAAGCGGTAGATACAATAGCTAAAGAGGAGCTACTATGTTATTGACTGCAGTAATGAAACAAAAATGAATAATGAAATGAAGGTAAATGAGATGGGGAAAATGCGGTATGAACTGCAGATAAATGCTGAAAAGAAAACAAGGATTAGAAGAAAAGGGAAATAAAGAAGCGAGAATGTCAGAGGGGGAAAAGAAACAATAGTAGTGGCTTAATTACAGATGGTAGAAGAAAGAAATGAGTGAAGAAGGGAATGAAAATAAGGGAGGGGAAGGAAGAAATTGACAAAAGCCACTATCTGTTGGGAAGGAAGAGAGAAAAAAGAAAGAAATAAACGTACTTGCGGGCTCGCATGCAAAAAGAGCCGAAGTTGACAGAGGAAATTCAACAAATATATATATAAAAAAATTTATTTATATATATATATCTCTATTTTTTTATTTTTTTTTGCTATATACAAGAGTTTACGACATGATTGGCATGCCGCCACCACAAACCCAGCTTCAGGGGGTTATCCGATGAATCTGCAGTGTCCCGACCAGATCTGATCATACTTGAGTCGGTCCTTGAAATTGGGATGACCTCCCGAAGTTCTCCATGTTGCAAACAGGGGCAAGTTATCCTGCATGCCAGTACCTACACAGTCGACAAATAATGTAGCAAAGAAATTTACCACATGGAGGGCACTTGTAGGTACCAGTTGTAGTAATGGTTGAAGCCAATACCACCATCTTGAAGAGTCCCCTGGTTGTGGGCTAAGAATGGGTTCCTCCAATCCCTTGGTGTGATCATAGAACCTTTTTGATGATAAATATGCTTCTAGGATCTCCTCAGGCTCAACCTTTTGATGAGGCATGCTCAATGGGTTCTGGCTAGATACTTGTGTGTTGTGCATGATTGTGCCCTCTTTGTGCTCAGATTCTGGAACTTGAATCTATTCCTCTCCTTGGCCTATCTTTTCTTGATCCATGTCTTGATAGAAATTGCAAGCAATCATATTATCTACTGCTGGGACAGTGCTTGCATATGCCCATCGTTGACCTTGGATGAAATCTGCCCCTTGAGTTCCACACAACTGCATTTCAGGTCTCTGCACAACATAAGGGATCTGCCATGATGAATACTACATAGGGTAGACAGGAGTGGTGACTATCAGAGGATAAGGTAATGGAGTTTCTCCCCACGGTAATTTTCTTGATAGGAGTAGAAGGTGCTCCGCTTGTAATGCTTCCTCAAAGATTTGAGGGAATCTACATTCGCTTGATTGCAACAAGAGGAGGCTTATGTCCGGATGGAAAGCTCGAACATAGAAGAAGTGGGCTTGGGCGGGTGTTGGTCGGATCATCTCTGGAATTCTCTTCCAACTTCTGCTGAATCGGACATTGAAGTCTGTGATGCTCTCTAGAGGTGCTCTCGTGATGTACATGAAAAGTTGAAAGGGATCTTGAAAGCCGTTAAAGGGATCCTCGTCGAATCTTCTGATTAGTGCTCCCGCTAAGTCATCCCATGAGCTGATGCTTTTACGCTTGAGCAGTATGTACCACTGTAACGCCCTTCCTTGCAAAGACAGAACCAGAAGTTTGATCATAACATCTTCGTGAACTATACCATGTAGAGTCGACAAAGTGGCAATATCTTCAATATGCTCTCGGGCCATTCCCTGGGTGCCATTGTATTTTGTTAGGGCTTTCAGAGCACTTTTGGGAATCTCATGCTGAATTTGGAGATCTAGAGGGCCAGGATCATCCCATCTAGGACAGCATACCCTCGCCATTATAGCAGCGGTCTTGAATCCTCCGAGGTATCTTCTTTTAGCTTAAAAAAGCATCTACGATTAAGAAATTCGGATCTTCAGCTCAGCAGAGTCGCCAGATGAACTTACAAATCTCCGCTATGAGGTCAAGACAATTCATCAAAATCTTGATACCTTCGGGTGTTAAACAATAAAACAATCAGCCTCACCGATTATGGATCTTTGGGAGACAGAAACAGTCTGTCCCACCAGGCGTGCCAAAAACTGTTGGTCACGAATCTGCCACAGGAAAGGATTTTAAAATAAATGCACCCTAGACCCGACCAACATTGAAAGGTTGGGAGAAAGAAATGTCTTCCAGACCAATCTCCAGAGAGGGTTGGTTCCCTTACTAAATCTAAGCTTGATTTCAGACTAAAGTTGCAGGAAAGGAATTGGAAATATGCAAAAAGAAATGAGAAATTACAGAAAGAGATGGGAAATATAGCCATAGGCCAAATTTTTCAGATCGGGAAATATTAGCAACAGATAACTTTAAGCACACTAACAACATATAACAGAAGACAATGACGTAATTCACTTACAACCTTGCGTAGATAACCTTCAAAATCACATTCCAGAACTCACTTCCTCACTAGCAATATTTAAACTCAGATGCAGAATTCAAATTAAGCAGCAGATAAGAAATGCGAGCGTAAATGAGGAATGCATAAGACAGAAGGGAAAACACATAGAAAATTGCTTGCAAAACCAGAGGCCAAATATCTTTCATTCATGCAAAGAACTTGAAAAGCTTTTCAGCAAAAGTCTCTCTCTCGATGTCTCTTTCTGAGATATACATTGATATTTATAGAGGTCTTGCCTCTTTGTAGCATTTAAAACATAAAACGGACCTCCTCGAGATCTACAAAATGTGCAGCAGCAATAAGGAAATGATCCCCTTAAACCAACCTCGGAGAAACCAGAAATTAAATGAAACAAGGAACCGGTCATCTTCATTAAATGGTCATCCTCGGAGCATGCTAGAACCGTTAGAAAATCACGAACAAAAGCTTTGAATAATGGAGGCGTCTTCAATTCTGGTGGCTTCGCTACAGGCCTGAGCACGTTCTTCTACCTTGCACGCATTGGAAAGCAGCAAAACATTCAATTCTGGAGTGCTTTTAATCCTCGGAAATCGCAATACTTCATCGGGCCGTTTGAACTACTTTCTGGTGCAAAACTGTGACAGGTCGCGAAAATGCGACATGTCGTGAAATCACAATGTATTTCTCTTTTGTACGCTTTTGTTATTTTGGATCGCGAAAATCAACCATGTCACGAAATCACGACGTATTCGGCTCTTTGTTCTCTTTTTTCACCTGAGGTCGCGAAAACGTGACGCGTCGCAAAATCGCGACGTTCCTTACTATTCTGCTCCTTCTCTGCCTTGTTCTCGCGAAACTATGACCTGTCACAAAATCACGATGTTCTTTCCTCATATTGTCCTTGTGTTGTTTCAAACCACAAAAATGTGACAAGTCACGATTTCGCTACATCTTTCTCTCTTCGGCTTTATCTTCCTGATACGTCACGAAATCGCGACATTCTCCTTTGTTGGGACTTCTTTCCTCAACATGTAGCGAAATCGCAACATGTTCTTTCATCTGCCTTCTTCACTCCTCCAAGTCGCAAAAACGTCACCATGTCGCGAAATCATGATAATTCTCTTGCTTATGTGTCTTTCTTCTATCCACCTGCAAAACTGCACCATGTCGCAAAATCGCGACAGTTTTCTCTTCCTTGGCCTTCACCCTCTTGCAGGTAGCGAAAATGGAACATGTCACGAAATCGCTACGTTTCGTACCATTTTGTTCTTTCTAAGCTTTCACATCGTGAAAACAAGACATGTCATGAAATCGTGACATTTCTTGTCTATTTAGCTTTTCTCCACAATATGTCGTGAAATCGCGACGTTTCCTTGCTTTCTCTATCTGCCGCTTTCTGTCACGAAATCGTGACGTCTTGCTCTTGCTTGGTCTCATCTTCAAAAATGTCGTGAAATCGTGACGCCTTTCATGCCTTATGCGTTTTCTTCAACTTGACCGCGATAATGCGACATGTCGTGATATCGTGACGATTTTTACATTCTGGCCCTTGTTCATTTTTCTATCACGAAATCGTGACAAGGTTCATAGTCATTGCCCCTTTGCTCAATTATGTCACGATTTCATGACAATTTCTAACATTTTGCTCCATGGCCATCGCAAGTCGCGAAAACGTGACATGTCATGATTTCGCTACAATTTCACTGCTTTGCCTCCGTTGACCACTTTGACCGTGATTTTGGAACACGTCGCGAAATCGCGACATTCTCCGACTTTGCTTCTCTCTCCTCAAAAGACCCGCGATAACGCGACATGTCGCGATATCGCGACAATTTTTTAACCCGTGCTCTCCATGTTTTTTTCGGTCGCGATATCGCGACAGTTTTTGGACTTAGCTATTTTGGCACCAAAACTCGCTCGCAAAGAAACATAGAGGAATGAGAACTTTAACAGTTTATGCATGAATAATCACAAATCAAAACAATGTGGCAAAAAATGCCAACAGGGGGCTATGTTCCTTCGTATTGGAAATACAAATGGATTGATCATGTATTTTCCCCCTAATAGGATCTATTTTTTTATTTTCCTCTATCCTTAAAGTTTGCATTGACCTAAGACTCTAGTTTATGAATCAACTTTGTATAATCCAATGTTGTAGAGCCACAATGTGGTTGCACAAAGTACTCTTCACGAGAAGTAGGAGGATGATTTGGGTCTTCTTCTTCATCTATGAGGAAAGACTCATATTCAGGGCTAGATGTATGATCAGTATACTCAGGCTACACAGAAGCATGATGTATGCATGTTGATTTCTCTCTGTGAGGAGTATGGGGGTGACTTACTTGATCAGACGGGGTGGTTAGCTCATCCATGCTAGGCCATGGTGTACTCTCATGTTCATATTCTAATTGATGTATAGAGGAATCTGGGGTGTGAATCTGTGATATTGACCTACTAGGCCCCTCAATGGATGGATTATTTGCTATATAAAATTCCATCAGGGTATCCAATTCAGGAAGGTTTCCTAGAGGACCTATGGGTGCTTCCCTAGTAGGGGTATCTCGAAGGTTTGCCTCCCTGGGGATTATATTGTTGTTATGATAAAAATTGGGATGCCATTCAGGGATAGGCATGTCCTCTAGACTCATTTGGAGATATTCACTAGTTATAGATATTGAATCTCTCTCTAAATTGAAGGTCTTTTTTTCAACCACATTTGGACTAAATTCATAAGAGGGTCCCCCAGCCATTTTTAGAAAATTGACATTTCCAAAAAAGGTTATAAGTGTTATATATCAAAATTATTAGTGCAACGAGCTGATCACAATGGGTTAGGGCTCCAAAAATCAACTTTTGGGTCAAAATTTTGTATTTTTGGAATATTTGGCCAACCAGGACCCGTGGGGAAATGCCCACTTTTGGGATTTTTTGGGATTTTTTGAAGCATTAAGAATTAGGACTCAAACTTTCTATGAGAGGTGTAGGTGGAACTAACTAAGACAACAAAACAAATTTGAAAAAAATTGGAGTTGTCTAGACCATTTTATGACTGTTTTAGTGTAGATTTTCTCTATTTTCGGCTTCAAAAATAGAGTAATCATAAAACCAAAATAAATTTTTTGTTATAGCTACAATTTGCATGATTCTCAAACCGTTGGATGCAGAATAAAAAAGTAGATTTTTTATTATTTTTTTATTATTAGGATTTGACCCCCAAATCGAGGATCTTGGGTTGATTACTTGAACAATAAAGAAACACCTAAAGTAGACAACATGATTATCTCTTTTACGTTTTATAGATTCAAATACACAATCAATAGAAACACACAATAATACAAATGATTATCTCTTTTAAATATTTAAATGTGAATTTCTAAACTATTTGTTGTGTTTCAAGATGTGTTGCTTTGTAAAAAAAATAATTGGCATGTTTGATTTTGTTGATGTAATACTTAAAATTTTAAGTGGTTTTCACCTATACACTCACATCTCGACAAAAAATGAAATTCTGATCATGTAAACCAACCAAAGTATGGTGAAGTTCATACCCAATCAGGGAGCATAGGTCCTGTCGATCCTCACACAGCACCCCATGCGCAGTGATACACCCCTCCGAAGAGGGATGCATGATATTTTGCATAGTTAGGACAAATATTGGAGTCAGTATTGGCCAATAAAATAGGATATGTGGGTTTTTGAGTCAATGTATGGAGATGAAACCCATCGTCATTGTACTCTATCACTGGTTGGTCACCAACATTTAAGTAGATCATGGGTGTGTGTCTGTTCCTTTTAAAATATTGAAATAAAACAATACAACATTCAATTATGCTTCACTAAATGCATGAAAGTACGTTTTATATTTAGACTTATTAGTAGCATAAAAAGGATACCACTGAAATTGATAACCTATATGAACTTAACCTTCTTTTTGGTAAGTTGCAAACAGGAAAACCAAACAAAAAGCATACAAAGTACCATTCATTTTCCTATTTTTATTGATCTGATTAATATAAAAATTTAGAAATATGACATATACCTTTCAATGCATGTAAAAGAGAAGAAAACTTTGAAATTTCAGTGATTTAAATAGTATATATACAAATTGAATGTTCAGAGGGGTGTCTTTTATGACCTGAAACTTGTTGTTTCTACAATTTTTTGCAAAAAATATCTAGTTTTGTAACCATCCTAGGTAGGGATGGTTAGCAGTTTGGGGGTCGTCCCTAGCTGTGTCACCTAGTTGGCCATCCCTGCTTGTGTCATCTAGCAGAAAAGGGGTCGTTTCAAAACCTGCAACATTCAAAATAGAAAATAAAGGTAAAAAATAGATACTTTTAAAGGGGAGAAACAAATAATCTGAAATACCGTGATCGCCACTGAAGAAGTAAAATTTATGGCATTGCCTTAAGGGCTCTTTATTGAAATATAAAGCAAATTAAAGCAAGCATTCAAAGGGAAAGTGCACAATATGCAATCTACTGAAATGAAGAGTAATATGAAAACAAGTGGATTTGTCCTTGTATTTATTCACTCATGGATTCAAATAGGATTACAATACATCCCCCTTTGAGGGATTTTCAACTTGATACATTTCAACATTACAAGATAGAAGGGATCTAATCTCTTCAAGGTTCTTAATGGCGTGCTCTAATGTTCATTTCACATCCCACACTCAAGATCTAATCTTGGGCCTATCCTTCTATGCCTCTTAGCTCCTCTCTCCTATATAGCATACCTGATCCTACACACAAGGGATTGAAATTGGTTAATAGAATATGTGTTATAGATTTAAAACCTTGAAAATATAGAAAGCATGCATCTAGAAATAACAAAACTTATCTATCAAAAATCAAAACAACTACAAATGATCTATAATTCAAGCATGATTATATCTAGATGGTTTTGGAGAGATCTAAGCATAAAATAAAGGGAAAATTTTAGCAGCAACTATGACCATACCTGTCAGGGACAACTAGACCTGCAACAATGAAACCTCCAATTGGACCATCAAAATAGCTCCAAATCTCACAAAAATTGACCACAAGGCTAATATAGACATTCCTAATTGACCTATGGTGGAATTGAACCAAAAATTTCTACTATTTTTTAACCATACCAAACAGGTGCAACCACCTAATACTAACCGTTCCCAAGTGGGACGGTTACAAATCTACTTGGAATTTATCACTAATTCACAAGGGATCTGGTCTAAAACTATCCTAAAGGTGTTGTCGATAAATATGGTCAAATTGCTCTCCAATATGACTAGTTTTGGAATGTATTTAGTATTTTTAAGATTCCCCTAAAAGTGCCTTTGAATGAAGAGGGTTTCAAGGAAATGTGAGGGTAAATGTGATTGCAAAAGGTAAGGTTAGAATTGGGTAGCACTTCATTGTAAAATGCTTCAACTCTTCTTTTTCAAATTGGGTGAACACACCTCATTTTATAGCCCAAATAGGGCATCTAGGGCAAAGGGGCAAGTATTGGCATGTGAGGCAAGTGCCGCCACTTTTCAAAACCCTTACCACAATTGGGTAGAAGAGGTTACCCATTTGGGGCCTCTAATTGGAAGTTCCTGGTCTCCATGACAGGCTCCCAATCAATTTTAGATGATTGGGTGAAGAATATGGCAGTAATTGATTTCCATTTCTCTATCCCTTTGACTTGGGGTGTCTATTAAAAGACCATCCCACCCAAGGACGATTTTGGATGGTCATCCCTAGGTGGGATGGTCACTATCTATGACCGTCCCTTGGTGGGATGGTCATAAGGATATACTCCAAAACCTCCTAAAACTACTTGGGACCTTCCCAAAAGTGTTATGGAGCTCTATATTAACCTATAGGGTTCCCCAATGGGGTCATATGATGTCGATAATAGTGGTGCAAGTGGTGCATTGGTAATATTATCTAATTTATACGATTTTAGTGTCTACAGATTTGGTATGGTCCCTAAACACAAACCCCAAAAGTCAAAGGGGTGGAGAAATGGCAATCAATTACTACCATATTCTCTGACCAATAACCAAAAAATGATTGGGATCCTGTCATGGGGACTAGGAAATCCTAATTAGAGGCCCTAAATGGGAAACCTCTTCTACCCAATCATGGTAGTTTTGACAACTGGCGGCACTTTCCTCACATGCCAATACTTGTCCCTTTGCCCTACATGCACTATTTGGGCTATAAAATGAGGTGTGTTCACCAAATTTGAAAAAGAAGAGTTGAAGCATTTTACAATGAAGTGCTACCCAATTCTAACCTCACCTTTTGCCATCACATTTGCCCTCACATTTCCTTGAAACCCTCTTCATTCAAAGGTGCTTTCAGGGGCATCCAAAAACCTATAAATCCATTCCAAAACCAGTCATATTGGAGAGCAATTTGATCATATTTGTTGACAACTTTAGGAGCGTTTCAGACCAGATCCCTTTGGAATTGGTGACAAATTCCAAGAATATTTGTAACCATCCCTCCCAGGGATAGTTAGCAGTAGGTGGTTGCACATGTTAGGGATGGTTAAAAAAAGTAGGAAATTTTGGTTCAATTCCACCATAGGTCATTTAGGAATGTCTAGATTAGCCTTGTGGTCAATTTTGGTGAGTTTTGGAGCTATTTTGATGATCCAATTGGAGGTTTCATTATTGTAGGTCTATTTTTCCCTGTCAGGGATGGTCATAGTTGTTACTAACATTTTTCCTTCATTTTATGCTTAGATCTCTCCAAAACCATCTATATATCATCATGCTTGAATTATAGATCATTTGTAGTTGTTTTGATTTATGATAAATAAGTTTTGTTATTTCTAGATGCATGCTTTCTATGTTTTCAAGGTTTTAAATCTATAACACATATGCTATTAACCAATTTTAATCCCTTGTGTGTAGGTGCAGGTATGCTATACATGAGGGAGGAGCTAAGAGGCACATAAGGATAGGCCCAAGACTAGCTCTTGAGTGTGGGATGCGAAATGAACATTAGAGCATGCCATTAAGAACCTTGAAGGGATTAGATTCATTATATCTTGTAATATTGAAATCTATCAAGTTGAAAAGCCCTCAAATGGGGATGTATTATAATACTTTTTGAATCCATGAGTGAATAAATACAAGTACAAATCCACTTATTTGTATATTACTCTTCATTTTAGTAGATTACTTATTGTGCACTTTCCCTTTGAATGATTTCTTTAATCTATTTTACATTTCAATAAAGAGCCCTTAATGTGATTCCATAAATACCATGATCACCACTGAAGAAGCAAAATTTATGGTATCACCTTAAGTGCTCTTTATTGTAATGTTAAGCAGATTAAATCAAGCATTCAAAGGGAAAGTGCACAATAAGTAATCTACTGAAATGAAGAGTAATGTGCAATAAAAATGGTGGATTTATCCTTGTATTCATTCACTCATAGATTCAAGTAGGATTACAATACATCCCCTTGAGGACTTTATAATTTGATACATCTCAACATTACAATGATACAAGGGATCTAATCCCTTGCAAAGGGTCTTAATGGCATGCTCTACTATTCATCTCGTATACCACACTCGAGAGCTAGTCTTGGGCCTATCCTTATATGCCTCTTAGATCCTCCCTCCTATATAGCATACCTGAACCTACACACAAGGGATTTAAATTTGTTAATAGCATATGTGTTTATAGATTGAAAACTAGGAAAACATAGAAAGCATGCATCTAGAATTAACAAAACTTATCTATCATAAATCAAAACAACTACAAATGATCTATAATTTAAGCATGATAATATCTAGATGGTTTTGGAGATACCTAATAATAAAATGAAATAAAAATGTTAGGAGCAACTGTGACCATCTCTGATAGGGACAACTAGACCTGCAACAATAAAACCTCTAATTGGACCATCAAAATAGCTCCAAATCTCACCAAAATTGACCACAAGGTTAATCTAGATATTCCTCAATGATCTATGGTGGAATTTACTCAAGATTCCCTACTTTTTTTAACCATCCCTAACAGGTGCGACCACCTACTTCTATCCATCCCTAGGTGGTACAATTACAAATCTGCTTGGAATTTATCACCAATTCCAAAGGAATCTAGTCTAAAACTGTCCTAAATGTGTTGTTAGAAAATATGGTCAAATTGCTCTCCAATATGACCAGTTTTAGAATGGATTTAGTGGATTTGGGATGCCCCTAAAAGTACCTTTGAATGAAGAGGGTTTCAAGGAAATGTGAGGGCAAAAGCAATGGAAAAAAAGAGGGTAGAATTGGGCAGCACTTCATTTTCAAAATGCTTCAACTTTTCTCTTTCAAATTTTGTGAACAAACCTCATTTTATAGCCCAAATAGGGCATCTAGGGCAAAGGGGCAAGTATTAGAATGTGAGTTAAGTGCCACCACTTGTCAAAATCCTTGCCATTATTGGGTAGAAGAGGTTTCCCATTTAGGGCCTCTAATTGGGAGTTCTTGGTCTCCATGATAGGCTCCCAATCAATTTTTGGTGATTGGGCAGAGAATATGGCAGTAATTATTGCCATTTCTCTGCCCTTTTGACTTTTGAGGTGTCTATTTAGGGACCATCCCAAATATGTAGAAATTAAAATCTTGTAAATCATATAATATTACCAATGCGCCACTTTCTCCACTCTTATCGATATCATATGGCCCAATTGGGAAACCCTATAGGGTAATATAGAGCTCCATAGAACTTTTGGGAAGGTCCCTAATAGTTTTGGGAGGTTTTGAGGCATATCCTTATGACCATCCCACCAAGGGACGCTCATAGATAGTGACTGTCCCACCTAGGGATGGCCATCCAAAACCATCCCTAGGTGGGATGGTCCCTAAACAAACACCCCAAAAGTCAAAGGGGTGGAGGAATGGTAATCAATTACTACCATATTCTCTACCCAATCACAAAAAATTGATTGGGAGCCTGTCATTGAGACTGGGTGTAGATGCAAGAACATGACACTTAAAATAAAATAGCAAAAATCAAATAATGCAATGAGACACAAATATTGCACAAAATAATGTATATTCAATAATATGGGGGGAGCCAATAAACTCCTTTATTACAATACTTGTTCAGTACAACTATTTGATACAATAGATTACAATGACATTGGGGTTCTCCAAAACCCTAGCTAGTAGCAATGGAAGTGTCTTCAGATTCGGGTGTGCTCTTGATCCCAATAAGTTGAGTGGGCTTCGAATATCCAAGATTGGGCCACTCCAACTTCAACAGCCATAAAATAAAATGTAAAACTTGCAGATATGCATACACAAAATAAAACAAAGAGAGTTAGTAATACCTATACGGGCTCCATAGTGTGAGGCCCTCAGACATTAATAAAACCCTAGTTTACTAATAAAATAAAAGAGCATGCAGAATAAAAAAAATTACTAAATAAAATACACACAAATAATATCTACCTTGCTATTACCTTAGTATTGACTAGTTATTATAGACGGTGTTTCAGATCTGTTGATGCAAGAGCTTCAGAATGCAGTTCATTGATGACGAAAAACTCGGACGTGAGCTTTGTAGGCTTTTGTTCGCACTTGGGGACTATTGTAGGCTCTGGAAGGCACTAGGTAGGCTCTGTAGCGAGCTTGGCAAGCTCTGGTGGGCACTTGGTAAGCTCTACAGTGAGCTTTGCAAGCTCGGCAGAATGCTCATAGGGTATGGCAGATCTACAAAAATAGATCAGGAAGGATGGCGACGAAGGCAGCAGATGGAATACAACTATGGTGGTGAGCGAGGATGGATGGATGATGGCTAGAATGGCATAAGTATTATTGGCTTAGCTAGGGCATCATATCTTCAATTATATTTATCTCTGCTTCACTAGGGCATCGATAAATGCTTCTTCAAGTATATCTCTTAATATCCAGGTTCTAGTGTTTCGGCATTTGCAAAATACCCTATTTATAATCCAACCTAGGGTTTTCTTAGGGTTTTAGCCTTACACTTTTGATCGTGTGGCTAAGATTAAGTCATATCCTAGGGTTGATATTACTTTTTGAATGTGACATGGATTAATGAAAATGGATGGTGGAGATTAAATGAAATCAGATGACTAAGGTTAATTGAGTTTACTTATATATTTTTTATAATAAATATATTAAAATATAATAAAATATTATATAAAATATTAAATATTATAAAACAATATTAAAATAACCCCAATTAGGGTAGGAAATGGCGAGAAGGAGGATTTGGGCCAAATAATTGGTGGGAAGGTGGAATGGAAGACAAGTGGGTGGTGGTATGGTTAGGATGGAGGTTTAGTGGTTGTGATTTGGTGTCTACAAATGCCCCTTTTTGTACCATGTTGTGTAAAATACAATGTGGTACAAAAGTACGAGATACCTGCTTGGGCTATGGGCATAGAAGCGACTTCTCTTTGTAGTTGGATTTACGCACTGACGTTGAAGACAAAAGAATAAAGAATTTTTTTTGAATTTTTTGTAGCTTACCCCCTCAATTGGCGAATGAGTTATGAATGTATCTCACAAGAAAATTGAAAATGAATGATGTAGTGAATTTGTGAAATTAATGAATGAATGATGTGAAATGCAAATGATTGTGGATGATATGAATGATGTAAAATGTGATACCATTTTTGCCCCAATGGTGGGAAGGGAGTTGGTGTATGATACCATGTGATTGTGGATGATATGAATGATGTGAAATGTGATACCTTTTTTGTCCCAATGGTGGAAATGGGGTTGGTGTATAATACCATGTAAAATGTGATGTCGTTTTTGCCCCAATGGTTGAAAGGGAGTTGGTGTATAATACCATGCAAAATGTGATACCGTTTTTGCCCCAACGGTTAAAAGAGGGTTGGTGTATAATACCATGTAAAATGTGATACCATTTTTGCCCCAACGGTTGAAATGGGGTTGGCATATAATACCATGCAAAATGTGATGTCATTTTTGCCCCAACGGTTGAAAGGGGGTTGGTGTATAATACCATGCAAAATGTGATACAATTTTTGCCCCAACGGTTGAAAGGGGGTTGGTGTATAATACCATGCAAAATGTGATGCCGTTTTTTCCCCAACGGTTGAAAGGGGGTTGGTGTATAATACCATGCAAAATGTGATGTTGTTTTTTCCCCAATGGTTGAAATGGGGTTGGTGTATAATACCATGCAAAATGTGATACCATTTTTTCCCAAAAATTGAAAGGGGGTTGGTGTATAATACCATGCAAAATGTGATGACATTTTTGCCCCAACAGTTGAAAGGGGGTCGGTGTATAATACCATGCAAAATGTGATATTTTTTTTGCCCCAATGGTTGAAAAGGGGGTTGGTGTATAATACCATGCAAAATGTGATACCATTTTTGTCCCAACAGTTGAAATGGGGTTGGTGTATAATACCATGCAAAATGTGATACCATTTTTGCCCCAATGGTTAAAAGGGGTTTGGTCTATAATACCATGTAAAATGTGATGTTTTTTTTGCCCCAACGGTTGAAAGGGGGTTGGTGTATAATACCATGCAAAATGTGATGTCGTTTTTGCCCCAATGGTTGAAAGGGGGTTGGTGTATAATACCATGCAAAATTTGATACCGTTTTTGCCCCAACGGTTAAAAAGGAGGTTGGTGTATAATACCATGCAAAATATGATGTCGTTTTTGCCCCAACGGTTGAAAGGGGGTTGGTGTATAATACCATGCAAAATGTGATATCATTTTTGCCCCAACCGTTGAAAGGGGGTTTGTGTATAATACCATGCAAAATGCGATGTCATTTTTTCCCCAACGGTTTAAAGGGGGTTGGTGTATAATACCATGCAAAATGTGATGCCGTTTTTGCCCCAACAGTTGAAAGGGGGTTGGTGTATAATACCATGTAAAATGTGATATTGTTTTTGCCCCAACGGTTGAAAGGGGGTTGGTGTATAATACCATGCAAAATGTGATACCATTTTTGCCACAATGGTTGAAAGGGGGTTGGTGTATAATACCATGCAGAATGTATTGTCATTTTTGCCCTAACAGTTGAAATGGGGTTGGTGTATAATACCATGCAAAATGTGATACCATTTTTGCCCCAACGGTTGAAAAGGGGGTTGGTGTATAATACCATGCAAAATGTGATACCATTTTTGCCCCAACGATTGAAAAGGGGGTTGGTGTATAATACCATGCAAAATGTGATGTTTTTGCCCCAACGGTTGAAAGGGGGTTTTTGAAATGATTTGTGTTTGTTCATTGCCCTTAATAGATAAAGGGGTTTTTGATGATGAAAGTGTCCTTATGGTAGTCTATCCATCCTACCGGATTGCATGGATAACCAGTTGCTGCAACCGCCAGGTTTATAGGATAAGCTACTAAATACAAGGTTTACTTATGAATGGATAATGATAAAAGAACGTAAATGTGATCTATTTTTGCCCCAATAGATGAAGGGGTTTTTGTAATTTGGATGATGTGAACTCAAGGCAAAGGGCGCAACCTTTGACAAAATAATGCAGTATTTTGAACCTAGCAAATGACTTGTTGATGATGTGATGTGATTGAATGATTGAATTGTTTATTGCAAGTGTGGGGAAGGTGTGAAACATTGAACACCCCCAAGTTCTAGTTGTGATGTTGATTTATTATGGGAAAGGTGTGAAACCTTGAGCACCCCGTAGTTGTGATGTTGCTTGCTTGATTGGGGGAAAGGTGTGAAACCTTGAACACCCCCAAGTTGTGATGATGTTTGAACTTGCTAGTGATGTTTGCATATGTGAATTTGATATATATACATACATGGATTTTATGTTTGTGTTATGATTTTGTGTGAATGCAATGCATGTTTAATGAAAATGTTTTTATGGAATACCTTATGGATGATTAATGCAAGCTAAATTATGTATGTGCCTAATGCAATTAAATGCATAATGAACCTAAGCTATATAAGAGGGATGCACGGTGTTCGAATGATCTTTTTATAGTTCAGAAATTTTATTGGTCATGTTTGATGTCCACTTTTTTGTAATTAGGGGTATCCAATTTTAACGACTTTATGCAACTTGACGTATGATGCACGCATGAATGTTGACATGGAAGAAGATATGTATGTTGTAATGGAAGAAGATATGGATGTTGATATGGAATGAGTACTGCATCATTTTCAAAAACTCAAACATACTAGTGTTATCAACAAAACTCACTTGGGTTGTTTAACTTTATTTAGGACCAATGTGTGTGCAAGTGAGGTTCAATTACCAAATCTTTGAGTGTGAAAATGACCCTATCAATCAAGAACTAGTGTGTGTGAATGTGAAGTTCATTGACCCACTATGAGTAAATTGGGCATGACCTATTATGAAGATTACCTAAAGCTAGCTTGCCCTTATGTGCGGTCAGAGGTCTTATTTTTTGCCAAGGATACATGTCGCCCCGTATGAGCTTACTCCACTTCCAGTCAGGCATCTATAGCCCCGATGAATATTCACTCCATAGTCCAATGGGATTTTATCTTTTAGGCCTTGGGGATGACTACCCATCCTTTTCAAGGGTGTGTAGTACAAATCCTTACTACTTTAGGGATCAAGGGTATTTGGGAGTTTTATTTGTTAATTTTGTATAAAGCTTTGGGGAATCAGATTCTCAACTAAAGTTTGATGAGAATTGTTAACCTATCCTTACTACTCTATGTTTTTATGCTTATATTTTAAGAGTAATTGAGGTAATGGTGAAAACCACTATTTTTTCTTTGGACTATGTTGCATGATGGGACAAGCGAGGATTATCCATTTTTGCTTCAAGGTACTACCTAAGTATGGCACTAACCCTCCTTGACTCATAATGTTTTTAAGATGTGATGGAATGTGATTGGTTCAATATTGTGTTTGGAATCAATTGACATCGCTCAAGATTTTCTTAGTGTGTAAATTATGCTTTTGGTCCTAAAGAAAATTTGACATACACTTGGAGGTTTCTTAGCTAGGGCATCAAATCTTCAATTCTCTCTATCTCCGCTTCACTAGGGCATCAACAAATTCTTCTCCAAGTATATCTCTTAATCTCTAGGTTCCAGTGTTTGGGCATTTGCAAAATACCCTATTTATAATCCAACCTAGGGTTTTCTTAGGGTTTTAGCCTAGAAATTTTGATTGTGTGGCTAAGATTAAGTCATATCCTAGGGTTGAGATTACTTTTTGAATGTGACATGGATTAATGAAAATGGATGGTGGAGATTAAATGAAATCAGACGGCTAAGGTTAATTGAGCTTATTTATATATATTATATAATAAATATATTAAAATATAATAAAATATTATATAAAATATAAAATATTTTAAAATAATATTAAAATAACCCCAATTAGTCTAGGAAATGGTAGGAAGGTGTATTTGGGCCAAATAATTGGCGGGAAGGTGGAATGGAAGACAAGTGGGTGGTGGGATGGTTAGGATGGAGGTTTAGTGGCTGTGATTTGGTGTCTACACAAGGAACTCCCAATTAGAGGCCCCAAATAGGTAACCTCTTCTACCCAATCATGGCAAGGGTTTTTACAAGTGGCAACACTTGCCTCACATACCAATTCTTGCCCCTTTTCCATAGATTCCCTATTTGGGATATAAAATGAGGTGTGTTCACCCAATTTGAAAAAGAAGAGTTGAAGCATTTTACAATGGAGTGCTACTCAATTCTAACCTCACCTTTTACCATCACATTTGCCCTCACATTTTCTTGAAACCCTCTTCATTTTAAGGTGCTTTTAAGGCCATACAAAAACCACTATATTCATTCCAAAACTAGTCATATTGGAGAGCAATTTGACCATATTTACTGACAACACCTTTAGGACAACTTTAGACTAGATCCCTTTGGAATTGGTGATAAATTCCAATCATATTTGTAACCGTCCCACCTAGGGATGGTTAGTAGTAGGTGGTTACACATATTAGATATGGTTAAAAAATAGTAGGTAATCTTGAGTAAATTCCACCATAGATCATTTTGGAATGTCTAGATTAACCTTATGGTCAATTTTGGAGAGATTTGGAGCTGTTTTGATGGTCCAATTGGAGCTTTCATTGTTGCAAGTCTAGTTTTCCCTAACAGGGATGGTCACAGTTGCTGCTAACATTTTCCCTTCATTTTATGCTTATATCTCTCCAAAACCATCTAGATAACATCATGCTTGAATTATAGATCATTTTTAGTTGTTTTGATTTATGATAGATAAGTTTTGTTAATTCTAGATGCATGCTTTCTATGTTTTCAAGGTTTTAAATCTATAATACATATGCTATTAACCAATTTCAATCCCTTGTGTGTAGGTGCAGTTATGCTATACAGGAGGGAGGAGCTAAGAGGAACATAAGGATAGGCCCAATACTAGCTCTCGAGTGTGGGATGTGAAATGAACATTAGAGCACGCCATTAAGAACCTTGAAGGGATTAGATTCCTTCTATCTTGTAATATTGAAATGTATCAAGTTGAAAATCCCTAAAAGGGGGATGTATTGTAATACTATTTGAATCCATGAGTGAATAAATACAAGGACAAATCCACTTATTTTCATATTACTCTTTATTTTAGTAGATTACTTATTGTGCACTTTCCCTTTGAATGCTTTCTTTAATCTGCTTTACATTTCAATAAAGAGCCCTTACAGAAATGTCATAAATATCATGATCATCATTGAAGAAGCAAAATTTACAGTATCACCTTAAGTGTTCTTTATTGTAATGTTAAGAATATTAAAGCAAGCATTCAAATGGAAAGTGCACAATAAGTAATCTACTGAAATGAAGAGTAATGTGCAATAAAAAAGGTGGATTTATCCTTGTATTCATTCACTCATAGATTAAAATAGGATTACAATACATCCCCTTGAGGACTTTATAATTTGATACATATCAATATTACAATGATACAAGGGATCTAATCCCTTGCAAAGGGTCTAAATGGTGTGCTCTATTGTTCATCTCGTATCCCACACTCGAGAGCTAGTATTGGGCCTATCCTTTTGTGCCTCTTATATCCTACCTCCTATATAGCATACCTGCACCTACACATAAGGGATTGAAATTGGTTAATAACATTTGTGTTTATATATTGAAAACTAAGAAAACATAGAAAGCATGCATCTAGAATTAACAAAACTTATCTATCATAAATCAAAACAACTACAAATTATCTATAATTTAAGCATGATAATATCTAGATGGTTTTGGAAATATCTAAACATAAAATTAAGGGAAAATGTTAGCAAAAACTATGACCATCCCTGATAGGGACAACTAGACCTACAACAATGAAACCTCTAATTGGACCATCAAAATAGCTCTAAATCTCACCAAAATTGACCACAAGGCTAATCTAGATGTCCTTAAATGACATATGGTGGAATTGAAAAAAAATTCCCTACTATTTTATAACCATCCCTTATAGGTGCAACCACCTACTACTAACCGTCCCCAGGTGGGACGGTTACAAATCTACTTAGAATTATCACCAATTCCAAAGGGATATGGTCTAAAACTGTCCTAAAGGTGTTGTCAGTAAATGGGATCAAATTGCTCTTCAAATAACAAGTTTTAGAATGAATTTAGTGTATTTTAGATGCCCCTAAATGTGCCTTCAAATGAAGATGGTTTCAAGTAAATGTGAGGGCAAAAGCAATGGCAAAAGTGAGGGTAGAATTGGGCAGCACTTCGTTGTCAAAATGCTTCAACTCTTCTCTTTAAAATTGGGTGAACATACCTCATTTTATAGCCTAAATATTGCATCTAGGGCAAAGGGGTAAGTATTGGCATGCGAAGCAAGTGCCACCACTTATCAAAACCCTTGACACGATTGGGTAGAAGAGGTTACCCATTTGGAGCCTCTAATTGGGAGTTCTTAGTCTCCATGACAGGATCCCAATCAATTTTTGGGGATTGGTCAGAGAACATGGTAGTAATTGATTGTCATTTCTCCACCCCTTTGACTTTTTGGGTGTCTTTTTAGGGACTTTACCACCTAGGGATGATTTTGGATGGCCATCCCTAGGTGGGACGGTCACTATCTGTGACCATCCCTTGGTGGGATGGTCATAATGATATGCCCCAAAACCTCCAAAATTGTCTGGGACCTTCCCAAAAGTTCTATGGAGCTCTATATTACCCTAGAGGGTTGCCTAATTGGGCCATATGATGTCGATAAGAGTGGCTCAGGTAGCGCATTGGTAATATTATCCGATTTACGTGATTTTAGTGTCTACAGATGTACATGCCGTCAAGCATATGATAGTCACACTTGCATAATATAAGTCCAGAAAAATAGTGGGGAGACAATCATTTTTATACTAGATGCATGTAGAAACATGATTCTATTATAGAACTATTCCATTCATTGGATCTCAATTATGGTCTTTATTTTTATTGGTCATTTCAATAAGAGGAATTAGAGGGTCTAAATCCTCTCAAAGCACTTAAATAATTCAAAAGAAATCAAAAGTTTTGATTTTTCTCTACATATCAATATGTTTAGGTGAATTGAATGATGAGGAAATGTGTGGATACCACCTATTAATGTTAATATTAGTGGATAGTTATAGATACAAAACATTGGAAAAAAATACTACGTCAGAATTATCACCTATACAATATAAAATAAAGTAAAGAATTATCAAAGTAAAACTAGTTTCAACTATATATAATACTTGGTTTATCTTATAATTAATTATATATTAGCTAGTTAAATATATTCAAGGTGAATATGGTAGGCCCAAACAAAGCAAACAATTTGGTAGTTGACTAGACCATCATACTCATGAAAATTGAGATAGCTTAGAGATATGAGTTTTACAATTACAATTATACTTCAACCATAAAAAATATAGATGGACTACAACCAATAGTATTACACATGGCTCACCTCATGTTAAAGAGATCCCAAGAAGTAACTAACTAATACCTATAGAATACTAAGTCATTTATTTAAGTCTATGGAATCACTACATATCCATTTTTCCTACTAGCTTTTATTCCTAGTTATATCTTTGCCTATGAGTATGTGCATTATCTCAACCAAATGGATCAAAATTATCATGAATATTAGAATAATTAGGTGTTTTACATAGTGAAAAATAAATATCTCATAATTACCCCAAGTTAAAGAAGTGTTTCGATCATGTAGAGGAGAGACTTGAAGAATTTTACCTAGAGAATATAGAAAATTTTGGGTCATAAAATCCCAATAATATCTTTGTCTGAAACCTAAACATATGCAATGTAAATATTATCTAGATCCATGAAAATAGTCCAATATTCTAGTAAGAGAAGAACTTAGATGGTAAGTTTCTTTAAAAATTAAATTTAGCACTTGATTATGAGGATGTATACTAGAGGCTACAAATAAAAAGTTCTCCTTGATTTATTTTTTATAAGAAAAGTCAGCCATATGATCTAGAGACTTACAAGTTGAATCATAAATAGATCACCATCTTGTAAAATAATTGCAAATAAAGTCTTGATAAAATAATTACATGGTGATGTTTTAGGATTAAGATGAATAACTTGAGGGACAAAGTCATGATGATCAAACTAGACACATATTTCCCTAAAAGTTGGGATAAAAACCACCTTACCATTGCAACATCCACCCCAAGTAGCTACCCAAGAAATAACTACCTCAAATGGTTATAACTCAAATAATAATATCCCAATAAATTGAATAATTATCCTCTAGAATTAATGGATTACCTAATATTTTAATACAATAAACTAAACATCCAAATGGCACCCTCCATATACCTTTCGACCAACCAAAAGATACACGGGAGTCCTACTAGGCATCCATAAAAATTTTCATAAATAAAAAAGGAGTAGTTATATCACAAATTATGGTCTATATAGGTATAAATGGCTTAGATATACAAGGAAATTAGATGGTAGACCCATTAACTATATAAATAACCTAAACATATGGAAAACCAAATATTTGTTCTACAATGAAACCCCCATCCATTAAACCCTCAAACCTAGTAGCTAAGGATTTCAACTCAAAAATCAATCTAACATTTGATTATGGTTGTAGTGAAGCTAGTGATTACAACCAAGAAGTATAAATTAGGTGAGAAAATAAATCAAAAACTAGTAAGCTTCCTCAAAATAGGAAAAAAAATACTAATGAAATCATATCGGTTCTTTATGAATAAAAATAAAATGAGTAAGCCATATTAGGTGAAATATGGACAATAAAAGAAGATGAAGAATAAGAGGAAGCATGAGGATAAAAAGTGGAGGAATCCAAAGAATATTATGCATTCAAACAAGATCAAATATCTAGGATAAAAATTACCCCATATGATATTTGGTCACAACAAGTCACTCCTCCAAATTCATTCATAATAAGCACTATGGACACAAAATTAGTCATCTCTATGGTTACTACTTTTACCATATTTGGTTTCACTTGCATATCACTTCTTTTTATATATCCTACTCATAAATTAACACTTATTCTAATCCATATTCTACCACTGTACCTCCTTCCACTATCATTCTATTTACCTACCCCTCCCTCACAATAGCCACAACATTCATGATCATAATTGCATCCACTATTCCTTCTCCTTATATGGAATCAAGCATAACATATATTACTTCACTCCTTGCATTGGCCAAAATGTTTACTATTGCATATTATATTATAATGATTGTGATTATTTACACCACTTTAATCATGTCCACAACATCCACCATTTCACCCACTACTATCATCACCACTCCACCATCTACTCGAACATTAATGACATAAACACTATAATCCATACCACTGCATACTCATTCACTCTAATTGTGTTAGTTTATATCACCACTCCTAAAATGATGTTAATGGTTCTTTTAATCACTTCCACCATTTTTCTATACCAACAACATCAGTGATAAAATAGAGTGCCAAAGTAGTCTGTACTGACTACCAACACTACATGAAAAGGTAAAAATACAAGAGTCATATTAAAAATATGAACAACATCCTTGATGATAAGTGCATAGATATTCAAAAGTAAGGAAAAGTAGCTGAAATAACTTATGCTTCAGTTGGATACCAAGAGAAATGACAAAAATAATTTTTTTAATGCAACAACTAGAACAAGTGCAAAAAGAAGATAAATTTATAAAGCAAGAGAAAGATATGGAGATCACCAACATAAAGGCTTAGAAATAAAAATTATGTAAGGGTGTTAAAGAATAAAATACTAATGATAAGTCCTTAGATTTTTTCAAAGTTATGCTAGATTCCATTTGGGATAAATACACATCAAGGCAAAGAGGCTCAATCAATTTTTATAGTGCATCAAAGAGCATGAAGATGCCAACAAAGATATTGATGTTGTGATTGGGGTTTGAAAGATAAATTGGGATAAAATCCTCTCCTTTCTATATCATCCTTTTTAAAGTAAACAATAAATATCTTATTTAATTTAAGCAAATTGGCCTTGCCAAATGAGAGATACTAATGTGGCAAAAATGTGTTGAAGAAACATAAAATAAATTGGATGAGTGTATTGAGGCCATGAAAAACCTCAATAATTAGCTGATAAAATGATATACAAGATCACTTAGATAGTCAATCAAGGCATTCTATATATGGTATCAAGATAAGGTAATCCAATATCCATCAAAGTGTATACAAATTTAACTAAAGAACATTAATCTCACATGTCTAACCTTGATAATATGTCACTAGAATATAGAGTTAGTTTAGCTATCATGACAATCATACATTTGAACATGCTATGATTATATGTGAGGAGAATAACAAACTCAAAGGATATTTTTTTTCTTAAAAAATAAGGAGATTTGGATATTGTGTTTCAAACACTAAATCAAGTGTAGGTAGCTTCTTATGAAAATTATATGCAATACTTGCACAATTTTCCCTTTAGATTGGGATAGTATCCTAAATTATTATAGTTCTCATTAATTTCTTCAAATTATTTGATTCATCTATCACTCATGTTTTTTGAGAACTTTTAACCCAATGAAAAACAAATGTTGGTATTCATCACCAAGTAAGAATGGTGCTCCCATTAATCAATCATTAATTAATCACATTATTTCAAGTGGAGTAAATATTGATTGATAAATTACGTAGAAGCATAGGAAAACTCAAATTAATAAGCTAAAAATTTGTATGGTATCTCTTAGAATGAAAAATATCTATAATAGACAATGTTGGAGGTGTTGATCCATTGAGTGAGGTTGATCCATAGAAGGTGTAGATCCCCTACAACCACCAAATTTGCCAAATTGTCTATATACTACAGGTTTCAACCTACTAATAGATATTTTAATATTCAATCCATTAAATATTGAACTAATAAATCAAAGCATGATGAAATTATCATGACATCCCATCAACCAATTGTATGACAAATCAACAATGGAGACAAAAATACAAAAATATTTTAAAGGTTGGCATTGATCTACTAGGACATAAAGATAGCATGATGTCATCATGTTCATTGGAAAAAATAGGAGAAAATGAATTGAATACTAATATGAAGAAGGTCTACCACTTTACATGTTAGCCATAATATACCCCACTCAATCTACATGGAAGAAACTAAATCACAAACTAACCAATCAACCAAGGGTGAAGGAGCATTAAAAAATATGACATGTTACCTACCAAATAAATTGTCAAGTCCCATAAAATTTGAAGGATAATAAATTAAGGTAACAAAGGAACTAATTATTCAAAGGATAATAATACAAACCTACTATGACATTAACATAATGTCACATAGACCAATACAATGACAAGTCAATAGAGCAAGAAAAAACATACAAGACTCTACGTGCAAGTACTAATTTATTGGGGGATAATGATGAGATAAAATAAACACCTACATAAGTATGTCTATTTTTTAGAGGGAGATTAAACAAGTTGAGGTGGAAACCATTAGATAATTTACAATCAATAGGGGATAGATAGTTGGAAAAGTAAATGACAAAATGTTAGATTGAATAAGGAAATTGATGATTATATGCTTGATAAAGGTCCATCAAAACATAATCATCGATGATATTGAAGGTACTAATCCATTGATGGATTAGGATAATGTTAGTTGATCTACCAACTAGTTCTAAAATTTAATCAATATCTTAGGTGGGAAACATAGAAGATGTTAAAAATCAAGGAAAATAGTGTCCATTTTTTGAATTTAGTATCCAAATAGAAATTCATATATACGAAAGCATATTTTTAGGAAAAAATTGCATGGAACTCAAGAAAGTAACTATTTATAGAAAAAAGAAATGCTCAATATTTACATCCATGTTAGCTTTTGAGGATGTATATTAAAGGAAATGCAACCACAAGATGTGAAATAAGTAAGCTATGATAACTATATGATAATGACACTATAATATGCAGGAAAATAATGAGATAAACTTTTGCAATAACTCAGTAATATACCATTAATGAAAGCTCACAAAAATAGTACAATGCAATATAATGGAGGACTTGAACACTCCAAAATTTTCAATGAAGAACTACATTGTACCTACTCACTCCCATAGTAACATTGTCTCTCTCTCACTCTCTCTATCTCTCACTATATTAAAGGCCTATATATAGGAAGATATGTGCCTTGGCCTTTACTCTACCCATGACTCTTCATCTACCTTATCCTATGACTCATGTACATGTGGACTACATGCACATTTACATCATTGCACATTCTAACACTTGTGCATTTATTACATTGCATGAAGTAACTACTCAAAACTTACTCTAAAGTAAACTCCTACTCTAGTTATGTACCCAAGGTGGTACATTGACATGTACCAAATAATGTAATATACTCTAACACCCCCCTGTATTACATTATTTGGGTATTGAAGACTTTAGTCTTCAATATGGATCTTCGTCTTGGTTTTGGAATTTGTACTCTTCTTTTTTGCTTTCTTTATTCTGCTCCATGTCTGTATCCTATTCAAGCAAGTAGTTAGTATCTTCATAAAATGCTATCTTTGTTGAGAGAGCTTTAACTTCATGTTCCTCTGTAGGTTCTTCCAGTTCTTGAATTTCTTGGATTTTGTGAACTAAGTGCCCTTTTTTATTCCCTTCTCGATATTGCAATTGAGGATAATTATATTGATTATGAGAAGGATATGAATACTGAAATTGTTGTTGATGTGGACTATACTGATTCTGATATTATCTTGATTGGAATGGCCTGTTTGGTTGGCTTCCATATTTTGTCTGATTTCCTTGATACTGATTTCTAGGATTGAATTTGTAGTAGTTGGTACTATGTCCTTTCTTCTTGCAGACTTGACAATATCTATTATTCCATGGTCTTCATCCTTTTGAGGATGAGGTAACATTTCCCTATGGATTATATTTTGAAACTAATGCATTGTTAGTCATTTCATCTTTAACTATATTTTCCACCTCATATTCTTGAAGAATATTGACTAACTCATCAAAAGAAGTATCTTTACTTAGGATTTGTAAAGATGTAACTAAGTGCTTGTAGTTGTCTGGAAGTGCTCTCAAGGTTACTTGAACAAGGAACTTATCTTCAACCTTTTCTCCTAAGGTTAATAATTTTCCTTTTATATCTACTACTTTCCTTAGGAATAGTTCTATACTTTCACCACTATTCACTTTTAGAGAATGTAATTGAGTTTGAAGATTTAAGATAGTGGCTTTATTCTTCCCTTCAAATATTTTGGCTAAGGTTTTCCATGCTTCTGTAGATGTTCCTACTGAACTAATGTAGGGTTGTATTTCATCTGTAATGGCAAAAGTTATTATCATTAATGCTTTTGCTTCATTTTATTCAAACTTTTGAATCTCACTATCACCTGAAGTAGGTTTTTCTTTTGTTCCTTTGACTATTTCCCAAAGTTTTTCAACTATCAAAATTGCTCTTACTTTGTTTTTCCATGAAGAGTAATTTGGTCCTCTAAGTAATTGGGATTCAGTGAGAATGAATTTGTTCATTGTCATGATGATATTTGTAGACTACCTTATACCTCCTTAGTTTTAAGTATATGCTCAACCTTGCTAAGAACTTTTCAATTTTACAAGTTTTGTAAAATACCTTCTATCTAGCAAGTGTTTGAATGCACTATGAAACTTGATAGTATGCTTAGCTTTCTTAGTTTAAGTTGAATTCCTTTTGTCTCCCTAATGTTCAACTTTAGTTTCTTGCCTTATGTCTCCCTATTGATTAGTAAGTAGAAAGCTAAAGATAAATAGTGATGCACCTTCAAGTTTTAATAAGGTTCTTTTCCTTCAAGACCTTTTAGTTGGATTAATGTCTCATAAATTAATGTAAGAGACTAATGTAAAATGCAATTTCCAACTTCTAAGCAATTAATGGTTTTGCTCCTTCAATTTTCAATGGTTCAATTTTCTAAATTCCAAGAAACTAAAATTTGAAGTAGTATACCTTATAACTCCCTAATTTGGAATTTTAGAAAGTAATAATATTTGCAAATTAATATTTCAATTTTTCCAATGTTGAAAACCTTATATCTCCTAAATTAATTATTTGCAAATATTGTAATGTTTAAATCTCAAGCAATTTATAATATCTTCTAGGATATACTCCCTTTGCTAAAATTGCTTTCTTACTCTCTAAGGTTGATATTTCAATGCATTAATAAATAACTTTCAACCTTGTATTAGGCACCTTATAACTCCCTAAACTTAGGAAAGCAAATATTAAATAATGTAAAGCTTTTACCTTCCTTGTAAAGTGTATTGTGCAAGTTGATTGGTCTATGGAGTGACTCTTTAATCCAAGCATGTATTTTTGGTCTCCTATGTATGGCAGAGATCAATCAATGTTCATGGGTGCCTTCTTCTCCTCCTTAATGGCGCTTTGACTCCCTTATTTAATGCTTGATTGTGTGCCTTCTATTCTCACTCTCTGCTTAGACTTGGGTGCTTTAATAGACGTTGTCCCTTCTTGATATTTTGGTTGCATGGTGCATACGTTGCTTGGGTGAATGTTGGTTATATTCTTGATGAGTGCTCTTATCTTCCTTACAATAATTATGATTCCTTCTAGCTTTCAAATGATTATTTCAATGCTCACGATGGGTGTTACTTTGTCATGGGTGCTCCCTTCCTATGTAGGCATTAGAATGAATATGAGGTGCCTTCTTTTGTTGTGCCAAGTGGCACAAGATGCCTTGGCTCTAGATTGCAAGTGGTGCTCCTTTCCCTTGCATGTAATGATACCTTCAACATCTTTTATTCCCTGAATACTTCTTGCCAATGAATGCACTATGAGTCTTATCTTCAATGCTTTCTCTCAAGTGAATGGTGATGCTATTCTCCCATGAAGTTGGCTCCAGCTATGGTGGTTCTATGGTACTCCAACATTACCCTCTATGGTGATGATTTTACTCCAGCAATGGTGGTTCTATGGTGCTTCAACATTACCCTCTTAGGTGATGATTCTTCTTAGTTGGTGGTTCATCTATTGCTTGGGTAATATACCTTTGTTTTCACCTTATGTAAGCTTTAGTCTTGTACCTTGCACTTATTTATCCTTCATGCTATTCTCCTTGCTTTACATTGGACTTGTAATGGATGTAAAGCTACCTTACGTAGGCTTTGATGTTGCAGGTTAATGTTGCTTGTAGATGCTCGATTTGGTGATAGATTTGGTGTCTTTAGACACCTTGAAACTCGGCTATTTGAGCCCTTCATTGGCTCTCTTCCCTTGCTTAAAGTTTTCTCTACAAACTTGATGATTTGGCCACTTTGTAGACATAGGATGCTTGCTATTTTAGTGTCTTTGAGACACTCTATCTTCTATCCTCCTTTGCTACATAGGACAAGAGAGATATGGTGCAATAATGTAATGCAAATAGTTAGAATAAAATACCCTAACTTGCACCAAAGTTTTGAAGTCTTTAAATCTCCTTTTGCAAGATTTCTTTCTTCCTTGATGAGGTGGCTACTTGCTCTACTCCTTGGTGGCAAATAATGATATAATTTTGCCCTCATTACTAGACAACTTTCTCCAATAATTATTTTTCTTGGTTAACTTAGCAATAATAAATCCAAGCTCTTAATCATGCAACTAAAATCCCTTTTGAATGGCTTAACTTTGCACTAATTTTCACCTTAACTTAAATACTTAATGCACCTTTAATAACTAGTATGATGCAATAGTAATTTCTCCTTATTTCTCCTTTTAATGAACTCTTAATCTATGCAACCTTCACTTAAGAGTAATGTCTTCTTTATTTTCAGTAAAAGATAGGATGTTGATATTTTTCTTTCTTTTAAAATATATCTAACTCCTATTTTTGATGTGCAGGTATTAACCTTATAAGAAACTATCTTCTACACTCCCTTGAAGACTTAAATATGCAACCTTCTCCTTGCAACTTTTAAACTCTAATATGGTGCTTAATGAAACTTAATAATGAACCAAATAAGTAATGTTCAAGTAATGAACTTTTTGCACCAAAGTTGCTTACCTCAATGACCTCTATAGATGATGGATATCTTGGTGATTTGAATCACCTAAATGCTGCCTTGTAATGGATGAAATTGTAGCTCTTCCTTGTTGTCCAAAATAACTCTTTAGCTCACCTATTTGCAGCTTTGAAACTCCTCTAACTTGCTGCCCTAAAACTGTAGTTTGGTGGCTTTAATTCTCCTTCATGATGCTCCCTTGAATTCTATAAATTAGAAGCTAGTAATGCTGCCCAAATTGCTACCTTTTATAGTCAATTTCTCCTTCGAAATGTTGTCCTTGAATCTCCCAAATTTGGTAGGAAACTCCTCCAAATCACAACTGAGATTTATCTCCTAGAGACCTTCAATTTTCTACTATAAATTCAACAATCTCCTATCTCTGAAATAACCTTCAAGCCTTCAATGGCAATCCCCAAATCTCTCAGATTTGGTGGCTTCTCTATCTCCTTTCTCCTTCAACCTCCTTATCAAATTTTGACTTCAATATTGGCCTATCTAGTGGCCTTCTTCTCAAGATTTTGACTATCTTGAGGTCTTCACTATTCTCCTCCAAAATTTGGCAAACTCCTTGCCAAATTCTTCTCCTTTTGGGCTTGTTGTCGAATGGCGATAATTGTCCCAAATTATACTCTATCAAGAACTCCTCCTTGCTAGTAAATTTCTCCAATGAGTTCTCCTAGGAACTCCTTCAATGGCCTTCTCAAACTTGGTAATAAGGCTTTCCTAGCCTTCTCCTTCTTTCTCCTTGAGACCTCTTCTCTAGGGTCTTCAATTTCATAGCTTCTCTAGTCTTCTCAATGAGACCTTTTCTTCAATATTCTACTGTGGAAGTTTTGCAATGAGATCTCCCTCTTGGATCTCTGAAATCTGTTGCTTTTGGAATCTGGAACAGGACTTTTGCTAGTCCTTCTCTATCTTCAATCTTCCAAAACTGGAAGTTCTTCAATGGGACCTCTTGTGGGTCTCTTCAGCTTCTCAGGTTGATTTCTCTTCTCCTTCAATCTGCAATTTGTAGTCTTCAATCTTCAATGGAGATCACCAACCTCCAATATTCTCCTGGACTCTTCTCTGGAGTCTCTTCTTCCTTCAATCTGCAATAAGGCTTCTCTAGCCTTTTCTCTCTTCTACAATCTATAGGTCTGCAACTCTTGCAATGGGACCTTTTTCTTAGGCCTCCAAATATTCAATCTTCCATTTGTTGCTTCTAGTACTGGATTGATTCCAAAGAAGATATTCTTCCTAGCTCTTTGTAGGAAGCTTCCCAACTTTCTTTGAATCTCCTTTTCCTGCAACAAAGTATTAGAAACTGTAATGGAAGAAACTCTAAATCTAGAGATAATCAATCTTCACTAGTTGATTTGTCAATCTAGTGGAATCAATGTTGAGTCCTAGTCTTCACGAGTTTTTCTGCAACTCTGTGGAAAGACTCCAGCCAAATGTATTTTCAGAAATTCTGAAAATGAGATTTTTGATCTCCTCTCAATCTCTCTTGTGGCTCTCCCTATTTCCTATCGATCTACCATGTGCTTTGATACCACTGTTAGCTTTTGAGGATGTATATTAAAGGAAATGCAACCACAAGATGTGAAATAAGTAAGCTATGATAAGTATATGATAATGGCACTATAATATGCAGGAAAATAATGAGATAAACTTTTGCAATAACTCAGTAATATGCCATTAATGAAAGCTCACAAAAATAGTACAATGCAATATAATGGAGGACTTGAACACTCCAAAATTTTCAATGAAGAACTACATTGTACCTACTCACTACTATAGTAACATTGTCTCTCTCACTCTCTCTATCTCTCATCTCTATACTCTCTCTATTAAAGGCATATATATAGGAAGATATGTGCCTTGGCCTTTACTCTACCCATGACTCTTCATCTACCTTATCCTATGACTCATGTACATGTGGACTACATGCACATTTACATCATTGCACATTCTAACACTTGTGCATTTATTACTTGCATGAAGTAACTACTCAAACCTTACTCTAAAGTAAACTCCTACTCTAGTTATGTACCCAAGGTGGTACATTGACATGTACCAAATAATGTAATATACTCTAACAATCCATGTAACTACAAGTTGCATTATTTTGGAAATTTGAAGAAAAAATAATAGAATTAGATATTTTTGGAAAATTGAATGCTTTTTTTTTATTTTCATGCATGTTTAGAATTTTATTTTAATTTTAGCATATTTTAAACAATTGCTCTTAGAAATAAGTGCTACAACATAGTTGTAAGCATTCTTTTGGTGATCTAGAGATTGTTTCATCATTTTGCCTAATATAATTCTCAAAAACTTCTACATAGTAATATTCATCAATTATGCATGGTCTTTCATTATTTATTTGTGTGTATGCTTTTTTTTATCTTGCTATTGTTGAATGCAAAAGTTGTTTATAGCTATTTAGTTTCAGTTTTTCTACTCTTTTTTGTTATTTTAATGATTATATATTGTAAGTTATTTAGGACCAAGTCTAATGTGGCTTTGAAATATTTGTAAAACCAAATGAGATTTCTTAATCACAAATATATTTAGATTTTTTGCATGTTCTAACCCTTTTATTCCATAGTTTTATTAAGAATAATACATAAATAATCAGGAAGCCAACCCTCTTTGGAGGTTGACCAAATGCAAACTTGATAATTCAATATTAGTATGGCCTATGGAATAAGACAACCATTAGGTACTTCAACAATCATTAATCTAAGTTATTTCTAAATAATATAAGAATATATATAGTGAAACAATCTCCGAATTTATAAATCAAAAGGAGAATTAGCAAAAATAATTAAATGATCGAATATCAAGGTAAACTTATTAATGAAGTGGGAAAATGTGGCTTCTCTATAAATTATTTTTTTAAATATGATTTTTATCATATACATGCATTTTTATTATTTGTTTATCTTTGAATATTTACTATAAAAATCACAATTGAGACAAAATATTAACTAAAACTTTGATTGGTATCTAGGGATTTAACATGGTATTATATATGAGTGGTATATAGTAGCTGGCATAAGCCACAAATCATCTAATGTTTATTGTAATAAGCTTATATTGTAATGGCAATTTTGCTATGATTATGGTTATGCCCTTCCCTAGTATTATTGGTGAAATTTTATGAAGAAGGAATCATGGATTTGTGATATCATCAAGTATTACATTGTAATCATCTTGTCCATAATATGGATTATGAGACTTTACTATCTCCAAGTAACACTTTTGTATTGATACATTTTGTGGATTCATTATTTCCTTTAAGGATATTAATTTGTATTGTCCTACATAAAGAATGATCTCTATATTCATCACTTATATGAACTTACATTGTTCATTAATTATTTGTTATTTTCTACATACTGGATGATTATTTGTATTGTTGAGTATCAAAGTTCCTAAAAAACATTTTTTAATATTTTTATTAGGTATATATCTATACTAAACATGGGAATACTTTAAGACTAGTTTCAAAGTTAGTTTAAGTTTTGAAAATACTTGTTTTATTGTAAATGGTCTACATTCTTTGACAAATTTCTATATTTTCTAAAAATAACCCATTATCCACTATCTTGAAACTTGAAAACCGTCAATGCATTTGGGATAAAGAATTACAACATAAAAACATTTAAGGGATTGAGTTAACTAAAAATAAGTTAGATATCTATCCAAAAATACATAATAATGCTAGCTTAATTCAAAAATTAGGGCTGGTAATCCTCTATTAAAAAGTTTATATTGTCCTTATTTTTTCCTAATACACCATCATGAGCTTGGGGTAGTCGATTTACCACTTGTATAAGTGATAATTTCAACAAAATGACACATATACTCCCTTCCATCCTTACAATTGATTAAAATTTATTGTTCCTCTTGTTTGCCCTGTTCCATACTTTTTTGAAGGGTTCTTTCTTATCTTTTTGATCTGGGACGTCCCTGGGAACTTCCCTATGGTTTTTGGGTTGCTTAAGGATTCTTTTCCTTGGAGTTATCAGCTATATCCTAGGTTTTTTTTAGAGTTCTATTTGAAGTTGTGGTTCTAAAGGTTTGTTGGTGCGGTGCTTGTAGTTTGGGTGTTTGGCTTCTTGAGCAACTCTTCATAGTAACTTAATGGTTTGGAATTGGCCACATGTTTATTCATGTGGTACTGCTATCTGGGTTTCTAGTTGTAGGCTTTATGGTGGATTTGTAGTTTCCTTCATGGCTTGGGATGGTCCTCTGTTCTTATTGTTTTTGTAATCCTATTGCACTTCCTTACTGGTTTCCTGAAGCTAGTTGTCAGTGGTGTTGGTCCTTGGGGTTTTTATTGTCTTATTTTGGATTTATGAGCAATTCTTCATAGTATTTCAATGGCTTTGGGATTACCATGTGTTTATTCCTATGGTGCTTCTCTTTGGGCTTCCGAATGTGGGCTTTGTGGTGGGATTTCAACATTTTTCATGGCTTGTTGTGATCCTACTGGATTTCCTTTTTGGTTCCTTGAAATTATTCATTGGTAGTGTTTGTATTTCCTTGGGGTTATTACTACTTATTTGGTCTGGTGAGGGACCTCCTTAACACCTATAGCTCGATATCCCATGGATTCTTCTGCTTGGGCTCCCTAGGATATTTTTTCCTCTTTCCCATGGCTTGTAGTGTTGTGATGTTGTTTCCTTTGATCTTGTGGGCTTCTTAATAGCTTCTTCCTACATTTTTGGTGGTTTTTATATCTCTTCCTACTTTTTAGGGGGGTTTTGGTTTTTTTCTAGTTTCTCAATTTTTTCTACCCAGATTTTGGTTTTTCCCTACATGGGATGTAGCATTTTCCAAGATTCTGGTATTCCCCTATGTGGGATGTTGTTATTTCCCAAATTCTAGTTTTCCCTGTGTGGGATGTTGCATTTTCTTACCTATTGTGCTGTTTAAATTTGTAACTAGGTGGTATTGTTCCTTCGTTGATTTTTTTTCACTTTTTCTCTTTTTCGCTGGGCGGGCTTTTTAACTTTTGCCTTTTTTGCTTTTTTCTTGCTTTGGGTGTGATTTATTTGCATCCTTCCTGAAGGTGGTCCTTAAGCCTATCCTGAAGACTTTTCTTTAGCCTATCCTAAAGGATTTCATCAAGCCTTTCCTAAATTCCATCCTTGGGCTTTCCTGCAGCCTTTCTTGTGGCCTTTTTTAAAAAGTGTGATGACTTGTTGTAATCAGGTTTTGGGTCCCTTGATAGAAACCCAATTTAATTTAAATTTAACCAATCAAAAAATATTTTGTATATTATATAGTATTTATTTCTTTGAGACTAAATGAATATATTGCATATTTAAGAATAATAAATAAATAATAATCAATGAAGATTTTTTTGGAGATATTACATTATTTGGTAGCATATGGTACATTTGTAAATATTAGAGTAGGGAGTGTGAGTTATATTTTGTCTAACAAATGTGTCAATATGTGACAAGAGTCCAAAGGTTATGTATTAAAGTGTGCAAGTGTGTAAAGTGTGAGAGAGTGCAAAGTGTCATGTAAGTCAAGAGTCATAGGTGTTAGGTGTCAAATATGCAAGTGAAGAATCACATGATATGTGGCAAGATGTAAAGTGAAGAGTCATGAGATTTTTTTCATATGTAAGGAATAGAAAAGGATGCATATCCCATATGTTTGAGGAGATTAATAGTTGAGTATTGAAGAGTCGCCTTGTAATATTATATTATGGATACAAAGCTTCATTCATTATATCAAGAATTTAACACAAATGAGAGATTGTATATTTGAAGATTTATGAATAATATTTGAGTGCTTTGTCATTGTGATATATTTTTATTATTCTATGAATAATATTTATTGATATTGGCCATTGAGTTGAATGATTTAATATTATGATTAATATTTGATCCTAGTAAAGGAACCTGTAAGATAATAATGCTTCTCCATAAGTTAGAGATTGTCCATTAGGCTTATGGAGTTAGGAAGAGTGGAATATAGTGTCAGAAAAGTAGGAATGAATGTAGATGAGCATTGAGCAGCTTAAGGGAAGGGAGTGAATTGGTATAAAGATAAATTTGAGCTTCTTTCTTTGATAAGTATTATGATGTGTATAGCTAGTATTAGTTAGGCCCTGATATTAGTTTGACTCTATTGGGCTTCCAATTTTGAGTATTATTTGGCGTAAAATATTAGGAATTAATGTAGGTAATTGTGAGTTTCTAGGTGTCTTCCTCTTATGTATTAATCTATGTCAAATTGGTTATAGACACTTGCATAGTTCCTAGGAGCATTTTAGTCATCAAATTTGGGTCCAACATATTACATTTCTTTGTTGCAAGAAGTTTTTTTATTGTCATCCTCTGATTATCTAGACATGCTTGTTGCAACCCATGACTCTCTAGTCCTTGATACTATTTGTAGCTAGTTTTTGGATCTTGTTACATTCCCAAGTTTGATAAAATCATCATCTTGTGATTGTGACTACCTATGAAGTATTTAGAATCTAGCTTACCTAGGTACTTTATTTTTATATTAGTTTAGTTTATTTTTTCCCACCCATTTTATGTATGGATATTTGTTTTTCTCTTATTTAGATATTATAAGGATATTTGGCATTCCTAGGAAGCTATGCTCACTGATTACATCTGGAAGGTTGAGATATTTTCTCCACAAATTTTATCACACCTCCTTGTTTGTATGGTGGCTATTTATCTTTATCTTTTTATTGATCCTACGGCTATGGTGGATCTTCCTTTCCTATTTAAGCAAGGCTTCTCCATTGTATTCATAATTAATTCTGACATATGATATGATATTGCAATTTTTGTGTTAGCTTCCATTATCTTGTTTCTATTTTCAGTCTCTTTGTTTTGGTTAATGTGGTGTTGCTTCAACCCCTTGATCCTTGTGTCTTGGTTTGGTGTTTTGTATTTTTTCATTATTTATTTCATAGTATTAAAGCTTTGAGGACTATTAGAAACATTCATTTTTGAGGTTCGTGCAGCCGAATCATGTTGAAGATTTTGTAGTTGGAGATTGGAGGTTTCTGAGCCCTAGAAGGTCAAAATTGAATTTTTTATCTTATATTGTTTTGCAGAGAGATTATATATATATATATATATATATATATATATATATATATATATATATATATATATATATATATATATATATATATATATATATTAGCCCTTCATTGCATCTTGTTTGACCCCTCTAACCATGGGGATTGATTAGAAAGGTTCTATTTTTTGGAATTTTTTTTTTTTTTTTTTTGTGGGCTATTTTAATAGTTGCAAAACCATCGGTGGCCCTGTTCACCTTACCATCGTTGATCCAAAACCATCATTGATCACTTTCAACTATTATTAGCCACAGTCGTATATAGATTCTTTTGTATGCAGGTTTTTCTTGCACACAATCCACAAAATATCTAGTTTTTTGCAATATTTAAAGTTGCTTGTTGCAGATATGGTTTTCTGAGATCTACAACCTATCTTCTTCACTCTTGAGTTATTTCCAAATTTAAAACTTATATCTGCATTTAAGTTACTAACAATGTTTGCTAAAAATACAAATTTTTTTAAATGTATTTTGTTGGAAGTTCTATGTATTTGAAAACAACTTTGTAAAATATTTGTTTTGTGAAGTTGTTACTCAATTTTTTTCTTTTCAAATCTATAAAATTTTAGTGATTGTAAAAATTAGATTTGATCATATACTCTTTGTAACACCTAAATTATAAAGGCATTTGATTTTTTGGGGGGCTCTTATTTTTGGAAGCATTGAATAAAAATATTTTGGATGGGGTGTCTTGGTGTCGATTTGAACACCATATTTATGGATCTTGTATTGTATTTCTTGTGATTGAAAATGGATTTAGAGAATTTTGAGTGACTTAACTTAAAAAAATTATCATATATAGAAGCCACATATGATGACACTTATTCAATCTAAAGGGTTATCAATATTAATGCAATAAGAGATACCTGAAGATATAACAGAGTATCATAAGTTTGTTTGTAATTGCAAAAAGGATGAATGTAAGGAATTAATTGGGATGTATGTGAGTGACAATCTGTTGTTTCATATTAATTATGATACTCCTTTTCAAATTTGGGAGAATATTGAGAGGCTATTTGGTCAAGTGGACACTTTGAGAGTTTTACATCTTGATGCTAAATTTAGTGCTCCCAATCCAGATGATTTTCCATCTATGGGTGATTTTCTCACTAAGTTTCAATCCTTGCTTAGAATTTTAAAGGGTAGTGGAAAAACTAAAACTAATGAAGAATGTATTTTCATGATCTTGTCAAAACTTAGGGGTCCATTCCATATATTTGCCAATATGGATTCCATGGGTTCTAATCATAAAATGCCTACTTTTGAGAAGTTTTGTGCTAATATTTTGATGGAAGAATCCAAAGTTTTCAACTCTAAGAAGTACACCCCCTCACATAAGGTATTTGTTGCATCCTCTAATTCCACTTCCAAAGGCAAGGGAAAATCCAAGTCTATGTCCCAACCTAATCCTTCCCCTTATCCTTCATTTCATCAAAATCCCAAAGAGTCACATCAAAAATATTCATCCTCCAAAGAGTCCAATTATAAATCTAAGCAATCCAAAAGCAAAAATAGGTCAAATATTACTTGTTCATATTGTGGATTCAATGGTCATTTCAATGACAAGTGTTGGAAAAAGTTACAAGACTTAGAGGAAGCCTTTAGGAAACAAAAATTATCCTTCACTCCTTTAAAAGATAAGGAAAATATTTGAATGCTTTTGGGATATCATATAAGGCTATTTTTGATGATTAGAGTTTGGATTCTAGAGCAATGCATCACATGACTTAATCCAAGGAGTCATTTTCCACCTTGTGTTCTACTTCTACATCTTGCATTGAGGTTGAATATTCTTCTATTGGAAATATTGAGCATGTTGTGTTTTCATTGATGTCAAAGGATTGATGTCAAATATAGCTTGGTATGGAAAAAATATTATTCTATGGTTGGATAATATTGCAAGGTAAGGTTTATCTTAGAGAAAGGAAAAAGAAAAGGTTTGCAAGGTTTAAAGGCAAACAAAAGGTTTATAATATTTATTTTTTAAATATTATACAAAGGTTTAAAGTTTCATAAAAGGAGAGAAGCCCAAGGTACAAAAGGAAGAATATGTTCAAAGATTAAAAGATTGCATTATCAATATCATGGTACTTGAGAAATTAAAAAGGTAATGTACATTTGGTAATGTACACTTTAATATTTAAATTAATATTTAAATATTAAAGTAAAGGCATTAAGGAGGGAAATATTTAAAACAAAAGGTTTTAAATATATTGGATAAAAGTTAGGGCCGACTCTTGTGATTAAAAGGTTAAAATATTATTCATGTTGTAGACACCAAAATTCAACACCCACAAAATCACATTTTCCACCCCACCACAAAACCTTGTATAAAAAAAAATTATGTGCCTAAGTTCCAACTTAGGGACATAAGACCCTGCACACTATCCTTTTTTCCATATTTATTAAATCTGGAAAATCAGTCTAGGATACCCTGCCTACCCACTAGACATGTGTCCTAGCCACCTCAGCCAACACCCTTGCCACATATCATCCACTCTTGTCCCCCTTGTCCCTTCGCATAGGGAAAAATACCACATACCACTCCACTTGTAGCCACATCACCCTAGTTAATTAAGGCACACTGGATGACTCATTGTAACTGTCCCCTCCATTTGGTAGCCCAAAATTACCACTTGGTAATCCAAGCTTGCCACCTCCCATTTCCATCTAAAACCCTAAGGGACATATAAAGGAAACCTTCCCCCACCAAACAAGGGGAGCTGAAAATTGATAACACCAGGCTACCAAAATAGGATTAGACATCTATGCGCATCCTAAGAAGAATCCTGATTTCAAGCCCGAAGATCCTGTTTTGAGTATTTCTACCATTCAACCCAAATCATTGGTCTACGATTTCATAGTTAGAACCATGTTTCCATGGTTTCACCAATACACACCCGTGGTTACAAGTTCACCACCATGCCCATGCAGTTTAGCATATCCAAAAGCATAGTCAATAGTTTATAGTTTATTTGCAAGGTGTTTGATTTAAATTGCTTCTATTATTGACATTATATGATCACTTGCTTAAGGCCTTTGTTAGCATCATTTTTTTATAGCTTGATCTATAGGTGCTACTGATCCCTTTGCTGGTTTTTATGTGTGTAGGTAATAGGTATATTGTAGGAGCTACTAGAGATAGAGTGGTCCCATGCTGGATACCAAAGCCCACTCACATTTTTGAATCTATAGCAGAATATTGAAGAGCACTTTACTTTGTTGAAGATCTAGAAGACCCCATTCCTTTATCAAAAAATATTTTTGTACCATACAGAGAGAGACATTGTAATATTTCTCCCAAGACACTTGGGGTAATTCAAAAGTTGTATACATTGTATCAAAATAAATCAATAAGAAAAGTAATTTTTCGTCAATTCTCCTATATCTATGTGTTTATATTTGGTGTTCATATCTTTTGGTTACAAAAATGGTGATCACGGTGGGACCCCCTAAGGGTTCCATTTTTTTATTGCTTTACCTTATTTAATTTACTAATATGTATTTTCTACATCTACAGGTTTTAGGAGCTTGAAGCGCGTACAGATTCAATCTCGAGTCGACAGATCTGAGAGCTGTTACATTTGGCCCTGTTATTATGAAAACGTGCACCTACGATTTTAGATCTAGGAAATCGTGCACCTACGATTTTAGATCTATGAAAATACGTGCATGTGATTGTTGCACTATGGAACCATGGACCTGTAGTTGACAGCTAGAGGGAGCAGTAAAAGGATAAGAGGTTTGAACCCTGTTCCTATTTTTCTAGTTCTAGTATGCATCTAGGGTAAATTAGGAGTCTTAGTCATGTATACCATTATCTACATTTAGATCTTAGGATAGAAATTTACTTTTGTTTACATTCATACACACAATAAAAGGAAAAATTAAGAGGATCTAGATCTACATGTAGGAATAGATCATACTACATTTCCTGGTTAGCAATAATTTGTGTATTCTTTTCAGGGATCAAGCTTGGTCTATCCCATTCTATTGCATAGTTGAAACCATATACTTGCGATTGGGATCTCCTAAACGTGGACTTGCGGTTGGCAAACTACACACTCATGGTTTACTAGAACCAACCACTGACCCATGGTTGGCCCCTAACAATAGAATCGACCATAATCTTGTTTAAAATCAGCTTCTAGACCCTAATACTTGTTATTCTCTATTTCCTGCTTTCTGCATTTAGACATAAAAATAGAATTACATCTTAGTTGCATTACATAGTAAATTAAACAAACCTCATACACTCACTTAAACATTGGAAAATGGCTAGATTTCATCATCGCTAGGTTTGTATTTCATCACTAGACCACCAACATTATTATCCCATTTTTGGCCAAGGCTAGCTCCATGAACCGTCGTAGCTTGGAAAATATGCATGTATTTCTCTTCAGAGGGTATAATGTTGACCAAGTGAGACTGGGTGAGGACCGGTAGGACCTGTGCTCCTTGACTAGGTATGGATTTCAACTCCATACTTTGGTGGGTTTAGGTGATCATACTCATCATCGAGTTGTCGAGTTGTGAGTATACAGGTGAAACCCTAGATTCATTTAAGGCAAAACATTTTGCACACGTATTTTTCTTTTCCAAAAATAAAAAAAAAATCAAAACCAAAAAAAAAACTAAGAAAATAAAAAACAAAACTAGTGCAAACTTAGGCTCAAAAACCTTGCTTGTTTATTTGCTTTGGATGTTGTATTGCATTGTACTTTCATTTCACCTATGTAGACTTGCATTTACATTTGACACATCATTGCATATTAGTGTATGGTATCCACCCATAGTTAGGCAAAAAAGTTAGCATTAATTTAGAGTCAATTATCTTCTCCCATGGTGTCTCAGTCTAGTGAGGTCCCTAACACTTCGGTGGCAAGGCAAGTTAGTATGCCTCCTCCTTAGTACCAGATCCTAAATGTAGGGCCCTCTAGTAGTGCCCCTATTTTTGACATAGATTTATGCATAGGGCTACACATACCACTATCCTTGAGACTCCTAGGAAGGAGCCACCACCCCAATGAATGGTCGTATCACACTTGTAGACATGGACATCGTTAGGATGTATCTAAATGTGGTTGGAATGGTTTTTCCATTATTAGCACCGCTTACCATCCCATCCCGCACCATACCATCATTGCATCAATATTCCACCTTCACACATCCACAATAGTCTATACAAGTCTTTACAAATCCACTTTTTGAGTTGACTATTGCGATCCTGGCTAGCAACCCATAGTCTTCTAGCCAACCACCCATCACATTGCCTTAGTAAACCATAACTTGCACCAATCCCCTGTACAAAGTAATGACTCAAGTTTCTTTGTAGATCTCCACATCCATTCCATTTATAGCCCCTATAGGCTTCATACATCATATCACTCCTCACTCAATAGTAATACCTTTTTCTACCTACCCCCACTCATATCCACTACCATGGTTGTCTCACAACCAACCTAGCAAACCACCTCATATGTGGTTGTGCCCACATCATCTACACGTACCATGTAGTAGGGTTTCTTAAAGCTACAACAAATGATTTTAGATAATTCTAATCACAGTGTTAACCCTAACCCTAATCAATATTTGCAAAGGATTGAGCATAACCTACCACCTACCTCTCACCAAACCCATACCTTTATCTAGGATCCATATTGGGTATTACAGTCCCCAACCACTACCATAGCAACTCATCCACCACATCACATGTATGCTAACTCATCAGGTTAGCATACTATTATACCCCCATCACTGCATCCATATCAAAACCTTCATCATACATTCTAGCTAGAATCCTCCATCATCCACAATCCACATATAATGCACCCCTATACCAGCAGTATCAAATAAACTAGGGTTTTAATCCTATGGATGATCCTAAGTACTAGTTCCTACAAAACCATATTGATAACCTTCCCATGAGACCTAAGGTTTGCAATATCAAAATCCAACATTAAGGCAACTTCTCAATCACTCGATCCATGCTTCGGTGCCTGCATCGCCTTATTTAATAGATTTTTAGATTCCTAAGCTTGATACATTTAAGGGGGAGGAAGACCCTCGAGATCATGTAACAAGGTTTGTAAACATGTGCTTTAGGATCAACAACAATAACACACTCATGCTATACACATTTCCTTAGACACTTGGGGAGGAAGCCTAAGATTGGTACAACCACTTGCCGCATCAGAGTGTTTACACTTTTGAGTAGCTTGTAGACCAATTCTTGGAGTGATTTGACTTGAATATCTAAAAGAAGACCATATTGACTGATCTAATTAGTCTAAAGCAATATGATAATGAATTGGTCCATGATTTTGGTAACCATTGGAGGGCGGTTATGATCAAGTTTCCATTCACCCTCCCCATGTCAAAAAATCAAAAATGTTCACGAAGAGTTGTGCCAAGCCCATATCTTTGTTACTGTAGTTACAATAGTATAGGATATTCGATGAGGCACTCACCCAAGCCAAAATTATAGAAGACATAAAAATCCAAGAGGGAAAGATCAAGCCTAAGAAAAAGGAATGGCAGAACAAGAACAAAAAGGGAATAACCACGGTCAGTCCAAGGCCGCTCAGGTTAATAAGATAGTCTTGGGCCAACCATCATAGTCAAATCAACAAGCCCAAATTCAGATCGAACAACCCCAACAATAACATTAGCAATTGCAATAATTGAATTATCAAGTGGTTCCACCCCCACAACAGGTGCAAAACCAAGCGTAGCCTACCGAAAAGCAACAACGTCACTTTAAACCTAGGTGCAACTACACACCACTACAATATCCCTATTCATTTTTGTTTTAGAAGTTGTATGCGACACAACTTTTTAGATTACTGAAGATAAAACCTGAGGACCCTATCAAGCTAAAAATAAAATGCTATAGAGAGCACTTATTGTCATGATCCACATTGATTTTAACTTGATTAATATGCTATTTGAATTATAATAGATGGTTTTGTATTGCTTGATGTATTTGCATTATATTGGATTCTATCAAAAGAAGATGATGTTGCGTGTATTGATTGATTGCAGGAATAGGTATGTTCTTAAATGGAAGACTGACCATAAATATATGAGAAGGGAAATGATGACAAAGACAACTCATCAGGTAAATATCTTGTTTTTGTCATCACTAGTTACCTCCCTAATGGTGGTGTTACCTGAGGAATTACTCTAAAATTCCCACCACTCAAAGGAAAAACGATGATGGAAAACAATGAGCATATGCATCGAGTGTTTGTATGCCATTTATGTGAAATATAGTTGGTTGCATAATTAATTTGAATAAAAGAATTCTACCTTGTAAATGCATATTTATTGATGATTGACATTTTAATATACTGAAATATATGTTTTATGCATATAATTTAAGCATTCTCTAGAGTAGATATTAATTGATTTGAGCATAATTATTTAATTTGATTGACCCCATTTTTGAAAATAAATTGGGGTAGTTTGTTCTTTTATGAACTTGTCCAAATTTTATTGGACCAAAATATGAAAAGACTATCTTATAAATTAAATATTACATCTTTCCTACACATGGCAACTTTGGGATGGTTGTACTAAGGGATGAGACTCTCCTCTTATATTTAATAGTTCCAATACTTATTGCCCATGCTCTCAATAGTATTAGTGCCCTTAGTGTTAGGGACACATGAAAAATAACTTGCCTATGCCTTATCTCTAGGGAATCCCTTTTGTATTAAAATATTATATCTTGAAGAAACTTGCATGTGAAGGGAAAATATAGAAAAGAAATAAAATATTGTAGAGCATATTCTTGTCAAGAAAAATAAAGTGTTATAAATAGCCATGGGGGTTGAGAAAAAAAGGGCATGCTATGTTATGCTGAAGAAGTATGGAGGATGTCTTGAGGACCAAGGTACTATAGGAAATCTCCAGGTGGAATATTTCCATCTTCATTTTGTTTAAATATAGTTGGAATGCATGATTTATTTTACATATTTCATTCCATCAGTACCAAGTTGTATGAAGTAAATATATTAAATTTGTTATTTTGGACACGTAAGCCTATTAGAGCACTTAATAAAGCTTAAAATTGAGCAATGATTTAGAATCTGACTCAAGATCATTTATTTCTGGTGAATCGTAATTATGGCCAAGTCTTTTAGTATTGCCAAGTCTGTTAAAATAACTCTAAGTGGACTCATGCAGGCAGTGTTGTATAGGTCTATCTTTTTACGCATTCATTGAAGATAATTTTATATTAATTAATAGAAATCCTTGTTCGATATTCAAGCGTTAATTCTAGAACAATATGTAGTCAAACCTTCTATTGCTTAATCCAATTCGGCCACTTCCAATAGTATCCTTGCGATGTCTTAATATTTGGCCATCCATGTGCATTAAATTATAATATTTTGACATGTGATACCTTGGTGTCTTCCTCTTGTAGATCTTAGTGTAAAATCATTTGAGTTTTTTTGATAACCCGATACACCCATGTTGCTAACATATGGGAAAAACTGATGATAATTTTTGTAACTAGTTAACGAGTTGCTTGAACAAACTTTGGGTCATCCATGAATGCAAGAGTAAAAGTGAAGTATGAGTCTTCTATTGATGATAAAATTCTCTTCTTAAATTTTGTAGGACTTATTTGATGAGTACATAGTTGATTGTAATTTTTGTACCAAGCCATTCGATGCCAATCTGGTAGAGTGAAGTAACCCTATTTGTTTTGTCCAATTTTGATCCTGAGTAAAGGTCTATTGCTACCTAGGCCTCTGATGGCTCATACCAAGTAAGATACCCTTGAATTTTGTTTCACCTTATCCATCGATATTGCTAAATTTGGAGTAGAGTCGATATCAATACCAAAGCTTTTTTTCTAAATCAATAATGTTGGTTGAATACAAGTTTTCCTAGAATTTCCAACTTTGTATGCTAGTTTGAACCACTAAAGAAACATGACTTAGAATTCATCATTCACCTATGCATTGCACTGGTTCTTGGACTTCGATGCACATACCAGACACCTGCGGTCGTCTTATCGCTAGAAAATGACTTAGCCATCAAGATAATAGTTCCACTTCAATGGTGCAAGCTCGCCATTGGCTTATTACGCATAGAGCAGTTGGGTTATGCTACGATAAAATATTTAGAGTATTTAAGGTTTTAAAATTGAAGAACACAAGCTTATACTGAGAGGGGGGGTGAACAGTATAAGACCTCTTTTTACTTTCTCTATTTAACTTCAACTTCGCAAAGCAATGAACCAATAGCAATATCAAAGCAATGCATAAAGCAACACACAATGAGACACCAATTTTAACGTGGTTCACCCAACATGGGCTACATCCACAAAACTTTTCTCTAAAAAGCTTTCTCAAAGTTCTTTGGGAATCCTTCCCAATTACAATGTTTATGAGCCTCAGCCCAAAGGAGAAACCTTCCCCTACTCAAGTATTTATGAGCCTCTGCCCAAAGGAGAATCCTTCCCCTCCTCACGAATTTATGAGCCTCCTGCCCAAAGGAGAATCCTTCCCCTCCTCACGAATTTATGAGCCTCCTGCCCAAAGGAGAATCCTTCCCCTCAGCTCTAGAAATGATACTTCAGAAGATCACCTACCTCTTATTCTGCTAGCACGTGGAACTCCTTTCCATAGAAGACCTCCTATCCTCAATGCTCAGCCTCAAGAGACCTCTGTCCTCACTGATCACCTCCACAACAACTCATCAACCTGTACTAAACATAGTCAATCGGTCCAGCACAAGTCTTCCTCACTCTGTCAGATCTGTCCCAAGCTCAACTCATAAAGCTTGAACAAATCAATCTCTGCTGCACACAAGCCTTCTCAAAGACTTGTCAAAACTATCCTCAGGTTCTTCTCAAAGAACCACTTCAACTCTGTCCTCAAGTCCTCTGCTAGGACCTATCCAAATCAGCTCACAAGTCCTCCCTAGAACTTGTCCAAATCAGCTCACAAGTCCTCACTAGAACCTGTCCAAATCAGCTCACAAGTCCTCACTAGAACCTGTCCAAATCAGCTCACAAGTCCTCACTAGAACTTGTCCAAATCAGCTCACAAGTCCTCACTAGAACCTGTCCAAATCAGCTCACAAGTCCTCACTAGAACCTGTCCAAATCAGCTCACAAGTCTTCACTAGAACCTGTCCAAATCAGCTCACAAGTTCATCAAGAAAAACTTGCTTAGCATGAACCCACAAAGAGAATTGTTAGAGACCCAATGTGATTCATCAACCTCATAGAAGCATAAAGAGAATTGTTAGAGACTCAATATGTTCTATACTTAACTCCCAATATCAATCTCAAATCTCATAGAAACATAAAGAGAATTGTTAGAGACTCAATATGTTCTATACTTAACTCCCAATCTCAATCTCAACTCAATCTCAATCTCAAAAGAATAAGATAGATGTAGTATGCTTTTCTCAAGAACATGAAACACAACCCAACAATTGCCAACCATGCAATATCTCATATAACAATGATACTCATGTTCTTTCCACAACCAATATCTTTTCTCAACCAATTAGGGCTTTAACAACAATGCTTATAGACAAGGTTTAACCAACATCATTCAACTCAACATTAACCTTGAAGCATTCAACCAATCACTACATGAAAAGGAAACTAGTAGACATCCTTTTCCCTCCAAAGATATTTGAACAAAACAGCCACCAACATAAATCACCAATGCAAAGAATAACTTGCTCAAATCAATCTCAATGGAGTAAGCCCAAATCATGTATCAAGTAAAGCATTAACTTGATCAAAACAACCTCTATGGAAGCAACTCAACCATCAATCTCAAAACAGCCAACTAAGGGTTTCACCAACTCAAAGCAAGTAGCAAGACTTACTAACATAAACCCTAGTGCAAAAATGCTTCCTCTTCCTCAACCAGAATTATGCATTCACCCAAAAAACTCATCAATGATTTTAATGCATAAACAATCTTCAATATCCAGAAAATGGGATTTACACCAACAAGAATACCTAGTAGACAACCTTTTCACTCCAAACTCAATTTCAGAAAATACACCATCAACAATATACATGGAAGAAGTTGCCCATACCTTTGTTTGAGGAAGAAGAGAATAGTTCTTCAACCTGTTACCAACACCACCCTCAACTTTGCCACCAAGTTAGGGTTAGATCATAAAAGTAACCACAAAAATATTTATTCCATAAAACACCTTATGACTCCAATCCTTAGAAGTCAACTACCAAAAATATAAAGCATACAAACAATATATCCTTTTACACCTTATTTCTCCAAATTAATTAAACCATGCTCAAGGAATAATAGCTTCTAAGCAAATCTCACTCAACAATCAAGCCAAAAATCTCAACCACACACTATCAACCTTATATCTCCAAAGAAGCATTTAACCTTAAAAATAATTTTAAATAAATCTGCCCAACCACTTCTTCTTTAACAAAATGCAGATTTTATTTAAAAAACCTTACCAAAAAAAATGCTTCCGAAAATCATGGGTCAACAGTGCCTCCAAAAAAATCGGAGCGCAAAAACTCTTCTCACACTCCACGACGGGAGTCGAACGCTTGACCTCCCTTCAAGCGCCTTCGCAGAACAGTCATTGCCACTAGGCCAACGGTGCTAGCTTGAAGGCTAGCAAGAGTCTCCTTCTCCTTAACCCTTTGGCGGTGGATAAACGTGGCAAAAAAATGATAGCCGTAGCTTTTACTTCCCAACCTTTGCGCAATTCGAATTTCTTTTACACCATTGCTTTGGACTATAGGTTATGGCTTATATAGCCAAACTTCCATGCTATGCACGACGTCGGCGGGAGGATAATTCAAACTTTTCGAATTAATATTATTTTGGCGCCTTCGAAACAACTTTAGGGTTTATGAAACCCTTTTGATTATTTTAAAAAATAATCAAAGGTCTTTTAGACCTTAGACCTTAGGTGGAGAACCCATTAAATTATTAAAATAATTTAATCACTAAATCAAATAAATAATTAATTAAAAAACCTTAAAAAGGTTTTATTAATTAAGTTATTTAATTAATAAGTGTCTCCGGCCTTTGCATTAAGTTGAGAGTGGTTTTGAGAAAAACCCTTAATGCATCCACCTGGTTTTAATAAAAACCCTTAAACCTGCCATGGTTTTGATAAAAACCTTTTCATCTGCCACATGGAATCTCTCCGAAATCTTCTAGAAAATATTCTTTGGAATCTTCAACCTTTGAAGCCAATAAATCCTCTTGACATTAATGCCAGTTCCTTTTGACATCAATGACAACTCATAGACAAGAAGCTAGGATCTCAAACCCAAAATTGCCAACAATCTCCCCCTTTGTCATTGATGGCAAACCATGCTTCTCAACAACACTGAAACTCAAAACTGCTGTATAGAAATCAGCTCCCCCGGACTTGAGGCTCTCCCCCTTACTCATATCTCTCCCCCTTTGTCATCAATGGCAAAGGGTCACCTTTGGGGCTTGGGACTAAGAATGAGCCTCTTAGCTTAGTCCCTCCCCCACCTCCCTGTTGAGGTGATTAATTCTGGGGTGGGAGTAAAACTCCCATTAGGCACCGATCTTCATCGGTGTCTATAGCTGCTTTACCATGTCTTCTCTTGTTCTCCTTATCCATATTCCTGTTCCTGTTCATGTTATCATTCCTGTTCCTGTTCTCCTTGTCCATATTCCTGTTCTTTGTTATCATTCCTGTTCTTATCCATGTCTTGATTCTTGTGCCTGTTCATACCCATGTTCCTGTTCTCGTACCTTGGAATTTCAGCTCTACACTGTCTAGCTATGTGACCTTCATTGTTGCACTTATAACAACTAACAATGTTATTTCTTTGAGGCATACCCGATCTTTGACTCCATCTGTTTCGACCAACCCTGTTCCTGTTATTAGCCTTGCAATAAACAACCTTGTGCCCAAACTATTTACAAGAGTAGCAATACCCTTGAAAGAAATTACCACCTCTGAATCTGTCATTTACCTTCCTCACTTGAGTCATGCAATGTGAAGCCATGTGACCAAACTTGTGACAAGCAAAACATCTGCCATTAAACTTTCCTTGATTTGACCTCTTAGGTCCTGTAAACTTTCTCCCCTTTTTTGATTCCTGTTTTTTGATTCTGTGCATCTATCACTCAAGGACTCTTTTTCTGAAGTACTTTCCTCATCAGAACTCTCTTCCTTTCGAAATCTCTTACTAGATTCCCCAGCAGAGTCGCCAACTTGTTCCATGTGTTTCTTACCAAAACCAAGACCTATTTTATCTGTTGTCCTTCTTTGATCTTTGATGATTGACTTTACCTTTTTGGTGCTATCTTCAAACCTGTAAAGCTTCTCCTTGTACTCTTTAGTTTCCTCTTTCAAGGAAGCCACTTTCTGTTCCAACTCTCTACACTCAAGAACCTTAGACTCTAACTTATCCTTAAGTTTTTGTGTCTTAGCTATAGAGAAGTCAAGACTTTCTATAAGCTCATCTCTCTCAATACAACATTCATCCAATTTATCATTGAGTCTAGCATTCTTCTTTCTTTCCTTTTTCAAAGCACTAAGAGCACTAACAAGTTCAGCTTCAAGATCTACTTCACCATCCTCTATAACTTCCTCTATTTGTTTGCCTTTTGAAACATCAATGACTTTTTTAGATTTCTTATCACTAGAGGTGCTACCCTTTTCTAAAGCCATACAAAGATCTTCCTTACAATTTTCCGAAGCATCCTCATACATAGTATAACTAGAAATCAATCCATCATTTGTGCAATCATCCTCAAGATGTCCAAAATTTCCACATCTAAAACATTTCATAAGGACAAATCTATGTTTCTTTTCTTCTTCTTTTTATGTTAGGAACAACATCTCATTTCCAACATCACTTGAAGAACTTTCACTATCACTACTAGAACACTTACTTGCCTTGTCTAGGTAGAAACTTTTCTTGTGTTTGTGAGAGTACCTCTTTCCTTGATTGCTTTGCTCATATTTATTCTTCCTTTGATGCCTGTGCCTTTCAGAATCCTTGCTCTTATAATCCTGTTTATCTTCATCACTTTCATCCTTGGCAGCAATACAGTTAGTAGCATAATGACCAAACTTTCCACAATTGAAACACTTGACATATTTCATACCTTTGTGCTTTCTTGAGAACTTGCCCTTCTTGCTGTAATATGCCTCTTCATCACTAGAAGACTCATCACTATCTTGAAGCTCTTTACCCTTGGATTTCTTGGTAGCCTTGAAAGTTGCCTCCTTCTTAACATCAACCTTCACTTGAGTTCTCAACTCAAATGCTGCAAGTATACTATGAAGCTCATCCTTTTTCAACTTATCCAAATCCTTAGCTTCCTCAATAGCAGAAATATTTTCACTAAATCTATTTGGAAGAGACCTCAAAATCTTATCACAAATATCATTTTCAGCAAGCTCAAGACCTAGTTCCTTCATAGAGTTAACAATCTCATCCATACGAAGCATATAGTCACTAATATTTTCTTCATCATTCATCTTGAGTTGTTCAAACATACCTTTGAAGTGTCTCAACTTGGCCTTTCGGACATTTGCATCACCTGTATGAACCACCTTCAATTGTTTCCACATTTCACTAGTTGTCTTGTAGTGAATCACCTTGGTAAGATCTGCCTTCTGTAAACCCTTCAAGATTGCATTCATTGCCTTTGAATTGCTATGATGTAGGAGCCTCTCTTCCTTAGTAGAAGGACCATGCTCAGGAATGGTATACTCATCCTCAATCACTTCCCAAACTTCATTTCCAAGAGCCATAAGATGAACCTTCATCCTAGCACTCCAAAGCCCAAAATCTGCCCCATCAAGAATAGGTGTTGCATTACCACTTGTAGATTCCATTGTGTTCTTTACAATATTTTCCTTCAAGCTATTAAACTTTTCGAAGGAACCCGCTCCGATACCAATTGAAGAACACAAGCTTATACTGAGAGGGGGGTGAACAGTATAAGACCTCTTTTTACTTTCTCTATTTAACTTCAACTTCGCAAAGCAATGAACCAATAGCAATATCAAAGCAATGCATAAAGCAACACACAATGAGACACCAATTTTAACGTGGTTCACCCAACATGGGCTACATCCACAAAACTTTTCTCTAAAAAGCTTTCTCAAAGTTCTTTGGGAATCCTTCCCAATTACAATGTTTATGAGCCTCAGCCCAAAGGAGAAACCTTCCCCTACTCAAGTATTTATGAGCCTCTGCCCAAAGGAGAATCCTTCCCCTCCTCACAAATTTATGAGCCTCCTACCCAAAGGAGAATCCTTCCCCTCCTCACGAATTTATGAGCCTCCTGCCCAAAGGAGAATCCTTCCCCTCAACTCTGGAAATGATACTTCAGAAGATCACCTACCTCTTATTCCGCTAGCACGTGGAACTCCTTTCCACAGAAGACCTCCTATCCTCAATGCTCAGCCTCAAGAGACCTCTGTCCTCACTGATCACCTCCACAACAACTCATCAACCTGTACTAAACATAGTCAATCGGTCCAACACAAGTCTTCCTCACTCTGTCAGATCTGTCCCAAGCTCAACTCATAAAGCTTGAACAAATCAATCTCTGCTGCACACAAGCCTTCTCAAAGACTTGTCAAAACTATCCTCAGGTTCTTCTCAAAGAACCACTTCAACTCTGTCCTCAAGTCCTCTGCTAGGACCTGTCCAAATCAGCTCACAAGTCCTCCCTAGAACTTGTCCAAATCAGCTCACAAGTCCTCACTAGAACTCTGTCCAAATCAGCTCACAAGTCCTCACTAGAACCTTGTCCAATCTCACCCCCCCCCAAATCAGCTCACAAGTCCTCACTAGAACCTGTCCAAATCAGCTCACAAGTCCTCACTAGAACCTGTCCAAATCAGCTCACAAGTCTTCACTAGAACCTGTCCAAATCAGCTCACAAGTTCATCAAGAAAAACTTGCTTAGCATGAACCCACAAAGAGAATTGTTAGAGACCCAATGTGATTCATCAACCTCATAGAAGCATAAAGAGAATTGTTAGAGACTCAATATGTTCTATACTTAACTCCCAATCTCAATCTCAAATCTCATAGAAACATAAAGAGAATTGTTAGAGACTCAATATGTTCTATACTTAACTCCCAATCTCAATCTCAACTCAATCTCAATCTCAAAAGAATAAGATAGATGTAGTATGCTTTTCTCAAGAACATGAAACACAACCCAACAATTGCCAACCATGCAATATCTCATATAACAATGATACTCATGTTCTTTCCACAACCAATATCTTTTCTCAACCAATTAGGGCTTTAACAACAATGCTTATAGACAAGGTTTAACCAACATCATTCAACTCAACATTAACCTTGAAGCATTCAACCAATCACTACATGAAAAGGAAACTAGTAGACATCCTTTTCCCTCCAAAGATATTTGAACAAAATAACCACCAACATAAATCACCAATGCAAAGAATAACTTGCTCAAATCAATCTCAATGGAGTAAGCCCAAATCATGTATCAAGTAAAGCATTAACTTGATCAAAACAACCTCTATGGAAGCAACTCAACCATCAATCTCAAAACAGCCAACTAAGGGTTTCACCAACTCAAAGCAAGTAGCAAGACTTACTAACATAAACCCTAGTGCAAAAATGCTTCCTCTTCCTCAACCAGAATTATGCATTCACCCAAAAAACTCATCAATGATTTTAATGCATAAACAATCTTCAATATCCAGAAAATGGGATTTACACCAACAAGAATACCTAGTAGACAACCTTTTCACTCCAAACTCAATTTCAAAAAAATACACCATCAACAATATACATGGAAGAAGTTGCCCATACCTTTGTTTGAGGAAGAAGAGAATAGTTCTTCAACCTTTTACCAACACCACCCTCAACTTTGCCACCAAGTTAGGGTTAGATCATAAAAGTAACCACAAAAATATTTATTCCATAAAACACCTTATGACTCCAATCCTTAGAAGTCAACTACCAAAAATATAAAGCATACAAACAATATATCCTTTTACACCTTATTTCTCCAAATTAATTAAACCATGCTCAAGGAATAATAGCTTCTAAGCAAATCTCACTCAACAATCAAGCCAAAAATCTCAACCACACACTATCAACCTTATATCTCCAAAGAAGCATTTAACCTTAAAAATAATTTTAAATAAATCTGCCCAACCACTTCTTCTTTAACAAAAATGCAGATTTTATTTAAAAAACCTTACCAAAAAAAATGCTTCCAAAAATCGTGGGTCAACAGTGCCTCCGAAAAAATCGGAGCGCAAAAACTCTTCTCACACTCCACGGCGGGAGTCGAACGCTTGACCTCCCTTCAAGCGCCTTCGTAGAACAGTCGTTGCCACTAGGCCAACGGTGCTAGCTTGAAGGCTAGCAAGAGTCTCCTTCTCCTTAACCCTTTGGCGGTGGATAAACGTGGCGAAAAAATGATAGCCGTAGCTTTTACTTCCCAACCTTTGCGCAATTCGAATTTCTTTTACACCATTGCTTTGGACTATAGGTTATGGCTTATATAGCCAAACTTCCATGCTATGCACGACGTCGACGGGAGGATAATTCGAACTTTTTGAATTAATATTATTTTGGCGCCTTCGAAACAACTTTAGGGTTTATGAAACCCTTTTGATTATTTTTAAGAAAATAATCAAAGGTCTTTTAGATCTTAGACCTTAGGTGGAGAACCCATTAAATTATTAAAATAATTTAATCACTAAATCAAATAAATAATTAATTAAAAAACCTTAAAAAGGTTTTATTAATTAAGTTATTTAATTAATAAGTGTCTCCAGACTTTTGCATTAAGTCGAGAGTGGTTTTGAGAAAAACCCTTAATGCATCCACCTGGTTTTAATAAAAACCCTTAAACCTGCCATGGTTTTGATAAAAACCTTTTCATCTGCCACATGGAATCTCTCCGAAATCTTCTAGAAAATATTCTTTGGAATCTTCAACCTTTGAAGCCAATAAATCCTCTTGACATTAATGCCAGTTCCTTTTGACATCAATGACAACTCATAGACAAGAAGCTAGGATCTCAAACCCAAAATTGCCAACAATCTCCCCCTTTGTCATTGATGGCAAACCATGCTTCTCAACAACACCGAAACTCAAAACTGCTGTATAGAAATCAGCTCCCCCGGACTTGAGGCTCTCCCCCTTACTCATATCTCTCCCCCTTTGTCATCAATGGCAAAGGGTCACCTTTGGGGCTTGGGACTAAGAATGAGCCTCTTAGCTTAGTCCCTCCCCCACCTCCTGTTGAGGTGATTAATTCTGGGGTGGGAGTAAAACTCCCATTAGGCACTGATCTTCATCAGTGTCTATAGCTGCCTTACCATGTCTTCTCTTGTTCTCCTTGTCCATATTCCTGTTCCTGTTCATGTCACTGTTGTTGTTCTTGTTATCATTCCTGTTCTTATCCATGTCTTGATTCTTGTGCCTGTTCATACCCATGTTCCTGTTCCTGTACCTTGGAATTTCAGCTCTACACTGTCTAGCTATGTGACCTTCATTGTTGCACTTATAACAACTAACAATGTTATTTCTTTGAGGCATACCCGATCTTTGACTCCATCCATTCTCGACCAACCCTGTTCTTGTTATTAGCCTTGCAATAAACAGACTTGTGCCCAAACTGTTTACAAGAGTAGCAATACCCTTGAAAGAAATTACCACCTCTGAATCTGTCATTTACCTTCCTCACTTGAGTCATGCAATGTGAAGCCATGTGACCAAACTTGTGACAAGCAAAACATCTGCCATTAAACTTTCCTTGATTTGACCTCTTAGGTCCTGTAAACTTTCTCCCCTTTTTTTGATTCTTGTTTTTTGATTCTGTGCATCTATCACTCAAGGACTCTTTTTCTGAAGTACTTTCCTCATCAGAACTCTCTTCCTTTCGGAATCTCTTACTAGATTCCCAACAGAGTCGCCAACCTTGTTCCATGTGTTTCTTACCAAAACCAAGACCTGTTTTATCCTGTTGTCCTTCTTTGATCTTTGATGATTGACTTTACCTTTTTGGTGCTATCTTCAAACCTCTAAAGCTTCTCATTGTACTCTTTAGTTTCCTCTTTCAAGGAAGCCACTTTCTGTTCCAACTCTCTACACTCAAGAACCTTAGACTCTAACTTATCCTTAAGTTTATGTGTCTTAGCTATAGAGAAGTCAAGACTTTCTATAAGCTCATCTCTCTCAATACAACATTCATCCAATTTATCATTGAGTCTAGCATTCTTCTTTCTTTCCTTTTTCAAAGCACTAAGAGCACTAACAAGTTCAGCTTCAAGATCTACTTCACCATCCTCTATAACTTCCTCTATTTGTTTGCCTTTTGAAACATCAATGACTTTTTCAGATTTCTTATCACTAGAGGTGCTACCCTTTTCTAAAGCCATACAAAGATCTTCCTCACAATTTTTTGAAGCATCCTCATACATAGTATAACTAGAAATCAATCCATCATTTGTGCAATCATCCTCAAGATGTCCAAAATTTCCACATCTAAAACATTTCATAAGGACAAATCTATGTTTCTTTTCTTCTTCTTTTTCGTTAGGAACAACATCTCATTTCCAACATCACTTGAAGAACTTTCACTATCACTACTAGAACACTTACTTGCCTTGTCTAGGTAGAAAATTTTCTTGTGTTTGTGAGAGTACCTCTTTCCTTGATTGCTTTGCTCATCTTTATTCTTCCTTTGATGCCTCTGCCTTTCAGAATCCTTGCTCTTATAATCCTGTTTATCTTCATCACTTTCATCCTTGGCAGCAGTACAGTTAGTAGCATAATGACCAAACTTTCCACAATTGAAACACTTGACATATTTCATACCTTTGTGCTTTCTTGAGAACTTGCCCTTCTTGCTGTAATATGCCTCTTCATCACTAGAAGACTCATCACTATCTTGAAGCTCTTTACCCTTGGATTTCTTGGTAGCCTTGAAAGTTGCCTCCTTCTTAACATCAACCTTCACTTGAGTTCTCAACTCAAATGCTGCAAGTATACTATGAAGCTCATCCTTTTTCAACTTATCCAAATCCTTAGCTTCCTCAATAGCAGAAATATTTTCACTAAATCTATTTGGAAGAGACCTCAAAATCTTATCACAAATATCATTTTCAGCAAGCTCAAGACCTAGTTCCTTCATAGAGTTAACAATCTCATCCATACGAAGCATATAGTCACTAATATTTTCTTCATCATTCATCTTGAGTTGTTCAAACATACCTTTGAAGTGTCTCAACTTGGCCTTTCGGACATTTGCATCACCTGTATGAACCACCTTCAACTGTTTCCACATTTCACTAGTTGTCTTGTAGTGAATCACCTTGGTAAGATCTGCCTTCTGTAAACCCTTCAGGATTGCATTCATTGCCTTTGAATTGCTATGATGTAGGAGCCTCTCTTCCTTAGTAGAAGGACCATGCTCAGGAATGGTATACTCATCCTCAATCACTTCCCAAACTTCATTTCCAAGAGCCATAAGATGAACCTTCATCCTAGCACTCCAAAGCCCAAAATCTGCCCCATCAAGAATAGGTGTTGCATTACCACTTGTAGATTCCATTGTGTTCTTTACAATATTTTCCTTCAAGCTATTAAACTTTTCGAAGGAACCCGCTCTGATACCAATTGAAGAACACAAGCTTATACTGAGAGGGGGGTGAACAAGTATAAGACCTCTTTTTACTTTCTCTATTTAACTTCAACTTCGCAAAGCAATGAACCAATAGCAATATCAAAGCAATGCATAAAGCAACACACAATGAGACACCAATTTTAACGTGGTTCACCCAACATGGGCTACATCCACAAAACTTTTCTCTAAAAAGCTTTCTCAAAGTTCTTTGGGAATCCTTCCCAATTACAATGTTTATGAGCCTCAGCCCAAAGGAGAAACCTTCCCCTACTCAAGTATTTATGAGCCTCTGCCCAAAGGAGAATCCTTCCCCTCCTCATGAATTTATGAGCCTCCTGCCCAAAGGAGAATCCTTCCCCTCCTCATGAATTTATGAGCCTCCTGCCCAAAGGAGAATCCTTCCCCTCAACTCTAGAAATGATACTTCAGAAGATCACCTGCCTCTTATTCCGCTAGCACGTGGAACTCCTTTCCACAGAAGACCTCCTATCCTCAATGCTCAGCCTCAAGAGACCTCTGTCCTCACTGATCACCTCCACAACAACTCATCAACCTGTACTAAACACAGTCAGTCGGTCCAGCACAAGTCTTCCTCACTCTGTCAGATCTGTCCCAAGCTCAACTCATAAAGCTTGAACAAATCAATCTCTGCTACACACAAGCCTTCTCAAAGACTTGTCAAAACTGTCCTCAGGTTCTTCTCAAAGAACCACTTCAACTCTATCCTCAAGTCCTCTGCTAGGACCTGTCCAAATCAGCTCACAAGTCCTCCCTAGAACTTGTCCAAATCAGCTCACAAGTCCTCACTAGAACCTTCCAAATCAGCTCACAAGTCCTCACTAGACTTCCAAATCACTCACAAGTCCTCACTAGAACCTGTCCAAATCAGCTCACAAGTCCTCACTAGAACCTGTCCAAATCAGCTCACAAGTCCTCACTAGAACCTGTCCAAATCAGCTCACAAGTCCTCACTAGAACTGTCCAATCTCACATCCTCAGCTAACAAGTCTTCACTAGAACCTCGTCCAAATCAGCTCACAAGTTCATCAAGAAAAACTTGCTTAGCATGAACCCACAAAGAGAATTGTTAGAGACCCAATGTGATTCATCAACCTCATAGAAGCATAAAGAGAATTGTTAGAGACTCAATATGTTCTATACTTAACTCCCAATCTCAATCTCAAATCTCATAGAAACATAAAGAGAATTGTTAGAGACTCAATATGTTCTATACTTAACTCCCAATCTCAATCTCAACTCAATCTCAATCTCAAAAGAATAAGATAGATGTAGTATGCTTTTCTCAAGAACATGAAACACAACCCAACAATTGCCAACCATGCAATATCTCATATAACAATGATACTCATGTTCTTTCCACAACCAATATCTTTTCTCAACCAATTAGGGCTTTAACAACAATGCTTATAGACAAGGTTTAACCAACATCATTCAACTCAACATTAACCTTGAAGCATTCAACCAATCACTACATGAAAAGGAAACTAGTAGACATCCTTTTCCCTCCAAAGATATTTGAACAAAATAACCACCAACATAAATCACCAATGCAAAGAATAACTTGCTCAAATCAATCTCAATGGAGTAAGCCCAAATCATGTATCAAGTAAAGCATTAACTTGATCAAAACAACCTCTATGGAAGCAACTCAACCATCAATCTCAAAACAGCCAACTAAGGGTTTCACCAACTCAAAGCAAGTAGCAAGACTTACTAACATAAACCCTAGTGCAAAAATGCTTCCTCTTCCTCAACCAGAATTATGCATTCACCCAAAAAACTCATCAATGATTTTAATGCATAAACAATCTTCAATATCCAGAAAATGGGATTTACACCAACAAGAATACCTAGTAGACAACCTTTTCACTCCAAACTCAATTTCAGAAAATACACCATCAACAATATACATGGAAGAAGTTGCCCATACCTTTGTTTGAGGAAGAAGAGAATAGTTCTTCAACCTTTTACCAACACCACCCTCAACTTTGCCACCAAGTTAGGGTTAGATCATAAAAGTAACCACAAAAATATTTATTCCATAAAACACCTTATGACTCCAATCCTTAGAAGTCAACTACCAAAAATATAAAGCATACAAACAATATATCCTTTTACACCTTATTTCTCCAAATTAATTAAACCATGCTCAAGGAATAATAGCTTCTAAGCAAATCTCACTCAACAATCAAGCCAAAAATCTCAACCACACACTATCAACCTTATATCTCCAAAGAAGCATTTAACCTCAAAAATAATTTTAAATAAATCTGCCCAACCACTTCTTCTTTAACAAAAATGCAGATTTTATTTAAAAAACCTTACCAAAAAAAATGCTTCCAAAAATCGTGGGTCAACAATGCCTCCAAAAAAATCGGAGCGCAAAAACTCTTCTCACACTCCACGGCGGGAGTCGAACGCTTGACCTCCCTTCAAGCGCCTTCGCAGAACAGTCATTGCCACTAGGCCAACGGTGCTAGCTTGAAGGCTAGCAAGAGTCTCCTTCTCCTTAACCCTTTGGCGGCGGATAAACGTGGCAAAAAAATGATAGCCGTAGCTTTTACTTCCCAACCTTTGCGCAATTCGAATTTCTTTCACTCCATTGCTTTGGACTATAGGTTATGGCTTATATAGCCAAACTTCCATGCTATGCACGACGTCGATGGGAGGATAATTCGAACTTTTTGAATTAATATTATTTTGGCGCCTTCGAAACAACTTTAGGGTTTATGAAACCCTTTTGATTATTTTTAAAAAATAATCAAAGGTCTTTTAGACCTTAGACCTTAGGTGGAGAACCCATTAAATTATTAAAATAATTTAATCACTAAATCAAATAAATAATTAATTAAAAAACCTTAAAAAGGTTTTATTAATTAAGTTATTTAATTAATAAGTGTCTCCAGCCTTTGCATTAAGTTGAGAGTGGTTTTGAGAAAAACCCTTAATGCATCCACCTGGTTTTAATAAAAACCCTTAAACCTGCCATGGTTTTGATAAAAACCTTTTCATCTCCCACATGGAATCTCTCCGAAATCTTCTAGAAAATATTCTTTGGAATCTTCAACCTTTGAAGCCAATAAATCCTCTTGACATTAATGCCAGTTCCTTTTGACATCAATGACAACTCATAGACAAGAAGCTAGGATCTCAAACCCAAAATTGCCAACAAAAAGAACAACCTTATAAATATTACAAATAAAAATGATTCAATAACATGATTGGGAATTCGGGTTTAAAAAAAAAAGGTAATATATGGGAGTGTGTAGCATTCTTTATGACAAGATGAATTCTGAGATTTATTATGATTTTACCTCAGCTTAGGATGACTTTTGGCCACAATATTATATTAATAGGGATTGGATTTAGTTTTATTTAATAAATAGGGTTGTTAATGTTAGATATGTTTATATATATTGAAGTAGACATCTAATGGACATCTCCTTTCTGTATTAAATTCATTGTATATCTTTTGTAAGATTTAGCTTATTTCTTTTGTATAATTAAATGAAGTTGTGGAGAAAAAATATTATTGTTTATTTTGATTAGTGGTTTCTATATCAATTTAATGATTAAGATTTGGTGATCAAATTAAAATGCATGTGTTTCATTTATGAGTATAGTAGTAAAATTATGAAATATATATGTCCAACTAGAATATTGGAAGATCTTCTAAATTTTAAAAGGTTGGATTGGTGTCCATTCCTCAAAAGAGGTATGGGACTCTTCCTATATTTTGTGATGATCCCAAACAAATGAAAAATGGATGGGAAATTTAATCCTTGATGTGCATGATGTTAAAGGTGGTGAAAACATGCTTTGTGATGTTTTTATGATATGCATATGGCAAATGTATAGTGCATGATTGCATTCAATTATAGAAAAAGTATGGTTTGCTTGTACTACATTGGTATACTCTACATTCAATTTTTCTTGATCCCTTACAAACTCATCTCTCTCACGCCATGAAGATGTAAGAAAACCAGAGAAGAACCCAATAACCATTGTTGAAGAATCTTTTGCTATTCATTCTGCTTATGCTAGTTTTGAGACATTTTCATTGTAATCTTGAAGGGCTGAAATGATAAAGCCAAGTTATGTAATATTTGATGTATTTCCCTTACTTGCTTTTGTATATTAGTAAGAAAGTCTTTTAAATGATGTAATCATCTCAACTAGATGGTAGATGATGAATGTAATCAGAAATATAATCAAGTGAAAGTATCTTGTGTAAGCTTGCTAGCATTTGTCATTATATGTTATTGAACATTTTTGTAATTAGAGATTATTTGTATGGTTGCTTATTTCAAGTTATGGTAATATATGTATAGTGATATTTGGTTGATCATAAGAATCATTTCCTTTGAATATAGTAGTGTAGAGGAAACTTTATGAGTAATCTACACAACAATGAAAGCAAAACCAAGACTCAAAACATATGAACTAAAACCCACCACCACCAAAACTGCCAACACCTTGATGATAAGAAATTCTTATAATAACACTTAAGATGAATAACCCAAATTGTATGTAAGTTTTCGTAATGAGCAATAGATTATTGGTTTCTCCTAAAACACTAGCCTTTATTGGTAGTATGGATAAATGGAGAAAGGAATTCCTTTGGTGAGGGATTGTTCTCCTAATTGGTTGATTAAATCAAAATGATGTCCCTTGCCATGTGGAAATGTATGGAGGGGACATAGTCATTGTATATTATTATTAATCTACCAATATGGGATGGTAGAAATAGTGATGTAGTGGTTGGTGCTCCTACTTACAATTAGCTTAAAAGGAATTTTAGAAGTTAGTGCTTCTATTTACTTAGTCTATTGCAAATTGGATTACTTACTTATTGATGGGAATATATCATCTTAGATCATTATTATATCTTTAACTTATCGAAATGTGGATAAATAAGAGTTTAGAAAAAAAAAATAGTAGACGTGTAGTGACAACCAGGGGTTGTTACACTTATACTACATCTATCATCGATAAAGAGGACATAACATCGAAGATTGCCATGGGTTTAAGGGTGTTGTGCAAGACTTACTAGAAGCAGGGAAGATCAAAGTTGATAACCCACTAGCCCAATCCAATCAAAACCTTGGTATATATCAGACACCTTTGCCTCACCATGAGGCAAATCAACAAGCAACAGGAGTGTCAACTTCTATAGTTCCTCCCAACCAAGTCAATTATGTTTCTCAATTGCACCATGGTTTTGTAGGGCCTATCAGTGTGGTCACCCACAGGAAGAGATAAGTAAATCACACAACCCAAGCTCTCGCAAAACAACCAAGTGTCCTCATACAACTAGGGCCATCGATTTCACCTCTACCATTTCATAATATAAGCAATCAATCTCACCCAACTATCACCCTAGGTAGTCGGTTAACCTAAAGTTTGAAAATGGCATCGACAAAGCTGTCAATATATGAGCTAATACAATAGTCGCCCCCACATCAAGAAGCATTTATGGAAATCCTAAAATCCATCCAAGTACAATTAGAATATCCCAATGCATTCAACTCCTTTGTGGGGAGTGTACAAAAGTGCATGGAGCCCTCAATAACATTTTATGATTTCGAGGAGAATAAGGTTTCATCAGATTTACCAGACCCTCCATTGCACATAGTAGCTCATATTGATAGGAAGTCATTCAAGAGATTCCTTATTGATACTAGATCCTCCATCAACCTCATTACCATCCCCACCATAAAACACCTTAACATACCATCATCCCACATTACATCATCCAACTTTACCATAAGAGACTTGTTGAGTGGTATTTTCACCCGGTTGTGAAAGTACACTTTCCTTTAGGATTTGGGTTCCAAATCCTCTCTTGCAAATAAGTTAAACAAACAACTTCTCCAAGGTCTCCACTGTATTAGCATTTACATGTGTGTATTAATAATCTCAAATAAAGATATTCAATTTAAATGCTTGGAACACCTTAGTGATTGCAAGTAACTGTAAACAAGGGGCAATGTTGGTTTATTTCATCATGAAACTTTAGCGATTGTTCATTGTTTTTTTTAGATTTTGATATTTTTTTAATTGTTTATTTTAATGCCTTGAAAAGTTAACACTTCTGGAAAATAAATAAAAATTAAAAAAATGCAGAAAGAATGAAAATGAGATGCAAAAAACTGAAAATAAAATGCTTCCAGTATGATGCTATCCTATTACGACAAAACCGAAGATGTGAGGTTTTCGCGCATGCAACCTAACCTATTGTACCTGCAAACAAGCACAATCTAGATAAGCTAAGTGCTGGTTCCTAGGGTACAAAATAAAATTCAGATTTCAAATATTCGCCTAATGTAACCCAAAGAAATGGCATCAACATTATCTATAAATTTGAAATCTGAAAAGATGAAAAAATAAAAATTAAATCCATAGCATGCAAAGAAAATATCCTTCTTTCTTGCCTACAAGATGCAAATTTCTGAACACTTCTGCATTAAAAATGTGTCATTTTACAATAGCAGAATATTTGGTTTTCCTAAACCAGTCCATGGAAGAAAAATGACTCAAACAGGCCCAGAATGGCATTATCGCCTTCAGCTCTGCAACTCTGCTCGTCGGGATTTCCAACCCATGTCCATGAAGAAGAAAAACCAGTCCAATGTGGAAGAAAGTATCTAGAGAAACCCAGTGCTAAGGCCTTGCCTTCATTACTGCAATCTTCTCTAAACAGTTCCGCCCCCTCTGGTCTCTTTGAATGGCGTATTTAAACTTTTTGAAAGAATTGTTTTTCCCTCCATGACGGTTCGTTTTCATTTTTTGATGGCTGTTCGTTTCACCTTCCCTGATTGTTTGTTTCACCTTCCCTGCATGCGTGTGCTTCGGTTTCCATTTTGTGGCCCTTTGCTGCGTTTTCTCCACATAGGCTTGCGTCCGTTTCCCTCCGCGCATAATGACCATTTTGGATGATTTCAAATCATTAAAGATCCCTTATGTAACACTTGTCTTAATCATTGGATTTTGTCCTTATGTCCATGTCACTATGCAGGTCCGTTACCTTGGCGAAAATGGAACATGTCATGATATCGCGACACTTTTGCCTCCTTGCTCTCCTTTGTTGCTTTGAATCGCGAAAATGGAACATGTCGTGATATCATGACACTTTTGGCTCCTTCCGTCTTTTGTTGCTTTGAATCACGAAAATGGAACATGTCACGATATCGCAACACTTTTGGCCCCTTCTATCTTTTGTTGCTTTGAATCACGAAAATGGAACATGTTACGATATCGTGACACCTTTTATTTCTCTGCTTGTCTACCCATTTTGAATCACGAAAATGTAACATGTCATGATATCGCGACACTTTTTATTTCTCCTCTTTTCCTTTGCTTTTGGCCACGATGGAGCAACATGTCATGATATCGCGACACTTTTTCATTTCCTGCTGCGATGGAGCAACATGTCGCGATATCGTGACACTTTTTCATTTTCTGCCGCGATGGAGAAACATGTCGCAATATCGTGACACTTTTTCATTTTTGGCCGTGATGGAGCAACATGTCATGATATCGTGACACTTTTTCATTTTCTTCCATGATGAAGCAACATGTCGCGATGTCGCGACGCTTTTTCATTTTCTGCCGCGATGGAGCAACATGTGATATCGCGACACTTTTTCATTTTTGGCCACGATGGAGCAACATGTCGCGATATCGTGACACTTTTTCATTTTTTGGCTGCGATAGAGCAACATGTCGCGATATCGTGACACTTTTTCATTTTTGACCATGATGGAGCAACATGTCGTGATATTGCGACACTTTTTCATTTTCTGCCATGATGGAGCAACATGTTGCGATATCGCGACACCTTTTCATTTTTTGGTCGCGATGGAGCAACATGTCACGATATCGTGACACTTTTTCATTTTTGGCCATGATGGAGCAACATGTCGTGATATCGCGACACTTTTTCATTTTTTGGCCGCGATGGAGCAACATGTCGCGATATCGCGACACTTTTCCTCCTTGTGATATTTTGCTTTTTTCCTTGATCTTTAGCCTATGGGCCACTTCGGTCTTCTTGGAACAGAAGCAAAAAATGTGGGTCCCCAATTTTGGGGTACATTGTGGATCAGCCACAACAAGCCTTTAATGATGCCTTATGCTCAACTATGGAGAATGTGGTTCTTTCTGTCACAGTGGGGGTGAAAACTATACATGTCCTCTTCCACATCTTGGAGGAGCTGATGCAATACAACATACTTCTTGGATGCCCCTGGATCAAGAATATGAAGTGTGTGCCTTCAACATTGCACCAATACCTAAAGTATGTACATGAGGGTAAAGTATATTGCATCCCAATAGACACAGCCTTTTAAATACTACAACTTGATCTCAAATCCTTATGAGCTACTAATTCAATCAACACACCTATCCATCTAGCCACTCATCATATGATCCACTCCCAATAACCTCACTTCATAAAAATCCCCTATCCCAAAGGATTTATTGATAGTTAACCCTACTTTTGCATCTAAAAGCATTAACTCTAGTTAGCCCTCAAACACCACATTCCATTTTTCTACCGCACCTAATCATACCACTAATCAACCATAACCTCCCTCAGTCACACCACCCACTTCACAAATGTCATTCATATTCATAGCTCAACCCACCCCGTCAACCAATGACCATATCCAATCTCATCCACCTCAAAATTCACCACCCATAGTCTCACATATAGGGTCACCTATCCATGAGAAGCCATCGTATCCACCTGAACCATAGATCACTCAAGAAGAACCCTCTTCATCCACTGAACCATCATCATCCCAACCTTCCCAAGTTATAGTACATCTCACTAATCCCAATATTTGTGAGTACATCATTGAGAGTGTGACAGTTACACCATTTATTGAGGTATTTAGAGACTATGGTCATCCATGCAATCCACCTTTAGCCATAGATGTAGTGTACAAAATGGGTTCCCAATCAGACAAGATTAATTTCATATGTGGGGGAGTGGATTCTTTGTTTGATCCACTTTCTCCTAATGAGGAACCCTTTCAAGAATTAAATGGAAATTTAGATTATCTGTCCAACCCAGAGTTCCCTTTGCGATATTTTTGTAGGGTCAACTGGCAAGGATATGGACTTGGATGACACAAGTAGGGTCCACTCTACATTATTGATCTTGAATACAGAGAATCACATGATCACTTTGGTCTAGGTTATAGACCTTCTACCTTAGATTCTTCCTTCAACAAAACCTTTCAATGACTCAATATTGAGTACGAAGAAGAGGAATATGAGAGTAAGGAATGTGATGATTCTGATGATATTGATGATGAGTACTTGGACCCTGACTTTGCACCTCATCTACATGAGGCTTTTCTAGAGATTGTATTGCACATATTCATGATTAATCACATGCTAGATTATTACATATCTGATGAAGACTTCAAGGATTATATCTTTGATGAATATTTTGGGGAATTTCATAAAATGGAAGCAAATCTAGACTATATCATTCAATTATTTAACGGTCCCCAAGATGATGTGGTTCTTTCTGAACCCATAGAGAAAGATGAGTGGTATACAAGTATGTTTCCCATAGATCACACCATATTTTTCTTCAACAAAGAGCATGAGCACCTTGAGCCAGATCCTCCACCACCACCTTGGTCGCTCCCACAGCACTACCATTCACCAACACTGGGTCAGTTGCAACCTAGAGAGTGAGTCATCACCTCTTGAATTGTAGCCACCTCATTTCCACCAAGTCAATATAATTTTTATTGACTTGTTCACCCCACTTCGTAACCCATATGATTTGGTGAAGTTGATTAAGGTCAATGCTAGTCTTATCATCATGGATAGGATTTCATCCTTGTAATCCATCATCGAGTTTATCCTATCTGAAGAGTTTTTGTGAGCTTCAAACACTTACATTCCACAAAAACCTTCACCCTCCTCTACTTTGGTTTTTCAAACTAAAGTAGAGGGGGAGACCTCTGAGACATTTGAGCATGTGGAGGATGATATCCATCTCATCCCAACTCCACATCAACTAGAGGAAGGTTCTCACATGCTGATCGAAGAATCCATAGATGTGAACCTTAGCAAAGATGCAGAAAAACCTCAAATCATAAAAATTACAAAATATTTATCCATATAGAAGAAAGAGCGTATGATCGACATCTTGACAAGAAAGAAGGATATTTTTGTATGGTAATACAAAGACATGTCTGGCCTTGACCCCAACTTGGTGGTCCACAACCTTACTTTGGCACCAAATGCTAAAGCTTTCAAGCAAAGCTTAGGAAACTTCATCCCATAGTTGCATTAAATGTAAAAGAAGAGCTACAAAAACTACTGGACATGAATTTCATAGTCCCAATTTATTATCAAGAGTGGATCTCTAACATGGTACCCATTCGTAAGTCGAATGGGGGGTATGCATATGCATTTATTTTTGCAACCTAAACAAAGCATACCCTAAGGATTATTTTCCTCTACCTAACATCAATAAATTAGTAGACTGCTATGCAAGCCATGAAATGCTTTCACTAATGGATGGTTTCTTAGGATACAATCAAATCTGAATTAATCCTGAGGACAAACACAAGATAGCTTTTACAACACCTTGGGGGACATTTTGTTACAGGGTGATGCCATTTAGCCTTAAAATTTTAGGGGCTACGTATCAACATGCCATGATGTACATATTCCATAATTACATGCATAAAATCATTGAGAATTATGTCGATGATCTGATTGCCAAATCAAAAAATACATCTTTAGCACATTGAAGTCCTAGAGAAAGTATTTGATCGATTGCTTGAACACAAGGTAAGGTTAAATCCTAAGAAGTGCGTAGTTTGCATCACATCATAAAAATATATAGGATTCATTGTCTCCAAGTGAGGCATCAAAGTGGACCCTGATAAGGTCAAGGTCATTATAGAGATGCCACCTCCTAAAAACTTGAGAGATTTGCATAGTCTACAAGGAAAGATTCAATATATTCGATAATTCATTGCACAACACTCATACAAATGCAGACCTTTCAATCGCTTGCTACAGAAGGGGGTGACATTATCTTCAACAACTGAATGTCAAGAGGAATTTAATGACATAAAGAAGTGTCTGGCTTCACCTCCAATTCTTACGTCTTCTCGTTTAGGAGTCCCTTTTCATCTCTATGTATCTACAACAGATTTTGTGCTAGGGACAATGCTTACTCAAAAAAATGAGAATCATAAGGAGCAAGCCATTTATTACATTATTCGAACATTCATAAGTAACAAAAAAAGAAATGCTTATGTTGAAAAGTTGTGTTTAGTAGTAGTTTTTACCACTAAGAAACTCAGACATTACATGCTAAGTAACACTACTTATGTCATAGCTAGAGAGAATCATCTGCGATACATGATGACTCACACATACAAAAAGACCTATACCACAAAATGGATAATGCTTTTAATGGAATTCGATCTCGAATTTATCAATCAATAATCCATCAAATATCAGGTGATAGCCGATCAACTCATAGAAGCTCCATTACCAAATGATAAACCACTTATCATTGAGCTTCTAGATGATTCGGTATTTTTTGTCAATGAACAAGAAGAGCTAGTCCCTCCCAAGGATGAAGTTGACATGACAATATTCTTTGATGGATCAAAATATGAAAGAGGATAAGGTACTAGAGTTGTGTTTTACACACCTGAAGTAATCCCTATTCCTTTATCATTCAAACTTGACTTCTCATGCACAAACAACAATGTAGAGTACAAATCCATAACCTTAGGACTTAAATTAGCTATAGCTATAGGCATTAAATGACTAAGAATATTTGATTATTCTCAACTCATCTTTTATCAAGTGAAATAAGAATACAATGCAAGGAACCATTCTTGAAACAGTATCACAAAGTAGCAATGAAGTTGCAAGAGAAATTTGAGTGGTATGAAATTAGTAACTTGCCTCGTTTGACTAAAAAATTTGTGAATGCAATGGCCTCTTTGGGATCCTTGATCCCTAAGAATTAATATGAAGAAGTCCAATCGCTAATCATAAAAACTATGTCCAAGAAAGCAATTAAGCGAGCAGAGTCTAAAGGTGAGAAGAATGTTTGTTTGGTCCATATCAAACCCTACAATTCTTACCTTGATGATATCAGAGACTTTCTCAAGTTGGGGCCCTCCTAATAGAAATTATGCAAATTGTGAAAAGAAAGTTCAAATAAAAAGCAACTCGCTTTACTCTCTTGGGGGACGTGTTGTACAGATGTGGCTATGATGGAATTCTATTACGATGTCTAGATCCCGTTGAGTCACAATGAGCTATAATAGAAGCCAGTTATGGTACTTGTGATGGCCACTTTAATGGAATGGTCATTTCAAAGTACATTTTTTGCATGGGTTATTATTGGCCCACCATGGAAAGTGATTGTTGTCAATATGTCAAGAAATGTCAAAAATGCCAACATCACACTAATTTAGCTCACATACCATCACAAGATTTACAACCCATTCAAATTCTTTGGACATTTTCATAATGGGGCCTTGATTTGATTGGCAAGATTTCACCTGCCTCATCAGGACAACATAAATTTGTCATAACCGCCATGAAATACTTCATGAAATGGGTCGAAGCAATTCCAATGAACACTATGACTAGACCTCGAATAGTAAATTTTATACTTCATCATATTATCTATCATTTTGGGATTCCTTCCAAGATCATCTCTGATAATGGTAAGTCATTTAAGAACAAGGATGTTCAAGCCTTATGCAGTAAGTACAATATTTAACATAATTTATCAACTCCTTATTACCCAAAGGAAAATGGACAAGCTGAAGTGACTAACAAGATAGTGATAGCCATTCTCAAAAAAATCATCAAGGAAAATCATAGATATTACCACACTCAGTTCCCATTTGCACCATGGGCTTATCGAACAAGCTTTAGAATTCCAATGGGAGCAACACCTTTTTCACTGATTTATGGCATAGAAGTAATCATACCTCTTGAGCTAGAGATTCCTTCTTTGTGAGTCACATTACAAGAATTCATGAATGATGATACAACTAGACAAGCATATCTTGACCAATTAACACTCCTTGATGAAAGGCGTATCAATACCTTGGAACATCTGCGAGTATACCAAGACCGAATCCAACATGCTTACAATACAAAAGTCTATCCTCATGAGTTTCAAGTAGGATATCTCAAGCTTAAAGAGAACCAACAATATACCAATGCATTTTCACACTTGAGAGATAAATTCATGGCTAATTGGTTAGGTCCATACATTTTCAAACAAAAGTTGGGGCCAAGAACATACATACTTGCTAACTTGGAAGGAGATTTGGAACCTGAGCCATTGAACATAATACATATAAAGGTGTTTTATGCATGATGTGATTTATATATGTACATATACATGGAAATATATATATATATATATATATATATATATATATATATATATATATATATATATATATATATATATATATATATATATATATATATATATATCAAAAACATTTCATTTCATGCATTCCATATAGGCATCCTGTTCATACCATTCATTACATTAGAGCATGTGGTAAAACTGGATGATAGCTAGTCCATAATGTCTTGTTGCCTTAATCAAGGGCACCTCAAATAGAACATCACTATAATATCAATCATAATAATACATTGCTTCCGAAGAAAAATCCTAATTTTTTTAATCACTCAGTCTTCTCTAGTATTTCAAGCAAAATCCTTTGAATCAAACAATATTTAGATGCAACGGTTATTCCTGGTCAATCAAATTTCCTCTTGGATCACACACAATAAAGAACATATAAAAGCATTATGAGTCCTGGTAATAACGAAGTCAAAAGTTGTTATTGCCATAAGTGAATGGTATTGTATCGCTCCAAATTTTTCACACCCTTACCTTCAGGCTATAGGATCCGCGCCCGGAAGGGGGATGTGAAAAGGATGGGACAATACCTCGGACTGAGAGGCCTTTCGAAGGTCCCGCCTCTCGGGGGAGGTGTATAAAGGTGATTTTTTGACGGATGGTGGGGTTCACCGGGGAAACGTTTAGTGGCAGTTTCCACGCCTAGGTTGGGAATGTGTTTTATGTGTTCAATTTTATCTTTAAACATTCAAATCCTAGGTTTGGCCAAATGAATCTAAGTTATTCTATATGAAATGCAGATTTAAATACAGAAAATAGATTTAATAGAAAACATAGAGAACAAACTAAGTGAAGAAATCCATACCTAGTTTCGGATGTCTGATGGAGGTTCTAATTTTTGAAGCAGTCCAGATCGTCTGGAATTTGATAGGATCGTCTCCTATCTGACAGGATCGTCTGAGATCTGACGAATTCGTCAGACGAATTCGTCAGAGACCTACAAACAGAGAAATAGATACAAAATACCAAAATTGCAACTATTTTGATAAAGGAAAATGATATGAAACAATAATAAGGATGTTAATAAGATAATCCTGAATGGAAATGCAAATAAATTACGATACTTTAATAGCTAATCATGATCTTATTATGCAATTAAACTACATGGGTGAACTCCAAGATGCAAGATAACAGGAAATAATAATAAAACTGACTAAATGCAGAATAAAATAATAGCAAAGTATAGAAAAAGCGCAAACTCTAGGCACTGATTGCCCCAATGCAGACTACAGTCGAAATCGTCTCGGATTGATACGAAATCATCTCGAATTGGACAGGATCGTCTGCGATGATCTGAGCTTGCTCCGGCTGAAGAATGACAAGGTTCCTGCAACAAAATTTGGAAAGTACAAATGCAGATGGTAATCCTGGGTATTCTAATGCGTGTAAAGGTCAAGTTACAGGAAATTTCAGCCAGGGGAAAGTCAAGGGGGGTCCTAAGGTTTAAATAGGCTTAGGAGGGAAGTTGGGAGGTTGGAGATCATCCTAATTTGGAAGATCTCCAACGGGGAGGTCTCTAGCGAAGCAGACACGCTTCTGCCCAACTTAGAGACGCTCGTTGAAACAGAGGCTAATTATGAAAAATTAGTTTTGGGACAAGATCGTCTAGACGTCCTAGTCCAGACGAAATCGTCCAATCTGAGGCGATATCGTCTGATCGGCGACGATATCATCAAACGGTCAAAACAAACTCTAAAAATGGCACGAGAAATGAGGAAACGGGTTAAACGGCGGTTTTGGAGCGGTTTTGGGGTTGAATTTGAATTTGAATTATTACTAAGGTAATTTTAATTATTGCTAAGGTTTTACTGCGCCAATTTTAGGGTGCTACATTTTGCCCCCTCTTTAGCAAATTTTTTGAAGAAAATGCGTTAAAGATGAGTTCTTCTCGATCTACGAGAAAGCAAAAATTATTCCCATTTTTAGGCGACGATTCTAGGTCGAATCGTACGACAGACTTACTATGGTGCCCCCTCCGTGTTTTTACCCAAATCGACGTTTGAGGTAAAAACGCGAAAAGCAAAATTTTAAAAAAGTTGTTAAGTGTTTTTGAATAAAATTAAGAAAAATAGGGAAAAACCCTAATTCATTATTACTTGTTCATTTTTACTTGTTTTCTAGAGCTCTGTAGACAAGATGGTCGAAACAGCGCACAGATCGACAGAGGTCCGGCGCGGGCTACGGGTAAGGGTCTAAACTGAATTTAGAGTGCTTTAATTTAGAATTTCATGCTTTTTAGATTATATTTGATTGATTTTTGAGCATCGCGGCCGATTTTGGGCCGTCGACGTCGTCGGGACGAAATCGTCTCGATTTCGTCGAAATCGTCTCGATATCGCCGATTTCGTCCAAGGGCGAAATCGGTGATATGGGGACGATTTCGTCCAATAAGGGACGATTCCCTCATGCGAAATCAGAGACGAATTTGCTCAAATTTGGGACGATATCGCCCAATGGTGGACGATATCATCATTTGTGAAAGTGAACTTATTTTACTTGCATTTTGATTAATGATTTAATGATTTTTATTGTTGATTTTTTATTGTTTATGTTGTTTATGTTGCAGAGAGGATTACTAAAGAGCCGAGAATGGAAATACGGTGGACTAAGGGATGACTTGGCCGCTCTATCTCAGGCAGAGCGAGATCAGCTGGCTCGAGTAGGCTTGCAGCACGTGGCAGATATGCCACAAGTGTCTACTGAGACATGGGGCTATTGACAGCCCTAGCAGAGAGGTGGTATCCGGGTTCTTCTTGTTTCTGGTTACCGACAGGGGAGATGACTCCCACACTGGAGGATGTATGGAGGATCTTGAGGATCCCCATACAAGGATGGCTGATCACTCCTACGGCCAATCAGGGCCACGCTATGATGAGACTATGCGGAGATTCGAGCTTCGCCCTGGAGAAGGGCGGAGTGAACATCGAGTCTCTACGCCAGATGCCTGGGGCATCTAGGCTGACACAGGTTTTGGCTGGGGTGGTAGGTGGTCTGTTGCTATGCCATCAGAGTGGATGCAGGCTGCCATGGCTACTGACAGATGTGGTCTACGACATGAGAGACCACGGATACAGGTTTGCTTGGGGGAGCTTTGTACTATGCCGATTGTATAGGATCCTGTATGGGGTCGTATACAAGGGCGGTCGATGTCTGGTCATGACATCACTACTACAGGTTTGGTGCTGGGAGCACATCACGGTGCGAAGGCCGGTAGGGCTCCCACTGATAGGGATTGATGGGGAGAGGCCCCGAGTTTTCTACTGGTGGCTCAAGAGAGGGTCACAGCGACGAGTAGATCTGCCAGTGTCCCGGAGACTACTTGACGACCTTGTCTCCGACCAGATCACCTGGAGGCCTTGGAGAGATCATCCAGGGTGGGCCGAGGATGGACAGGAGCTAGCTCGCATCAGGCGAGTCTGCTAGCTGAGGATGGAGAGGGGAGAGGTGGAGCTCCATCGGTACGACCGAGTTTTGAGGCAGTTCGGTCTACAGTAGGGGATCCCATCTCTCAGAGACTACGAGTTTTTCTAGACCATCCGGGATAACACCACAGTTAGCGGGGCTCCAGATATGCAGTGATTCTGGAGTCAGGACGTGGATGATGCCCCCATCCAGCCAGTGGATGGGGATGACGCAGGGGTAGCCGATGGCTACGATGCCTGGTACGCAGGCATCCGCCCTCCTCGGATGACGAGGGCTCAGGGTTCGATTCATGTGGTTGTGCATCGGATAGGGAGGTGACACCAGGCGGCCATTGAGGTGGCACAAGGTCACGATGGGAGAGAGCAAAGGAGGCCACGACAAAGATAGAGGAGGGAGGAGAGACCCCCTTCTCCATAGAGAGAGAGACCACCATCGCCCGATAAGGGCAAGGGTGTCGAGGTAGGAGAGAGTAGCGAGATGGCTACTCTCCGGGTGGAGACTATCCGTCTCCAGGCACAGGTGCAGACTTTACAGGATGAGGCTACACGTCATCGAGCGGAGGCTACACAGCTCAGAGATGAGGTTGCACGCCTCAGAGCATGGAGCGGAGGAGCGAGCACTCAGGAGCTGGCACGGTCGATTGCTCAGACCACGTTCTACCAGGGTATCTACTTCCAGCTGGTGCCAGAGGGCCAGAGGGTACAGCTGCCAGTCGGCATTGCGGATCCGATCAGGGTTGGGTCATCGAGGACTTCATCTCGATCGACAACTAGGACTCGTAGTACCACACATACTGCGATGGGGCCACCTCGTCCACCTCAGGGCGGGGGAGGAGATGAGGCTGAGAGCTCGAGGGGTTCTCGAGGCTAGGCTATTGCACTGCACAGACTGGATATATGATTGAGAGGATTGAGTATGCCAAGATGTAGATTGTGGCATACCAATCTAGTTTTGATATGATGTACATACATTGTTGAGATATATATATATATATATATATATATATATATATATATGATATTTTTGATCATATGACTTGTCTTATGTATGGTGCTTTAATGTTTTTGATGTGATTGATTTGATGATTCATGTAATTATGTTGTTTGAAAATATTATAGTTTGAATGTCATGCTTTAAAATTTAAATGAAATAATCTGATGTAAACAAATTGGTTGTTGAGATGATAATTTGATAAAAATAAAAGGGATTGTTAACAATAATTTCAAAGGACATTGTCGCTATTATAGACCATTTCATGGAGTCGCTGCTCACTCGGTCGTCAAGCTAATCCCGGTATAGAAATATTGTTAAAAGTAAAAAGAGTGCTTAAGAGACTGTCTTAAGACTTTGTTGTGATGATAGAAATGATGATGGTTTGATGGTAATTTGTTTTCAGATTTTCATAAAAATGATATGCATGAAATATTTTAAAATGATTTTTGCTAGGCATAAATTCCTAAGTGTGATAAAATTTTGAATAATTCCTTAGAAATTATACCATGGTTGCAAAATTGAATTTGAACATAATGACATGAAAAATAGAATAAGTTGCATTCTGTTTGAAAGCATAATTGTGGAACATAATGATTTAAGTCATATGTTGGAATAAATGGGAAATAAAATTAGTTCGATGGTTTGCGCTAGGCATAGAATATTTAGGTATAGACTTATACCATCATCGCGAAATCCAAAAGAAGAAAATAAATAGTTTTATTGCATGGTTGATTTTTAATTTTTGAAAATAAACAGAAAATATGAAGATGAGGACTTGTGCTAGGCATAAAATTCCAATTTTGGTTTTGGAACTATACCATCGTCGTGAAAGTCAAAAATTATATGTAACTTTATTGCATGTTTTTGAAAATGATTTTGATTTGTTGGTAATGCATGTAGTTGTCTTTATACTAAACAACTGTTCTCGAGAGAAGAAAATGAAATTATTCCGGACAATTTGCAAAAATATTTCAAAGTATCTTAAAGACAAAAGTTAGATTTATAAGGAATCCCATGTGCATATGTGAGTTCATTTCCAATCTTGATTTATCATAATGATACACAAAATCTCTCAAATACAAATGTGTGTGCGATTGTATTGTTCATTCACCAGGTTTGAGCAAGATACTATGATACAAGTGATTTAAATTAACCAAATAAGTGTTCATTAACCATGATTTAGATGCATATAACCATACCAGACTACTATGTAAGTCGGATTATCAAGAGCTAGCTAATCCATAAGCAGACATAGGTCTGTACAAAAGAAGGTCGCTAATGTGACAGACATATCACCACGCTAGGAGTTACCCAAGGCCAAGCGGGTTGGGCACAAACCACTGTTATGGGGCTTACCTCACAGTTTTCGAATAATTGAGAATTCCAGGGATTCAAGCTCATCAACCCTTCTTTTCTTTTTAAGGGGTAGGGAAAGGATTTTATTGCTTTTGCTTTTGCTCATTTTGTTGTCTTTCTTTCTTTGCTTTCTCTTTTTTTTTTTTTTTTGTATCTTTTGCTTTGATATTTGAGATAATGCTGAAATAGTGTAAATGATTTTGCTTGATTTTTCCTTTTCTTTTGCTTCCTATTCTAGGGATACTTGCTCGGATTAGCTGTAGAGCAAGGGATTTTTATTCCGGGTAGGGGTGAGCTTGTCCTTTTGCCAATTCTCAAAGATTCTAGACCATGTGCATGATAGGATAGCAGGGGAAACTTTTCGCTCAAGAAACCACTTCTACTATGTAGGATAGCATGGACATTACAAATATAATCATTTTATTGTGAAAGGATATGTTTGGCTTAAGTAAATAACAAGATCAATTCTCTATGCTCAAAACTTTATTTAATTGAATTTTGTGGACTTTGATATAAGAGAGATTAGTAATCATACCAAATAAATCAAGATATTTATTCATGTGAGTGTGAAAGTGCGGGATTCCAAATAAATGCTAATTTATCCAAAATAATTTGAAAATATAACTGCAATGCGTCACAATGTGAGAAGTACAAAAATAAAAGATGTTTTTGATGATTTTGAATGTTTTTTAGATTTTTAAGTTTATAAATTGAAAGAAATACAAGATAGTGATTTTTTTGAAATATTTTAAACAAATATATACAATGATGAAATGACAAATTTTGTTATGCATAGTAACGTTTAAGATGTAAAATGTTCATGGGTTCTTTAAGTTCTTTACCATCTAAGGTAGATAATTTGTATGCTCCTGATTCAAATTTAGCAGTGATAATATATGGTCCAAGCCAGTTGGGCTCAAATTTACCTTTAAGGTCTTTAGTTGCATTAGTATTTTTTTGATTTTCTTTTAAAACAAGGTCGCCGACCACAAAGGATCGATGACGAACTTTCTTAGCATATGATCTTTTAAGCTTGTTTTGGTAGGCACGAAGATGCTCCAAAGCATTGATGCGCTTTTCATCTAGGAGCTCCAGGTGATTGAGTCTGCCACTTCGATATTCATCTCCTACTTCGGTATCTTGAAGTAGTAGAGCCAAAGAAGGAACTTCTAATTCAAAGGGAAAAATGGCTTCAACACCATAAACCAAAACAAAAGGTGAAGTTCCAATGGGGGTTCGAACACTAGTTCGATAAGCCCACAAAGCTGGATATAATTGAATGTGCCAGTCGCGGCCAGATTTATTGACCAATATTTTGAGAATTTTGATTAAGGTTTTGTTTGAAGCTTCTGCTTGGCCATTACCCCGAGGATAATAGGGAGTGGACCAGCGATGTTGAATCTTATATTTTTGGCATAATTTTTTAACATCTTTATTTTTGAAACAAGTTCCATTGTCCGAGATGAGATTTGCGAGAATTTCGAACCTGCAAATGATTTGATTAAAAATAAATTTAGAGACTTGTGTTCCGAGTGCGGGAAGCTAAAGGCATAGCTTCAACCCACTTCGTGAAATACTCGGTGGCGGTTATGATGAATTTGTGTCCATCGGATGAAACAGGATTAATTTTGCCAATAATGTCTAAGCCCCATTTTGAAAAGGGCCAAGGAGATGAAATAGCCTGCAGTTCTTGTGTAGGGGCATGGACAAGGTCGGCATGTTTCTGGCACTTGTCGCAATGGCGCACATAATCATGTGCATCATTCTCCATGGTAGGCCAAAAGTATCCTATCCTAAGGAGCTTTTTAGCAATGACACTACCACTGAAGTGTCCTCCACAAGATCCATCGTGGGCTTCACTCAAAGCTGATCTGGATTCTTCTAGATTCAAACATCTCAATAGGATACCTTCAAAAGATCTCCTATATAAAGTATTGCCAATTATTACAAATCGACTTGCTCGTCTACGTAATAACCGACGCTGGTTTCTATTAGAATTGGCAGGGAAAGTCCCATTGTGAAGAAAATCAAATATATCTCGTATACCAAGGTTCGGGAGTAGTTTCATTGATTAGAAACACATCCAAAGGTTCTAAGCATGACTTATTTGAAGCGGGTTCCTGGAGTCGACGAATAATGATGGTGGCATATTCGTCATCTAACTCCAAGGGCAGAAGAGATGCAGCTACGGCCATAGCGTCAGCCGCACGGTTGCTAGTTCGAGGAATAGCTTCCAAGGTAACTTGATCAAATAGAGACATTAATTGTAAAACATATGCTTTATATGGATGCAATTTATCATCTCTGGTCTGATAAAATTCATTAATTTGGTTTATAACAAGTTGAGAATCACCAAAAACTAATAGATTTTTAATTTTTAGCGCCAAGGCAGCTCGTAATCCAAGGATTAGAGCTTCATACTCAACAGTATTATTAGTGCAAGCAAATGTTAATTTAAAGGACAAAGGTATAATGTGCTTTTGTGGAGATATTAAAATAATACCTGCACCAGCCCCACTCATGCATCGGGCTCCATCAAAGTATAAGGACCATTGTTCAACATGGTCTGCCTCTAATTGAAGGCATTCATCAGGAAACTCAATGATGAGGGGATGGGTAGACTCTAAGGGTGCAGCAGCTAATTGATCTGCTATGATTTGACCCTTAACAGACTTTTGTCCTATAAACGTGAGTTCAAACTCGCTTAGAGCAAGAACCCACTTGGATGTGCGACCCGATAAATAAGGTCGACTCATGAGATACCGCAAAGGATCATATTTAGCAATGACATACGTTTTTTGACTAAGCATATAATGGCATAATTTTTGCGTAGAAAATATGACTGCTAGACATAGTTTTTCTAATGTTGTGTAGCGGGTTTCATAACTAATTAAAGTTTGGCTAATATAATAATTAGCACGTTCTCTTTTCTCATCATCAAGTTGAGCTAACATAGCTCCTAAAGCAAAATCTGAAGCTGAAATATACAGGGATAAATGGGCGGTCGGGTCTAGGCGGTGAAAGCACGGGTGGGTTAAGGAGGTATTGTTTAAGAAGTTCAAAAGCTTCCTTACATTCATCGTCCCAATTAAAAGGGATATCCTTCTTAAGGAGCTTAAGAAAGGGACCGGTTTTGTCTGCCAACTTATCGATGAAGCGACGGATGGCTTGAAGTTTACCTTGTAAACTTCGTAACTCAGATATATTGGTAGGTGCGGGCATATCAGTGATAGCCGCAATCTTGAGAGGGTCGATTTTGATGCCACGTAAAGAAACTATAACCCCTAATAGTTTATCGGACTTAACTCCAAATATGCATTTGGCTGGATTTAATCGAATAAGGTATTCTCTTAACCGATTAAAAACTTTTCTCAAATCATCTAAATGATCATCTTCTTTAATAGAGCGAGCTATAATATCATCTACATAATCATGTAGGATATCATGCATCATGTCATGAAAGATATAAGTCATAGCTCGTTGATAGGTTGCACTTGCATTCTTTAAGCCGAATGGCATCACTTTCCAACAAAAGGTACCCTAGGGGGTAATAAAGGCTATTTTAGCCTGATCTTCAGGAGCTATCCTGATCTGATTATAGCCGGAGAATCCATCCATTAGGGACATCATCCCACTCCCAGTAGTAAAATCAATGATTTGATCCATGTTTGGAAGAGGAAAATCATCTTTAGGGCATGCAGCGTTAATATCTCTAAAATCTGTGCAAACCCTAACTTTGGTAGCTTCTTTCTTGGTGACTGGAACTACATTCGAGATCCATTCAAGCATAATCAATAGCTTGTATAAAAACAACATTCAGGAGTTTTTCTAACTCCCCTTTGACTAGCAAAGCCACTTTAGGATGCATTTTTCTAAGTTTCTGTTTAACAGGTTTAGCATCCGGATGGACTACTAGGTGATGCATGACTACGGAAGGGTCTAAACCTGGCATATCTTCATATGTCCAAGCGAAGACATCTTCATATTCTTTAAGGAATGCAATGTATTGCTCTTGTTTTTCTTGACTTAATTTTGACCCAATATTGATTATGTGAGGATTATCCTCAGTTCCCATGTTAACTTTAATGACGTTTTCTACTTCCATGTGTAGATCTCTTTCAAAATTAGGTGGGGCGGGTGAGACGCCCAATTCTTGTAATTCTTTTAAGGTTAACTTAGATAAGTCATTTTGAGGAGTAGTGGCCTCAAGCTGAGCTATAGTTGGTATAGAACCATCAAAATAAAACCCATTGTGTAACATCTCTTCAACGGAGACATCATGGAAAATATCACCTTCCAACTCATCATCGGATCCAACAATCATTTCAGGATAAGCTATGGATAGCATATTGCATGTAAATGGCTGATTTTGTAGAGGCAAATCATCACGCCTATCCAAATAATCTTGATAACATATGAGTTGATCATCATGTTCAAAAGGGAAGGGTTGACCCTTACTAGGAAATAGGCCCACACCACATCGGGCGGGCCATGGTTCTACCTCGAAAGGTTCTTTCATACCATTTTGGAAAGGTCCCAAGCCTTTCCCTTTATATCCCATTTTAAGCATTATAGGTTTAGCTTTAATATACTCATTAGTAAAATAACATCGAGCATATCCCTCATGATGAGTTTTGATGTTCCTGGGTATTCTTCCCCAGTCATATCCCTTATAAATGAAGGCACAACTCCCGACTTGGTAAGTACTTCCCATAGGTTGTGGGAGGCCCAAAGTACGAGGAGATGGCGGCAAATTACTTAAGATAATGGAATTTTGCATAGAAGCATTTGTTTTTTCTGATATAAGAATTTTAGATAAATCAGGTAAGAGTTCATCAGAAAGAGCATAAGATGTAGAAGGATCATTCCCTATATCTTTAGATGTGGAAGGTATGATAGATGTAGATAATGTAGAGGTGTTAATAGATGGGTCTATAGGTTTTGAAATTATAGGGATAGAACATGAAGGATTGGTTGTAGATCTAAGATCTTTTTGAGGTTCTAGTGTGGTTTGTTCAGAAGATGGTTGAGTTAAATGTATAGGTGTAGTTGATGGGGTAGATGATGTTATGTGTGTGTGTTTCACACGTTTAGATGAAAAATAAGAATTAGGATGTGTGGATGACAAAGCAGGGCAAAATTGCACTCCAACAGGTTCTGCCAAAGCACACATATCAAAGGGTCTAGGGTCACCATGGATAGTGACCAACTGATTTTTAAATTCAAATTTAACACATTGATGTAAAGTGGAAGGGACAGCTCGCATCGCATTGATCCAAGGGTGACCCAAGAGTATATTGTACGATGCGGGGCAATGTACAATAAACACGGTTGTATCTAGGGTTCTAGGACCAACTTGCAAGGGTATAGTAATGACTCCACACGTTTCTTGTGTCTCGTCATTGAAAGCTTTGATAATCATGTCAGTTTTTTTCATTTCATCACTTCTAAAGCCAAATCTTTGGTAGAAGTCAAAAGTGCAAATGTTTAGAGATGAACCATTATCGATCAAGACTCTTTTAACAGCTACATCTCCAATTAGAGCAAGAATATATAAGGGATTATCCTTATGTAAACTATGTTGTGGTATATCTTTATCTCGAAAGTCAATACAATCAACTTCTCTAGTGATGATAGTATTGGCCATGGCTTCGGGTTGAATATTTTGAGGTACCATCATTTGGCTTAATGTAAGCATCAATTCATCCCTATGGGTAGGAGAAGATCTTAACAAGTCCAAAAGGGAAATTCTGGCTGTAGTATTGGATAATTGCTCATTAATATTGTAAGGGGGTTTAGGTTGAACATTAGGAGCATGATTCCCTTTATTGGGATTTCTCAAAACAAATGGAGTTGATCCATCATTCTGATTTGGTTCTTGTTGAGAATTTTGAGCCTGTTGTCTGGTAACGACTCCGATGGTACCTACAATGTTATATTGAAGACGCTGAACTGGTCTCGGTTGAGCATTTATGGCTTGTTCATTAGGAAGGAATTGATTAGAAGAGGGTCGAGTAGTAACTCTTCTAGGAAATGGTTCTTCTGGAACCATAGCATCTGTGATGGGTTGAATAGGATCTGATTCATTTTCAGAACTATTCGATTGATTTGAGGTGATGTCTACTTCACTTTCGGTATCCGATTCTACATCACTAGGATCGGGAGTTTGAATATTATGTAGGGGCCTGGTCGTGACCATGGATAAAGTTGTGCCAAATATTTGAGGATCCTGAACAGATAATTGTCCGCTAATAGTCCCTACATATCGGGTAGGAGGGGGAACATTATGATGTTCGATTTGATTGGCCACTTCTTTACCATGTTTTGGTAAAGGATGTTGAAATATATCTAATGATTGATTAGCATTTTGATTTTGATTTTGGGGAATGGTCTTTTGAGCATTATTAGGAGCATTTTGTTTAGGTTGGAAAGCTTGCACCTCCATCTCATTATTATAAATCAGATCTTGTATTTTATGTTTTAACCTTTTACAAGAGTTGGTAGAGTGTCCAGGCCCTCTATGGAAATCACAGTGTAAGTCGGCTCTGTATCCGGGTATGGTTGGATCAGGTTCCCGGATAGCTGGTAATTGAATCAAACCTCTTTCGAGTAATTGGGGTAGAATAGTTGATAATGGTTGATTCAATCTAGTAAACTCTCGAGGAGGTTTATCAGGAGGTTTCAATATAAATTTTTTTGTTGTCTTGGTTGTATTGATATTAGCAATGTTTCTACTATCAGTGACTCCGTCACCTACAACTTGTTTATTTTTGTACTGATTTTTGGATGTTTTCTCATCATCTTTCTTTTTGAGCTGACCTCTCCTAATGAGAGCATCTTCCACCCTTCGAGCTAAGTCTATAGCTTGATCGAAGGTGGTCAAGGTAGTAGTTGATAACTCATAGGATATTTGTTCTTGCAAATTATTAATAAAAATATCCAACATTTCCCTATAAGGTAGCACAAAGTGCAGTTTTCCTATCAACTGCCTCCATCTAGCTAAGAAATCAGCGAAACATTCATCTTTATCTTGTTTTAAGTTGTATAAATATTTAATGGTTACATGCCTCTCGATATAGGCACTAAATTGATGCACAAAAGATTCAGCTGTCTCTTCAAAATTTCTCAAAGAATGAGTGGGCAATTGATAGTACCACTCTAATGCCATTCCTCCTAAACTTTTTGGGAACATTTTTAGTAATAGCAAGTCATCATGTGATATATCATGACATGCTATCCTAAACATGCGAAGATGCTCTATGGGATCTTCAGTTCCTTTATATATAGGCAGGACGGGCATGGGAAAGTGTTTAGGGTATGGTTGTGCTACAACTATGGGATCTAGAGGTTGACTACACATCTCTCGATAATTGTACGAGGGACGGTAGGGATCTATCTGGTCCATGCGGGAAGCTAACTGTTTCACCATGGCTTCCAGATTATTGGTTTGCCCACCATATTGGTTCGGTAGGGCATTAATATGAGATTTGTGAGCATATGATGGAGGGACATGCATATTAGATGCTATATTGCTATTGTGTAAATTGTTGGTAGGAAGGGTGTTATGAAGAAGTTTTGAAGTTGTATTATGTTGTATCCCAGATTGTTGAAAATTGGTGTTTGGCTTCATTTTAGGTTTTTGTTGATTTGAAGCATATTGATTAATAGTTTGGCAAAATAAAGCAGTGAATGAAGGTTTCTTTTGTGTGGGAATGATTTTAGGCTCAATAACAGGTTCCTTAGGGGGTTGGGTAACCTGTTGTTTTTGCATGTTCTGAATCATAGTGACCATATCTCTATTGGATGGTCCAGCTTTATCACTTTCTTGATCAATGAAAGACAAGGGATTAGTGTGTATGTCAAACATATGTTCCATGGCTGCTTGAGTGTCACTAATTTGTCCTCTATCAATACGAACTCGCCATATTAAGAGCACCAATGTTATTATTGAAAAATTTCTAGAAATGATCTAAGTTATCAAAAGCAATAGTTTCGTCTGGAGCTATTCTAGGGGATGAGGATCCTTCCTCTTTAAGATTTTCTTGTTGTTCATTTTCTTCAACCGACTCATCTTCTGGCTGTTCTAGAGTTTCTCCTTCCAGAATTGATTCCTCAGGAAGGACATTTGGGTTTTTTGTTTTGTCTCCTAACCAATCTTCTCCTTCTTCTTCGTTAGTTTGTTTACCATTCCTAAGTCTAGGCATTGTGCTTAAATTTAGATTTCAGCAAAATATATATACAAAATATAATATATATATATATATATATATATATATATATATATATATATATATATATATATATGCAACAAGCTTAAGAGGTATATATTTTAATTATATACCTACTATAGTATTTGAAATAAAATGTTTTGGGTTTTGTTATGTTTTTGGTTTTTCTTATTTTTTGTAACAATATTATAAAGATAACAAACAACACTCAAAATGCAAGAAATAATAATAATGAAAGCAATGATCTAGTTTTCTATAAACAATTTATAAATATCATTAATGGGCTCGAGTTCTTCAGGAGTCATGAAGTGTTCTTCTTCAAATTGAAAATTTTCTTTCAAGAATTTGACAAAAAGTGCTATAGTGATATTATCTGTCTCAGATTCTGGTTGGTAGAAATAAAGTTCGTGGCAATATTCTCGATATAACACAGCTCTAGGAACTCTATTCCATATTTCTCTATCCGTAAGAATGACCTCTTGGTCTTCTACATGACCTAGGAATTGGTGTATAATGGCTGCGTTCTCGAGGTATTCCTCGAAGGTGAACAATTATGAAGACACAAGAGCTCTCCTATAAGCTAACCACCTATGGCAGGCTCTCTGAAGTTCATGATAAAAAATGAGTTGATGAGGATCCAGGATTCTATCTAGGACAAGCCTCTTGATTTGTTTAAGTTCTGTTGACCTAGATGAAATGACACCTAGTCTTCTATCAAGTTCGTCCCACAAAAGTTGGTTTCTATCTGTTTCAGGCACACTAAGCACAGAATTAATTTCTAAGGCTGCTAATTGGTTTTCAACATTTATAATAACTGCTAGTCTTTTCTTAGGAGCTACCATCTAAACATGATATGCAACTTAGTAATTTTCTAATGATTTTAAATGCATCTATTTTTTTTTTGTTTTTGTTTTCGTTTTCAAAAGGTTTTAGTTTCACGTCGGGTTCACCAAAATGTATCGTTCCAAATTTTTCACACCCTTACCTTCAGGCTATAGGATCCGCGCCGGAAGGGGGATGTGAAAAGGATGGGACAATACCTCGGACTGAGAGGCCTTTCGAAGGTCCCGCCTCTCGGGGGAGGTGTATAAAGGTGATTTTTCGACGGATGGTGGGGTTCACCAGGAAACGTTTAGTGGCAGTTTCCACGCCTAGGTTGGGAATGTGTTTTATGTGTTCAATTTTATCTTTAAACATTCAAATCCTAGGTTTGGCCAAATGAATCTAAGTTATTCTATATGAAATGCAGATTTAAATACAGAAAATAGATTTAACAGAAAACACAGAGAACAAACTAAGTGAAGAAATCCATACCTGGTTCCGGATGTCTGATGGAGGTTCTGATTTTTGAAGCAGTCCAGATCGTCTGGAATTTGATAGGATCGTCTCCTATCTGACAGGATCGTCTGAGATCTGACGAATTCGTTAGAGACCTGCAAACAGAGAAATAGATACAAAATACCAAAATTGCAACTATTATGATAAAGGAAAATGATATGAAACAATAATAAGGATGTTAATAAGATAATCCTGAATGGAAATGCAAATAAATTACGATACTTTAATAGCTAATCATGATCTTATTATGCAATTAAACTACATGGGTGAACTCCAAGATGCAAGATAACAGGAAATAATAATAAAACTGACTAAATGCAGAATAAAATAATAGCAAAGTATAGAAAAAGTGCAAACTCTGGGCACTGATTGCCCCAATGCAGACTGTAGTCGAAATCATCTCGGATTGATACGAAATCATCTCGAATTGGACAGGATCATCTGCGACGATCTGAGCTTGCTTCGACTGAAGAATGACAAGGTTCCTGCAACAAAATTTGGAAAGTACAAATGCAGATGGTAATCCTGGGTATTCTAATGCGTGTAAAGGTCAAGTTATAGGAAATTTCAGCCAGCCAGGGGAAAGTCAAGGGGGGTCCTAAGGTTTAAATAGGCTTAGGAGGGAAGTTGGGAGGTTGGAGATCATCCTAATTTGGAAGATCTCCAACAGGGGAGGTCTCTAGCGGTGCAGACACGCTTCGCCCAACTTAGAGACGTCGTTGAAACGAGAGGCTAATTATGAAAAATCAGTTTTGGGACAAGATCGTCTGGACGTCCTAGTCCAGACGAAATCGTCCAATCTGAGGCGATATCGTCTGATCGGCGACGATATCGTCAAACGGTCAAAACAAACTCTAAAAATGGCATGGGAAATGAGGAAACGGGTTAAACGGCGATTTTGGAGCGGTTTTGGGGTTGAATTTGAATTTGAATTATTACTAAGGTAATTTTAATTATTGCTAAGGTTTTACTGCGCCAATTTTAGGGTGCTACAGGTATCCTTTGCTCATCAAATTATGTGCATGGTATAGAGTACTATAGATTTGGCAAAAGAACAAGCTCCTCCTTCACCCCCCTCCCCAAAAAAAAAATTAAGATCCCTTGCTCTTCATCAAATCGAGCAAGTGTCCCCCAAAAAAAAGGAGAAAAAAAATAATCCCTTGCTCCTCCTCACAATGAGCAAGTATCCCAAAAAGCATCTCAAAGCAATAAGTTTCCCTATTTACCCATCCTCAAAATGGGTAAAATCCTAAAAAAAAGTACCAAAGTGCAATAAAAATCCCCTTGCACTGCCTCAAAACGAGCAAGTGTAAGCAAAAACATCCAATTGCTCCATCACAAAATGAGCAATACCAAAATACAATGAAATAAAATAAGGAAAGGAAATTGAATCCCTGGAACTCTTAGTATCTTGAAAATAATGGGATGATCCTCATTACAACAATGGGCTGAATGAATCTTGCCTAGCAATGGGGGTATCCTTATGTGTGGCGTCGAATCTATCACATTAGCGACCTTATTTTGTATAGACCTATGGCCACTCTAGGATGAGCTAGCTTACTGGTATAAGTTACAATTTATTAGTTTGACCTAGCTCGTGATAAAAAATGAACAATCATGACACACACAGTTGGTCCTTGAGGAAATTTAAAAACACTAGGACAACCTTAGCACCATGAATATTTATGAGATTGTAAGATAGGTTTGTATGAGTCATTAAAATCTCTAATTTTTTACAAAATATCCTAGACAATACATTCAATCACACCATATCCATCATATTTTTACATATCATAATATCTAAAATACCATCTACCTATATCCTTGATTAAGGAATGAAAACAATGATGATCAAGCTAAGTCTAGTATCAATCACCAATAAACCATAAAGCAATAAACAACATTCCATTTTGCATCCATAAATAAAAAAATATACATAACATAAAATATAATAAATATCCAAGTATATATATATGTGTGTGTGTGTGTGTGTGTGTGTGTGTGTGTGTGTGTGTGTGTGTGTGTGTGTGTGAGTCACAAAGTACAAAATACTCGTAGGATGTATACATCAGAGCACTGAGGCTCATGAGAAAAAATACAAAATTCCAAAAGAGGTAATAAGGTGCTACTATCTAGAACCATCATGACCCCTATGATGTCCCTACACTGATAAAGCACCATGAGAGCTAGATGGCCTCTACGTCCTAGCACTCACCTCAGTTTGTCAACTAGAAGCTGAAACTGATGAAGAAGGAAGAATATGGAGAGGGATCTCACGCTCATGCAAAATTCTCTCTAGCATCATGATGTACACACCCTACCTATTGATTATCCTCAAGAACACACCCTGGTGAACCACTCATTGAGAGATCTATGCCTTAAGGTAGGCAATCATCATGATAGCATCACCCTCAATCGATGCAAGTTGTGCCCTATCCAACTCACCCTACAAGTGAGTCACCTTACCTTGTAGCCTCACGATATCTGCATCTTAAGATATGATAGCATCCACACTCGGTCTACCATGTAGATCATCCATCTCAACCTACAAGCTATCCACCTCATCCTATAGTTGGGTCACCTCACCTTGATGCTAGGCCAGCTTACCCTTAACCTGAATCACCTCCAAATCTAGACTATCCTGCTTCACCTGGAGTATACACAACTCCTCCTCCATATGGTGAGGAGGAACATCCTACTCTCCCTTGCCACCATCTCCCACACCTCTTTAGTATCCATCATCTCCTTTGCTTCTATCATCCCCATCTCCATCATCCCTATCACTACCCTTGTGCTCAATATCCACCTTTGGCTACTGTACATCTATAGCAAACTGCCTCTTGCCACCACTACCCTCGTGGCACTTAGCCCACCTAGGATCTTGATCCCCAGTATCAGGCTCATCCCCACTGACTACATTATCCACAACTTGGCTTGGTCTCCAAGGAGGTTGGGCTGAAAACCATACATCATACTCTGTAGTTATACCTACATCTTCCACATTAGGAATCTCGATAGCTGGATCATTGAATGCATCATCCACGATCCAAAATTCAAGAGTCAAGGATAAGCCTATTTCATCTCTCCACTCCCTATATATCATGGGAGCATCAAGAACTCCCTGGACCAATCTAAACTACCTCTACACCTGAGAGAACTGAATGCACTCCATCTCCTGAGTGTGGCTGCCCATCAGCCATCTCCCCCGTCTAACCCAATGAAGCTCTACAACATCCCTCTCCCAAGTTAGACCCCTCCATGAATACCAACAAATACCATATCTAGTCACTCCACTTAGGCTATCTCTGTAGATAGTAGCCTTGATAGTAGGATGTGTGGGAAAATAATCCTTGCTAAGATGTCATTGGTAAGCACAAGGAGTGAGAGGATTACAAGCACAAGGCAATCCCTTAGGATAGCCCACACTTATATGCTCTCATGACCAGATCTAGAGTAGTAAACTACAACTAAGGCCCTTTTGGTCCCGCTTCTTCATCTCATAAAGCTCCCTATAAACCTGACACAAGAGAGCGTGAGCCCATGCCAACCTTTATGGATATGACATCATCTAAATAATGATAGGCACCTAGTTCCATGAGATCCTCAATCCCATGCTATTGGGAAACACCATGTTACTCAATATATACATAAGGAATATTAGAACCGTAGCTTTCTTCCCACATTTGAACAATTCAAGGAATGGGATCCCCCTTGCTATAATCTACATCCCAGAGCTCACCATAGATAGGTCTGAGTACATATTGCTTATCGTAATCCACCCTCACTGGTGGATCCTTGACAAGCACTCAAAAAATATGGTACACATCCTCCAAGGTAATAGTGATCTCCCCTATTGAAAGCTAAAATTAATCCATGTTTAGGAACCATGTATCAACAAGTTTGGATAGGAGCACCTCATATGCTCTAACGGTCTCCATCCATCCACACCCATCCAGACCCATAGCCTCCAAAAACTCCCATTCATCTGAATTTAGGGCCTTGTGCACATTGTAAATAGTGTGAGGCCATCTATATCTATAAAATAGGAGCTTCACCTATAATAAATACAAATAAAGCAACATTAGTGCATCTAGAAATAAAAATGAAACAGAAGCATGCATCAAATTGCATAAAAAAAAACACATGCATTCTAGGTTAAATTACATTTCATCTCACACAATCAAATAAACATGTCAAAAAAAATAAAAATAAAAACTTTCAACCTACCCCATGCACAGTAGTAAAAAAAAAAAAACACAACAAACAACATGCATTCTAGATTAAATTGCACTTCATCACCACAATAATAAAAAAAAAAAAGACCTTTCAACCTACTCCATGCATGGTAGTAAAAAAAAAAACAACACATATATATACAAAAAAACACAACACACAACATGCATTCTAGTTTAATTGCACTTTATCACACACAAAAAAAAAAAAACTTTCAACCTACCCCATGCATGGTAGCTAAAAACAAAACACAACCTAGACAAACATTGCATTCCATTGAGCGCACACAAAATAATGCATATGATAAAAAATAAAATTTTTGGCCCCACTTAATGATTTAAAAAAATATATATATCAAAACAAAAATAACAAAAACAAAAACAAAACAAGCAAGCAAATAAACTAAACTAAGGACCTTTGAAGACCTACCTGTGTATATCGCACACTGGCTTCCACTCCATCTGAGACCCCACCTCCAGCACCCGCATCACCACCACCACCACTCCCCTCACCAATATCCATCACTCATATCTTAGAGCAAGAAAAATATAGTTGGAAAATGAAATAATGAATGAAAAGGACATGATAGCCTATATATAGTTGTTTTTCATGGCAAAAATTGTGCATCTATAGTTTACAAAAAAAATATGCATCTGCGTTTTGCGGAGCATGCAAAATCGTAGACCCATGGTTTGCGATAGAAAACTTGGGCATGCGGTTCAAAAAATGTAAAATTGTGCACCAACGGTTTTGTCCAAAAAAATACACTTACATCCATCAAATCAACCATTTGCACATCATCACCAAAACACACCATTTAGTGCACCTTGTATCTAGTGAACTACCCTATATACCTGGTGGTTGCAGCGATTGGCAATCCATACAATCTGGTAGGATGAGTAGCTTACCATAAGGACACTCATTCAAATATTCAATATCAAATCACTCTGGCATTAAATTAGCTAATTCCCTAAATCTTAAGCTTGACTGTGTTCAAAACAAATTTGCACAAGGGTATCCTTAACCCATTCCATTGGGTCAAAAGGGGAAAGCAAACAAACCATTTTAGAATAATCAAAAATCACCCAAGTATCGAGGTCAAAAATGCGCTAGCTCTGACACACAGAAGTGACCAACAGTAGCAGGAATCACAAGCTCACATATGTGATTAATGACTCTACCAACCATTCTATGCATACACAAACCAAAAATCAAACTTATCAAAACATAAATAATGCCAAACTTGGGGCATCAAGTTGATCAAAATGCCATACATTTGCATCACATTCATAGCATACAATCATCCACCTCCTTTCATAATCCACATTTGGTCAATTGGCTCATGGGTTTTATCATTTACCCATTCGCCAATTAAAGGGGTAAGTAAGCAAATTAAAATCTTCAAGTCATTCATTCTTTGTGTCAAGAATATTTGAGTCCATTTCTCCATTCAAATAAATTAGGTGTCATTGGTTTTTGCACTGCATCATGTCAAACACAACGTAGTACAAAAAGGGGTATCTATAGACACCAAAATTTAATACCCACAAAATCACATTTGCCATCCCACCATAAAACTCTGCATAATAAAAAATTATGTGCCTAAGTTCCAACTTAAGGATATAATACCCTCCACACTATCCTATTTTCCAGATTTATTAAATCTGGAAAATCAGCCTAGGATACCCTGCTTACCCACTAGACATGTGTCCTAGCCAGATCACCCAACACCCTTGCCACATCTCATCCACTCTTGTATCCCTTGTCCCTTCACTTAGGGAAAAATCCCACAGACCACTCCACTTGTATCCACATAATCCCAGTTAAGTGAGGCACACTAGGTGTCTCACAAACTGTCCCCTCCATTTGGTAGCCAAAAATTACCACTTCGTAATCCAGGCTTGCCATCTCCCATTTCCCTCCAAAAACCTAAGGGACCTATAAATGCACCCTTCCCCCACCAAACAAGGGAAGCTAAACATTGATACCGTCAGTTTACAAAAATAGGATTAGACATCTACGCGTATCCGAAGAAGAAGTCCAATTTCAATCCCAAAGATCTTATTTTGAGTAATTTTGCCATTCAACCCAAACCATTGGTCCGTGGTTTCACAGTTAGAACCATACATCTATGGTTTCACCATCCCGTGCCCATGGTTACCAGTTCACCACCACACCCACATAGTTTAGTAGAGCTAAAAGCACAATCAGTAATTTGTAGTTTATTTGCAAGGCATTTGATTTTAAATTGCTTCTATAATAGACATTATATGATCACTTGCTTAGGGTCTTTTTTAGCATTATTTTTTTAGATTTATCTGCAGGTGCTAATAATCATTTATCTATTTTTTATGTGTATGTATGTAATAGGTATATTGCAGGAGCTGCTGGAGCTAGAGTGGTCCCATGTTGGATACCAAAGCCCACTCACCTTTTTGAAGTTGTAGCAGAAGATTGACGAGCATTTGTTTAAGTTTTGGAAGACCTCGTTCCTCTACCAAAAAATATTTGTGTACCATACAGAAAGAGACATTGTAACATTACTCCTAAGACACTTGGAGAAATTCAAAAGTTGTATACATTGTATCAAAAGAAATCAATAAGAAAATCAATTTTTGTCAATTCTTCTGTCTTTGTGTGTTTATATTTGGTGTTCATATCTTTTGGTTACACATGTATATATAGTTCTAACTTTATTGATAAGATGTAGTTGTTGAGAGTGTATCAATGCACCTTCATTGTTGCTCTCGGAAAAAATAATTATTGTTCGTTGCTTGGAATTTTTAGTAAAATAAGGATATGAGCTTGTTCACCATTTGTTGATTTGAAGAGCTACATTTGTGAAGAAAGCTTACTACATTTGTGAAGTGTTGTGTACACTTGTCATGGTTGTCCTTCATTGAGATATTACCATTCATTCACTTTTGATAAGAGAGTCTACCATTCATTGAAGTGCAGTGTGAGTTTGTTGCATTCACTATTCGTTGAGAGTTAACCATTCATTGAGAGTTTTCCATTCGTTGATATTTTTCCACTCGATGAGAGAGAGTTGTCCATTCATGTAAGTGTTGTGTATGTTCATTGTGAAGACAGAAGTAAAGAAATATCTATGCTAAAAGCGAATATCATGGGAGGTATGAACAATAATTAGAAAGAAAAGAATACATTAACAGATTAACGTCTTCAATAAGATCTATGTGAAACATTTGAAGTATTCTCAGGATAAAAAGAAAGCAGTAACAGTGAGAGATATTTCCACATTGTTGAACAGATTGGTGCTCAAGACTTACACAGGAATAAATAAAAGGTATATTGTTGATTGTTTCATTTACATTGTAGTGGAAGTATTTGGCTCAAGAAAAATAATATAGAGAGCATTGATTGCAATACTTGGAAACCCTAATTTGGCAAACGTAGCATCAACGCAAGGGGTAGCTTTGGCACAGGAAATAAGAAGACAGAGAGCATTGATTGCAAGACTTGGAAACCCTAATTAGATAAACATAGCATCAATGCAAGGGGCAGTTTTGGCATAGGGAAGAAAGTGATAGAGAGTTTTGATGCAAGATCTGATAACCCTAATCTAGCAAAGTGCAACATCAAAAGGAAGCTGTGAGGATATATGAAGAGTCAGATAGTGAAATAAGCTTCCACCAAGCTTTGTAGTGGAAGTGGTTCATTGACAACGAGATAAGGATTGTGTGTGGAAGACCAGAGTTCAATGTTGAGGTATCAAGGTCAAATCTCACACGGTATGTAAATGATATTTTGGCACAAAAAATTTATTTAATTTTGAGAGGGAAATATTGGATCTTAAAAGGATTAAAGTTGTCATTTTTACAAAGAGGTGAAATAAGGTGGTTTGGTAATTATTGTTGTTTGTAATATTGTTTAGAAAGGAGTAATAAGGTGGTTTGGTAATTATTGCTATTTGTAATATTGCATGTTAAAGTAGGAGTTATAAGGTGTTACTATGGTTTAAATTGTTGATTGTAATTTTTGTTTGATGAAAAGAAAAATTGAGGGGTTTTGATTATTGTTTAAAGCTTTGTCTTGTGAAGATAAAGAAAGTCATAAAATATTATTTTTATGAGCACATCCTTTTGAGAAGAAATTTAATGTGAGTGATTTGAGAAGAAAATATCCACTAACCAGTTTTGAAGTGGCACTTTGAAAGGGAAATTCTTTTGAGACAGGTTTGGAGGGCACATCTTCATCAAAGCAAGTTGAGAGGTATGGTGATGTTTTTCCTCCTTTAAAGTGTTGGGTTGAGCAAATATTTTTGAATCATAAGGTGGAGATATAAGGATTATATATGTGCATTGTTGGAATTATTTGAGCTAGGGTTTGTGAAACAAGTTGTGCTTCATTGTTTGAACTTCATTGTTGAATGAGATTGGAAACACATGTGTTGAGGTTTGAGAACAAATTGTGCATCATTGTTGATTGATTTTGTGAAGCAAATTTATGCACTAGCTTTGATTGATATTGAGATAAATTTACAAAGGTTATAGGGTAGTTTTGTGAAGTAATTTATGCATTGGCCTTGAGTGATATTTGGAAAGAACATATTGTGAAATTGTATTGCATATCATTTTTTGTGTTCTTGAACAAGAATTCTGGGTAGAATATGTCTAAAGTATTTTGATCAAAGCATGGGTTATGAGCAAGATTTGAGTATGTGTTATGAGCAGTTTTGAGCATGTGTTAGAGCAGATTTAAGCAGAGATAAGTGAGAATATTAGAGTAGGATTTTGAGCTATTTTGAGGAGGCTTTTTGAGAAGGCTTGTGAGTAGTTCTAAGTAGGAATTGTGAGCAGGTTTAAGGTAGACTTGTGGACAGAGTTGAGACATATTTGTGCATGTAATGTGTGCATATTTGGAAAAGGTTTGAGACAGATTTATGCATGTAATGCATGTAAATTTAGGACAGAGTTGAGACAAATTTGTGCATGTAATATGTGCAAATTTGGGATAGAGTTGAGATAGATTTGTGCATGTAATGTGTGTAGATTTGGGACAGAGTTGAGACAGATTTGTGCATGTAATATGTGCATATTTGGGATAGATTTGAGATAGATTTGTGCATGTAATATGTACAAATTTGGGATAGAGTTGAAATAGATTTGTGCATGTAATATGTGCAGATTTAGGACAGAGTTGATACATATTTGTCCATGTAATGTGTGCAAATTTAGGATAGAGTTGAGACAAATTTGTGCATGTAGTGTGTGTAAATTTGAGATATATTTGAGATAAATTTATGCATGTAGTGTGTGCATATTTGCGGCAGAGTTGAGATTAGATTTGTGAGCAGACCTGAGTAAGCCCCATGAGTAGGCTTGGAGTAAAATTAAGCAGAGGTGTGGACCAAATTTGGAGGAACCAAATCAAATAAGAGGTGTCTCCTGTGGGTAGAGTTTCACAAACCAAACCAGTAAGGGGATAGAGTTCTCCTATGGATAGAGTTCCACAAACCAGAGTTAAGGGGATAGATTTCTCCTATGGATAGAGTTCCACAAACGAGAGTTAAGGGGATAGAGTTCTCCTGTGGATAGAGGTACATGAACTTGAGCATAGGGGATTGAGATCTCCTTTGGACAAAGGTCCATAAAAATTGTAATAGGGAATTGGTTCCCAAGAAATTTTTGAGAAAATTTAGAATAAATATTTTCTCCATGGTGAACCACGTTAAATTTGTGTCTCTCATGTGTGTGATGATTTATTAATTACTTTGTTATTGCTATTGATGAGATTGGTTAATACTGCTATGAAAATATATTTCAATTGATAACATTAGGTAATATTGTTTGGGTAAGAAGAGTAAAATTTTGTCTTATACTATTCATCCCCCTCTCAGTATAAGCTTGTGTTCTTCATCTTCTTCCATTTTAGTTAAATGAAAAAGGTGACATGAAAGTTTATGGTGGATGCATTAAGAATGTTATTTATGTTCTAAACATTTCCATCAATTTGCTCTCTATGTACTAAATTTGTCATTATGGGGGTCAAAATTGTGTTGTTTACACCTCAAGGAGATGAGATTAGAGATTTGAGTGACCCATAGTCTATTGTTGCACAAGGAGTTATTGACCATAGATCACATATTTATCACTTTGAGGGTTTTTATTCTTCACTTGGAGGTACTTATTTTGTGGCTCATGCAAATTCAAAAAGCAATATTTGGCATGAGATATTTTGCCATCTTAATTACAGATATTTGAAGAATTTAGAGCACTCATAATATGGTCATTGTATTAGCTAAGGTCTCCTATATTGATGGATTTTGCCTAGGTTGTGTGCTTGGTAAACAACATCGATATCCTTTTTCCAAAGGTAAGTCCAAGAGAGCTTCTTTCCATATTGAGTTGGTGCACAGTGACTTGATGGTTTTTCCCACTCCTTTTTTGGGAGCTAATTATGCACTCACATTTATTGATAATTTCTCAAGGAGAACTTAGGTATATTTTCTCAAGTTCAAGAGTGAAGTTTTTACCACATTCAAAGTCTTTAAAGATTTTGTTGAGAATCAATTTTTGAGTTACATAAAGAAGCTTCGTATAGATAATGGCATGGAGTATTTTAACAGGGAGTTTTTGTATTTTTTGGCCCTTCATGGAATTATACCTCAACACTCTATCCCACATACACCAAAGGAAAATTGTGTATATGGGAGTAAAAATAGAACACTCAAGGAAATGACAAATTGTATGATGCACTCATGAGATTTACCTCCCAAATTTTGGTCCAAGGTAGTCAGTTGTGTGAATTACAGTTAAAATGACACACCTCATTGAGATATTGAGTAAATGAATCCAAAGGAGGTTTGTTTGAATATCAAACCTAATGTTTCTCATTTCTAAGTTTTTGGGAGTCAAGCATGGGCTCATGTTTTAAATAATAAAAGGGTAACTGTGGATGGAAAGAGAAAGCCACTCATTTTTGCTGGCTATTGTAAGGATATGAGGACTTATAGATTATTGTATCTAGATACACATGAAGTTCATTTTTGAAATTATATTTAGTTTGATGAACATTATTATCCAATTGAGCCCACTCTTTCTATTCCTCCATCCTCATCTACTTTTCATTTTGAAGATGGTTGTTTTGATGATTATCATAGTGAGGATTAGCAAATTATTGAGATAGTTGTAGAGGTTCCTACACATGCTTACCCCATACCTAGATGAGCTCAAACTATAGTTGATGAGATAGCACCTTTTATTGAAGGTCTCCTACCTTAAATGCATACTTCTATTTCTAGCATGGGTCTTCTTTGTCATGTAGTTTTTGTTGATCCATAGAGATTTGATGAGGCCCATGGCATTTGAGAGTGGGATGATGCCATGGATGATGATTATTCTTCCTTAATGAAGAATCATACTTGGGATTTGGTTCCTCTTCCAAAAGAAAGAAAAATTGTGAGATGTAAATGGGTGTATCACATCAAATACACAACAAATGGGTCCATTCATAGGTACAAGGCTCAACTTGTGGTGAAGGATTTTTTATAGGTTGAGGGGGTTGATTACTCTGAGATGTTTACCCCTATCACCAAGTTGGATTTTATTCATATTGTACTCTCTATTGTTGCATCACAAGGTTGGTTACTTTAATAGACATAGGTGTTGTTTTGAGTGCCAAAGGTTCTACTCCTAGAGTTGATGTGATCATTTATAGATAGTTGGTTAGGAGTTTGATTTACTTAACTCACACCCATCCTAACATATTATTGGTAGTTGATTTGGTCTCTTGGTTTTCAAATGATCCACATGATAGTCATTGGCAAGCTACCAAGTAGATTTTATAGTATCTTTGAGGGACTTCACATTTTGGGTTTCAATTTTCTATGGAACCTTTATAGTTGGCTGGGTATACGTATTTTGATTAGGTAGACTATGTTGATACTCGATGGTCTACTTCTAGTTATATATTTTGCCTTGGTTCTTCACCTATTTCTTAAGCATGCAAAAAGTAGATAGCTATTGTACTTTCATCAATAAAGGTAGAATATTGGGCAATAGTATTGGTTAGTTAGGAGATTCTTTGGATTCGATATTTTTTTATAGAGCTTGGCTTCTCACAAGATTAGTGTAGCATTTCACTTTGGTGTGACAACCAAAGTACCATACATATTTCTTGCAATCATATTGAGCATCAAAGGACCAAGCATAATGAGATTCATATGCACTTCATTCGAAAGCTTATCCAATATGGAGTGATCAACTTGGACTACATTCCCACTTAGTAGTAGATTGTTATCTTCACTAAACCCTTCTCATCTCCTCAATTTTTTTATTTTTTGCAAGAGATGCTTGGGGTGAAGGAAGTTTACCTTGGGGGTGTGAATGAGGTCACCTTCCTTTTTTCTTCTTCTCTCTTTCTAGATGGATGGTTTTTCCCATGTGGTTTTTCCTCCTAGTTCAAGAGCTTCTATATACACATTGTACATTAGTATCTGATCAAACCTTGTTGTTGGGACTCATACTATGGATATGCCACTTATTTTTTACCCCTATATTTTCTTTAGGAGGGTGTTAGAGTAGGTGTTTAGACTCTAGCTCATGCTCACCTAGGTACTTTATTTTTATATTAGTTTATTTTATTTTTTCCCACCCACTTTATGTGTCAATATTTGTTTTTATCTTATTTAGATATTATGGGGATATTTAGCATTCCTAGGGACTTACACCCATTTATTACATTTGGAGGATTAACATATTTTCTCCATTGATCATATCACACCTCCCTGTTTGTATGGTGGATATTGATCCTTCTCTTTGATGATCCTATGGTTGTGGTGGATCTTCCTTGCCTATTTAAGCAAGGCTTCTCCATTGTATTCACAATAAATTCTAACATATGATATGATATTGCAATTTTTGTGCTAGATTTCATTATCTTGTTTCTATTTTTAATCTATTTGTTTTGGTTAATGTGATATTTCTTCAACCTCTTGATCCTTGTGGCTTGGTTTGGTGTTTTGCATTTTTCCATCATTCTTTTCATCTTATTGTTTTTCCAAGTTTGAAAACATCATCATATTGTGATTGTCATTGCCTATGAAAAACTCATAATAGGTGAAATATTTATTTATCCATTGGCATAACAGATATATCCATATGTGCATTTTTTAGGACTTCTCCTATTGGATCTATTTTTTGTTCTTCATATATTTTGATATGATATGACTTAATATTTTCATTGTGTATATGAATCAAATTTTTGGTGCCATAGATGGTGATGTGAATATTATATAGGGCCAAGTAACCTCTTAGCTACTCTAAAAAATCCTTGGAAAATCACATCCCAAATAATATCAGCAGATCAACAATTGTCACATCCTTTACTACTACAAGGTCTAAGAATTTGTGTAGTAAGAATGGGACCCTCTTTATGATGCCAACTATCTAGACTTGCCTCCCATTAAAAAGTAGTGTTCTAAAATCTAGTTGGGTGTAATTTAAGCATATTGCATCACAAACTATTTACTCATGGTTGGGTAATACAACTTTCTGTAAGCTTCTTTCCTTTGTTGGTTTATCTTCCATAATTATAGATCTAGCATTTTCTAAATAGACAATCCATGTTTTTTTTGCTCTTCCTACTGAATATATAGCTTTTATAGCTTACTAATGTTTTCTTGCCCTATCTACTACTCCCTATCTTGGATATTCATGGTACTTTGAGCATATGCCAAGAATTATAGATTTACAAATTGTGCAACTGCATATTTTGGACAAGCTTTAGAGGCCATATTTTTTGTGAAATATTGATCCAGATTCATTGCACTAGCCACCATTTCCTTCGATCTTATAATTGTACTTGGATAAAAATTGGATATTATGCCAATGTTATCATTCTAGCAATTATGAAATTTTGAACACTTAAGCTCACCTAGACTATGAAACTCATTTTTTTTGTGATCTATGGTATTAGCATATTGTTTTTTATTGACCTCACCAATGTGTATCACTCGATCTTCTAAGGATACTTTCTCTTATGGGCATGCTTTTTGTTTTGCTCCACCATTTTTTTTTTTTGTATTTACATGGTGGAATCGATAGCCGCCATGAATCCGAGCAGGCTTTCCAGCTTTTCGCTCCACCATTTTGTTGGTCCACCTTTTTGAGATCATTAATGAAGTGTTGGATCACAACCCTTAGCTCCTTATTTTTCTTAGTTTCTAGGATGGTCATGGTAGGTATATTCCTTTCTAAACAATGATATAAAAAAACTAGTTCTAGCAACATTACTGGCTATGAGGATAATTAGCTCAAGAAAGGAACCTATGAGTTCGTTTAGTGGATCAAAGGGGTCTCTAATATAGTAGTTTTGGGAGGGATTTTCCCTACTAAAATGAACACATTTTTTGCTATGGTAGCCAGTTGGAAAACCTGTGAAAACCTCTTTTCATTGCATTGCTAAATTTGAAGGTCTAAATTTGGACTCAAGACCTATATGTAGTAGATATAAGTTGTATGACCAAGAAATAAACCCTTTCATGAAAAAAAATGCAATATGATATGATATTATTAATAAATTTTGAGTTACATAAAAACCCTCTTAGGGTTATTACAAATGGAGTCTCCAAGGTGGAGAACTCTCCTTTTGGTAAACAATGATTTAGGGTGCCTTCAAGAGTCTTCCTTTAGCCACACAATTAATATTGTACGGGGGCCTTGAATCTTGGTTGCTTGACCTCTTGAGACTTTTAGCTAGTCCAAAAACCTATACACAAGTCCACAAGAAACAAGTTAGAAGCATCTGCTAGTTCTTTTCAAATGAGGCCTCATGTTCATAATAGATTGTTTACAAAACTCTATTAAAAGCTTACAAAATATCACAAAACAATTTAAACTATTATAAAATTATTAAATAGAAGTTTCTTGCCCTTTATACCTATTATACCTTTTTTTTTTCCTCTATTTAGTGTGGTTTTGGTATATCTTTGTGATCACTTAGAGCAGTTGGCTTTGTGTGATCACTCAGAGTAAATAGATCTATGCAACCACTAGGGGTATGAAAACTTGTGGGAACCTTCCTCTAGTTTTTAGGAACCTACCCTCATAATTTTAGGGCAATACAAGTTTGGATGAATAATTTATACCTAAAAAAAAGAGGGTGGGTATACCCAATTGCTCAGAGTGGTTGGATCTCTGTGTGATCATCTGGTATGGTTGGCTCTATGTAACCATCCTAAATGTTTGGCCCTAATTTGTTCAATGGATGCAAATTTTGGTGTGAGGTTTTTTTAGATGATTTTAAGTTTTTTGTTGTTGATTCAAAGTTGTCTGGTCCTTTGAGTTGAGAGTAGTTAACAAATGAAGCTATGTTACTTTTCAAAAAGACTCCATTGTTGTAGTGGTCCTAAGCTCTCCCATGGGGGTGTTAAAACTCACAAGTTGAAATAATCACAAAGGGAAAAAAGGGAGCCAAAGAAATTTGGTAAATTTATGTTAAGGTATTCTTGTGCTCATGCAAATGAAGGGAAATGAGAGGGTATTTATAGGATTTTGAGCAAAATGATGACATGGGAGTGATGTGGAAGGGATGTGGTAGCCATGTGGCATGTGGGGAACCCAAGGAGATTCTAGGGAGGACGTCTCAAGGAATGTTCACCCTCCATATTTATTAGCCTTGGGTGGGGTGAATCGTCACCCACCCATATGCCATAAAGTGGCCTAGGGGGATGTGAGGTGTATGAGGGGGAAGTGTGCATTGGATGATGTATGTGTTAAAAATGATTAAAAGTGCAATATGGAAGGTGTGGAGGACAAGTGGCTTAATGAGGGAGGTTAACTTTGGAGTTAAAGGGTAATTTTAAATTCATCCAAAATGGAGGAAAAATGGGAAGGAGAGTTGAGGAATTAAATGGTGGGAATTCCCATGGGATTGAGGGGGATTGCCTTGGTTTTTGGGAATTTTATTGATATTTTAAAATTCTTTTACATTCCTCATGGGATTAGGTTATGGATTAGAAGGGTGATTAGGGCCTAATGGAGGGCTTAATAGAGGATTATATGGTAACGAAAGGTTATGGGAATTTTAAGGTGGACGAGAAGAATTAAGGAGGTTAATGATGAATTAGGAGAATTAAACGGAGTAGGGGGGAATTAGAATAATTAAAAGGGATTAGGAGGAATTAGGGGAAATTAAGATGGATTAGAGGAAATAGGGAAAATTAGGCAAATTAAAGAAGAATTAGGAGAAGATAAAGAAGATTAGAGGAATTTAGATGAAATTAGAGGGATTTTAGAGGAATTGGAGGTAATTAGAAGAATTAAAGGAAATTTTTATAGGAAATTAGATGAATTAGATGGAAATTTGATGATTTTGGAGGGTTTTGGATGAATTTGGGCAATTGGTGACGATTTTGTGGCAATTAGGGGTCTTGGTGAATCGATTGGAAGATGAGCTCAAATGCTTAAAAAAATGACTAATTTTGGGTGTCTACATAAGCTTGTACTTGTGATGGCCTTACTTCCCAAGGGATTCTATTATAGGTTCTTCTAAATTAAATATTAAAATATATGAGACTTTCTTAAGGATACCTTTGAATGTAGGAAAACTAAGTGAGCAACAAGAAGGAATCTCTTGGTTCATCAAATACTATAATAAGAAATGCATCTAGGTCATCCCAAGCACTAATGTTATTATTTTAAAAATATTTATACCATTGCAGTACTTTTCCCTGAAGAGATTGAGCAAATATTTCTAACCATTACATCTTAAAATATGATATTATAAATAGTATCCAAAGCTACAATGTCTTAGAAATGCTCATAAGTTTTATTTTCACTACCATCATAAATAGGTAAAACCTTCAATGCAATTTCAAGATTCTCATGAAGATCTAGTAAGCTAATGGGTCTAGCATTATTCCATGTAGGATAAATTTACCCTACCATGGCTTTGGCAATATATACTTGTTAAGTGTGCAAATGAAAAATTGTCAACGGTAATCCAACATACTTGGAATAGGATTTGTTCCCTATTGAGAGGGAATTTGTTCCCCAAAGGTTTGGTTATTTCAGGTCTTAGATGGTATGGATAGACTTAGAGATCGTTTATAGTTGTTCTCTCAAGGGGTCTTTGCTAATATGACTCACAGTGAAATTTTCCAAGCAAAGTGTTTTAGAATCTAAATATTTAACTTCTAAAAACAAATCCATTGTACTAATATTATAATGCATGATTTGGGTAAAATTTAAATGACTAAAAACTAAAATTTATCATTTATTGCATTTATATTGATTAGGTTGCAACTTAAACAAAATTTGAAACTAACACAATAGAAAAGCAGCTTCAAAATTTAACACTAAAATTAATCTACTCCTAATTTAAATGAGCTCTAAAGAAATATCAAAGGTTTAAGGGTGAGAGAAAATAAAAGCAAACAAGATAATACTACCTTGAAATTCATATCCAATCTAATAAAGATATAATTTTGATTTTAAAACTAGCCTTGACATGGCCAATATTCACACAACCTTAGATCTGAGATGGTGTAATCTTCAAAGGAGAAAATACTATGAAATATACTAAATGCAATCACCATCAGCATATGCAAATTAAACATAGAAATTCTAGAAGTTTTGTACTATAAAGATATCTCTTTGAATACATTTGTTTTAGATTTTCTCACTTCGATGGATTAGAAGAGTAGAGCTTGGTTCAAAAAACCGGTCCAACTATAAATAGTCAAGGAAAGCAAAAAGCTAAAAATGCATACTATTGGATGGATTCTGACCCTTACAAATGAGAAGCACCATCCCTTATATATATTTTGCTCCACCTAAAATGAAATAACCTATTACATAAAATACTGGTCAAAATTGATTAGGTACGATCCTGAGCTAAGCTAGCACCACTTGGCCTCTTTATTTTGCTTTGCATGTCCTTTGTTTGGACATTATTATTTTTAATATAGTTTTCATTCATCAAGGAGGTGGTAGTCACTTTCTAGCTCTGACATATGTCATGTGGCATAACTTATCATTGCTAGAGCACCAAGTATCATTTACATTAAGAGCCTTGAGTCTATTATTCTATTCTTGCACGTTTGTTTGGTTGGCATTAAAATCCCTTGTCTTCCATCATGTTTTCCATATTTTAAATTTAAATCAACCCCAAAAAATATCCTACAAAGAAAAATACAAGCATTAGAAGATATTATTATAATTACTAAATTATTTATTTATTTATTTTAATTTTTATTTATTATTTTTCTTTTTTTATTATTATATGAATATATATATATATATATATATATATATATATATATATATATATATATATATATAGATAGATAGATAGATAGATAGACAGATAGATGCACATATATATTTTGTTACTTTAAAAAAAAAAATTGCATTTCCTTTTTTCACTTTTCTTCAAACAAGTTCTATTTTTTTATTTCATCCTTTACGACAATATGCTTGTACTTTGCATCATTTTTCATTTATTTCTTTGAGCTATCAAAATAGGTGCTAATTTTTAATGGCCAAGGTCTATCTTTGTTTTTTTGACATTGCACCAAAACACACATCAATATATTTTTTAAGCTTCAAGTATGGCTTTTCATTTTCTTGTTATGCTTCTTGGTAGGTAGCCAAGGCTTTTGATTGGGTATGCTTTATTTTTTCTTTCAATCATCAAGTTACTTTCATCGGTCGGGGTAATTTTTCAATTGCCAAGGTTGTTTTCCCAAATGTTGAAATTTCTTCTAACACTTTTTTTATTCTTCTAGCATTTTTCTATGCTTCTCTGTAATAGCCCAAAAAGCTAACTAGTTTAAGGGATGTCACTATTTACTAATATATTTTTATAATATTAAATAACAACAATAACACCATCACATACAAGAACCAAAAATTTTATCCAATTAGATCGAACAAATAACACTATCTACTAAAAATCCTTTCAAATCAAAAGTAAAAATAAACCAACAAGAGATACCTTTAAAGTAATCAAAATGAGAATCAATACCCACAACATAATATATATCCTAGGGAAAACCCTTTTGGAAAAACCCTTTTGAGAAAACCCAACCTCAAATGTTTCTTTTATTGCATAAGTTTGGTCTTCACAAATACAAGGATCCCATAATCCCTTTCTCCCAAACATATACCAATACAATGCGTAGGAACTCATAGTTCCTATGACTTTACCGTGAATTGCTCTTTTAATCCACATAACAAATTCTATAATTGCTTCTCTAGGAGTAGCTCCTTCCTCCTAGTCTATTAGAGGAGTAGTACATCCTTAAGGGCCTATTATATTCATAACAACAGTACCGGCTTATACAATAGAATCTTTCAATCTATCGAATTAACTAAAGCCTCATACTTTATTTAATCTAAAATTTCAATTCTATTTATTAAACTAACTAAAGTCCCATACCTTTAGTTAATCCAATAATCCAATTCCATTTATCAAACTAACTAAAGTCCCATACCTTTAGTTAATCCAATAATCCAATTCCATTTATCAAACTAACTAAAGTCCCATACCTTTAGTTAATCCAATAATCCAATTCCATTTCATTACAAACTATACTAACATACTTAGCATAATCCATAACTTTCTATTTCATTACAAACTATACTAACATACTTAGCATAATTCATAACTTTCCAATATAAACTATGTTATCTACCTTATAACATAATCTACAAATTCAATATAAACTATGTTAACATCCATTATAACATAATCTATAAATTCAATGTAAACTATGTTATCTACCTCATAACATAATCTACAAATTCAATATAAACTATGTTTCTATCCATTGAACATAATATATAAACTTGCAATATAAACTATGTTTTCATCCATTGAACATAATCTACAAACTTACAATATAAACTATGTTAAACCAACTTATAACATAATCTACAAACTTGCAATATAAACTATGTTTCCATCCATTGAACATAATCTACAAACTTGCAATATAAACTATGTTAAACCAACTTATAACATAATCTACATTTCTTTAATATAAACTATGTTAAACCATCTTATAACATAATCTACATTTATTTAATATAAACTATGTTAAACCATATTATAACATAATCTACATTTCTTTAATATAAACTATGTTAAACCATCTCATAACATAATATACATTTCTTTAATATAAACAATGTTAAACCATATCATAACATAATCTACATTTATTTAATATAAACTATGTTAAACCATCTCATAACATAATCTACATTTCTTTAATATAAACTATATTTCCATCCAAGTTCACCCTAGAACTCAATACTTAATTCTCTGTTGTTTAGCAAGAAAACAAGAATAGATACTAAATCTAACAAAAAGCATAATTTATAAAGCATACAAAAGATACATCTTCCAAAAATTACACAATTATTATATATAAGCAAGCATGATAAATCTTCCATACTCTCAAAGAATAATATATAACATCAATTTCATCAAGGAAATCTCCCCATAATTTTAATCTATTTGAGCATAAGTAAATCATGATAAGTAGAATCAAACTAATACATTGGTTCCAACTGCCTCCTTGGTCGTCCTCAAATTTTCATCGATCATTGAGGATAGTATGGGATCAGGGTACTCATGGTTCCATTATAGACATGTTTTTACATGCATTTACTTATTTCATTACCAAATTGTAACTATACAAATTAAATTAAAGTATCTAACCATCTACTACATAGTTGATATCCATAAAAATCTCTATTTTCATTTCCCTCTCTCATTACCCAATGAGAGTCTTTCAACAATTACAACTAGATTATAGGTTTTACTTAAATTAATTCTTTTAACCTTTATTTGACAAGTTAAAGTCTCATACCTTTAATCATCAAATAAACTAGGTTCCTCTACTTCCATAAATTAAGCCTCATTACTTAATTCATAAAATAGACCATTTTCCTTTATTTTATAAATTAAAGTCCCATACCCTTAATTTACAAAATAAACTATTTCTATTTATTTAATAAATCAAATTCACTTACTTTAATCCATAAATAAACCCTTTTCCTTTATTTTATAAATTAAAGTTCTTTCCCTCTGCCCCTAAAGCCAAACCTAGCCTTACCCTGTCCAGTATTTCCTAGTCCACTCCTCTGCGTGCTTGCTGAAAATGGTGCAAGAAAAGAAATCCTTAATCATCAACTTTGAGGATGATGATAAGGATACCCCTGATCACTGTCTAAAACAATTCATCATCAACTCAATCTCCAACTGCATGTCCCAGATCGTTGATCTCCGCAATGCTCTAAACTTGCTCTTCTTCAAGAAGTCCTTTTCTAAGGATGGTGGCAAGGTCTCTGCTATTAAGGAGGTCGTTAAGGTTTTTACTGCCTCTGAGGATGATAAAGATGAAGATAAACATGTTGATATGGATGAATCAAATAACGAGCTCTAGGATGTCGGTGCTAAACCTGAAGATGAATCTTAGGGCTTCCTTTCATGTTGAGGTGTTTTGTTAAAGGGCATCCTCTATGTCACCCTTAGTTTCTTTTTACTTTTTGTTTAAGGGCATCCTCTATGATGCTTCTAATTTTACGGGACTATGTTCCCTATCCTTGTCTCTCTATTTTTTTTGTTGTCTTGATCTTTCTCATTTTTGATGTAATCAGGTTTTGGGTTCTTGTCAAAACCCATTTTTAATCAAATATTTTAACTGAACAAAATAAATAAATAAATTAAAGTCTCATACCCTTAATTTACAAAACAAACTATTTCTATTTATTTAATAAATCAAAGTCACTTACTTTAATCCATAAATAAACCCTTTCCTTTATTTTATAAATTAAAGTCCCATACCCTTAATTTACAAAACAAACTATTTCTATTTATTTAATAAATCAAAGTCACTTACTTTAATCCATAAATAAACCCTTTTCCTTTTATTTAATAAATCAAAGACTACTCTCTTTGATAAATCAAATAATCACAGTCCTTTTTATTTAATAAATCAAATACTTGAAATCTTACAATTCCATATATATTTCTTGCACAAATTTACAATATATATAGATTGGAGAAAAACCAATATGAGCTCAAAATAGTTGGAGCTCCAATATTTTATGTAAAAAAAATGCAATTATGCACTTAATATAAACATAGACTAAGTCTAACTTCTCCCTATATGCTCTCACTTCTTAGAACAAGAAATATGCTAAGAGGTCGATAAATCAAATAATCAAAACCCAACCTACCATAGACGTTTCAATAAGACCGACAACCAAACACGGGGATCAAAAGGGAAACAATGAAGCACCCAAGGTTTGACATGAAGCTAATGGTATTTAAAATATTCTAAGAAGCTCTTGAAAATCAAACATCAGCCCAATAGAGATGTTGCAATACAGGTTATCCATTTAGATACTTCTAAACATGAGGTTCAATTAGTAGATGATCATATTCAAGTGGATGAACCCCTTGCTACATGTTTAACTAGGCAAAATTGTGGTCAAATACGAGGATCAAAATTATAGTTTAGGTAGGAGGGGCATAGCCAAACCAAAGAAGCAAAGCATACGTCCAACCACAAGGTAAAAAGCACAACATATGCGACCAAACCGAAACCAAACACATATTTAAACATATAAGGAAGGTGTTTTAATTTCCAACTTGATAGTTTGGAGACTAACTCTGTCTACCTTTCCTTTGAATCATGCAACGTTTCCCCACCAAGACTTCACATTTTGGCACTATCTTTCCTCATTTCACCTTTCATTGTGAAATCCTTCTTTTTTGGCTCCTTCTTTGTTGTCTAGTCATCTCCATTCTATCACTTCCGCTCATGAGCCCCATTGTTTTACCCCATTAAAATCTTGCCAAATAATAGAAGGCCCTCCCATCCCTCCTTTTCAGAAATTCTTACTTCATAAATGCAAACCCATTCACCCTTATCACCAAGACGACAGGGATAGAGATATTTTTAAAAAATATCTAAAATATTAAATTTTAAAAATTCAAACTTTTAAATAATATCAAATCCCTACTAATTTGAAATGAACAATAATTTTATATTAAAGCATTTTAAAACATCTTTTTATATATTATTCTCCTATATATAATAGTCTTTATTATAAAGATTTCATTGACAAATAGGAAAGGATTAGACGTTTTTCGCAGGACTGCCCAAACTGCCAAACTTGTTTCGGCCATATCTCACTCATCCGGACTCGAATTGAGCTAAAATTTTGAGGGTAGATGCCTAAAAAACCCTAGAATGTCTCCACCAATTTTCATATCATTTGGAGCAACACAGATCCTAGCACATCCCTATGTGTGAACGAGATATTTGGCAAGCGGCTATGCGAGGGTTTCATCTAGGTTGAGTGCAAGCAACTCCAGAGGTTGGTTTTTAGGGCCTTCGGGCCCTAGTGGCCAATATTTTTGTGGTTTATGCTCAATATTTTAGCAAGAAATGTTGTAGGGGATACAATATGGGTTAGAAATTTATCTTTCAATAGATCATACTGTGAACTTGAGTGACAACGGCTTCCAATTTGCTGCACAAAAGAAAAGTGAAAACCATACCTTTCCACGACGTCTAGGGCAAGGATTAAAGAGATCACAAAACAAGTTTCAAGTAGTTGATCAAAAAATGGCTCATATCTCAAGTGAATCTGGTGCTAAGGTGCACCCACAAAATAATTCTACTATGAAAACCCCTGTCAAGGGTAAGAATTTCGAAGACTCAGTCCCAAAAATGAATTTTAGGGATGCCCTTCGTGGTGGACAACCCTCACCCAATGCTAATATCAATATTAGGGCTTCCCATAAACCTCTAAGAATGCCTAATATTGATCCTAGGAAAACGGAGTCGGGATGTCTTAAAGCAACTGATGGAACTCCTATTGTTAAGCTTGATATGGGTAACATTCAGACTGGCATTGAAGATTTGGAAAAAAGAGGACTAATTTGTCGGTTCGTGGGTTTTCATCCGAGTCTATCCGCTTTCAAAGTCTGGGCTGCAAAAAGTCTGGAAAACTAAAGGTGAGTTACAAATCTCTATTTATCCAAATGGTTATTTTCTTGTTTTATTTTCTAATAATGAAGATAGAGAGAAAACTTTTCAAGGGGGTCCTTGGTTTTTTGGAAGGGCAGGGCTTTTCATGAAGCCCTGGCATACTAAATTTAAAGCCGAAGAAGAGATGCCTTCTATAGCTCCCGTGTGGGTTAGACTCTTTGGCCTCCCTATTGAATTTTGGAATCCTACTATTTTTTCTTCAATTGGAAACTCTTTAGGAACTTTTATGATGACTCGCTGATTGTACTCAAAATTTTGAACATATTATTTATGCTCGGATTTGTGTTTTAATGGATTTTGACAAACCCCTACCTAAAAAGATCACATTACAATTTGGGGAAGACACTTGGGAGCAAGTAGTGGACTATGAGAACATTCCTTTTCGTTGTAGAATTTGCCATGAATATGGTCATTTGGCCAGTGCTTGCCCAAATAAAATTCTTGATCAAAAGAAAGAAGATATAAACTCAACGAGTTTCCAAATACCTAAGAAGAAGAACACTCAAAAAAACAAGTTATGAAGGATCAATCAAAGTCATCTGCTAATATGTTTGAAATCCTTTCCACAAATGATGTCCCAAGTGAGGAAGAGGAAATAATGGAAACTAAAATCTTAGAAACACAATTTAAATATGAAGGGAAGAACTCAGAGACAAACCAACAAATCAAAGGTTTTCAACAAAAAAAAAAAGGAGAAAATTTACACAAGAAAAACAATATTTCAAATGTCAAAACTTCAAATAATGCAAGTCCCAATATAGACTCCGTTGAACCATCTAGTAAAATTTTGGCTATGTATGAGCATTCTTCAAGGTTAGAAGCCATCTCAGATTCAATTGGAATAAGTCAAGAAACAGGGAAAAAAAATTGAAGATGGATTCTAATCAAAAAGTAGGTCGCAAGACCAATCAATATCATATGGTAAAAGAAGGTGAAAAGCTTGTAGAGGAAGGTAAGATTAATGCCCTTCCCAACTTTTTTAGCCCTGGTATTAATGAAGATCATCACTTGGAATATTAGAGGACTCAAAGGGAGTCTTTCAAAACAAAATGAAATTAGAAGAATGATTCAGATAAATCATCCACATCTTGTTTTCCTTCAAGAAACAAAGATGTCAATGGAGGATATGGACTTAATTGCCGATAAAATTTGGCCAGCTGGAAAAGTGGTTTCCCTCAGTTCCCAAGGGACTTCGGGTGGCATTGCTTGTCTTTGGGACCCAAAAGAGGTAGTTATTCACCATATGGTTGGCAGTTGGGGTTTGTTGGCTATAGCTATTCAAAGTAGACATTCCAACCAGATTATGCTTTGCATTATTGTTTATGCTCCGACTTCTTTGGAGGAAAAAAGAAGACAGTGGAAGGATATTACTCATATTATCTCTCATTTTCCTAAAGCTTGGATCTTGATCGGAGGAGATTTCAATACCATCCTCTCTCTGGATGAGAAAAGGGGGGGAAATAGAAATTTAGACAAAAGCACTGACCTCATGAGCGAATATATTGCAAACCTCCATCTTGTGGATATCCAACCAGATAATGGCCTTATGACTTGGTCTAATAGAAGGCAAGGCTTAGCTTGTATAATGGAGAGATTGGATAGGTTTTTGCTCTCTAAAAATTTCTTAATCCATGGTCACATTCCTAAAGTGAAGACTCTTAATAATGTCTGGTTCGGATCATTGGCCAGTCATGGTGGAAATGTGGAAAACCAATGTGAGTTTCTCTCCTTTTCGTTTTCAATTAATGTGGCTTAGAGACATTTCCTTCAGACCTCGTGTGCAACAATGGTGGAAGGAAGGTAAACCTAGGCATGGGACTAAGATGTTCTGTTTTTCCAAAATACTGCAATACATTAAATCCAAAATCAAGACTTGGAACTGGAAAGAGTTTGGGGATGTTCATAAAAAAAAACATGAAGTTATTGCTCATCTTGAAAATTTGAATAAGAAAATCCGTTTAGATGGCCTCACAGAGAAGAGAAGTGCAGATGAAATTAAACTCACAACTCGGTTAGAGGAATGGGAAAAAAGAGAAGAAATCTTATGGAAGCAAAAATCTAGAATTCAATGGCTCAAAGAAGGAGATCGAAACACAAATTTCTTCCACAAATCTCTTCTAGCTCGAAGATCTCACAACTTTATTTCTTCCTTAAAATCAGATTCTGGAGATGTTGTTTATACTTGGGATGGCATGAACTCTATTGTTGTTGATTACTTTTCCAATATTTTTGTTGCTACTCCTCTTGACTCAGCTTCACAACAAAATGTTCTTCAAGCAATCCCTTCTCTTATCACTTCTGAGGAGAACTCTATTTTGACTGCTCCTGTTACTATCAATGAGCTTCAACAAGTAGTTTTTAAAATGCAAAAAGGGAAAACCCCAGGTCCTGATGGTTTTCCCATTGAGTTCTACCAAGAGTTCTGGGATATCCTTCATGTTGATTTATTAGAGGTGGTGGAAGAAGCCAGAAAGCCAAAGAAATTTTGAAGGTTATCAATAAAACTTATATTACTCTTGTTCCAAAAGCTCAAGAGGTTGATCATATCTCAGCTTTTAGACCTATTGCTTTATGTAATGTTCTTCTCAAAATCATTACTAAAATCATGGCAGAAAGGTTGAAGCCTCTTTTGCATAAGATTATTTCCCAGCAGCAAGGGGGTTATGTGGAAGGACGTCAAATAGTAGATGAGATAGTTCTTGCTCAAGAAGCCATCCATTCCATGGATATGCAAAATTCTCCTTCCATGTTCATTCGGTTAGACTTATCCAAAGCTTATGACAGAGTGGATTGGCACTTCCTTATCAAATTTTTGAGGCAATTTGGTTTTTCTAAGGATTGGATGGATTGGATTATGGGATGTATCTCTTATGTTTCCTACTTAGTTCTTATCAATGGCAGGCCTTCTCATTCTTCCCAGCTTCCAGAGGTATTAGGCAAGGTGACCCGCTATCCCCTTATTTATTCATCATTCTTGCTGAATGCTTGGGTAGGACTATAACCAAAAAGAGGGAAAATAAAACCCTTGAGGGAGTTACCATTGCTCATGGAGCTAGACCTATCTCTCATCTTCAATTTGTGGATGACTCTACTCTTTTAGGTAAAGCTACAGTTAAGGAAGCTTCTAATATTAAGCAAATCATTAGCTATTTTTCTAAGGCTATTGGGAAGTTGATCAATGAAGACAAATCTAAAGTTATTTTCTTTCACTGCTCTGCTAGACAGGAATCCATGGTCTTGGATAAATTAAGATATAAGAAGACCTCTCTTCCAATCACTTATTTAGGTATTCCCATAAATATTCAAAGGCAAAAAAATAAAGATTGGAATTGGTTGTTGGACAAAGTCAAGAAGAAAATTGGAAAGTGGACCAACAAGTGGCTTTCTTCTGGGGGTAGAATCACCTTGGTAAAATCAGTCCTTCAAGCTATTCCTATTTATGTTTCTTCCATTTTGAATATCCCAAAGGTTGTTCTTCGAGAATTGGATCAAATCAGTCATCGTTTCCTTTGGAGTGGTACTAAGGAGAAAAGAAAATGGGCCTTGGTGAAATGGGATACTTTATGTCTTCCTAAGAGTGAAGGGGGGTTAGGATTCCGGTCTTCAATTAATAACAACAAAGCTTTAGCTGCTAAATTATATTGGAGGATGTTGCATAACCCCAATGCTCTTTGGGCCAATAATCTCCGTGCTAAATATGTTGAGAACAAAAGTCCTGAAGACCTTGTTCGCTATCAACTTCCTACCAAAGGTTCTCCCATTTTAGCAGTTCTTAAGACTCGGTGAGGATTTGATAAAGAAAAAATTATTTTGGATCATTCATAATGGTCAACATGCAAATTTTTGGATAGATTCTTGGGATGGTCACAAGCCTTTGATAACTCAGTTTCCCGATTGGAGGCCTTGGATGGAGGAGCTTCACCGAGCTAATTGGATAAAGGTGGCTAATTACTTTCGGTACCATACTGGTAATTCAAAGGTTGGTAGATATTGGATCCCTATTGAGGACTGGCCTATTCAAATCCCAGAAAGGCAAAGACAAGATATCCAAGGCATCCTTCATATGAGATCCCTCTCTTGGTCCCATGAAAAAGATTGTTTTGGATGGAACAACACTACTAAGGGTGAGTATTCAGTTGCTCAAGGTTATTTGACCTTATGCCATAATAATCCCAACCATTCTTCTGACATATTTTCTCGATTGTGGGCTCAAAATCTCTAGCCTAAGGTGAGGTTCTTTAATTGGCTTTTATTGCATCGTAGGGTGCTTACTGGTGAGCAACTTATGAAGCGTGGTTTTCATGGCCCTTTTAGATGTGAAATGTGTGAAGAGAATGTAGAAAATATCAACCATATTTTTATTGAGTGTACTTTAGCCTCTGAGCTATGGAGGAGAATGGCCACTTTACTTGGCTTACAGTGGTCCAATTTTTTTACTTTTGAACAACTTTGGAGGGATTGGCCTAATCAAGAGGGTGTTGATCATTTTATTAGGCAGTTAGTTTGGATGGGTTCTACCATTCTTCTTTGGAATATTTGGAATGAAAGGAACAACCAAATTTTTAATCAATATAGGAAGGATATTCACTATATTTGGCAAAATACCATAGCCAACTTAGTTGAATCAGTCCATCAACTCCTTAATCACCCCCAAAACTCCCACCAAAGATGGGATCAAGTGATGCAAAGATTGAAGATTAAATCTTCTAAGGGCAACCAACTTAAAGGGAATGTGAGTATTAGTAAGATGGATAGGACTAGAAATTGGCAACCTCCTCCTAAGGATTTTGGAAAATTCAATACCGATGGAGCCTCTAGAGGGAACCCTGGAAAAGCCAGTGTGGGAGGAATTGGTAGACTTTCAGATGGCTCCCTGGTTTTTACTTTTGTTGAGAATTTGGGTATTCTTTCCAATAACCTTGCTGAGGGGTATGGTATCCTCAGAGGCCTTCAGGAGGCTACTAAGGTTGGATGGGAAAAGGTGTTAGTTGAGTCTGACTCTCAACTTATGATTAATCTCTTGAAGACTCCTTCTAAGAATCATAAGGTGGATTGGAGAATAAAAAGAATTATTGAGAAGATTCAATTAATCCAGATGGGATTTTTGAAAGTTGATTACAATCATGTGGTCAGAGATCAAAACAAGAGTGTTGATGCTTTAGCTAATTGGGCTTTGGACAAAGGTGATCTTACTTGTTATGGCCACCCTCCTATATGGTGGGCTTCTCAAATTAGGGAAGCTCTTCTTTCTATCATTTCTTTGGATGGCTCCAGTTTTGAAGGTACCTAGTTTCTTCTTGTTTTTTTTTTTTGCTTCTCTTTGGTTCATTCAGTTTTTTTTAGTTCCCTAGCTCATTCTATTCTTTATTTTGTTTCCTCTGTTGATTCTTGCCTTAATAGTCTTCTGGTCTAGATAGGTCATTGTTTTGTTCAATTTTTTTTTTTTTTGTTTAGTTTTTTAAGGTGGGTGGGTTCTTTTGTTTTGTTTTGTTTTTGTGTTCTTTGTGTTGTTTTTTGTTGTTCTTGTGTTTTTGTTGTTTTGTTTTTTTTTTATGTTTTTTGTTATTGTTCTTGTGTTTTTTTCGTTCTTGTTCTTGGGTTTCTCTTTGTTTGTGTTATTTCGTGTTTTTATGTGTGAGTGTTTTCTATGTTTTTTGTTTTTGTTTATTGTCTATTGTTGGTTGTTTTTTATTTTTATTTTTATTTTATTTTTTAAATTTTTTAGGTTTTGGTTGTGTTTATTTTTCATGTTTTTTTTGGGTTATGTCTTTGTAGTGTTCTGTTGTTTTTGTCTTGTTTGTGTTTTGTTATGTGGTTCTTGTGTTTTTCTATGTGGTTTGTGTTGTGGTTTCTTTTATCTTATTGTGCGTGTTTGGTTGTGCTTTTGTTTTTGACACACTCAAGGAGCATGTTTTTTATTTTATTTTATTATTTTTGTTGTTATTTACTTATTTTTAAATTGGTTTTGTGTGTTTGTTTGCTCCTTGAGTATGTCAAAGGTGGTAGGCCAGGTCCGAGTCCTGGGCATTTTTGGCGGAATGGATACCCCTGCCTCCTTGGGTCTTACCCGAAAGTGGCATCCCTTTTGGGATGTTTTCCACAAAAAAAAAAATATAGTCTTTATTATATATAACCTTTTATTTATAATAATCATTCTTCTATTATAATTAAACAATAGTCTTTATTATAAATAACTTTTTATTTATAATAATCATTCTCCTATTATAATTAAATAATAGTCTTTATAAATAATTTTTTATTTATAATAAATCATTCTCCTATTATAATTAAATAATAGTCTTTATTATAAATAACTCTTTATTTATAATAAATTATTCTCCTATTATAATTAAATAATAGTCTTTAGGGTTGATTCTAGACATTGCATAGTTGTTTAGCTACAACAAAACTATATTAAAGTTACCCTTAAACAAAACATAGTTTTTCATGTCTTGAGGCCTACTAGGGAGGTTTATAACATTCTCAAGGTTTTTAAATGTTTCCTGTTAGTATTCAAGTTTTGGTTGAGTAATTTACACTTAGATTGTTTTATTTCTACATGTGGCTAGGTTTCAACAAGAGGAAATACTGGTGTCATTTCCAAATGGTCTAGCATCCGATATCTAACAATTTTCTTATACTTAGTTTTTTTTCTTACTGAACCGAGGTTTTTAAAAGTCACTATTGATGTCATTGACAAAAAGATCCATCATCTAGCAATTTTCTTACACTTAGTTTTTTCTTACCAAGTTTTTTAATAGCCATTGCTAATATCATTGTCAAAAAGGTCTGACATTTGGCATCCAACAATTTTCTTACACTTGGGGGTAATTTTTTCAATTTTGTCTAAGCTTTTACTTTGGCAAATCTTTCTTATGCTTACACTCATTGTTGAATCTCTTGTTTGTGATGTGTCTAGGCTAATTTCCAATTTTTGGATTCACTTTCTAATTTTTTCATGATTTCCTACTAGTGTCTAAGCTTCTACCCAAGCAATTTTGACTTAGATTTTTGGCAATTGACAGCATTACCAAATTTTGACATTTTTTATACTTAAGCCTTTTATTTTCCCTAGGGTGGTTGAGGCAGTTTCTTCATGAGTATCAATTTCTACACAAGAAAAAATATCTTCTATTCCTTAGCCAAATTCTATTGTGCCAGAATTTTTTCTTCTTGATGATGATGTCAGCATCTCAAAATTTTGGCATTCGATAATTTTCTTCCACTTGGATTTTTTATTTCCTAAAGTGTTCAAGGCTTCTACTTTTCTAGACTTTTTCTCTTAACCAAGTTCTTAGTTAGGAACTACCGCAAGCTATTGAATTCCCTTATCTTAGCCAAATTTTAGATGGAAAATGATTTTCATTTCAAGTACAAGGTTACGATTGGGAATAGCATTTTGAGTTTTCAATAACATTAAGATTCCCTTTAATTGGTTAAGATTTTGACTAAGAATATCTTCACTCTATTTTCATTTGGGGTAAATTATTCACTTAGTTTCCATATTCACTCAGTTTTTAGGTTTATATCCACTTTTACATGTACCCAGGAGTGACTTTGGTTGTCGAAGCTTGGATAGCCTACTAAAAAATAAGTTATTTGGTAGGTCAATTATCCTTGGAACATAAGCAATTTTATACTTTTTGGAAATATCTTTTTGAAGAACATCTAATGGAAAAGGTTTCATTAAATATTACAAGAGACACAAGGATCTGAAATTGAAACCATCTATGTCGTTGAGAGAAAATTTAAGTTGGTAATGCTTGATTTTAAGTAATTTCAAGGTGCTAAGGATATGGTAACATAGGTCTGTAGGTATCTATTGGAAATATTATTGCAATCCCAGTCTCATAGGAGAGGTTATTTATTATTTTAAAAAGTTTACTAGACATGGATATGAAAATAAACATCACAACAAACTCAAGATAAGTAGAAAATTCGGCACCTATATTTAAAATATTTCAACTAAAAACCCGAGTTTTTAGATGATATGAAAATTGTAAGCAAGCCCAGGAAATAATAAAAAGCCTACCAAAATTTTAAAAAGGTGGGTCCTTAGTCCATGCAGATCGATGTGTGTTGTGCAAGTACAACAACAATAATATGAAATAATATTATTGGTATTTGGTGAACTTTCTTGGATTTTTAGTCCCAACACAATTTGATTCTAATATTTTCCATCAATTAAGTCACCAAACTCTTTGGTTCTTGAATAAGTAGAGTTGATAGGTGAATATACATTCTTTACTTATGAGTTCAAGACTATTCACAAGCATCTTGAGTCATCTAGGTAGATAGAACAAATCTTAATGAATCCATCCCACTAGGTATGCCAAAAAAAATTGGTTTAAAGTTTGCCTAAGTGGATGAGATGCACCCCCAAGACCTTGGCTAAGATTGGAACACCTCGATTAGATTTCAGATTAGCCTCTAGAGCAAGTCGATTCCTATAATGTCAACTAATCTAAATTAGGATTTAATACTAAATAAAGGAATGAAAAAGGGTTAGAATCTAAAAGTAAAATCTGGTTGGGATTCTGCCATAGTAAGGGACATAAGAGCATGAAAGTCTTGTTCTCTCAACTAGATTAAATTTCCTAATAGATTAGCTATCATTCAATATTATAGAGCATTTAATCAAATGAGCATATACATCACCAAGAATTCTAGATACTAAACAAATTGTAGACATGGAAAATTGATCCACTTTAGTGGGCAATCTTCCTTGAGCCCTCCAAGGGACCCCTTAGACTTGCCTAGGGCAAGGGTAAGGCTCCTTCCCCTCTTTTTTACCTTTTTACCTCTTTATGTAAAATTGCACCTGGTCCTTGATGAGGCATGACTTCGCATTGCGAAATCATGGTTGGCCCTAACGGGGCGTGATTTCACCTTTTTAGGGTTTGACAAGGTGAAAACCTTATTTTTCAAGGTTGATGTGTTTTACGTCAGCCCTTCTTGGTTTTCTAATTATTTTCACCTTCAAATTTGCTATATAAGGACGGTTTGAATTCACTTTATAACACACACACTCACATAATCGATATTCTAAGGATTGATAATTTATTGCTCACTAACATTTGATTTCTTGCAAAGTGTTTTATTTGGTCTACATCCTTCTTCTTATTTCACAAACAACTTGGAAGTGTGGATTTTTATTGATTATCTACTGCATTGGATTGCTATTGCTCACTCTTGGTGGATTTTTTTTAAGATCTAAGAAGAGATTAACTATCTAGGAGATCTCAAACCTTTCTACTTGCTTCCTCACTCTTTTATAGGTGAAAAAATTTTGTTGCATGTTTGATTTCGTTCACTGCATCATAGTTTTGTTATTTCACTATAATATGAGACGTTTAGTCTTACTTATATGAAATCATGCCCAGTATTTTGCGGGGTGTAATTTTACATTGTGTTATCGTAGTTGCCTATTATAGGGCATGATTTTTCTTGAGCTAAAATTGGGGGCAATTTTTTATTCTAGTTTTCATCATTGCATTCTAGAATGCATTTAGAGCATAGTGGCGTATTCTGTTTCTATGATTTCATCATTCTTCTTTGCTATATTGTATTATGTTTCCTTTTCTCCAAAGGTTAATTTTCACTTTTAATTATCAAAGGCCAGCTAAAAATACCTAGGGGGCTTGACTGCTATGCCTCCAAGTATTTTTATACAGTGGCCTAAGCAAGCCCCCTAATGCTAATCCTATTTTCAAGTGTTTTTTAAGTTGTCTTGCAGGAACAGGGACTATTGATAGCATTGGATAAAAGGATAAAAGCAGGATAAAACACCAGATAAGCTAAGTATTTTGATTAATATTTAGGATGTTTATTGGGTGCTTTATATTTTTGTTATAAACCCTAGATCTAATTTAATAGAAATATATTTAATTATTTTCTAGGAACTTGAAAGATAAACAACATATAGTGTGCATTTAGGGTTAATTATGTTTGTGCATTTCTTCTTGAACCCTTGCTTAAATATTTTTTATTTATAACCCTAGGTTAGAAATTATTCAAAGGAAGAATCATTCTGGGGTTAGCTCTTGTATTCTTGCATTTTTTATTTATGTATTTCCCTTTATCTTTTTATAGTATAGATCTAGAAAGTCCAAATCTAGGTGTTTGTCTTGAATCTCATACATCAAATATTCCTGAAATTCTTGTAGACTTGGAGTGAGTCCTTAAAGTTGTTCCTGGTGAACCCTTCCCCCCTAGAACCAAGTGTAGATAACAACACTACCCTTGTGGTAAGGAATTTTTCATCTCCAGATCTAACTTTTGAGAATTGTACATGGTAGGGCAATTTTTCCCCTCTACATATTTGGTAAACTCGATGTGAACACCTTATTTTCTATTAATACTTTAAGCAATATCATTAAATTTTTGTGTGGTTGGAGAATATTAATTATATATTTAAAAATATTTTTGTTTTTTTTAGTTTTCTCTTCTATCCTTTTGCTTTTCTAAAGGTTCATGTCCTTAGAAGTCAGTGAAAGCATCTTGAATTTGATTGTATTCCTCTAGAAGATGATCAGATTAATAGAGAGGATCCTAACATAGATCTATAAGAATAATATAATATGGATACTGAGATGAGTTTTGATCCTCATGAGGGACCTAATTATGACTTTGTATTTTCATATTTTAAACATATTTGGGGCTTTATGAAAGCTAATAGGGATAGAATATTGGGAGGCATGGAGCAAGAAGCTCACCTCAAAAGAGATGAGACTCCTCCACCTCCTCCAATAAGCTCCCCTATGCTTAACCAGGAAAACCCCTTGCCTAAATTGGTGCATCTTGATAATTTGAACCAAGTTGTTGATACCACTACAACCACCAACATTGGAAGGAACATGCAAGCTCCTCCAATTAGTAGTGTCACTAAATAGTATTTTCAATTTATGTTGGACATTTTGAGTCAAAGTTGTCATTGATGTCAAGGAACGAAGTTGTCATTGATGTCAAGGAATAAGCTACCATTGATGCCAAAAGGTCAAAAGGAGCAATGCAAAAGGTTGATGGCAAAAGAGCTTCATAATATTTATTTTTAATATTATGTGAAGCATAAGTAGAAGGGTTTTTATTAAAACCATGGATGAGCAAAAATAAAAGGTTTTTATAAAAACCCAAGGAGGCTTTTAATTTCAAATTAGAAAGCCCAAGGAAGTTTTAATATTTAATTTATAAATATTTAAATTCAAATTGAATTTAAATTTTATAAATAAATATTATTTATTCGAAGTGGTAAAACCTAAGGAGGCTTTAATCTTTAATAAAGCCAAAATATTTAAATATTAATTTATAATATTTAAATTCTAGTGAATTTAAATAATTATAAATTCAATATTTCAAAGTTAAAACATAAGCGCTGACCCCCAACTAATTCATCTCCATCGACGTGCATGGGAACAAGGGCATAAGGTATTTATACCTTAGCCAAACCTTAGCTTGGAGTCTCGATTAATGCATCCATATTTTTGTTGAAAAATCTTGTGCATTGTGTAAACCCAAATTTTGGTGTATTCAAGACGTTGAGGTGCTTGGTTTCTAGCACCATCCGGTGGCTAGCTCAGGTGGCATTTGACTTGGTGCTTGTGGCAGAGTGGTTACGGGTTCGAAACCCGGTGGTAGCAAGTTTGGAAGTTTGTCTTTTGTGTCTCTATTTTGGTGGTAGCAGAGGAGGTAATAGAGTGTGTGGGCACTCTAGCTCCCACGTGAGCGCCTAGCTCACGTGACAGCCAAGGCTACGGCTAGGGCGCTTGGGGAGGCAGCATCGTGGGTTCAAAACCCACTAAGGGCAAAGGTACAATTTTTAATTTAATTTTTATTGCCCTAAGGTTTGATGTGAGGTAGTTGGGAGGCATAAGGATTAATTAAAGTTTAATTTCTTGTGGTGATTTTTCATGGTAAAATAGTGAAGGGAGTTATAAGGAGTTTGATTTTAATTTTAAAATAAAGTCTCAATTGTTATATTTGCATATTGGAGGAGTAAGCCTTTTAAGGTGTTGATTTTATTTTAAAAGGACTTTTTGCCAAAGGGATTATTGTGAAAGTAATTGTTCTAATATTTTTAAGGTGTTGGATGTTATTTTAAATATGGAGTGATAAGGTGTATTTGTGTTTGATATTATTTTGTATTGTGATTCCTTGAGAGAGATATTATTATCTTCTAACCTCCTTGAGTTTGGAAAAGAAGTGTTTATGATTGTGGTAGATTTGTGTGGTCTACTCCTCATCAAGAAAAAGGTATGAGCACATTCTTCCTTGGTTGAGTTGATTGGTTGGTTTTTTGGAAAACAACTTTGGAGTGAAAAGGACTTGATTAGGTTTCCTTATTGAGTTGTTGAGCTATTGTGAAGTGAATGCTATGCACCTTGTTTGATAAGCATTATTGTTGAAGTGAATGGTTGAGTAAAGTGCTTGAACTAGGGTTTGCAAAGAACATGAGTATCATTGTTATGTGAAGATTGTTTTATAAGCATTGTTGTTGAAGTGAGTTGTTGAGTGAAGAACTTGAACTAGGGTTTGCAAAGAACATAAGTATCATTGTTATGTGAGATTGGTTGATAAGCATTGTTGGAAATATTTTGAGTGAGTGTTCATATGCTTGGACTAGGGTTTGTGAGCAAGGATTATTTCATTGAGTGATTGGTTGAGTAGAGTTGGTTGAGCCTAGTCAAGTGGATGTGTGAAGTGATAGTTCAAGTTCTATGAAACAAATTATTCTATATTCTGAATTGATTTGAGAAAGAGGTTGAGTATTGATGAGTGTGAAACATATTGAGTCTCTAACAATTCTCTATATGTTTCTATGATAAAAGAGAGATTGAAAGTGATTGAGAGTTTGTGAATGTGAAGCATATTGAGTCTCTAACAATTCTCATGTTTCTAAAAGAGTGATTGAAAGTGATTGAGCATTGTGATGAATGTGAAGCATATTGAGTCTCTAACACATTCTCTTATATTTATTCTAAAATATTAAATTAATTAATTATGTGAAGCATATTGAGTCTCTAACAATTCTCTTTATGTTTCTATGAGTTTGGATAAGTTCTAGTGAGGACTTATTGAGCAGATTTGGACAAGTTCTAGTGAGGACTTGTTGAGAAGATTTGGACAAGTTCTAGAGAGGACTTGTGGATAGATTAGTGTGAGATTTTGTGGAAGCTTACAAGATAGATTTGAGATAAGTCTTTGAGAAGACTTGAGAGCAGAGTTGATTGATTGATTTGTTCAAACCTTGAGTTAAGGTTTGGGGTAGATCTAGCAGAGTTGATTTGAGATTGGATCAAGCTTTATGTTAAGGCTTGAGGATAAATATTGAGGATAGATTTGTGCTAGACCGAAGGACTATGTTTAGTGTAGATCAGAGGATAGAGATTGAGGATAGATTTGTGCTAGATCAAAGGACTATGTTTAGTGTAGATCAGAGGATAGATATTGAGGATAAATTTGTGCTAGATCAAAGGACTATGTTTAGTACAGATTTGAGGATAGATTTTGGTGCAGATTTGAGGATAGGTTTGTGCTAGACCAGAGACAGAGATTGAGCAGATTTGTGCTAGACCGAAGGACTATGTTTAGTGTAGATTTGAGATAGAGCTTTGAAGGTGATAGAGTATAGAGGATGATAGTCTCTAGTGGATAGAGATCCATTAGCTAGGGTAGTGAGGACAAGTGTCTTCAGTGGATAGAGATCCATTAGCTAGAGTAGTGGGGGCAATAGTTCTTCTAGAAGATCACAGATAGAGCTAAGGAGAAAGGAGTTCTCCTATGGATAGAGATCCATGAACTTGATTAGGGGATTGGTGTCTCCTTTGGACAGAGGTCCATAAATATTGTAATAGGGAAAGGATTCCCAAGAGATTGATTGAGAAAATTTTAGTGAAATATTTTCTTCATGGAGTAGCCCACATTGGGTGAACCATGTTAAATTGGTGTCTCTATTATGTGTGATGATTTGTGCATTGCTTTAGTTATTGCTATTGATATTGCCATTGATTATATTGGATAATACTATTTGGGAAAGAAAAGTAAAAAGTGGTCTTATACTGTTCACCCCCCCTCTCAGTATAAGCTTGTGTTCTTCAATTGGTATCAGAGTTGGTTCCTTCAAAAAGGTTTAAAAACTTGAAGGAAGATCTTACAAGAACACAAATGGCAAAGAAAGGCAAAAGTAGAACCATGAGACACAAGAAGAAAAGAACACACATGGTCATGAAAGAAAAGGAAGATGAATTTAATATTGTTGTTTTGGGAGGAAAAATGGAAATAGATTCAAGAGATGAATCAAGTAATGGAGAGATATCAGATTGATAAAGTTTTGTACCAGATGTAGGAAGATAGGTCACCTTGTAGCTCATTATTCACAAGAAGGTGAAGAATGTTTTGTTTGTGGTCAACTCGGTCATGATGTAGGTTATTGCAATGGTTTTAGTAGCAGTGAAGATGAAGATGATACTCTCAGAATTGAAGTCCTAGAGGTTGGTTCAGAAAAGGATAATAGGGATAATCAAAATAGGTATGAAGAAGAAACTCTACTTTCAATAATAGAAGAAAATACTCCTATTGAAGATCAAATAAAAGAGAGAAATTTAGAAAAAAAGGAGGAATCTACTCTTAAGGAACTTGTTGAGTTGAAAAGGGAGAACTTAGAATTAAAGGCTCAAATACAAGAGGATGAGAAATGTAAGACAAAGCTTCTACAAGATCTCTCTCGACTTGAAAGATAAGGTTGAAAAGGCAAGGAGAGTTGAAAAAGGTATGGTTGAACAATCAAAGGTAAAAGAGCTAGAATGTGAAAGACTTATTGTTGATCTCGAAGAATTAAAAAGGGAGAACTCAGGATTAAGGGTTCAAGCTCAAGAAGATGAGAAAGCAAAAGCAAAGTTTCTACAAGAGCTCACTAACTTCAAAATTAAGGTTGAAGAAGCAAGGAAAATGGAAGAAGGTATGACTGAAGAATTAAAGACAAAATATCTAGAGTGTGAAAAATTAGAACATGAGATAGTTTCACTAAGGATGGAAGTAAAAGGCTCTAAGGACAAGCTACACAAGTTTGAGAAAAATTCAAAGACTTTGGATAGGATTATCAATGCACAAAGATCATCAATCACCAAAATAGGACTTAGTTTTGAAGAAGAACAAGGGAAACAGGAAGCAAAAAAGGAGAGTCAAGCTCAAGCACCAAAGAAGAAGAAGCATCAAAAGAAGAGAGTGAAAGAGAGAGTGAGACTTCTAAGGATAAGTTGGACAATAGAAAGTTCAACAAGGAAAGGAACAATGCACAAATAAGAAACAAATGGAACAACAATCAGAATAGGTTAAGAGAGACTAAGAGACCAATGAGGTCAAGACAAGGAAACTTCAATGGAAGATGTTTCTCATGTCACAGATTTGGGCACATGGCTTCATAGTGCAGGACACATGAAAGACAAGAAAATAGGAATTTTAGAAACAGACAACTTTTCCATGGGTATTGCTACTCATGTAATCAGTTTGGTCACAAGGCAATGAATTGCAGGGTTCATGATAGGAAAAGATATGGCTTCACTAGGAGAAATCCCAAGACATTTGCACCTCCAAGGAATAATAACATTAAGTGTTATAAGTGCAATAATGATGGACATACAACAAAGTGGTGTAGAGCAGACATTCCAGAATCAAGCATGAACAGGAATAGGAACAGAATAGGAACAGGAATATGGACATGATAGGAACATGAACAGAATAGGAATAAGAACAGAAATATGGATATGAATAGGAACAGGAATATGGACATGGACAGGGATAAAAGAATAGTCAAAGGAATCAGAAGGATCAGATGAGAAGGAAAGAGGATAAAGGTAAAGACCAGTGCTTGTTGGGAGTAGAAATACTCCCACCTCAGAATTAACCACCTCAAGAGGAGGTGGGGGAGGGGCTAAGCTAAGAGACTCATTCTTAGCCTCGAGCCCCAAAGGTGACCCTTTGCCATTGATGTCAAAGGGGGAGAGATTTGAGTAAGGGGGAGAGATTTGGTTTAAGGAGAGAGCATTGAGACAGGGGGAGCAATGTCCCAAGGGGAGCAGAACAAGAAAAAGGTCAAGTGTTTGGTAAAAATAATTTGGGTTGCCATCAATGACAAAGGGGGAGATTGTTGGACATTTTGAGTCAAAGTTGTCATTGATGTCAAGGAATGAAGTTGTCATTGATGTCAAGGAATAAGCTACCATTGATGCCAAAAGGTCAAAAGGAGCAATGCAAAAGGTTGATGGCAAAAGAGCTTCATAATATTTATTTTTAATATTATGTGAAGCATAAGTAGAAGGGTTTTTATTAAAACCATGGATGAGCAAAAATAAAAGGTTTTTATAAAAACCCAAGGAGGCTTTTAATTTCAAATTAGAAAGCCCAAGGAAGTTTTAATATTTAATTTATAAATATTTAAATTCAAATTGAATTTAAATTTTATAAATAAATATTATTTATTCGAAGTGGTAAAACCTAAGGAGGCTTTAATATTTAATAAAGCCAAAAGATTTAAATATTAATTTATAATATTTAAATTCTAGTGAATTTAAATAATTATAAATTCAATATTTCAAAGTTAAAACATAAGCATCAACCCCCAACTAATTCATCTCCATCGACGTGCATGGGAACAAGGGCATAAGGTATTTATACCTTAGCCAAACCTTAGCTTGGAGTCTCGATTAATGCATCCATGTTTTTGTTGAAAAAGCTCGTGCATTATGTAAACCTAAATTTTGGTGTATTCAAGACGTTGAGGTGCTTGGTTTCTAGCACCATCCGGTGGCTAGCTCAGGTGGCATTTGACTTGGCGCTTGTGGCAGAGTGGTTACGGGTTCGAAACCCGATGGTAGAAAGTTTGGAAGTTTATCTTTTGCGTCTCTATTTTGGTGGTAGCAGAGGAGGTAATAGAGTGTGTGGGCACTCTAGCTCCCACGTGAGTGCCTAGCTCATGCGACAGCCAAGGCTGTGGCTAGGGCGCTTGGGGAGGCAGCGTCGTGGGTTCAAAACCCACTAAGGGCAAAGGTACAATTTTTAATTTAATTTTTATTGCCCTAAGGTTTGACGTGAGGTAGTTGGGAGGCATAAGGATTAATTAAAGTTTAATTTCTTGTGGTGATTTTTCATGGTAAAATAGTGAAGGGAGTTATAAGGAGTTTGATTTTAATTTTAAAATAAAGTCTCAATTGTTATATTTGCATATTGGAGGAGTAAGCCTTTTAAGGTGTTGATTTTATTTTAAAAGGACTTTTTGCCAAAGGGATTATTGTGAAAGTAATTGTTCTAATATTTTTAAGGTGTTGGATGTTATTTTAAATATGGAGTGATAAGGTGTATTTGTGTTTGATATTATTTAGTATTGTGATTCCTTGAGAGAGAAATTATTATCTTCTAACCTCCTTGAGTTTGGCAAAGAAGTGTTTATGATTGTGGCAGATTTGTATGGTCTACTCATCAAGAAAAAGGTATGAGCACATTCTTCTTTGGTTGAGTTGATTGGTTGGTTTTCTGGAAAACAACTTTGGAGTGAAAAGGACTTGATTAGGTTTCCTTATTGAGTTGTTGAGCTATTGTGAAGTGAATGCTATGCACCTTGTTTGATAAGCATTGTTGTTGAAGTGAATGGTTGAGTAACATTGTTATGTGAATATTTTTTTATAAGCATTGTTGTTGAAGTGAGTTGTTGAGTGAAGAACTTGAACTAGGGTTTGCAAAGAACATAAGTATCATTGTTATGTGAGATTGGTTGATAAGCATTGTTGGAAACATTTTGAGTGAGTGTTCATATGCTTGGACTAGGGTTTGTGAGCAAGGATTATTTCATTGAGTGATTGGTTGAGTAGAGTTGGTTGAGCCTAGTCAAGTGGATGTGTGAAGTGATAGTTCAAGTTCTATGAAACAAATTATTCTATATTATGAATTGATTTGAGAAAGAGGTTGAGTGTTGATGAGTGTGAAACATATTGAGTCTCTAACAATTCTCTATATGTTTATATGATAAAAGAGAGATTGAAAGTGATTGAGAGTTTGTGAATGTGAAGCATATTGAGTCTCTAACAATTCTCTATATGTTTCTAAAAGAGTGATTGAAAGTGATTGAGCATTGAATGAATGTGAAGCATATTGAGTCTCTAACAATTCTATATGTTTCTAAAAGAGTGATTAAAAGTGATTGAGCATTGTGATGAGTGTGAAGCATATTGAGTCTCTAACAATTCTCTATATGTTTCTAAAAGAGTGATTGAAAGTAATTGAGCATTGTGATTAGTGTGAAGCATATTGAGTCTCTAACAATTCTCTTTATGTTTCTATGAGTTTGGATAAGTTCTAGTGAGGACTTATTGAGCAGATTTGGACAAGTTCTAGTGAGGACTTGTTGAGCAGATTTGGACAAGTTCTAGAGAGGACTTGTGGATAGATTAGTGTGAGCTTTTGTGGAAGCTTACAAGATAGATTTGAGATAAGTCTTTGAGAAGACTTGAGAGCAGATTTGATTGATTGATTTTTTCAAACCTTGAGTTAAGGTTTGGGGTAGATCTAGCAGAGTTGATTTGAGATTGAATCAAGCTTTATGTTAAGGCTTGAGGATAGATATTGAGGATAGATTTGTGCTAGACCGAAGGACTATGTTTAGTGTAGATCAAAGGACAAAGATTGAGGATAGATTTGTGCTAGATCGAAGGACTGTTTAGTGTAGATCAGAGGATAGATATTGAGGATAAATTTGTGCTAGACCAAGGACTGTGTTTAGTATATTAGGATAGAGTTTGGTACAGATTTGAGGATAGGTTTGTGCTAGACCAGAGATAGAGATTGAGTAGATTTATGCTAGACTGAAGGACTATGTTTAGTGCAGATTTGAGATAGAGCTTTGAAGGTGATAGAGTATAGAGGATGATAGTCTCTAGTGGATAGAGATCCATTAGCCAGGGTAGTGAGGATAGGTGTCTTCAGTGGATAGAGATCCATTAGCCAGAGTAGTGGGGGCAATAGTTCTTCTAGAAGATCACCAGTAAGAGCTAAGGAGAAAGGAGTTCTCCTATGGATAGAGATCCATGAAATTGATTAGGGGATTGGTGTCTCCTTTGGATAGAGGTCCATAAACATTGTAATAGGGAAAGGATTCCCAAGAGATTGATTGAGAAAATTTTAGTGAAATATTTTCTCCGTGGAGTAGCCCACATTGGGTGAACCACGTTAAATTGGTGTCTCTATTGTGTGTGATGATTTGTGCATTGCTTTGGTTATTGCTATTGATTTTGCCATTGATTATATTGGATAATACTATTTGGGAAAGAAAAGTAAAAAGTGGTCTTATACTGTTCACCCCCCTCTCAGTATAAGCTTGTGTTCTTCAATTTCTTCCTCAATATTCTAATATCAACACTTTCATTTTTGTTCTACCCAATGTTAGTTGTCCACTTTCACAAGGTGCCACATATAACAATAATGTCCATGCTTCCAACCTAAATCAAGCATTGGTTCCTCAACACACATATGGGAATATAGGAACAATGCATAACAATAATCCAGAAGTGCAGAATTTGGCAAATATGGTGAAATAGTTAGTTTCAAAAGTTGAGATGATTTAGCCCTCAAGTTTTACTTACAGTTATAAGGAAATGTGTAATCATCCATTGGATCCTATTGTTGTTGTTAGGCCTTATCCTAAGCATTTTTCTATGCAATTTTTACCTATTTATAAGGGTACAAAAGATCCAATAGAGCATTTAAGAATATTTAGAACAACTTTCCATGATCTCATTTATGATGATATGTTGTTACTTAAAACATTTCCTAAGAGTCTTGGTGGCATGACACTAGAGTGGTACTATCGGTTGCCTAATTATTCCTTAAAGAATTTTGAAGAGACAGTAGAATTATTTGTTCAGCAATTTGGTGCTTACATTGAGAAAGAAGTGACAATGAAAGATGTGTATAATTTAAAACAAAGTAAAGAAGAAAGCTTTTCAAAAAATTTGTCTCATTGGAGAAGTTTAGTTGGACGTTTGAGATATACTTTACCTCCTAAAGACATGCTTGAGATATTTATTGGTAATTTACAAGAACAATTATCTTATGCATTAGAGACTACTACCATTACATATTTTGATCAAGCAATTGATTTAGCAAGAAAATTAGAACAAGCTCTCATCAAGAGAGGCCAACTCAAGGTTAAAGAAGAAAAACCTACTAAGTCTCAACACAAGAATAAGCACATAGGAGGTGACAATGGAATGGATAGTAGACCTATTAACAATGTTACTAACAACCTACAGAAGATAGTACTTCAAAAACCTCCACAAAGGAATTTTACAAGGCTTAATATGTCTATGGAAGCAACTTTGAAATAAATTTTAGAGGCTAAGGCAAATGAGTTACCTCCTATTAGACAACCAGATACTACAACTCATTGGTATAAGGTAGGTCAACATTGTGCGTATCATAGAGTGGAAGGACATTGGATGAATTCTTGTAAGAAGCTAAAACATGTGGTTCAAGATCTGATTGATGTAGGATGCATTGACTTAAGCAACTCTCAAGCAGTGAGTAATCAAGTACCTATCCAAAAAAATGTGACTACCAATCAAGATATGGTGATATTTAAAGATCCATTACCAAAACATAATCAACAAGTAGAAAATCAGGTGGCTCATCAGAATGAGCCTCCTCCCTATGGTAATATGGTTGGCATGGTTGGGATAACCACAAGAAGACAAGCTCAAACTCAGCATCATCAGCAAGGATAGAATTCTGTATTACAACCTAGTTCAATATTAAAGAGTAATCAAGGAAAATTTTCAGATACAAGGACTCCACCTATTGTATTGAGACCACAACCTAAAGTTTCATTTGATCTTCAAAAGCAGTTGGCTAGTACTCCAAAAAAGATTTTAGTTTTAGAACTCCTTCAAACTTCTCCCAACCATAGATATGCTTTGATGGAATTTTTAAGGCAACAATCAGTTCCTTCAGATATTTCATCCAATGCCATAGTTGATGTCGTAGGTTCTCTTGGGATACATCATATCTCATTCTTGGATGATGATAAACCTTCCTCAAACTTGCAAGAATATTCTTCACTTTACATCACCGCACTCATTGGGGATACTTTTATCAAGCGAATTTTGATTGATAATGGTTCTTCTCTCAATTTGTGTACATATCAATTCTTTCAAAAATTTGGATTAAAAGAGGAAGACTTAACAAAATCTGATATCATTATAAAAGCTTTCAACAATGAGTCCCAAGAAGCCTGCGGTGTCATATCTCTTCCTCTCAAAGTTGGGCCTAAAATATTGGATACTTTGTTTTATGTGGTACATTGTCCTGCATATTTTAATCTTCTTCTCGAACGTCCTTGGATTCACACAATGAAGGTCGTCCCTTCTACTCTTCACCAATATCTCAAGTTTGAGTTTAAGAATCAAGTTGTCACCATTCCGGGTGACCCTCGACCATTTGAATTTTGTTCAAATGTAGAGCGAGCTCGATCTGAGTTCAACCTATGTCCCTCAATATCTTCAATGGTTTCTCTACGTTCCTCATCTCAAATATCAGAACAATTTCAAAATTTAAAAATGAGTGAGGAACATATCTTAAATTTTCCATCTCAGGATCATGATAATCAGTTTCTTCAAGAACCTCTTCTGGATCTAGCCAAGCTACCACCATCACCAAGAACCATGGGTTTTCCCCATAAGAAAGGTGATGTTGTACACATTGGCACGTGTACCTTTGTCTTTGCAAGAACTGCCTTCAAGGAAAATATACATGGTAGCAACCCCTCTCCCATTGAGCGTTCTTTTGCTCATTGTTACCTTTCCAATGATTACCCACTTTCTAAACAGATCCTATCTAGTATGGGATATGTAGGTAAAGGTTTGGGGCCACAATAGAAGGGCATTCAAGAGCCTTTGGATGTTGAGATATGGCTTGGAAGATGTGGCATAGGTTTTATACCTAGTAAAGACCAACCTTTACCATTTGACAATGATGATCATCTTATGACTTATGCTGAATATATGGATTATCAAAAGTTAGGAGTGGGTGATGAGGATGATGGTCCCCCTTATTCTTCTGAGATCTTGTTTTGCAATATGATTTATTTTGTATGCTCTAAAAGTAAATATTCTGTTTTAAAATAGGACTCTACTTCATTATCCTATAGTGATCTTGCGAAGTTAGGAATTGCTCCTCCTTATGTTAAAAAGAATGGTTATGTTCGAGAGTGCATTGATTATCATGCTATGGCTACCAAAGAAAGAGCTATGAAGGAGCCTCTCCATAATTCTAATTATCGATAAGGCTTACCTTTTAGATATTTCTTTGATAAAATAGTCCATGGCACGCCTATTCTTTTTGTTAAGAAAGGTGACACACTTAGATGTTGTGTCGACTTTTGTTTTGCTTGCTTAAATTAATTAATTTAAATTAATTAATAATAAATCATAAAAACAAATAAAAATTACATCAAATCAATTAATCATCATTTAGCTATGCATTTGCATTTTTGTTGCATCCATTTGCTTGCTCATATTGCATTGTTGCTTGTCATCCTTTTGCATTGTCTGTCTGACATTTAATTCAACTTGCATGCTTGAATGTCATATTTTGCATGATTGCTTGTTCATGACTACTTGATCATATAGATTTCTAGGGTCTTGCGACAATGGCATGTGATGATACCTAGTTAGGTCGTAGCTCACATGCATTGCACTCTCTCTAGGATTATGATGCCTAGTAAGATCCCCACCTAGGGCTTTCTTCTTCAGTCTTCTTTCTGGATTTTGTTTGTTTCTTCAAGTTTTATCCTCCTTGGTCTTGGAAATAGTGAGAGCATCTCTTAGATCAAGGATGATAGTTCATTAATATTTCCTTATCACTTTTCCATTGCCCTTATTTTTCTTTGTCTTCCTTTACTTTTGACAAGGAGATACGTGTGTTTTGCTTCTTCCTTTTGTCCTTCTTAAGTTGTCTTCTCAGCATAATTGCACACACTCACTATCTTGTTTTCTTCTCTAAACCCCTATCGGGGGTAGCACTCACCTAATATATATATTTTATCCTTATATTACACCCCACATGGGATAGCTATACATCCTAGTGGGTATCTTATTGGATATGATCTTCTATCGGGTTATACTCCCTTTTGACTCAGTGAGCTCAACACCCCATTACAGGATAAGCTCCTTGGCCATTTTTAGCAGGCCTCAATATACATCCTAGTGGGTAATCACCCCACAATAGTCAATTAGTGAGCAACCACCCATAGCGGGTCAGACTCCAACACCTCATCCCTCTTGGTGAGCACTACACCCATAGTGGGTTTAGCTCCCTTCTTTTTTGGTATGATTCATAGTATTTAGTCACATTGGTCCCTTGTGACTTACGCTGATTTCAATACTATGTTTCATCCATCCTTCTCTATTTTAGATGGTTGACCTTTGGATTATCTTCTTCTTTGTCTTCTTCATCATCTTCTTCTTCATCTTCTCTTTCTTCTTCTTCTTTGTATTGTTGGTCTTCTTTCCTTGTATTTTTCTCATGTTTTCCTTTCTTCCATCCATTTTCATCCATGCATTTCATATAGCCTTGCAATTAAGATAGATTGCATGCATAAAATATCAAATTAAAGAACATCTAAGATAACAATTAAAATCACATGCACACATTCACAAAATATATAAAAAATAGCTATGTATTACTCAATAGAAAAGAGAGAGATACAATCATGTTTGGTTGGTGTACCACAGTCCAGTCTTGGTACACTCAACCAATCCCTAGGGATGCATACCAAAATCAAAATTGGCATGTCATCCCAATCCCTAGCCCTAGCTCTGAGAGCCTGTCTCCTCTGCTCTTCTCGAAGGAGGAGGTGGTCCAGGTAGCTACATACCCACGGATGATGAAGTCGAGAATGTTCATGATCGAGATCATGACCTACTAGCTAATTGGAGGGATGGAGGGAGTGCTACTCTCTACCCCTTTGGTACTACCTAGTAGTACATAGTCTCATAAAATATGGCTCACTAAATAGCCACCTCCAACCTCTACCCTACCCTCTGTAGCTTTGCCTGTAGAAGGCAACTCCATCGCTAGCTTGGATGCTCTCAACGATAGCCATCCCCTCTACCCGAGCCCTTCGATGCTCTATATCTAGATGGCTCACCTCCCCTCAAAGATGATTAGCCTCTGCTCGAGCCGCATCCCTCTCCCTCTCTACGATACTCAATGAGCCCTGTAGTCCCTCGATCCTCTTGGACCTATCCTCCTAGAGCAGGTCCACCTACCTCTTAGATAAGTGCACGTAGCGCCTCTACCTCCTCCCTCAGATCCCCTCATCCTAGAGCTTGACCCTGGCTAGATACTACTGATGTGGAGGCCTCTCCCGATCCTCCACTTGGTAGTACCATGGCCTCTATGGGGGCAACTCTAGATACCCCTATCTCCCTGGTCCCTGTAGAGTTGGTGTCCTCTATCACTAGCTCAATCTAGACTTGAGCCTGCCTCTATCTTAGAGCTACTGGGCCCTACTACACCCTCTCTATGGCTCTACGAGCTACCTCCTAAATAGCTCACTACAGACTTAGGCCCATCACATAGCACCTTTGTATCAGAACTGGTAGGGAGACCCTATGGGGCATGACTCCTCTATACCATCATCGATAGACGAAGGCCACTCCCATGTCGTCCACCTTGGGATCCATGTAAGGAGGATCTTCTAAGTCCTCCTTGGCCCACCTGGTCAAGTCGGGTCTACCTCCTACCCCTATTGGGTCTCGATAGACTCTCTAGTACCAGTAATCCCCTAGGTCTAGGATGCCCTGTAAGATCTCAAACTACCTCAAGACTTGATCAAACTAGAAGACCTCTGGCTCCCCCTTCTTTGTCATCAACCACTTGATCCTCCTGATCCTCACTAGCTCTATCCTATCCTAAGCCCATCCTAGGTGTAGATGCTAGGGCCACCATACTATCTTGGCCTCCCTCAGCTCATCTACTATCCACCTCGCTAGTGGTAGATGCCCGATGTAGGTCCTTGTAGCCTACTCTAGGGATCTGGACCATCTATATGATATTGGTCACTCTAGACTAGGCAATGGTTCCGATAGTGCATCCAATCTCTGCATCGCTATGTGCTTCCAGCTCCATACCTGGAGCAAAGTTGTGCACACTATACATGTATGTCGCTTGTACATGATGTTGTACAACATCCTGTACAAGCAAGCCAGCACATATGGACCCCATGCGAACCTAACTCTCTGGTCTCGCATGTCTACCACTACACCCACCATCACCCATGGTAGATATCACCTACTAGTATGGCACATCAGCATGCCTGCAACCACCCCATAAAGCATGGTCATCAATGGGTCCACCCACCAGTTCATCTACGACTATGGTGCTCTCATGCACCTGGTGGGTCCAACCTCTCAAAAATCATTGTAAGGTCACTGGTCTCCCTCTTGCTCTATAAACTATGGTCCCTCTAATAAGGATGCGTAAGATGCACCACACATCCTCTAGTGTGACAGTCATCTCTCCCATGGGTAACCAAAGGTAGATGACTCCAGGTACCATCTCTCTACTAATGTTGTCAGTAGAGCCCTATCTACCTCTACCCGAGGCAGTCTATCCAGGTGGTCTAGCCCCACCACTGCCAATGTATCCCTCTCTACCTGTTCGAGTGCCTCTAGCTCCACCTCTAAGGAGTTGGCTCTCCACTCACGGCTCTCGAGTACCCTAAGTTGCAATAACAACAAAATAAAAAATTTCCATCAGTAAATTTAATTAAAAAACTTAAAAAGCAAAATTAATTAATTAATATTAAATCATTTTTTTTTGCACAATTAAATTTTACATCTCCAAAGTTTCTTGCTTGCATCCTTTCTTCCTTTCCCTTCTTCCTTTCTTTTTTCTTTTCTTTTTTTTTCTATTTTCCTTTTTTTCCTTTTTCGATGAAATCGCACCTGGTTTTCTAGGGGCACGATTTCACAAAAGCGAAGTCACACCCCACGTCTGTGAGGTATGATTTCATGAAATCGTACCTGGTTGTTTTCTCCAAGCATGATTTTCCTGCTACTACCTAGGGGAAAATAATGGTCAGACCATGAGATCACTCCTGGGTTTTATGCGGTAAAATCACTGACTTTGGCAGAAAATAGCCCTAAAATTACAAAAAAATTAAAATAATATAAATTGCAAGAGTGGTTTTTCAACCCTACCTATGCTCACTCTGCTCTTGTATTGGATTTGTCCCTCACGATCACAGAATGGTGTATCGGTAGTGCCATCTCCCATGTTTCTCCAGAGCTCCTCTTCTACTTTCTCACGTGGTTAAAATGAATTAGGGTTTTGCCCCCTTTTCACTTTTAACCCTATTTTTGCATGCTTTTTCTCTTTTTGTTTCTTCTCACTTCTTCTTCTGAGTCTACCTTTTTAAGTTTTTATGAGGAACGTGTCCCTCATAAAACTTGAGGGGGCACCCTGGCCTTAGAGGCATTAATGTCCCTAATGCCTCGATTTACGTGCAAAACTTGAAAGTGTTTAGAATAACATCATTTTTGCACCATCCCTTTCTTCTAAACCAGCCACCCCATTTCTACTTGTCATATTTTGTTTGTGAGTGTTTACATATTTTCTTTGACACATTTATTAGGCCATAAATGCGTCAAAGAGGGGGTAAAATGTAGACACAGAAAATTGACCCACTTTAGTGGGCAATCTTCCTTGAGCCCTCTGGGAGACCCCTTAGACTTGCCTAGGGCAAGGGTAAGGCTCCTTCCCCTCTTTTTTACTTTTTTCCCTCTTTATGTGAAATCGTGCCCGGTCCTTGATGGGGCACGACTTTGCATTATGAAATCGTGATCAGTCCTAATGGGGCATGATTTCACCTTTTTAGGGTTTGACAAGTTGAAACCCTAATTTTTTGGGGTTGGCATGTTTTACGTCGACCCTCCTTGGTTTTCTCGCTCTTTTCACCTTCAAATCCACTATATAAGGAGGGTTTGAATTCACTTTTCACAATACACATGCTCACATAATCGACATTCTAAGGATTGATGATTTATTGCTCACTAACATTTGATTTCTCACAAAGTATTTTATTTGGTCTGCATCCTTCTTCTTCTTTCACAAGCAACTTGGAAGTGTGGAGTTTGATTGATTATCTACTGCATTGGATTGTTGTTGCTCGCTCTTGGTGGATTTTTGTTGAAGCTCTAAGGAGAGATTAACTACCTGGGAGATCTCAAACCTTTCTGCTTGCTTCCTCGCTCTCTTCTAGGTGAAAGCATTCTACTGCATGTTTGATTTCATTTGCTGCATCATAGTTTTGTTATTTTACTGTAGTCTGATATGTTTCATCTCACTTATGCAAAATCATGCTCGATCTTCTATGGGGCATGATTTTACATTGCATTATCACAGTCACCTATTACAGGGTGCGATTTCACCTAAGCTAAAATGGGGGTAATCTGTTGTTCCATTTTTCATCATTGCATTCTAGACTGCATTTAGAGCATAGTGGCATATTCTATTTCTATGATTTCATCATTCTTCTCTGCTATATTGTATTATGTTTGCTTTTCTCCAAAGGTCAATTTTTACTTTTAATTATCAAAGGTCATCTAAAAGGACCTAGGGGGCTTGATTGCTACACCTCCAAGTATTGTTATACAATGGCCTAAGTAGACCCCCTAACGCTAATCCTATTTTCAAGTGTTTGTTAAGTTATCTTGCAGGAACAAGGATTATTGATAGCATTGGATAAAGGGATAAAAGCAAGGATAAAACACCGGATAAGCTAAGTATTCTAATTAATCTTTAGGTTTTTTATTGGGTGCTTTATATTTCTATTATAAACCCTAGATCTGATTTAATAGAAATATATTTAATTAATTTCTAGGTACTTGAAAGATAAACAACATATAGTGTGCATTTAGGGTTAATTTTGTTTGTGCATTTCTTCTTGAGCCCTTGCTTAAAGGTTTTTTATTTAGAACCCTATGTTAGAAAGAATTCAAAGGAAGAATCATTCTAGGGTTTGTTGTGACGTCCTTCACAACGGCCCCAAAATTGGGGGCCCACCTTAAATTTTGTGATTTCGATAATTTTTTTTTTATTTGATTTTGCTCGCATCAAGGTCTTGGAAAATTTGCTTTCACTTTGGAATTGCTGACATATTTGCATTTTGAAGGTTTGAATGTAGTTGCAATGCTTCAAAACTGAATATTTTGATTATTTGCAGATTAATTGCATTATTTCAAATCAAATAATTTGATTAAAATCATTGTCAAAGGTTTAAATGAAATAATTTGATTAAAATCATTTTCAAAGGTTTAAATGATTAATTTTCATTTAAATAATTTTATTTTATTTTAGGTTTAACCCTAAAATTAGTGCAAAATTGAAATGGACATATCTTGAGGCAGAGAAATCCGTTTGATCTCATTCAAAACTTGGTAAAAAGATATGGATTTTCTCTTTCTAATGATACCAAACTTACAAGATTCCAAATGTCAATTTCACAAAAAAAATAACAATATGAGAACTTTGAAATACTTTTGAAAAAAACGAAAGTTACGGGAAAGTAAATTTTGGTTTTGTTTTGATATTATGATTATTGTTTCATTATGCAGGTAATACAAGGGCAAGGGTTTGAAGAAGATCGTTATTAAATTTGTTCCCGATGATAAAATGGAATAACTAAAGTTTTCAAATTATAAATAAATCATTGAGATTCATGGAAAGGGTCAGACATTTTATACAGAGAAGGAGAGGAAATATTGAAAGGAGCAAAGCTATACATTAGTTGGAGGAGAGGAAAACAGAGAAGGCCATTTGTAGAACAATGGAAATTATTGTAAGCTTTTATAAATTGTTTTAAGCATTTTGGATCCAGACTTGTGCACAGACTGTATTTGGAATTAATAAAGTGCTTATTAAAATTTCTTAATAGTTTGTATACCTTAGAAGATTGCATCAATTTATTTGATTTCACTATGTGAATACTAGTGAACATTGGATTGGTTTTAGAATTATGTAAAATGGAAATTTGTTCTATTGAATTTTTTCGAGACATTATTTTAATTTCTAAAGCTTAAATCTTTTATTATTTTATTTTCATTCTGAAAACTATATATTTTAACTTAGTATAATTTTATAAAGTAAAATTATATGACTAAGTTATAATTAAATTTATAATTCGGATATTAATTAATTAATATTTGAATTAATAAATTTAAGAAGGGATAAATGAATATTATATTCCTCACCTTAATTTCATAAGTTTGAGGAACTCAGATTGATATCTCTAAAATTCAATTTGGATTTGACTTATAATATAGTTCTATTTATTTTAGAAGTTCAAATTTCAAATCAGAGATCACATTTACTCTTTTGAATATTTAATTTCATAAATATTTCAAAAGATAAATATTATACGCAAATCTAATTTATAAACTTTATTTTATCATAGAATCTAAATTTTATAGATTAGTTTCATATTAAGCCCTAATATTTTATCATTGACAAGGTTTTGGAACCTTATAAAGTGGGTAAGACATTATTTCATTTATTCACCTCTTCTGGGTTTTATTTATAATTTCATAAGAGGGTTTGAATAAATAACTATTTTATCAAATAGACATTTGGGAAATGAATTTATTATAAATTTATTATATTCCAAAGGTTTATTAAATTTATAAAATTTCATTTACTTTGATCTTTATCAAAGTTAAATTGAAATTAAATACAAAATGTTAGATTATTTTTATGCTAATTTCATTTAAAGCATTTTGAGACATTAAATTGAAGAGAGAAAATAAAATTTGGTATACTTTAACCTAAGATCATAAAACAAATTTTATTTTGTTGAATTGATATCAAAGACATACTCCACATGATGGATTCGAAATCATTTACATGATTCCAGACCCCTTGTTAACAACAATATGCAAACCACAGAAGTTTCTTTCTAAGCATTTACCTAAACATATATGTGAAACACATTAAACATAAAATAAGAACCTTGGAGATATATACTATTCTTTGCAAGAGAGAATCATAATTATGAGTTTGTCGGGTGGTTTTGTGACTAGACAAAATCTCACCTCAATAGGGTTAGCTCTTGTATTCTTGAATTCTGTATTTCTGCATTGTCCTTTATCTTTTTATAGCATAGATCTAGAAAAGCGAAATATAGGTGTTTGTCTTGAGTCTCATACATCAAACATTCCTAAAATTCCTTTGGACTTTGAGCAAGTCCTTAAATTCATTCCTAGTGAATCCCTCCCCCCTATAACTGAGTGTAGAAAGCAACACAATCCCTATGGTTCACCCCTCTACACCAAAAAAATCCAAGGAGATATCCAGATAGCAAAATAAATTTAACATAATACACTTTTGTCCAACTTTAACAAAATTCTTAAAAAAAAATTACATACATACATATTTTGTAACATCTTTGGATAGAGGCCAAACAACACTTTAATATTCATTAAGAGATGTATAGCCTTCAATCATACAACTTATGCAATGATAAAATCTAAATATTCAAACCTTGAAATGAGCTAAATTCAAGTATATATAATATTTTCATTACATTCTATTAGCTTAGGATGATTATGTGGAGGCTTCCTTATAGGTCTAGTAGGGCAAGTGTAGGGATTGGATATCACTTTTATCTCATATGGGTTTAACCACTTCAAGTGCATTTTGTTGATGTATCTAGCCTATATCTCTCTTAAGAATTTGGTATGAATGCTACACCATCAAATCCTGAGCACATTATATAGATCTACTTTCTTCCACTCCTTTTTATTTCATTGAGCTAGTTGTGCAGGGATAAGTATGTGATGGAGAAGCCTTTGACCATTGAGATATTTGACAGTAATGATTCTAGGTGATTTGTTATCAAAAACTAATTTTTCTATTAGGATAGCTATGGGAGCATTTTATTGGATTTTTGAGGCCTAATAGTGTTACTAAACTTTAATTGAAGTAGATCCTTTTGTGTCCAACCCCATGCCTTAAAAAAAAATTAATTCTAGAATCTACACCTTAGTGGAAAACTTTATTGCTTTGTTGATGACATCAACTTTTTAATTATTCTAACCATATTCTTGTTTGATATTCACACTTAGATAAGTTATGTACCTAGTAGTGTATAATTTTGAATACTAGAAGCTAGATTTTTATCTACATTGGATAACATCGGTGTCTACAAAAACTTGACTGCTTGCTAGGTCAGTGTCCATACTTAGCCTAATTTTGGGCCTGAAATTATTAATGTTAGATACTAGATGTCGAATATCTTATGCTCCTTTAATGATGTTAGCTACTTTAGAAGTTTTACCTATTTCTTCATGTTGGAAGCTTTGCCTAGGATACATTTTTATATCTAGCTATGTGATGAATTTCGGATACCAAAATTTTATTATACCTATTCTTATGTTAGCTTCTAGAAATGTCTATCTCTTGCTTCTAAATGTTGTATGCCCATGTCTTAGCCAAAATTTTAACCCAACTCTTTTGCATAGCATCTTTCTATATTGCCTTGATCAAAATTTCAATCTAATATTATTATAATGTGTTGGGCTAGATTACCTTAGCTAAAATTTCAATTCCAACAAGGCACTATTGGATATTGATTTTATCTACAATATTCTAAGTTGCTTTTAACTTTTGTTTTATAGTTAATCTTCACGAGGAGCCTAATATGGTCTTCATTATGCTAAAAAAATGCTTTAAGCCTAATTATTATGTTGATGCCTTAGCAAAATGATGAAAAACCTTAAGCATAATTACAATTTGGTTGTATTTACAAGAGCTTGTGAATGTGGGTGATCAAATTGACCTATTGTTTCTAATTACTAAAAGAATTAAATTGGGAGATATAACAAGACAAAATTAAATTTGAAGAATTAAATGAGTGAATGAAGATTGAATGATTGATTGAAGGAATTTATATAAATTTTGTGAAATTTAAAATTTAGGAGATAAAAGGAGTGAATTTAAAATTTGAAGAATTTAATTATTTTAAGATTGATGAAATTTTAAAATTTATAATACTTTGTTGAAATAAAAATTTTAAGTTACAAGAAGATATAATTAATTACTTGATTAAAATTGATAGTGGTTGAAAAAAATGCTTGAAGAAATTAATTATTAAGTTTTGGAAAAATAAGGATTTCTACATCAAAGAAAGTGATTGACTTGTGAAAAATCATGGAAGAAATTACTCCAAATATATATTTGGAGGAGAGTGAAGAAATACTAAAAATTTTAAAACGTTGCATGCAAAGGATGATAGAGAATGCTAAAACGTAGAGAGATCCAAAATTGAAAAATATATTACAAACAATTTTCAAAGAGGTAAAAATGAACAATATGGAACTCTTGAAGCTTATCTAAGCATAAAATTGATAAAATCAAGTGAAGACTCAAAATTTGTTATTACAGTACCTATTGATATTAATAAAATATCATATATGACAAAAATAAATACTAATAACCATGTATACAGAGTTTTGGTTATTAAGATAGGAAAACAAGAAATAGAAGAAAAATACCAAGACCAAGGAAAAGAAGAACAAGGTCAAAGCCAAAGGATGAAGACCATAATCAATGTGTGAGAAGAGTCCAAGTGTTATGTAATAAAGTGTGCAAGTGTGCAAAGTGTGAGAGAGTGCAAAGTATCAAGTATGTAAGTCAAGAGTCATAGGTGTTAGGTGTAAAATATGCAAGTGAAGAGTCACATGATATGTGGAAAGATGTAAAGTGACAAGTCATAAGATTTTTTTCATATGTCAGGAATAGGAAAGGATGCATATCCTAGATGTTTGAGGAGAGCAATAGTTGAGTATTTAAGAGTCACCTTATAAGGTTATATTATGGAGATAAAGTTCCATGCATTGTATTGAGAATTGAACACAAATTAGAGATTGTATATTTGATGATTTATGAATAATATTTGTGTGAAATATTGTTGTTATTCTATGAATGATATTATTGATATCGTCCATTGATTTCAATGCTTTAATATTATGATTAATATTTGATCTTGGTAAAGGGACTTGTGAGATAATCTATGATAATTCCCAACAATTTTTTCACACTTATTTATTTATTATTTTACATTCCACCTATAGACACCCAATTTTGACTAGTCAATGTACAAAGCAAATAAAGCAACATTTAATTTATCAAAGTCATAAATAAGCATAAATAAAAAAACTAAGTTAAAATTTATCAAAACTAATATTAAATGTCCCATAAAAAAGTGTTATTCCATACATGTTAGTATCATAGGGCTTTCACTATATCACTCAGTATTGTTATTCAAAACTTAATCTAATCATTTCCTACATAGCTAGCTTTTTTAACTTCCTCTTTTGCACTAATGATAGGTTAACATTAGCATTGTATCACTTTTTAAGTCTAACATTATTACCAAATGAGAGTAAATAAATAGGTAACTAACTAATGTTAACTACCTATCATCATGATTCCCTATCTCCATTCACCAAGCATGATTAGAACTATCAAATCCTATGACTAAAACTAAGAACTAGTCATATGCCATATAAAATATATTGATTGTAAATGAATTTAAACTACAACTAAGGCTTAGTCATTTATCTTTCAACTTCCAAGCAATCTTATCATTGGTAACTTTCAATCATGTAAAATCTAACCAAACCAAATTAGTGAGATAATCATCTATCAATGGATATATCCATCAACAAATTATCCCATGTTGTATCTAACTCAATCATGAAATCTATAAGATTATATCTTTTGCAAAACTAAATGCAATGAGAAGAATTTATATTAGAATATTACCAAAAATTCCTATATAGTTACATATAAATTTGAGGAATCTATGGAAGCTCTATCAAAGTTACTATATATCAATATAAAGAATCCATCCAATCTTATAGGTCAAGGTTCAAAGATCTTCTAATGAGTAAATATGTTTTGGATCAAGAATTCCTTTTGTAGAAGTTCTAGATAATAGTGCCAATGTGCAAGTTGTTGGCAATTTTGGGTACCTTGGGTACATTGCTTTTGCTCTAAGTGTAGATGTTGTCATTGATGTCAAGAAGGTCTTGAAGCAATTTGGTTTGATGTCTCAGAATGTGTTTTGATGAAGGTTTCAGTTTGGACAATGAGTTTCCAAGAAGATCGGAGTAGCCCAGTTGCAAAAGATCAAGAAAAAGACAAGTAAGAAAAAGTATGCAGCGGCTGGAAAAACTGTCGTGATTTCGTGACATGTTTTAGGAGAGAGAAAGTGTTGGCAAAACTGTCGTGATTTCGCGACATGTTTTAGGAGAGAGAAAGTGCTGGCAAAACTGTCACGATTTCGCGACATGTTTGAGGAGAGAGAAAGTTCGGGCAAAACTGTCACGATTTCGTGACATGTTGGCAGAGAAGGAGAGCAAGTTGGAAAGTGTCACGATTTCGTGACATGTCGCATTTTCGCGACTCGAAAAGTGCAGGAAGGCAGAAAAGGAAAAGTGTCACGATTTCACGACATAATGCAAGGAAGGTTGTACGGACGAAAAAGTGTCACGATTTCGTGACATGATGCTGAAGAGAGAGTCCGCAAAGAGAACTGTCACGATTTCACGACAAGTTCGAAGAGAGAGAAAGTTACATGTAAAATGTCATGATTTTGTGACATGCTACAGAGGTCAAGTTGAGGACTATCATGATTTCGTGACATGTTGAAAAGCTCAAAGTGAGAACTGTCATGATTTCGTGACATGCAACGAAGGAAAGAGTTTGATATGAGAAGCGTCACGATTTCGCAACAGGTAGTAGAAAAAGTGTACGAAAGCTAAAAGCGTCACGTTTTCACGATAGGATGGAGAGAAAGCTTGCATCAGCAAAAAATGTCATGATTTCGTGACAGGTTGAGAAGGCAGCTTTGAGTTGGAGAAAGTGTCACGATTTCGCGATAAAACTGGAAGCAGGTCTTCTATAGGAGAAGTGTCATGATCAGAGAAGGAAGGGGATTTCACGACAAAAGCTGAGAGGAAGGCCATGAAGACAAAAGGGTCATGATTTCATGACAGAGTTAAAGATGACGTCAGCAGAAGTAGATGTGTCATGATTTCATGACAAAAGAAGAGAAGAAGGCAATGAAGACTAAAGTGTCACGATTTCATGATAGTAGTGAAGATGACGTCAGCAAGAGGCAAAAGTGTCACGATTTCATGACAAAAGCACAAAGGAAGTCGACAAAGGCCAAGGTGTCACGATTTCATGACAACAGGCTAAAGAAGGTGTACGATAGGCAAAGGTGTCACGATATCATGACATGTTGGAGTTTCACGAGAAAAACTATAGAACAGCAGAGGCGGTTGAAGCCGACAGAGTTAACCTTGAGCCGACGAAGTGTAGGGTTGTGCAGTCGACGTTGTTTTAGGGATATGCAGCCGACTAAGATCAAGAATCTAATCTTGAGATTTGTTCTATAAAAGGAGGGCTGTTTCGAGTTTGAAGGGATTTTTTTGGTGAATCGAACTTGCGAAAGCAAAGTCCACGGGGCACAGAGACCGAGTCGAATCGATTCATGCGAAGTGTGCGAGATGCAGCCATAATAGCGCAAATAGCATAGAAGTGGCGAGTTCATGCGCACTGTGAGAAGTTCGATCGCAGAGTGTTGTATGCTGCTGTGTTTGCGTAGAGGTGCAAAGGTCGATGTTCGATCGAGTGCAGCTGTAATTGCGCAATAAGAGCGAAGGACTGTGTCTTGTCGAATAGAGGAAGAGGACAACTTGTACCAGATCGAAGGACTATGTTTTGGTGCAAATTCGAGGACCAGCTTTGAGGTGACAGAGTTGAGGACAGAGGTCTCCAGCCAGAGTAGGGAAGACAGGTGTCTTCTGTGGATAGAGTTCCACTTGCTAAGGGCAGAAGAGGCAGAGGTCTTCTAGAGGATCACCAGCCAGAGCAGAGTTAGGGGAAGGTATCTCCTTTGAGCAGAGGCTCATAAACATTGTAATTGGGAAGGTTTCCCAAAGAATTTGAAATAAACTTTTAAAGAAAAGTTTTGTGGACGTAGCCCAGCCATTCTGGGTGAACCACGTTAAAAATGAGTCCTCTATGTGTGATGCTTTCTGTCTTGTTTAATATTGTGTTGATGCCACTGCTATCCGATTTTAAAATTATTAAATGGATAAGTCTTATACTGTTCACCCCCCCCTCTCAGTATAAGTTCATGTTCTTCAATTGGTATCAGAGCAGGTCACTCCAAAAAGAGCCTAACAGCTTGGAGAAGGATCTATCAGAGGAACATATAATTTCAGAAAGAAATGAAGAGGTTGAGTTCGATCTCAAAAGTGAATTCTTCTTGGCCTTGAGAAAGCTTGAGAAACTCAGGGAAGAGAATTCTGTTCTCAAGCATAAATGTCAGGAAGAAGAAATAGCAAGATCAGAATTGTCTCAAAGTGTTATAGATTTCAAAATTCTAGCTGAAGAAGGGAAGAAGGTTGAACAGGTTCTAACAGAGGCTCTAAAAGGAAAGGAAGCTGATTGTGAGAAACTAGAAGAAGAAATTATGTCTCTTAGAGTGAAGTTGGAACAGTTGACTCTCAGATAGAATATTCTATGTGAAAAGAAGGATGGTATCACCATTCATGAAACAGGGTCTCCGAGCAAGATCAATCTTCATCCTGAAGAGCAGTGGATTCCAGTTGATCGCAAGAAGAACAATCATCCAAGGCATCAAAACAAATTACATAATACCTTCCATGGCTATTGTTTTTCCTGTAAGAAATTTGGTCACATAGCTATGCATTGCAATAAATCTCCGAATAGCCATTGTAAGGAAAATGTTAACTCATTTGCACCTCTTATGAATAAAAATATCATGTGTTACAAGTGCAAGAATTTTGGGCATATAGCAAGGATGTGCGCTTTGAATAGATTTAGCTTTGAGTTCACTAAAAAGAGGAATGAGATCAAATCTAAGTCAATGATAGTTCAAACTGCTTTTCATGCTCAAGACAAAGTAGAAAAATGGTATCTTGATAGTGGTTGTTCAAAACATATGACTTGGTGAAAAAGAAAAGTTTTTGGTTTTCAAAGAAACAAACAGAGGAACAGTCAGTTTTGGAGATAACAGGTCCACAAAAATCTGTGGTAAAGGGACTCTTAGTTTGGATGGGAAATCCAAAACAGAGAATGTGCTCTATGTAGAAGGCCTAAGACATAATCTTCTTAGTGTGAGTCAACTTTGTGATCAAGGGCACATAGTATCTTTCTTTTCAGATAGATGTGAGATAAGTAAAGAAAAAAATGGAAAACTCATTGCTAGTGCTACAAGGACTCCAAACAATCTTTACATGCTAAGTGAGATAAAAAGGGAAAAGTGTTTTATAACTCAAGAAGATGAGAGTTGGTTATGGCATAAAATATTGGGACATTTGAGTTTTGATAATCTTGTCAGTATTAGTAACAAGGAAGCAGTCAGAGACTTGCCTAAAATAAAAAGGCCCCATAACATCATTTGCGGTCCTTGTCAACATGGTAAATAGACTAGAACCAGCTTCAAATCAAAAGGGCATACTTCTTCCAAACCATTGGATCTTATTCATACCGATTTGTGTGGCCCCACTAGAACTCGTAGCATTCAGTGGAGATAGCTACTTCATGTTGTTTATAGATGATTATTCTAGAATGACTTGGGTTACTTTTCTCAAAGAAAAATCTGAAGCTTTTGAAAAATTTAAAGCTTTTAAAGAAATGATTGAAAATGAGACTCACAAGAGAATCAAATGCTTAAGATCAGATAGAGGAGGAGAGTTCACTTCAAATGAATTTGTGGAATACCGTGAGCAACACGAAATCAAAAGAGAATATTCAAGCAACAAGAACTCCTCAACAAAATGGAGTAGTTGAAAGGAAAAATAGAACTGTTGAAAATATGGCTAGAGCTATGTTAAATGAGTCAAAACTTTCAGATGGCTTTTGGAGAGAAGCAGTCAGTATAGCAGTTTACATCATCACCAGGGCTCAACTCAGAGTCAATCATCATAAAACTCCCTATGATTTGTGGAAAGGAAGACCAGCTATAGTAAAACACTTCAAAGTGTTCGGGAGTAAGTGCTTCATCAGAAGGGAAGATCAGAATTTGGGAAAATTTGATCCTAGGTGTGATGAGGGAATTTTTCTTGGATATTCCAACAGAAGCAAGGCCTACAGATGTTTCAACAAAAGAACTCATACTGTTGTAGAGAGCATAAATGTAACAGTAGATGAAAAGACAGGGATAAGAGAACCAGTCAAGGAACTGGGTGATGAAATCTGTCAAGAAGAATTCAGAGAGGCTTCAGATGAAGAAGAGGAAAGACAACAACTGCTTCCCAAAACTCCTTCACGGTATGTTCAGAAACATCATCCCAAAGACTTGATCATTGGTGATCCAAATAGCAGGCAAACAAGAAGAAGAGTCATTCCTTCGCATGATTCTACGAATGTTGCTTTATTGTCTCAGATTGAGCCAAAAGATTTCAGTGAAGCATGTGCAGATAAATTTTGGATAAAAGCAATGGATGAAGAGCTAAATCAAATAGAGAAAAGTGAAACTTGGGATTTGGTTCCTAGACCTAAGGACAAGAATGTCATTGGCACAAAATGGATTTTCAGAAATAAACTCAATGAGGATGGAAATATTGTCAGAAACAAAGCTAGGTTAGTTTGTAAAGGTTATTCTCAAGTAGAAGGTGTTGATTTCGAGGAGACGTTTGTGCCTGTTGCTCGTCTTGAAGCTATCAGAATGTTTTTGGCCCTTTCTAGTTTCAAATATTTCAAGGTATTTCAAATGGATGTAAAGTCAGCCTTTCTAAATGGGGTGTTGAATGAAGAAGTCTACATAGAACAGCCAGAAGGAGTGTCTCTCTCGTAACAGCCAGACTATGTATGTAAACTGAAAAAGGCCTTGTACGGGTTAAAACAAGCACCCAGGGCTTGGTACTCAAGACTTGACGGGTATCTTCATGAACAAGGTTTCAGGAAAGGCGTGGCAGATAGCAACTTGTATATTAAGAATGAAGGCGATGATATGTTGATCATAGTTGTCTATGTTGATGATATTATTTTTGGGGGAAATAATACTCAGATGTGCAAAGTTTTTGCCAACACCATGCAGAAGGAATTCGAGATGTCTATGATTGGAGAGTTGTCATTCTTTTTAGGGCTTCAGATTGCGCAATCAAAAGATGGTATATTTCTCTCTCAAGAAAAGTATATCAAAGAAATGTTGAAGAAATTTGGGATGATGGACAGCAAACCCGTGTGTACTCCTATGATTACAGGGTGCAATCTGAGTAAAGATGATGAATCTCCAATGGCAGATCAGAAGTTATACAGATCTATGATTGGCAGTTTACTATACAGTACAGCTACCAGACCGGATATCATGCAGGCCGTTGGATTAGTTGCAAGATTTCAGGCAGCTCCAAAAGAATCTCATGTTATAGCAGTCAAAAGGATATTCAGATATTTGAAGGGAACTATGGACTTTGGGCTTTGGTATCCCAAAGGTGATGATTTCACCCTCACAGCCTATACAGATGCAGATTGGGCAGACAGTATTGATGACAAGAAAAGCACTAGTGGTGGAGCATTCTTTCTTGGAAAGAGTCTAGTTTCTTGGTTAAGTAAGAAACAACCTTCAGTTTCCTTATCTACAAGCAAGCTGAATACATAGCAGCAGTGGTCGGGTGCACACAGGTTTTATGGATGAAAACCACCTTGGAGGATTTCAAAGTAAAGCATGAACAAACCAATCCATTCTTTTGTGATAATACAAGTGCCATAAGTATTTCTAAAAATCTGGTAATGCACTCAAGGACGAAGCACATTTCCATCAAATATCATTTTCTAAGGGAGAAAGTGCAAGAGAAGCAGGTCAAGCTAGAGTATGTGCCTACTAAAGAGCAGATTGCAGATATCTTCACCAAACCTCTTCCAAGAGATACGTTTGAGTATCTAAGGGAGAAATTGGGAGTTGTACTCTCACCTCATAATTAATCACCTCATCAGGAGGTGGGGGAGGGACCAAGCCAAGAGGCTCTTTCTTAGTCCCGAGTCCCAAAGGTGGCCCTTTGCCATTGATGACAAAGGGGGAGAGATATGAGTAAGGGGGAGAGCTTCATGTGAAGAAGAGAGCTTCAAGTCAGGGGGAGCAAAAACTTCAATTGCAGATTCTCGGTTGTTGGATCAGTTGGTTTCAGTTTTGGCTCTTGACTAGTGTTTTCAGTTAAGGTTTGCCATCAATGACAAAGGGGGAGATTGTTGGCAATTTTGGGTACCTTGGGTACATTGCTTTTGCTCTAAGTGTAGATGTTGTCATTGATGTCAAGAAGGTCTTGAAGCAATTTGGTTTGATGTCTCAGAATGTGTTTTGATGAAGGTTTCAGCTTTGGACAAGTGAGTTTCCAAGAAGATCAGAGTAGCCCAATTGCAAAAGATCAAGAAAAAGACAAGTAAGAAAAAGTATGCAGGCGGCTGGAAAAACTGTCGCGATTTCGCGACATGTTTTAGGAGAGAGAAAGTGCTGGCAAAACTGTCATGATTTCGCGACATGTTTCAGGAGAGAGAAAGTGCTGGCAAAACTGTCACGATTTCGTGACATGTTTGAGGAGAGAGAAAGTTTGGGCAAAACTGTCACGATTTCGTGACATGTTGGCAGAGAAGGAGAGCAAGTTGGAAAGTGTCACGATTTCGTGACATGTCGCATTTTCGCGACTCGAAAAGTGCAGGAAGGCAGAAAAGGAAAAGTGTCACGATTTCGTGACATAATGCAAGGAAGGTTGTACGGACGAAAAAGTGTCACGATTTCGCGACATGATGCTGAAGAGAGAGTCCGCAAAGAGAACTATCATGATTTCGTGACAAGTTCGAAGAGAGAGAAAGTTACATGTAAAATGTCATGATTTCGTGACATGTTGCAGAGGTCGAGTTGAGGACTGTCACGATTTTGTGGCATGTTGAAAAGCTCAAAGTGAGAACTGTCATGATTTCGTGACATGCAGCGAAGGAAAGAGTTTGATATGAGAAGCGTCATGATTTCGTGACAGGCAGTAGAAAAAGTGTACGGAAGCTGAAAGCGTCGCGTTTTCATGACAGGATGGAGAGAAAGCTTGCGTCAGCAAAAAATGTCATGATTTCATGACAGGTTGAGAAGGCAGCTTTGAGTTGGAGAAAGTGTCACGATTTCACGATAGAAACTGGAAGCAGGTCTTCTATAGGAGAAGTGTCATGATTTCACGACAAAAGCTGAGAGGAAGGCCATGAAGACAAAAGGGTCACGATTTCATGACAGAGTTAAAGATGACGTCAAGAAGATGTGTCATGATTTCATGACAAAAGAAGAGAAGAAGGCAATGAAGACTAAAGTGTCACGATTTCATGACAAGGAGTGAAGATGACGTCAACAAGAGGCAAAAGTGTCACGATTTCATGACAAAAGCACAAAGGAAGTCGACAAAGGCCAAGGTGTCATGATTTCATGATAGTAGGCTAAAGAAGGTGTACGGCAGGCAAAGGTGTCACGATATCGTGACATGTTGGAGTTTCACGAGAAAAACTACAGAACAACAGAGGCGGTTGAAGCTGACAGAGTTAACCTTGAGCCGATGAAGTGTAGGGTTGTGCAGCCGACGTTGTTTTAGGGATATGCAGTCGACTAAGATCAAGAATCTAATCTTGAGATTTGTTCTATAAAAGGAGGGCTGTTTCGAGTTTGAAGGGATTTTTTTTGGTGAATCGAACTTGCGAAAGCAAAGTCCGTGGGGCGCAGAGACCGAGTCGAATCGATTCGTGCGAAGTGTGCGAGATGCAGCCATAACAACGCAAATAGCACAGAAGTGGCGAGTTCATGCGCACTGTGAGAAGTTCGATCGTAGAGTGTTGTATGCTGCTGTGTTTGCGTAGAGGTGCAAAGGTCGATGTTCGATCGAGTGCAGCTGTAATTGCGCAATAAGAGCGAAGGACTGTGTCTTGTCGAACAGAGGAAGAGGACAACTTGTACCAGATCGAAGGACTGTGTTTTGGTGCAAATTCGAGGACCAGCTTTGAGGTGACAGAGTTGAGGACAGAGGTCTCCAACCAGAGCAGGGAAGACAGGTGTCTTCCGTGGATAGAGTTCCACTTGCTAAGGGCAGAAGAGGCAGAGGTCTTCTAGAGGATCACCAACCAGAGCAGAGTTAGGGGAAGGTATCTCCTTTGAGCAGAGGCTCATAAACATTGTAATTGGGAAGGTTTCCCAAAGAATTTGAAATAAACTTTTAAAGAAAAGTTTTGTGGACGTAGCCCAACCATTCTGGGTGAACCACGTTAAAAATGAGTCCTCTATGTGTGATGCTTTCTGTCTTGTTTAATATTGTGTTGATGCCACTGCTATCCGATTTTAAAATTATTAAATGGATAAGTCTTATACTGTTCACCCCCCCTCTCAGTATAAGTTCATGTTCTTCACAAGTGCACTATTGCTAGTGCCATAGCATTGTTAGCAATGTTTTTGTTTCAATGTTTTTATATGTGTTTTCAAAAAACTCAAATATTTTAAACATTTCTAAAGGTTCAAATCTCCTTTATTTATCTTATTGAATAGGGATTTAACTGACGTAGGCCCCTAAACACCTAACCATTTTTAAATATGTGTAGGTTTTATCTCTTGGAGAAATAATCAAAGGGTGATGGATTATAGTCAAGGCACTTATCTCTTTGACATCAACTATAATCTGAGTGTAAACAAGTCTTGTCCAATACCTTCTCCTAATTATATTTTTATTATAATAATTTAGATTTGTTTTCACTATTATTTTCTTGTTTGTCCAAACTAAATCCATAAAACCCTATATAAAATGCCACTATTCTCCCAATGCTTTTAAAATTATTGTATTGCTCTTATTTATGGTATTATACTTCTATTTATGTTGTGGTAGAGAGGTGCCTTAGTTAGGGGTCAACTTGTTTTAGTTACACTCAACAAATCAACATTTAGATTAGTAAATGAAAACAATAACATGGTTTAGTTCTGAATTTATAATAAATAAAAAGAATGTATAGATTAGGCATTTTTATGTTGCATAGCCTATTGAAATATTTCTCAAAAGATAAGAAAGTATTATTTTATTTTTTATGAGATTAAAATAATTGTATGTACTAGAGGAAACTATTTGTCTATATCTTGCATTTTTTATATTTCTATAGTTAATCAAGTCTTTGTTGTTCTTTTGGATTTATCTAAAAGAGGTAGAAGTAGACAGAGGTCTAGGAAGAAAAATTTCATTGTATTCTTCAATTAATCCATAAAATGTAGGAATACCCCATTGAATCAAAATACCACCATCTATTAAAAATAAGAGAGGATTCTAGGCATGCCTAAGATAGCTTAGACATGTGTGCCTATAGAAATATTCCCTCTTATATTTTAGGTGAATCTAGTGGGAAAACTACATGGGTCCCAAATATTTTTACCCAACCTAACTTAAGAAAACATAAAACCTTAACAAGCCTTACAAAAACTTCAACAAGACCACTAAATTTTGTTTGCTTAGATTAGCACATACAAATATAGATAATCATGAATATAATCACATTATTAGTCCTATGATGTATCTTTTATATTTCTTAAGCAACACAGTACAAACTATTTTTCTATGTTGAGTATATAGCAAGCCTAGGCTATCAACCACTCTTATAAATTCTTGTGTATATGTATGTCAATTAATTATATCATGATGGACTAGTAGGAATGATGAGGATACTTTGATATCCTGATACATTGGTTTGTTTTCATAACTTTCATGTATCATTGATCTTACACATCCTCAATTTATTCTCAGATATCAATGAGAAAATAAATATGGGTTAGGTATATCAAGAGCCATCAATATACATTGAGGTATTTGAGGCATGTAGGTATGGTTAGTATATCAAGAGAAAGAGTGATAAATATTATAAAACACCTTCCTCTTCTCCTATAGTTAACTCTCTAAACTTATAAAATTGTAATATAATGTAAAACTTCATGCTAACTTTAATATCTCTTTAATCATGGAAGAAAGATGCTACTTAACCTATAGTATCACCCATCAATTGACTAGTCATGTGTCACTAATAGTGATGAGGTTCAGGGTCAATTTCTTAACTATGAAAATTTTTCTTTTGATCCAACTAAATAGGAACCTTCCTCTCTTAGTCCATCTATCCCAACTCAATATGAAGTGAGAATTCTAACCTTCTTATCATAAATGGATATGGATCACTTCCTTAAAAGAAGTCATAGAAAATATATTTAGAGAATGTAGAGAATTACAAAAGTTTTTGAAGTGGCTAATTCACCTCTAGATCAACCTCAACACTTTCTTTCAATTTATCCACATTCTACTCAATTAAATCAATCATAAGCTTTAGTGAATGTTACTATGCATGAACTTTCAATCTCACCTCCCAATATGAAAATTATGGGAAGTAGAAACCAAGTACCTCCTAAATTTCCATTGGTTTCACACCCTTCACTAACTTTAGAAGAAATTATGTAGGGTAATTCAAACCATTCAACCTCACAAAATATGGGGTCAAGTTTTCAAAATCTAAATCAAAATTGTATGCAAAAATATTTTGAGAAGGTGATATAATTAATTTTTTTCTTTAAGATTCGTCGTGCAATAAGCGTTTTTTATCAACATTTTAATAAAATGTATGTGTCTTATCATTAGGGGTGAGAAAAGCCATATCTTGCATTTAAGGTTTAGTTTGATCTTAAATATGCTTTTTTCAAAACCTACTTAGATGTAGAGATTAACTTTTAATAGTTGACATTAATTATTTTAGTAAGCCTAAAAATTAAACTTAAATTAAATTAAAAATTAAAATCCTAAGATTAGGTTTTTTACTCTATTTATCGTAAAAAGGGTGAATTAGAAAATAATAATAATAATAATAATGGAAAGAACATGACACTATACAAGGTTTTAAAACATAATTTGGTTCTAGGGTGGTGAGAGGACATGAATATAGAAAATAATATTATTAGCAAGAGAATATTAAGGGCAAGAGGAGATTTTTAGAAGAGTAGATTACTAGAGAAGATTATAGACAAGATTATCAACAAAGAGAAGTAATTTGAAGATTATTAGTAAAGAGAAATGATTTGAGTTTTAGCTGCAATATCTTGTTTACTGGTATAATAATTTTCCAGCATTATCATTGTTGCCATCATGAAGAACTGCATTACCATCAAAGTCATTCACGCTTCTTCATAATAGTAACAACAGTACATGCAATAGTGTTGAACCCTTTGGGGTAGAATATTGGTAATGGATTAATTTAAAGTTGTAATAGATGACTGCGTTCCTTTTTATGTCAACTATATTACATTTAAATTGTTCTTCTAATGATAGAAAGGATTACAGGAGTTATAAAGAAAAGAGAGAAAAATTTGAAAAACTTTTTTTTCTTTCCAAATCCCTAGATTCTTTTTGGATTTTTGGGTGTTTAGATCATGGAGTTACCAATTTTCAATATAAATGATGACATTGATGCTCAATAATGGTGGATGAAGTTTAGATCTCTATATTTTGGTGAGATTTTTTGGAATTGTAAACTTTTTTATCTTTTAAAAGAGGAAGCTCATGATTGGTGGGATACTCTTACTAAGGAAATACATGCTAAAAAAAAAGAATTTTGAAATGGGATGAAATGTAGTATGCATTCTTGATTCAATGGAACCCTTATAAAAAGACAGCTAGTTTGAAGGTCACCATCAAAGGATATGAAGAAGAAATAAAAGGGCTTTAGAGGGAACTAAAAGAAATGAATAAAAAGGATATAATAGAAGATAAAAATATAGATGATAAAGTGCAAGTTCATGGTCACATTCAAAAGGAAAATTTTAAGAAGCAAGGATCCAAGGAGAAGCAATAAGCAGTTTTGGTAAGGAAACAAGTCAAAAAACCATTAAAACTCAAAAGTTGAATTTATAGTAGCAGCAACAATAGAGTCCATGGAAGAAGTAGCTTCAAAGTCCAAGAAAGCCTTGTTAGAATTGCATAAGGATGTACCAAAAGAAAGGTATAATAGTGGAGATTATGAAGAAGAATTTAAAATAAATAAAAACAAATTATTGAAGAATCAAAGAAAACAAAATGCCAAGTTAAGGTTGTAGTATATCGGCACCCACACCACCCTCGATAGCAATATCTTGGAGGTATTTCTTAAGGCATAAATATTTTAGATCTACATGGAGTCAAAAAGGCATCAAGTATGGCAGTTTTTGGTAAAAAAAGCATAATATTTATGGATTTCAAAGGGGTGAAGTAGCATCAGGGAACAATAAGACCAACCATTCAAAATATCAGAGTAGAGCAATAGAAGCATGTAGCCAACAAATCAATTATGAATATTTAAGTGGCACAATGGTAGCTTAGTATCATCAAAAACCATCACTAATCAAGTTTTTACTTTGATGGATGGATGAACGAGATTGAAAATTCTCAAAAAAAGGATGTTGAATATCTGTATTTAAAAAAAATTGAAGATCCAAAAAATTAATATCAAAAATTCAATCATTCTGTGAAAAAATATGTAGGTATCTAGTTATAGCATCTCAATTGATATGAGAATTGAATATGTTTGTAAACTCACAAGCTTTATAGAAGAGCATTGTGATCTATCAAGGGTGGGAAACCTAAGTACAACCCCTTTTATTCAAGCAAAACAAATAGACATGACACTATAACATAAATATATTCTAATTACAATTTTATACATGATATAATTCAAAAACTAAATGAAATAAAAATATAAATACTATAAAAAATTGAAGGATATTGGTATATTATATAAGTACATATTCCTATGTTTTAACCAACTAATAATAGTAGTAGTAATAATAGGATTAATATATTTGTTAGAGTTAGAGTATATTACATCATTTGGGTCATGTAAATGTACCACCTTAGGTACATAGTTAGGATAGGAGATTACTTTAGGGGGAAGTTATCTAGTTACTTCAAGCAATGTAATAAATGCACAAGTGGCAATGTGCAAGTTGTAATGTGCAAGGTGTCCCCTTGTACAACTAGGTAGAGTGTTGGCCAAGGAATCTATCTTCCTATATAAAGGGCCTCATAGTAGTAGATTACAATCATCTTCATATTATGATCTATCAAGTACTCATGTATGGAGTACAATGTAGCTCTTTAGCTCATATCAATGGAGTGATCATTTCCTCCATATTGCATTGTATTTTCATCACTTCTATTTATAGTATATTTTAGTCATATTGTTGTTCCACTTTCTTTCATGTTTCCTATATTTCATTGGGACCTGTGTTAGATCTCTCCACTACATATATCCTCAAAATCTAACAGTGGTATCAGAGCCATGGTTAATCGAGATAGGAGGACCTACATCCATTATAAGAGAAGTCCAGTAGGTCAAGAGGAATAGGGAGAGTCACCATTACTACTATTGGCCTGCATCTTTGCAAACCGGATCTACCATTGAGTGTCATTGCATGCAAAAGTTACCATTAGGATTAATTGATAGAAAAAGCCATAGTAGTCAACAAGATTAGGAAAGTGAGGACTGAAATAAATCTCAGTTGTAGAAAATATGAGATTACATCTGGCTAGGGTCTTTCCACAGAGTTGCAAAAAAACTCGTGAAGACTAGGACTCAACATTCAAGCCACTAGTTTGACAAATCAACTAGTGAAGATTATTATCTCTAGATTTATAAGTTCTTCCATTCCAGTCTCTAACAACTTGTTGCAGGAAAAGGAGATTCAACAAAAGGTTGGGAAGCTTCCTACAAAAGAGTTAGGAAGAATATCTTCTTAGAATCACTCCAGCACTTGTAGCAACAAGGAGAAGACTAAAGATTTCAAAGACCTCGAGAAAGGTCTCATTACAAGAGTTGCAATCCTACAAATTGTAGAAGTAAATAAAAGGCCACAGTAGCCTTATAGCAGACTCAAGGAAGAAGAGACTCCAGAAGTTGAGTCATAGGAGGAGATAGGAGATTGGTGATCTCCATTCAAGATTAATACTTGCAGAGTGTAGAAGAAGAATAGGCCAAAGAAGCCTAGAAGAAGAAAAGGCCAGAGAAGCCTAGAAGAAGAAAAGGCCAGAGAAGCCTAGAAGAAGAATAGGCCAGAGAAGCCTAGAAGAAGAATAGGCCAAATAAGCTAGAGAAGCCTTGATCAAGAAGAAGGCCATAGAAGCCTTAATTTTGAAGAAAACTTCAGAGAAGAATTCCTATTTCAGAAGGAAAATTCTTAATTCAGAAGAAAAACTCCAGAAAGGAGTTCCTAAAGAAGACTCCAAAGAAGAGTCCAAGAAATAGGAGATTGGTGATCTCCATCAAAACCTACAAATAACTTAGAAGAAAAGAGAAGGACTAGGAGAGTCTTGTTCAAATCCAGAAGTAGCAGAATCAGAGATCCTTGAAGAAGATCTCATCACCAACACTTCCAGAAGTAGAAGGTTGAAGAAAAGGTCTCAGTCAGAAGACCAGAGAAGCTGCAAGATAGAAGACCTTGGAGAGGTCTCAAGGAAGAAAAAAAAAAGCTTGGAGAGCCTTGTTGTAGAGCTCATAGAAGCATCATCAAAAGAGTTCCTAGGAGAACTCATTGGAGAAATCCACTACCAAGGAGAAGCCCTTAATAGTGAAGGACTTGGGACAATTGTCACCATCCAAAAACAATCCCAAGAGAAGAATAATTTGGCAAGGAGTGCCAAATCCTAGAAGAAGAATCCAATGAAGACCTCAAGAAAATCAGAATCTTGAGAAGAAGAAGATCTTATTTGAAGTCAAAATTTGACAAGAATATTGAAGGAAGATTCAGACAGAAGAAGCCTACCAAATCTAGGATATTTGGAGATTACCTCTCATAACAAGAAGGTACAATTCAGAGAAAGGAGTTCTCTAAATCTACAATAAAAAGAAGATCACTAGAAGGATCAAGCCACCAAATCCAAGGCTCAAGATAGAAAGTTCGAGGCTACAGATTGGTGAAGCAGAAAGTTATTTAAGATAGCCAACAAAGAAGTTGCATATCCATTCACTACAAAGCAACAACTTGGTGAATCAAAACACCAAGATCTATAGAAGCCATCAAAAAGGTAAGCAACTAAGGTGCAACTAGTTGAACTTCAGATTAGGGTTCATTATCAAATTCCATTAAGCATCATATTTGGATTAAAAGTTGTAGAAGAATAGATTGCATTATAGTCTTCAAAAGTGCAAAAAGGAAGAATTCATTTTAAGGATTATTTGCACAATTAATAGGAGTTGGATATTTTTGAGAGAAATAAAATTATCATCTACCTATTTTCTATCTAGAAAGCAAGAAGACTATATCCTACAATATTGATTGTAGTGAAAATTTATAGAATACTTATTAAGGGTTCATTACAGATTACTCTTAAAAGTTGTAGAGATTATTAAGTGCATCTAAAATTATTTTGAGAGTTCATTTACTAGAGCAATAAGGTGAGATTATTGTTATCATTAAAAAGTGCATTGGCACTATACTAGTTGATCTCTAACTAGTTACTCTCAAAAAGGTTAGTTTGTGTTTGTTGATTGTTAAGGATCAAGAGCACAAAAACTAATAGATTAATCAAAGTGTCTAGAGACACTATTTGGTGCATAGAACCTACAACATTTAGTGGCCAAAAGAAGCCACCAAAATCAGATCAGATTCCTCCAAGGAGTGGAGAAGAAAGCCACCATTAAAATCAGCAAGAGAAGCTTCAAATCGAGACTTGGTGAGTCTCAAATTCAAAGCAATAGAAGGGTTATCTACAAGGAAAAATTGCAAGAAATAACATCAAAAAAAGGAGCTTCTATCTACGTGGTTACAAGCTTGGGTTCATTAGCCAAATATCCAAGAAAAAAGGGGAAAGGTGTCTAATCAAAAGACAACCTCAAGATCCCCCATTGCCTTCAAATAAAACTATCATCAAATCAGAAAATCAGATCTACAAAAGGAGTGCAAAAAGAAGTGCAATAAGGGTATTTTTATATACAAAATATATTACATGATCTTGCACTATCCTAATCTATTTTACATAGGGAAAAGGGCAGAGTTTTAAGTGTCTAAAAGGCACAATATTCTCAAGGTATAACAACCCATGATAGCCGAATACTTGCACACTCCAAGCAAGGCAAAAGAGCCCCATAGAAGGCTTGAATCCTCTACATCTTGGACAACCAAATCTGCAAGCAAACAAAGCACAATACAAGGCAAAGAGAAGCATTATATTCAAGGGAAAAAAGGAGAGCATAATAGGTTGAAGCAATATCAAAGCTAGATGTACGTCCAAGGAGCATTCTATACCATTATTGGAGGTTCACCAAAACTCCACCAAAGCTCCACCAAAGCATTGCTCTTCACTCCAGTTGGAACCAACTCATAAGCAAGCGCCATCGAACAAAGGAAGAGTTGAGAATATTATAACATTTAAAGGTGCTCCAAAGGTACATTAAAGAAGTGTTAGAGAAAGAGCCCATGCATAAGGAGGAAGTGACACTTGTCACTTGAAAAGAAATCCTAACGTTCCTTACATGAGCGCCCATATTTCACATGTTCGAGCAAAGGAACGTTACTAGCAAGAAAGGTGGTACATTAGAACAAGGGAGACACTTGTCTTCAAAGGAAATAAGTGCTCCTCCAAGGTTGTAATGCCCATACATTACCTACAGGTGGTTTCAAGCATCTTTATTCCCTCCAAGCGCTCAAGAAGTAACTATCGTGACACTTGTCACATAGCACAAGAACCCTCTTCTATTAAAAGGTGCCAAAGACCAAGGAAGTCCATATATTCCATATTCCAACATTTACTCACAGCACAGGCCGAATTACAACATGGAAGAAAGGTGAAAGAGCATTAAAAGCTCTGGTCAAGGAGGTCAAAGAAGTCCAACATTGAAGCCAAGGGAAAATCAACGTACACCATCCTCCATAAGCGCTCAAGGGAAAGGCATTAAAGTGGACTATCATATACATCCAAAATCTATGATGAATACGTAGAGAATACAACATCAAAGGTAAGGTCTCTACTTTATTAAATTTACTTTCATTAATAGGGAGTTATAAGGTATAACATTAGGTTGAAATACTAAAGGAAATCAGCCATATTTGAAAGCAATATAAAAGGGAGAAACACATATTAAATAGCCTAATATTTGCAATATTATAACATAGGAGAAATAAGGAATTCTACTTGGAAATCAGAATTTCTATTATTGCAAATTTCATTGTTTTCTAATATTCCATATTAGGGAGTTATAAGGAATACTACATCAAAGTAGGTAATTGGAATTTAGAAACACTAATATCAAATTATTAAAGGCTATAAAAGGAGGTTTATTAAGGAAAATCAAGAGTTGGAAATTAATTGGTATACTTGTCTCAAAACACATTAAAGGGACAAAAGGAATCCAACTATTAAAACCTCATCAAATTAGAAAGTGCTTAAAGTTCAATAGGAGTAATAAGGTGTAAAAGAAGTTGATTTTTGCTATTCACAAAACTTTACAAAATCAACCCAAAATTGAACTATTATTCTCAAAAGCACTTTATCTATCATATAGCATTTCCAAAATCACTAGGGAGACATAAGGTATTCTACAAAACTTGATAACAATAGCATTCATCAAATATTATCAAGTACTAAGGTCTCTACAAAGTCTACAAGGACTCTACTAATTCACATATCTTAACTAGGGAGATATAAGGAAGCCTACAAAGCCTAAGCTCTAAAAAGGGTCTATCAAATCAAAGCTAATAGTTAGGGAGTCACAAGGCAGAACACTTTAGAAGACTCTATCTAATCAATTACAAGCACTTTGTTCCAAGAAACTATAAATATGTCTACCTCAAGTAATACAATAAACAATGACATGAACAACACTATTAGAAAAGAAAGAGCAAGTGTCATAAAAAGTGGAATCAAGAATTCACTTATAAAATCTAAAGGAAACTTAGATCCTATTTCAAAAAGGATACAAAATGAAGCTCTAAAAGATAGGTTTGAAACAATGGAGCACTATCTACATGCTCAACTCACTAAAGTAATTGACAAAGGAAATAATGACATTCAAATTCCTTTAGAATACGAAAGCATACTATACATGGCACTACTTACATTCAAATATTATAAGGATGAAAATGTAGAACATAAAGGATTGATAGAATTACTTAAGCTGAAAATAGAGTTAGATGAATCTTCACTAGCAAAGATATTTCAATCCTCATGCAGTATTAGTACTTCAAGTTCTACTAACTCAAAATCTTATCATGATGCTCTAAGTGTATGTTCAAAAGCTTCTATACAGGACACAAAGAATGATGACAAGGACAAAAGCAAAGAGAAAATTTCTTTGCAAGAATCAGGTGATAGCACATCCACCTATGAAAGTACTGACTCCAATAAAGAAGAAGAAGAAGAACCAATGCAAGAAGGCATACAATGCAATGTGAATTAAAGAGGACCAGATCAAGTTGAAGAACATCTAAAGACAAAGATCCATATTGAATATTGAAATCTTCAATACCCAAATAATGTAATACAGGGGGTGTTAGAGTTAGAGTATATTACATCATTTGGGTCATGTAAATGTACCACCTTAGGTACATAGTTAGGATAGGAGATTACTTTAGGGGGAAGTTATCTAGTTACTTCAAGCAATGTAATAAATGCACAAGTGGCAATGTGCAAGTTGTAATGTGCAAGGTGTCCCCTTGTACAACTAGGTAGAGTGTTGGCCAAGGAATCTATCTTCCTATATAAAGGGCCTCATAGTAGTAGATTACAATCATATTCATATTATCATCTTCATATCAAGATCTATCAAGTACTCCTATATGGAGTACAATGTAGCTCTTTAGCTCATATCAATGGAGTGACCATTTCCTCCATATTGCATTGTATTTTTGTCACTTCTATTTATAGTATATTTCAGTCATATTGTTGTTCCACTTTCTTTCATGTTTCATGTATTTCATTGGGACCTATGTTAGATCTCTCCACTGCATATATCCTCAAAAGCTAACAATATTATTATAATATGATAATAATAAATTTAGTCTTATTGTTATAATACTATAATAAATCTTATTATTATTATTACTATTATGAATGACGCTAAAATAATTTAACTAATTAATAAAAATAACTTAAAAATAGAATCATGATTTTTTTTTCTTGATAATAAGGGGTTGTACTCGAGTCCCCCACCCTTGAAAAATTACATATCTCTTATTTAAAGCTTGAGAGTTTACAAATAGATACACTTCTCATCTCAATTGAGATGCTATAGCTAGAAACCTACATCATTTTACATAAAATATCTGAATTCTTGATTTTTATTTTCTACATATTTTCAAATCTATGTATGAATAAAATTACTCTTGAATTTAGCATCTTTCTTTACATTTTTATATAGCAGCCTTCACAATGCCAAACTTCACCTCTATTATCTATGCCTTGCATCTTAGTAAAGTAATATTTCCAGAACATCGCACTATCATAGTCTGCTTTGCCAAATCTGGATTGCTAGTTTCCTTCCTTAAACACAAGTGCAACCACAAAAATTATCATAAATAGTCTAAATGAAAACACATTATTGTTACAAAATAAAACATATATTACCAATGGAAAAAATTAAATTAAATCTTAATTATTAATTGATTTAGACAATCAACATTTTTTGTCTGCTTCAACTAAACTTTCTACTTCCTCTAACCATGGAAAGGAGAATTTAACTTCACGATCCTCAATCAAAATCCCTCTATTAGCTAGATTATCTACACATTTGTTTCCTTCCATTAATATATTTGTAAACCTAATTTCTTCGGACTCTTTAGCAAGATCTTGAATTTCCACAATTATCTCTTGTATATTCCATGGAGCCTTTTCTTTCCTCAAAATTGCATTTATTACTATGAGAGAATCACCTTCCATCCATACTCTATTCAATTTCATTTGTTTACATATTTTTAACCCTTCTAAAGCTGCCCAAGCTTTAGCTTCATTATTTTTCTTAAATCCACTATTGAAATCATAATGAGACAAAATCTCCCCTCTATTATTTCTAATTATTCCTCCTCTTTTTGGTCTTGGATTTCCTTTAGATGCTCCATAAAAATTCAATTTAACCCACTCCACATCTAATGATTTCCACTTTATATTCTTTACCTTATTTTTGCTTCTCTTATACCCAATATCATAATTCCATTTAATGACTTGACTCCATCTATCAAGACTCTCTACTTCCAAATTAGGGATTGTGTGAGTTGATAGGGTTGGTTTAGACTCCTCTATGGCTAAAAAAATATTCTTTTTCATTACTTCTAAAATATTTTCTTTTCCTTTAAAAATTCTTCTATTCCTTTCTAGCCTTATAGTCCAAAGTGTTGTATCTTTTGATATATACCATATTATTTGTAAAGCCTCACTTTTGTAAGTGTTCTTCCATTGTTTTAACCAATATTTAATTCTACTGTTCATCACCATGAAATTACTAAACATAATAATAATCCATTGCCATAGATTCGAGACTATTGAGCAATTTCCCAATTTATGGTCAATACTTTCCTCATTATAGAAAACACATTGAGAGAGACCATGAAAACCCCTTTTCATAAGGTTATCCTAGGATAAAATTCTTCTATGACCTTCTAGACAAACAAACATTTTGACTTTAGGAATGCTTGGGCTATCCCAAATATCTCTGCATATTCTGGTTGTATTATTATTATGTTGATGTTGAACATTATATCCACTTATTTTTGTGTATTCTCCTGAGCTATTCAACTCCCAGATCAATTTATTCTTGGCACCCCTCGAAATAATCACAGTTTTTATCTTCCTACTCAATTGCCTCCTAGCATCAATGTCTTGTATACTTGTAAAAAAATATTATTTTCATTTGTATCTCCTTCTTTATCCTTGTACAAAATGTTTAAAACCCTATCACCATATTTTTCTTGAAGCAATCTAATCCAAGGTTTCAAAACTAGATTTGAATTGAGTGGTTTTTTATCACACCAAGTATCCATCCAAATAGAAATTTTTTCTCCAGTTCCCACCACCCATATTAAACGTTTAATCATAAGATAAATAGATTTGTTTAAACCATTCCAAAGAGCAAAACCATTTGGACGATAGTCATTGGGATCAACATACTTAGAAGAATTCTTGCCCATTATCTTTGACTCTCTTTGTACAATCTCTAGATAACTTTTCCTCTAAGAGCTAAGTTTGCATTTGTAAGATCTCTTAAACCAAGACCTCCCCTAGTTTTATCATCACACAACTTGCTCCATTTCACCAAAGGAAATTTTCTTTTATCATGTAAACCTAACCATAAAAAGGATCGCATAATAAAGATTAAATTTTTTTCAACTAATTTTGGCATAGAATACAAGGACATATAATATGTTGGAATGGCTTGTAAGACTGACTTAATTAACTGCCCTCTTCCTACTAACGATAACCATCTACCTTTCCAAGTTGGAAGTTTATTTTTAACTTTACTAATAACTAGATTCTCCCCTCAAATAAAGGTATCCCTAGATAATTTGTTGGTAAATTTTCCTCCTCCATTTGAAGCAACCTATAAAATCATAAATTTTTTATTAATATTATCATAATAATAATTTTACAATATAGCCCCCAAGGGCTAGGTGGATTGGTAATTGTCTATCTGGTTAGGCACTTACCTAGAAGAGGCCTACGTTCAAACCTTGGGGGCATACCTATTGTAAAGTCAGTAGGTTGATCTGAATCCTCTGAGTGTGCACCAGACTAAAAATGATGGTATGAATCCTGAGTGATCAATGATCCTCTTTATGTCAGGTTATAAAATAACAATGTGGTATAGGCTTGTTGGGAGCATCCCCTATGGTTTGAACCCTGCTCTTAGTAGTTACTAAAAATAATGTGAACCTATAAAAATCACACAAAGCATAAAAAATGGACGAATTTGCAAATAACCACAAAGAAGGGCTTCTTTTATTAAATTTCCATTGAAACTCGATTACAAATCCATCCCTCTTAGGGATACCCAATGTGATACAATTATTACAATCATAGAAAATCCCCATGCAAGGGTAGGTGTAATCCGTAGGCTTCCTAGGTTGACACGAACTGCTCCAAGGCAAATGTGGCCTTCTTCTCCATGATTAGAGGTATTTGTTGCTTTGAATGGCAAGACCCTATTAACCCTGCATTCAAGAAACAACAAGAAACAATTAAAAGCAAAGGAGGCCTCTCTTAATGAGGCTTTTAGAGGAATCTTGCATATAACATGTCATGAAAGCTTGAAATCAAGAAAATGCATAAAGCATGGCAATCTACACTAAACATGATAATTGGCCATCAAGAAATATAAAGGAAACATAAATCAATCCATCTAATGTCCTATTTAAACAATTGGAAGCATGAAAACATAAGAAATAGCCATAACTAATCTAGCTACCAAATGACAAGAAATGAAGGAAATAAGTCTTAAATCCCTACTTCTACCGCACAATTGTCTCTAATAAGGAAAATCTAGATTAAATGCATATAATATATAGCAAATAAAATGTAAACTACTGCTAAAACCAAGGGAAAAGGAAATTAAACCTTGACCATGGGTCTGTGAAGCGGTTGGCACTGTTAGCCATGGTTGACAACCGTGATTGAGCTATGAATGTCCTTGCTCTCAAATGCTGGTCTTAGATCTCCAATTCCCCTTGATGAATTGATGATCAAGGGTCACCATGATGTCCTCTGATAGATTTGGTGGTTGAATTGCTCATATTGGTGATGGAATGGGCTCAATTGGGTTTCTTGATTCCTCCTAGCCCTCCATAGCCTTCTTGGTTCCAAGTGCCATGTGATCTCCAATTAGGCAGCAAAAGTATTCCTCTCAATGGATACAAGTGAGTATACAATTTGATAGGGCTTCGTTGCGCTTCAACTCGAGATTCTTCTAGACTTCTCCCCAATTTGGAGGGGGGTTTTATAGCACATGGGAAGGCCTTGTCTTAGCTTCATGGAGAAGCCAAGATCAAGAAGGGATAGTTGGGGCAGTTGGATGGAAACTTCTAGAACTTTTCACTCTCTAACCACTTGGATCTTCAACCAATTGGTCATTGTAACCGATTTTGGGTCGGCCGAGGTCCAACTAATTTTGAAGGCTAGCCATGGCTCTGAGGTGCGGTCAACTCTATTAACCATGGGTGTCAACCGTGGCCAACACTGATTAGGCCAAAATGCCTAAATGAGTGGTTAGAACCACTACTTCACCTTGGAATCTATCCAAGATCTTTCATATGGTCTTCTAGCATGTCCCATATGAGTAGTCACCTCGACATGACATGTTTTAGGTGTCTACAGATGCCCCTTTTGAGATGCATTGTGAGATCGAACAATGTTGAGCAAAAATAGACCTCCTAAAATGATGTCATAGGTTGGATGATGATCATTAGTCTGATCAACATTAGATGCCCAAGGTCCTACAAAAGGATGTGCATCCTAGAATCATTGCTTCCAACTGGATGGAAGGCTTAAATTTGAAAAAGCTTTGGCAAGCTCCAGCAATGATCGGGTAGCTTCAATGCTACTATAGGCTTTTGCACCATATAGATCCGAAAGGAGGAGAGCTACTAACTTAACTATCATAGTTGCTTTTTTCCCTAACAAAGGGTAAGCTTATGATAGTCATTGGCAATGATTCATAAGACGAACATAATTTTGACAAGATCAAGGGATCTTCTATTGACTTTGATTATGATTATGATATTATGACTACCCCCTCAAGTGATGAGTCGATGAGGGTAATGACAATTAAATGAAGTGATGAGTCACTTGACCACTATGAATGACTTGAACAATTTAAAGTTTAGCATTTGATACTTGGCTAGGCCTAATCAGCTATGATTACAACTATTAATAGTAATTGTATATTTCTATCCCATGGAGTGGTCCAGCCATGAAGGCCTTCTTAGGGAATCAAAATGATAACAATTCTAATTAGGCATGTGTTGAATCATATTTGTCGATGATCTACTAAAAATGTCATAGAAGAATTGACATGATTGCTTCATTCCCATGGAGCGGTCCAGCCTCCAAGGCCTTCTTCGGGATTGAAATGAAGCATATCAATTCGGTGATGATGAATTTGCCCCAAATGTCCTTATGGTAATTTACTCATCTTGTCGGATTGCATGGAGTGCAAGTTGTTGCAACCACCAAGTGTATAGGGTAAATAACTGGATACGAGGCACATTTGACTTTTGAATTATCTGATTTTTTTGTTATTTTTAATATTTTTGAAAATTTTAGTCAAGTAGATATTTTTAATTTGACATTTTGAAACTCCTCATGGTTGGAATTTTGGAGCATTTATTGTAGGTTTCTAGCCACGCTTGTCAAACGCAGCCAAATTTTCAAATTTTCTTAGCCATGGCTCCGACCCATGATCGGAAAACCCTAATCTTGCATCTATGGGTGTCAACCATGGTCAAGAGAAAAATGGAAAATATTTAAGAAAAATCTATCATTTTTGATGTCATTATTTCCAATTGATAGCTTTGCAAACCTGAGTGCTCTGAGAGGTGAGTTACCAAATTTGATGTGAAACACTACTGCAAACTCGACCTCACTACCACCTGTACTGATGGCAGACCAACCTAGAGGCACCGATGCTACTAAGGTAGAAGCACACAAACCCTCATTTTTTCAATTACCAGATAAAATTGAACCTCATTAAGTAATGGGTTAAATTAACATCACTAAACTACCAGTAATGAACCTCACCCTAGATAGATTTAGCCTAGGTTAGATTAAAGGGGAGGGTTTAATTTTTTTTTGGGGGTCTCGAGATGGGAAATGACCCTAAAAAGGTCATCTCTCTTAGCCATGGCTGGCAGGCGTGGTCCCCAATTGGAAAATTGGGGGCCATAACTATCAATCGCATGGTGGGATTCAAATCCCAATGGTCATAAAATTGACCGCCATCCCGATCGCGGGTCTGAACCGCGGTTCGACAACTTTAGAATTTTTTTTAATTTTTTTAATTTTTTAAAGGAATTAATTAATTTTTTTTTTGAAGTGCTTTGTCCATTTTTTTTTTTTTAAAATTTTGAGTGCATTTTTTGATGTTTATGTGTTTTTGAAATTTTTGTGATTTTGTTTGATATTTTTAAGTCATTTTTTGATTTTTTGGTTGATTTTTAATCATTTTTGCCTTATTATTCTGCTTTCGACCAGACTTTGACTACGAGGGCGAGGGAATCAGAGATCCTTCATAACCTGCATGGTGCCCTAACACAGGTAGAGTAGGATTGGTTTAGGATCATGGGCTTTGGCTACATCTTATGCCTCCCCACTATTAGGGCTGATCAGGCCTACATGATAGCTTTGGCCCGACGTTGGGATGTGCAGACCAACACATTTCACCTACCTACCAATGAGATGACTATGACACTAGAGGATGTGTACCACATATTTTGACTCCCTCTAGATGGTGAGGCCATCACATATTCATCGATAGAGGTGAAGAAGGTAGTATTTGATCAGATCTTTAATCATCATAGTGATGTAGCATAACAACACTTAGACCATGGAGGGGTCCACATTGAGCATTGGTACACTCAATAGGTCTTCTCTCGATGAGTGACCATCTTCATGCACTTGATTATGTAGATCATGCTCCCTAATACTTCTAGAGTGAGGTTCCCTTAGAACCTCCTAGCTAGGATATGAGATGTCCTAACGAGCACCATTCAATAGCCCCTGATCCTATCTTGGGGAGTGCCCTATTAGCACAGCTCTATAATGAGTTGTATCATATCACCTAGAGGAGCAGAGTGGGCATCAATTGTAGCTTACTTCTTTAGATCTAGGGGTGGTAGCACATCAATATTGAGCACCCTATAGGACTACCACTCAAGATCACAGATATTGAGGAGGCACATTAGTGCTATACAACATGTTGGCCTTGAGATCAAGAGGGCTTCTAGAGTAGGTCTCATATAGGGGACCTGAGCTACTACATAGAGTAGTTTACATAACTATAGGTAGATCAGATTGAGTGGCACCCCTACCTAGACTACCCTCCATGGAAAGAGGCTGATGAGTACCTATGATAGGCACATAGAGATAGATGGCTCCTTAAATGCAAGTCTAAGGTATGCAAGTTCTTCTACTTCTCTTGCATCACCAAATAGTTTGGTATCAGGTAGGACATCCTAGAGCTCCCCACCATCTACCACCATCTCACTCTAGAGAGGGACTTGACATGGCCCAGGGTGACTCCGTTGGGTGATGAGGATGATGATTTTTAGGAGTTAGACCTATCAAACATAGGGACTACACCTGATTATGACACCTAGTGGATGACCATGGTATGGTGGGGCATGGAGGGCCCCTTGGATAGGACAAAAGATGAGACAATAGCAGAGGGCACAGAGGGAGTAGAGGTCGATCCTCATGGGCACTAAGTCCATCAGAGGACTGAGGGAGGATGGGGTGAGGGAGGAGCTACAGAGGAGTCCCCTAGACTAAGGAGGAGGATGAGGCACTAGAAGAGGGTGAGGCACCTCTTGACAGTGATATTGGATAGCTCAAGGCTCAAGTTGCTAGCCTACAGACTCAGGTAGGCACACTATAGATGTAGATGCTAAGGAGAGACACCTCCATAGCTACCTTACAAGCATGGGTTAGTGACCTATAGTCATAGCTCACAATAGGGTAGTCTCAGTGGTGCAACTATGTAGAGGAGAATATAGCTCTCTAGGCATAGATTACCATAACATAGACAGAGATCCAGAGGGTCACAGGGTAGCGCATCCTCCTACAGTCTTAGCTAGATGCTATGACAATAGAGCGTGACTCACTCAAGGCTACGAGGGGAGACCCCTCATCTTCATAAGTTGTTCTAGTAGCTCCAGCTACTCTAGAAGATCTAGAAGTACCAATAGTATAGGGACTAGTAGTGATGGACCCGATGGCAGAGATCAGGAGACTATGAGCTCTGGTGCAATGACACATCAATGAGCGATCATCAGATGTTACCTACATCTCTACCTTAAGGGGAGATATTGAGCTACTCAAGGGTGAGGTTCCTAAGAGGTCCATAGCTCCAGGATCTCAGAGGACTCAGACCAGGGAGACAGGTCAGTCCTCAGCTCGCTCTAGTCATAGGTCACATAGACTGAGAGGACTTCAGGTGCCAACTCCAGATAGACTCACAGGGAGGGTGGAGGTGATGGTGGAGCCTCACAGACTAGGGGTATAGGCACTACTTAGTATAGATCTATGCTAGATATTGTACCATTTTTGAGTGTAAGGTCGAGGACCTACACAGTTGTAGCCTATAGGTATTTTTGACATATGTCGATGTACTCTTTATTTTTGATACACACATATATATATATGATCTGACATTTGAGACTCATTATATGTGTAGTTTATTATTTTTTTTATGTTTATGAGATGCATATGGATGCAATGCTGATATGTTATGTTTATTTTATGCTATATGATGTGATGTATATATGACATGCACTAGATAGCTATGTGATGTATGATTAGATGCAGTGATATATATGTGTAGATGGACTACTTATGATGAATGTATATGAATGCAATGTTTGATGTTAAATGCATGTTTAATTTATTGTACTTGTATGCATTTAATTTATGATGCTATGACATGATTCATGCCATGTATGTATTGCATAATTTTCATGATGATGATTTTTTGTAAATGGACATGTATGCTTTAATCACTTAAAACATAATGTATGAATGCAATATGAGTTTAACAATCTAATGGATGACACCACAGAATGTATAACAATCATGAACTATAATTGATATATCTTATCATAAGAATTAATCAATTAATCACCCATGTGTGCTATGTCATGATATATTGTTTCTATTCATAAGCTTTTGTAAGTTAAAATAATATGTGTAACATAGTCAGTGGTCATTTAAATATCATTTTTGACATCCATCCGGTATCTAACCTATATTATGAATATATTTAATAAACAAAATCTTATAAAGAGAAATTTGATATTTGATGATTGCGATTTGATTGTTGCTATTTGGGAATTTTTGAGGTTTTCCATGAAACTCAAACACCCTAGTTGACTTATCAAAAGTTGTATTAATGACTATACTAGACTTCTAAAAAATAAATTTTTCTCTAGGAAAGACCCAACTATTCATTACCCCTATGTGTGCAAATGAATATATTAGATAAGGCATAAGCATACCCTAGTGCCAGGAAGGATTCATTCAGCCCATTGTTGTATTGGGGATCCTCAAATGTCTATCCGATCCTAGGTTTGGATTTAGTTAGACTAGACCACTAGGCAATCCGGGCCACCTAAAGCTAGCTCACTTGTGACTTGCTAGACCTACCCCAATGTCAGGCGGGATTCATTCAGCCCATTGTTGTATTGGGGATCACTCCATGGCTTTGAGTATTGACCATTCCAGGGATTCAAGTTCACCCCCTTATTTTCTTCAATTTATTGGGATACTTGCTCATATATAGTGACAAAAATCACTATTTATTTTGTATATAAAAATCACTATTTATTTTTTTTTCTTTTTTTGAGCAAGGGATTTGATACTAATTTGATTTTATTTTGAATTTGATCTTGATTTGACTTGATTTTAGGATTTCATTCTAGGATTTTTCTCCTTCATTTGTAAGCAAGGGATTTATTTGGGTAGGGGGTAAACTTGTCCTTTTGCCAATGACCTCTACTCTAGACCACTGCTCCTCACAAAATAAGCAAGTAACAAAACCTTTCACCTAAGGTGACCCGGACCACTTTTGTAGTTTTCATCCTTCCTTACCCTAAGTAGGATTGTTAAATGTGTTTGATTAGTGATAGGATTCTGATATGCTAAGTGCTATCAAAACTAGACCTCATCTACAAAAGCAAAGCAAGATTTCTACCAAACTCTTGAGAAGACCACTAGGTATGGTTGAATGACCAGAAAACCTTAGTATATTCTTCATAGCAATAGGAAGGGTTGTGTTGAAAAACATAATTACTCACAAGGGTGATGGATGATAATGATAATGCATAGATGCATGATTGAAACACAAATGTGGTGTCATTTGTAAGATTGTAAACACAACTTATCCTAATGCAAGTGTGATGGATGGAAATGCCTAATGCAATGCAATTAAATGAATGCATATGCAAAATGAGAATGCATGATGCAAATGAAATGCAATGATGCAAAATGAAATGCAATGTTTTTTAGATTTTATTGCTTTTTAATTTTTATGGATTTTTGAAATTTTGATTTGACCAAAGGGTTTAGATTCCTTTGGAGCCTTTTATGGGATGACCAAAGGGCTTACATATGCCTTTGGAGCCTTTTAATGGTTTGACCAAAGGGCTTACAGATGCCTTTGGAGCCTTTTGATGGTTTTAGGCATAGAACACTTTAAGATGAAGGATGTTGAGAGGTTCAGGCTCTTCAACACCTTCAAGCGATGTTAAGTGATATGTCCTAGGTCCAATCTTCTCAGAGATTATATAAGGACCTAACCAATTAGCCATAAATTTGTCTCATAATTTTAGTGGTATATTTGAGTTCTGTTGGTTCTCTTTCAAGCACAAGATCACCAACCTCAAAGTCTCTCAGATGGACTTTGTTATTGTAAGCTCATTTTAAGTGCTCTTGATAAACATGAAGATGCTCAAGAGCATTCATGTGATGTTCATCAAGTAGCATCAATTGATCTAGGTGAGCTTGTCATATAGTGTCATCATCAATGAACTCTTTCAATGTGATGTGCAACATTGGAATTTCCAACTCTAAGGGCATAATGGCCTCAATGCCATATACTAGTGAAAATGGAGTTGCCCCAATGGGTGTCCGAATGCTAGTCCTATAAGCCCATAATGCAAGGGGTAAGTTGGATGTGCCAATATTTGTGGTGCTCTTATACCATATTTTTCAATATGGATACCACTATCTTATTTGAAGCCTCAACTTACCCATTTTCCTATGGATAATATGGAGTCACAAAACTATGTTTGATCCTATACTTGGACGTCAAAGCTCTCACAATTTTGTTCTTGAATGATGTTCCATTATCCAAGATTATTTTGGATGGTATCCCAAAATGACTTATGATATTGGTGAGTATGAACTCCATAATACATGCTCCAATTGTCATTGTTAATGGGATTGCTTCCACCCACTTAGTAAAATACTCAGTAGCCATAATAATGAATGTATGTTAGCCTGATGATGGAGGAGAGATCTTACCAATTAGATCCAAACCCCACTAAGCAAATGGCCAAGCCGCTTGAATGGGTTGTAAGGCCTATGATGGCAAGTGTGCAAGATTAGCATGATGTTGACATTTAATGCATTTCTTGACATACACATTGCAATCCTTCTCCATAGTAGGCCAATAATAGCCCATGCGAAGGATGCACTTGATGATAGCCATGCCACTAAAATGGCCATCGCATGTACCATCATGAGCTTGCAAAATTGCCCAAGATGATTCTTGGGGCTCAAGACAATGAAGGAGAACTCCATCATAACTTCGATGATACAAAATATCTCCTAACAAGACATACTTTGTCACTTTCTACTTAAATGTGCATTTCATGGTGCATGATAATCCCTGAGGGATTACACCAAGTTTTAGGAAGTCATGTATTTGTGACATCCAATTCTGATAGACCTCAACCTCAACTGACAAGACAACATGTTCCCCCTATGGTTTAACATTCGTAAATGCAGACTAGGAAATAACCTTATGGTGAATGGTAGTACCATTCCCCGTAGGACCCTACGAGATCAATGACCCCCAAGATGCCCTCTTGAGAAAGTCTCTGGCTCTGTAGAACCATTCATGGTTTGGTTCTATATGAATCATGTTGATTGACTCTTTGTTATCCAAAGCCTCATGTTGCACGGTAGAGTGTGACAACATTTTTACATGGATGGTAGTAAAATTGGTAGATGGATTCTGAGGAATTAAAGATCCCAAAGATGCCATAGTGTCTATGAATCTATTTGATGAATGAGGGATTGCCTCGATGTTATACCACTCCAACTGAGCTAGATAAGTGTCAACAAGATCTTTGTAGACCTTCAGGATAGGACACCTACATTGAAAAAGTCCCTTCACTTGGTTGACAATGAGAAGGGAATCACCAAAGATATTTAACCTTTTGATCTTCATGGTGATAGCTATTTGGAGGCCCAATATTAGGGCTTCATATTCAACATTATTGTTAGTGCAAGGAAAGTCCAACTTAAATGACAAGGGCATGGGAGCACCTTGTGGCATGAACAACACTATTCCTGCACCACCCCCTTGCTCACACTTTGAACCATCGAAGAACAAGGTCATATCAGCTTTGTTATCTAGTTCTTTAGGTTTGGGTGCTTCTGATAATGTGAATACTGCATCATCAAGAAGCTCAATGGTGAGAGGTCTACTATTTTCTAGTGGTGCCTCCACCAGTTGATCAGCTATGACCTATCCCTTGATGGAATTTTGGCTAATGAATTCCAAATTAAATTCTATCAATAGCATGATCCACTTTGTAGTACGTGTATTATGATACATCTTGCTCATCATATACTACAAAGGATTTTGTTTTGATATGACATACGTCGTATGACTTAACATATAATGCCATAATTTCTTTGTAGTGAAACACTATTGCTAAACACAACTTTTCCATATAGGCATATCCTAGCTCATAACTCACCAAGGTTTGGCTAATGTAATATATGGCTTGCTCTTTATCTTGCACATTCTTTTGGGCTAACATGGTCCCTAATGCAAAGTTAATTGCTGATATATATAGCAAGAATGGTACATCTAGTCTTGGTGGAGCTAGCACTGGCAGTATCACCAGGTAGTGCTTAATCTCAGCAAAGGTTGCTTGATAGTCCTCATCCCAATTGAATGGGACCCCCTTGTGTAGCAGTCGATTCATGGGTCAATATTTATCTGATAATTGTGTGATAAATCACTTTATGGATGCTACTTTGCCCTGTAGGCTTCTTAATTCCTTGATATTCATGGGAGGATGCATTTCTAAAATGGCCTTGACCTTTGTTGGGTCTACTTCGATCCCTCATTTTGAAATGATGAATCCTAAGAGCTTTCTTGAAGTCATGCCAAATACGCACTTCTTAGGATTCAACCTGACATTATGCTCTATCAGGTGATCGAAGACCTTTCTCAGGACCTCTGCATGCTCTGAACGTAGCAATGACTTTGCCAACAAGTCATCGATATAATCTTCCAAGATCTTATGCATGTAGTCATGAAAGATGTATGTCATAGCCCATTGATATGTAGCACCAACATTCTTAAGGCCGAATGGCATAACCTTATAACAAAATGTCCCCCATGGCATTATGAATGTGGTTTTATGTTGGTCTTTGAGCTTAATCCAAATTTGATTGTAACCAAAAAAACCATCCATTAGGGAGAGCATTTCATGACCCATAGTTGCATCTACGAGAGCATCTATGTTTGGCAATGGAAATGAATCCTTTGGTGTTGCCCTATTGAGGTCTCTAAAATCTGTATAGATACGGATCCTTCCATCAAGTTTTCCTACAGGCACCATGTTTGATACCCATTCTAGATAGTCGATGGAAATGACAAACTCTACATCCAACAACTTTTGCAATTCATCCTTAACCATTAAGGCTACTGTTGGATGCATCTTCCTGAGTTTCTGCTTGACTGGATTTTTTGAGAGATCTAGTGAAAGGTTATGAGTAACCAATTTTGGATCTAGACCCGACATGTCCTTATAAGTCCAAGCAAAGAGATCAGGTCTCTCTTTCAGTAGAGGGATGAGGTTGGCATGCTCATCAGGAGATAAAATTTCTCCAAATTTAACCTTCTTAGGAATTGTGGGATCATTGTTGATATCCACTTCAAAGGTTTCCTCTACTGACATGTGGGATCCCTCCTCAAGTTGGTGAGGTGTAGGGATCAAGTGGATGTCATCTGTTGGGTTTACGGGTTCCACATTGGAAGCATCCTCAACATGATAAACATCATGTGCATAGCCTAGTACAAAATGAAAAGGTTGCAACATTTCTTCATTAGGGAAGAAATATTTAGGCTCTAGTGGTGAGTCAGCATGATCCCAATCAATAGCATCTACATTAAGACACAATGGTTTGGAAGGGTCGATTGGATTGTGAAGTGGAGTGGTCAAATCAATGGAGATCATATTGATGGAATGGATCATATCTCTAGGACCATATGCATGTGACTCTACATTTATATAACTTCCATCCCCGAGATGTGGTTCTAGGGGTATGGGGATCTCTGGATCCGATCTATGGATAGACTCAAACATAGGATCGCTAGGCTCTAGGAGCTCCATATATGTCGATGGATCAAGGAAGACCATATGATAAATCATATCGAAATTAGGTGGTCTTCCTCTAAGGTGAGGGTGGAGATTGATATCTCTGTACATATCCTCTATAGTGTATGGTGCATTATGATGATGCAAGTAGGGAGGCCCCAAATAGGCTCTCTCTATTTCATCTTCATCATCACTATCATAATAAAAACCTTCACCACTACCTACTAGAACTAGGAGATTAAAAATATGGGGCCCCATGTAAGCCCACTCTTGATAACCACTATCATCAATGGAGGATTGCTCATCCTCGATGACTATCTCCAAGGGTAACAGATGACATAAATTTAGAGGGCCTAGGTAGGCCAACTCAGTCTCATCCTCAGATTGCTCATTGTGCAAGGACTCATCATCATCATCACTCTCATACATACAACTTGATCCTCTCTCTCAGAGATGGACTCTACTATATCCTCATCAGAATGATCCTCTGACTCAAAATCTTCTACTATGCTAACATTCTAAACTTGTAGGCCTATGTCATCGACTACCCCATAGATTTGTTCATCCAAGTTGTCTCTTGGGATATGCTCTGGACCGGTCTCCACCAAGATGTCTTCGTGATATATCTTAGGTGGTTCTATAGTGACGTAAGACACTAACCAATTATCCCTTCGAAAGGTAAAGGGATTGGGGTGATAAGGATTGAAGTTGACTTCACCCCCTAGACTGAGGTACAGGTGGTCTAAAGATGTCATGAGGAGTTCATCCTATCCTCCAATATAATATCCTAACCCGAACCTATCAATTGGCAACTGATATTATGGTTCATAAGGCCTCCTACGCCCTTGCTCGAATAATCTGAGACCGTAACCATGCCAATGGTAATACTCAAAATATCATAAGGTATATTTTAAGTTAGAGAGATAATGAACATTCATAATGAATGGTTCATCATCATCCTCATCCATGGGAGTGCGAGATGCAAGTTGGTCGAGCCCTCCATAGATAAAATTGGTTTGATTAGGAGGTACCCCTAATGGTACCACCATCCCTATGGGAAGGTGATGGGCTTGTGGTCAGCCCATATCCTATGTAGTCTCGATGATCAGCGTAAATGTCACATTCTACACAATATACTCCCCTAATCTAGGATTAACCAAATGAATGGTCACCTATGGTGCAGATGACCCTACTGAAGATGCAGGTGAAGCAGGTTGAGGTGCCTCTTCGACTTCTCCTTGAGCATCCTCTACTTCCATGGGAGTAGGGACCTCGATGAAAACTGGTTTGGGTGCTCGTTTTATCTCTTTTTACCCATATTTACCTTTAGCTTCTTATCATCCCGATGCATTATGGATGCAGATGGTCTAGTAGAATCAGTTATCATGTGCTCCGATCATTGAGATATGGATATTGTAGGTTTGGCACACACTTCCTTCATTTTACCTCTTAGCTCTTTGATCGGTGATATTGGTTGTATGTCTAGGTGCATTGAGGGGAGCATGAAGTCCCCCAAAAAATCTACTAAATTCACATATTTGAATGGTTCTTCATCTGAAGGTACCATGTGAACCTATCCCTCATGCACGTATTTAATACATTGATGGAGAATGGAAGGGACACAATGCATTTCTCTTATCCAAGGCCTACCTAGAAGTATATTGTACTGCATAGCACCTTCAATCACATGACACATCATCGGGATGGTCTTCAGTCCCACCTGAATAGGTAAAACTATCATGTCGATAGTTGAGCATAATGCATCATTAAAAGCTCTCAACGTGAAGGTGGAAGGTATGATATGCATCTTTGGCAACTTTAGGTATGTCAATGCCTTGGTCATGATTATATTGATTGATGATCCCATATCAATCAAAACCCACTTGAAAGGTTTGTGATTTACACATGCAATGATGTGGAGTGGTGGGTCCACTATGATAGTGGAAACCATCTTGATTTCATGATCATAAAATTGTATAATCGGTTCCTGACACTATTGCACATGTCCCACGAAGTGTGTGAATGCTTCAGGATCCTGGGACTACACTTCTATGGACCTTAGAATATCCATAAGTATCTCCCTATGCTTGGGAGACTACTGAATCAGCTCATAAATTGACAACTTCGCTAGAGTCATCTATAGGTTTTGAACTAACCTACTCCTGATTGTCACCACCAGTCTAGTTGGTGGGCCTGGCACATTCTGGGCTGGCCTTGGAGGAGGCACAACTTGGACCCTAATAGGCAATGGAGGTTGATTTGGTCTTTCATACCTCGCATGTCTTGTGATGACGTTGACCATTCCAATGAACCCATGGGTTGGTGGTTCGATGCGTACTTGATTGACTTGGCCAACATTGTTCCTTGGTACCTCATGGTTGGGTAGAGGATTTTTGTAAATCCCCATATTTTGATTATCTGGTGCTTGTGGGTTGTCCACAAGAAGCGTACCTCTTTCGATCATATTTTGCACTAAATTTTTGAAATACCAACATACCTCTATGTCATGACCTTTCATTCGATGAAATATGCAATATTGATCATCCTTATACCCCTTAGGCTTGGGTTGATTAGGGTCCACTAATTTGATTTTTGGTAAGTTTATTACCTTTGCCTCACACAATTGATGGAAAATCAATGTCAATAATTCTAATAATTGAGTGAATATGTGAGGAGGGCATATTTCTTTGTCCTTACCCTTCTAATTGTTGTTGCATTACTCATACTACATAGGAGGAGGTTGGGCTTGATAATTTCATTGTTGCTACCCCTTATCCCCTTTTTGAAGGTTTAGAACCACCTGATTAACATGGGTCGGCTTGGCCTATTGTTTCTCGATGCTCTTCTTATTCCATTCCTTCTTGCTTCTGAGTTTCAAGTTACCCTCCTATAACTTGATATCCTCTATCACTTTGGCTTGAGCCAAAGCCTCTTCAAATGTTTGATATTGTTACAACTATAATAATAACGAAATGTGCTTTGCACAACTTTTCATAAACATTCAAGTTAATTCAGAAGTAGGGATGGAGAATGGCAACTTTACCATCATATTTCTCCATAATTTCCCATAATCCATAACTAGCTCATCATCATGTTGCATTAAAGCAGCCAGATCGGATAAGTTCACCTTTTTCTTGATGTCGAAGGAGAAGCATTCAAGAAATGCATCGACCAGTTGCTCGAAGTTGGTGATGTTGTGCCTTTTGAGTTGATTAAACCACTCTCAGGTTGGGCCTGAGAGGGTTGTAATGAAGGTCCATAGGAGCAAAGCATCATTGCTCTCGATATGAAAGCACATGTCTAGAAAACTCGTGACGTGCTCCTGAGCATCCTCCTCTCCTTTAAACTTTTCTAGCCTAGGCATCTCAAAATGCTCAGGATAGGCAGGAATAGGCACTGATGGGCATAAAGGTTCATTATGAATCTTATTTAAGGTAGGATTTTGATAAGTCATTCCTTGCTTCTCGATAGCTTTAACCTTTTCTGCCAAGGCCTTATAGGCCTACGAAGATAGGAACTCCTCTTCTCTAGATTGCCTTTGAGGCACCTTTGGAGGCAGATTCCTCTTCGATCGAGGTGGAGGACTAGGCTCATCATCCACTTTGACTTGGGAGATCTTAAGATATTCTTGATCTAGTTCATCTCCCACTTCTTCTTCATACTACCTATGCCCATGATATTCGGATATGGGATATCGATCTCTATGTTGGGTCGTATGGTGAGTATGGGTGTCTATATGGTCAAGGTGCAACTCGGGCTATGAAGCAGCTCATCTATCAATGCTCTCCCTATACTCACTATAGGGAGGTAAACCAACACTAGCCAATCGGTCCTCCCTCTCAGCATACTCCTTTTGATCAAGGATGTATTGCTCATGCATGCACTATTCATATAAGCATTGTCTTATGAACCTTTGCCTTTGAGTGTCCTCATTTTTGAGGTGTTCCCACTCTGCATGAACATCTTCCAATTGGTCTTGGAGGATCTGACATCTCTGCTCTGACACCAGCTTGTGAGATCTATCTATGTGATCAGTCATATGAGGCCTCTAGTGTGTGCGCTCTATTCGAGCGGCTTTGTGGGTGTGTCCCCCAATAGACTGATTTGCTATGCTCTTGCCCTTGTCTGTGAAGATGGCATTTGCATTCAGTGGTCACCTATACTCTATGCTCGCATGGGATGTAGGGGCATGCATATCATGAGAATGCTTGGAGCATTCTCCAGGTTCTCTGATGGTCCTAATTGTACTTCCACTATGCACACTCGCAGAACGAGAAGGCGCAGGTGAAGGTTTATAACCTAGCTATCCTAAGACTTTGTCTAGACCATCTAACTATCTACTATGCCATGGCTCATGAGGTGGCATACCATTTGCTCCCACTTTAGACATGTCTATGGTGATCCTACAAGGTTCACTTCTATTGGGAGTTTGCATGGGTCTACGCTCGAAAGTGGCCCTCTCTATTTACCCCTGAATGGGTGGATCTTGAACTTATCTATACTCAGATGGTGGGGGCCTTGAGCCTCCCTTAGCTACAGGTCGAAGGGGTACCAATATGGATCCCTCTATGACATACTCTTCAGTAGATCCCATGGAACCACATAGAATGTGATCATGATAAATGCTAACCTATTTAGGACCCCCATGCTGGGAAGCCCCATGCTCTGATCTATGTCTCGAGGAGTGTCTAGTGGCTCCTCTAATCGGGGTATTCTCAATAGGATCCCCATGCATAGAATTATCCCCTCTAATACTCGTCGAATGACATTCGAGAGGATTCTATGGTTGAGGGTTCTACACATCTTGTTGTGCATTAGGTGGAGCTTCGACCTTGACCTCGGGTCTATGCCTAGATCGGCCTCTCCATGTTTGCACCATGATATTATATTATCTCGTATGTAAATTTTAAGGCAAACAAAGTAAACAATGATGATTATCTCTTTTAAATTTTTATTTGTGAGCCCTAAACTATTTGGTGTGTTTTAAGATTTGTTGTATCAAAAAGTAACTCTCATCATGTTTTCAATAAGTTGATGATATACTCAATTGTTTAAGGGTTTTCACCTATATACTCATAGCTCGACAACCGGAAATGAAAGTCATGGTCATGTAAACCCCCAAAATGTGGAGATGAAACCCACACTCAGGCAGGGAGCATAGGTCCTCCCGATCCTCACCCTGTTCACCCGTGCACAGTGATACACCCCTCCGAAGAGGAATGCATGCTATTTTGCATGGGCTATGATGGCATCTTGGATCTGGTATTGGTCTAGTAACAAAAGGATCGAGGGAGTTGGGCCAATGGATGGAAATCACTACCACCATCGTTGAACCCTACTAGTGGTTGGATGTGACTTCCAACTCACTAGCATTTACAATGTGTCATGGTGTGTGTGGTTCTTTTTACTTTGCATGAAAATAAAATGCATAAAACAACATTCACATGATTTTCCCTACATGCTTTTCAAAAGAACGTTTGATTTTAAGAGAATGCATGACTATGCTAGATGATTTTTTAGAGAATGCAATTATCTATGAAGAAAATGGCCACTGATTGGGCCTCATACATGCAAACTCTAAACATAGAATGGCCTAGACCACTGGAGACTAGGGTGGACTGCAATCAGAGATCCACTATTCCTAGCAATGGCTAGTAGAAAACTAAAAATGAACTAGGATTTTCCCATTTCTACCTTTCATTAAGTTTTCTAATTAATCTAACATTTTTGCATTCTAGAAAATAAAAACATAGACAGATAGAAAAAACATAGTAAAATGAAGCCTACCTCAGATCCAAGTCTGATGAAGTTTTGGATGCCTATTGTATGTTCTATTCTCTGCTGACCGCGTCTCTCAGGCGTGACTGCAACTGTTGCCCATGGCTCTATGGTGCGGTGACAACTGTTAACCATGGTTGTCAACCATGGCTAAGGCCTATCATCACAAAACATAGTAAGTTAGTATTCTATGGCATAAAATGTGGAGTTCCATCATGATCACCTTCTGTAGCAATCTAGGATGCATACACCTAAGCTAATAATAATTGAAAATCACACAAAGCATAAAAGAAATAGATGAATTTGCAAATAACCACAAAGAAGGGCTTCTTTTATTAAATTTCCAATGAAACTCGATTACAAATCCATCCCTCTTAGGGATACCCAATGTGATACAATTATTACAATCATAGAAAATCCCCATGCAAGGGTAGGTGTAATTCGTAGGCTTCCTAGGTTGACACGAACTGCTCCAAGGCAAATGTAGCCTTCTTCTCCATGATTAGAGGTATTTGTTGCTTTGAATGGCAAGACCCTATTAACCCTACATTCAAGAAACAACAAGAAGCAATTAAAAGCAAAGGAGGCCTCTCTTAATGAGGCTTTTAGAGGAATATTGCATATAACATGTCATGAAAGCTTGAAATCAAGAAAATGTATAAAGCATAGTAATCTACACTAAACATGATAATTGACCATCAAGAAATATAAAGGAAACATAGATCAATCCATCTAATGTCCTAATTAAACAATTGGAAGCATGAAAACATAAGAAATAGCCATAACTAATCTAGCTACCAAATGACAAGAAATGAAGGAAATAAGTCTTAAATCCCTATTTCTACCACACAATTATCTCTAATAAAACAAATCTAGATTAAATGCATATAATCTACTACAAATAAAATATAAACTACTACTAAAACCAAGGGAAAAGGAAATTAAACCTTGACCGTGGGTCTGTGAAGCGGTTGGCACTGTTAGCCATGGTTGAGCCATGATTGAGCTATGAATGTCCTTGCTCTCAAATGTCGGTCTTAGATCTCCAATTCCCCTTGATGAATTGATGATCAAGGGTCGCCATGATGTCCTCTGATAGATTTGGTGGTTGAATTGCTCATATTGGTGATGGAATGGGCTCAATTGAGTTTCTTGATTCCTCCTAGCCCTCCATAGCCTTCTTGGTTCCAAGTGCCATGTGATCTCCAATTAGGCAGCAAAAGTATTCCTCTCAATGGATACAAGTGAGTATACAATTTGATAGGGCTTCGCTGCTCTTCAACTCGAGATTCTTCCAAAATTCTCCCCAATTTGGAGGGGGTTTATATAGCACATGGGAAGGCCATGTCTTAGCTTCATGGAGAAGCCAAGATCAAGAAGGGACAACTAGGGCAGTTGGATGGAAACTTCTAGAACTTTTTACCCTCTAACTGCTTGGATCTTCAACCAATTGGCCATTGTAACCGATTTTGGGTCGGTCAAGGTCCAACTAATTTTGAAGGCTAGCCATGGCTCTGAGGCATGGTCAGCTCTATTAACCATGGGTGTCAGCCATGACCAACACTGATTAGGCCAAAATGCCTAAATGAGTGGTTAGAACCACTGCTTCACCTTGGAATCTATCCAAGATCTTTCATATGGTCTTCTAGCATGTCCCATATGAGTAGTCGCCTCGACATGACGTATTTTAGGTGTCTATAGAACCAACTCCCCTATGTATCAAAAAATAAATAAATAATAATTTTACAATATAATAATATTATTAATAATAAAGCATTATTACAATTATTATCATCATCATTATAATAATGATAATGATAATAATATTTTTGTGTGAATATATACATTTTGAGTTCCCAACACCAAGTTATACATATAATAGAAAATTAATATAAGAGATAGAGCTAATTATAATCAAAGTAAACCTAATATCTAAGATATATATAAAAATCTAAGTGTATTGTTAGATGCTAGAACCTTAAACCCTTAAATTAAAAATAAATAAATAAAATGCTAATAAGCCTTAAGTTAAGTATATATATAATGATTAATAAAATCCTTTAGCACCAACTTACTAAAAATACCCACAATAAATGTTGAAAATAAAAATTAGATCTTTTTTATTTTAAGGTGGAGGGAGCGGACATAGAATGGGGATGGTGGAGGGATAGTGGAGAGGGCCTATTTAACCTTTTCTATATATGAATATTGGATTTATAATTTTATGTTATATGATGGATAAGGAATTTCCAAGATGAATTGAGATTAAATCCATCTTCTCTATTCATATAAAAAGGTTAAACTTAACCTTAAATACAACTATAAAGGATTTTCTCACTCTTTATTATAAGATGCATATGTTGTCTTGAAACATTAAGCAAAAAATCCTATTGCACAATGGATCCAAAAGAATTTAAAAAAAATAAAAATTTCTTGTTTCACATATATCTAAATTCTAATCCAACATCAATTAGTATTGATCCTAACTCAATGTCCTTTATCAATCCTAGTCATAGTATCAATCCATTCTTTATTTTTGCCCCACTAGCTTCCCAATAAATTACTAGTCAAACAAACTTCCTAATCTTAGGAGTATTTGGGACCTCCCATTTTGTATCAATTTTAGTATATTTTCCTTAGGTTCCCCAATCATAACCCCGAGCACATCAATATGAATTACCTTTTTCATAATCTATTCCATAATTTATTTTCCAAAATATTTATTTTTTTTATTTGCCAAATACCAACCCTACCTCACCATAGCTTCTAACAACTCAACTTAAGTAATTAAAATAATATATGGATATTATATAAGGTCCATCAAATTAAATATACTCATATAATGACATTTGAACTAGACCTTAGATCCCCTTGTTTTCAATAGGCCCATATCCCTAATTTTGAAGCTCCAAATTTTTAAATATATAAGGGGAATAAATGTACAATCAATCATATTAGGATATTTAGAAATGCTTGTAGTGACATCACCTATATGAAACATTGCTTTTAATTTTTTTTCTAAAATATTAAGTGATCCATACCTAGAATTGTATTATCAAACACCTAAGCATTCCCTGAAACACTTCAAAGATCTAGTTAAAATATATGTGAAATAGTTCTCAGTATATATTGAGTACATATTCACTATCATTGACATGTTCCAACTTAACTAGTTCAAATATGAAAGCAACACCAACTTTCTAGAAATATGGAGGACCTTGGTCAAAATGTTACAATATGTACCCCTCTCAAAATACCTACTTCACATCTTGATCTATAACCTACATCAATAGTTAACCTTCTACTTAAAAACATCTAATATGTCTTCTTTTGGAGAAATAATAAACATTATCAAAAGAATAGAGATTGCTCTTTTAAAACAATGGCAATTAAAAAATAAAACAATAAAGGAAGAATATAAGTCTTCTTCCTCTTCAAACAAAAAATGGCAATACAAGAACAAGAATGTAATTAGTGATGTGGTTACTAATTCTCATAATAAGACCAATAATTTTAATTGTGCCAAAATATATAAAATATTATCCTTGGTAAATCAACACAACAAAATAAAAAAAGAAAGTACACTAGACTAGATGAACCTTTTTCATTGTTTTATAATAGCTCCTCAAATCCAAAATACTAGAGTTTATTGTTACTAAACTTGTTGAACCAAAAAGAAAAATGGCTCATTGGTTTAATCTAAAGGGTACTATGTCTTTCACCAAGTCAATTCCTATCCAACCAATAGTTGTATAAGCCTTAAAAAACTGGTCAAAGACTTTATTGATAATGACTAGACTATTGTTAATGGCTTTAAAACACAATCATCATCCAACTTAGATTTGGGTATCTTCTAGAACCTATTGTCCAATCATATTAACCAAAATCAACAAAAATGCAATAAATAATATCAATTATAGTGAGGTACCCCCTCCCAATAAAGGGGTGGTGGGTATCATTAATTCATCATAATTCATCAATCATGTCTCTCACATTTGTGTTTCTACCCAATAATAGAAAATAAACCTTCCAACTAACCCACGGTTAACTAGTTACTAACAAGGTCATCTTTGATTATTCGATAAACTAAACAATCCTCAATTAGTCAATTGTAAATACCTTCTTTATTTATTTAGTTACACCTAAAGGCTAAGATAAAGGGTGTTTATAACTTGTTGCAACAACTCAAGAACATCCCAACTAAGATTTTCACATCTTGCTCTTCTTAAACTTCTCCCACTTATCATAATATCATCATTAGAGTTTTTATTTAATGTATAGTTCATTAAAAGTTAAATCCTAATTGGTTCACTTTGATTGTTAGTTCAATTAGAACAATCCATACCAATATCTATTTCTACAAGGATGATACCCCTCAAGATTCTTCAATGGGTGATCCTATTTTAAAATTACTAGCCAAATCGATGAAAAATTTATGAAATGAATATTTTCTAAATTTATGTAGCCTAAAATTCATCAATCATTTTGGTTTGACCAAGAACAATCTTGAATCTAACGTAATAATTCAAACCTTTGATAACGGATAACTTGAGGCTAGTGGTACTATAGTATTACCCCTCAAAGTAAGGCCTAGAATGCTAAACATTCTATTCTATATCATGCCTTGTGATCTATCATACAATATTCTTTTAATAATACCTTGGATACATGAGTTCAATTCATTTTCTCTAACCTTTATCAATGTCTAAAATATAATTAGAAAGGACAAACCTGTAATATCCTTATTGATCTAGATCCCTTTGAATGCTACAAAGTAATTGAAGTCAAAAATCAAAAGTTCAAACTTTGTCCTCATCTAATCAAAACAAATGATATTTTAATATCAAATATAATTAATCCTTCAAATCCATCTTTTTAATCTCAAATAACTAATGCATTGAATTCACTATATATCTCTAAAGATCTTAATAAGAAAAATAAAATTGTAATTACAATAGATGATAAACAAAGTTAAGGTATAATCATAATTAGTAATAATCAAAATGCAACTACTATAAATAATCAATATCAAATTTTATGACAAGTGGACTTAACAAAGCTCTCTCCTCCCCTTGGTCATAAGGGTTACTTCTAGTAACAAATGAAAGTTAGTGAAAAGAGGAAGTTTTTTTTTTAATTACATTGGTACTACCAATAAAAAGTAGATTAATGGAAGTATTCACTATCACCCCAATAGTAATGCATGCCATACTATTTATTGAATGTTTATCCCATACCAAAGCAAATTTTAGTCACTGTGGGATACCAAAGCAAAGGATTAGGCTTACATGAATAGGCATTAAGGATCGATTACAAATTAAAGTCTATCTAGGGAATTATGGGATAGGATTCATTTCTAATCATAATAAAATATATCCTTAATCCTCCTCTGATGAGGAAGAAACACTTGAATTTCAAGACCATTGTGATCAAGCTTCTCTAGACATCACTATCTCTTTAAATGGGCTTTATTAAAATGATGAGTATTTTGACATCTCATATCTCATTCCTCTTAACATCCATGACCTTCAATTTATTTACCATTTTAGGGTGAATTACCTAAAATTGGAATATCAAGAATTGGTTGTTTATGAAGTATATTACAATTGAGAAGACATAGATATTGATTATTTTTTAATAACCCAATCAAGTCATTAAATTTATCTTAACCAAAATTAATTTTATTTTAGGGGACTTTTCCCTCAAATTTCTAATTTAGTCATATCACAAGGTCTATATAGCAATCAACACCTAATGGATTCTATAGACTTGAAAATTTTGGAAATCCTTCCATATTTTTCTCAATTAGAGAATAAGTATCATATCCTAATAGAAGAAACCATAGATGTCAATATTAGAACTCCAGATAAGCCCTAAATCCGTAAACTAAGGAAGGTCTTTACCATGTAAGAGCATGATCAATACACCAGGTTATTAATGGAATTTAAAATTATTATTGCTTAGTCATATATTGATATACTAGGTTTAGACCCATCCTTAGTATTCCATCATCTAGTTGTTATCCCTAGGGAAAATCCTATAAAATAGAAACTATAGAAAATGCACCCTGAATTTGCTCTTCTTGTTAAATAAGAGTTGCAAAAGCTTATTGATATTGGATTTAGCAAACCCATGGACTATTTTGAATGTATTTTCAATATTGTCCTAATTTCCAAGAAAACTAAGAGCATCATAATATGCATGGAATTTTGGGACATCAATAAAGCTTATCCCAATAATGAACTTCCCTTTCCTATATCAACATGATTGTTGATTTTATTGTTGGTTATATGATGTTTTCCTTAATGTATGGTTTCTTATGATATAATCAAATTAGAATTACTCCTAAGGACCAACACAAATTAGTCTTTAAAACCTCATTGGGAACCTTTTGCTACCAAGTAACACCCTTTGGGCTAAAGAATGTAGAAGTAACCTATTAGCAAGCAATGACATACATATTTCATGATTTAATGCATGACATTGTGGAGGATTATATTGATGATGTTCTTCATTAATTGTTCAAATATGAAGATCATATTTGATACCTTTAATATATTTTTGAAAGGCTAAGGGAGTACAAAGTGTGCCTTAAGATTCAAAAGTGCATATTTAAGGTGATATCATGAAATGTTCTAGGATTTATCATATCTTGTAGAGGAATAGAGGTTGATTCTAATAAAAAATTTCCTATCATCAATATGTCACCCCCTCAAACATTGACATAACTTTGTAGCCTTCAAGGTAAAATCCAATCCATTAGAAGCTTATCTCTCAAATTGCTAATAAATGAAAACCTTTAACCAAGCTTTTAAGAAAGGATGCAATATTCAAATAGGAATATGAATGTCAAGATGCATTTGATGTTATAATATCTTACCATTTGTCACCTCCAATTCTTATCCCATCTAATATTATCAAATCATTGTTGTTTTACATGGTTGTAATTTATTATGCTTTAGGGGATATGTTGGCTCAATATAATGACCAACATAAAGAAATGGATTTATTTTATATTAGTTGAACTCTAGTCAATTATGATATCAAATATAGCCCTCTAGAAAAGCTTTGTCTAGTTGTATTGTTTTTTTCCTAAAAACTTAGATATTATATGCTAATCCATAAGTCTTTTATTATTTCAAGAGTAGATCCATTATGGTATCTCATCTCCAAACCATATCTTTCAAGGAGAATAGCTCTATGGATCATTGTGCTTGGTGAATTTTATTTATAGTTTAATAGTTAGAAATATATGAAATATAAGGTAATTACTTATCAAATAGTAGATGCACCTTTAGAATTGATCCATACCTTACTAGTAGATTTCCCTAATGAATATTTAACATTATCTCTAAATATTAAAAGGCAAATTTTTTGGCCTTATACTTCAATGGTAGGTAATGCATCAAAAGAGTGGAGGTAAGAACTATCTTTGTAATTCCTCAACAAAAAATCATCCCTTTATCCTTTAAGCTCAAGTGTTCTTGTACCAACAATATAGCATGATGTAAAGACCTTAACTTAAGGACTTCATGTTGTTAAAGCCCTCAATTTCACTATACTTTCTATCTGTGGAGGATCCCAACTAATAGTCAATCAGATCAATGGTATTTATCAAAATAAGAATGACAAGTTAAATCCTTATAATAAAATTACTAACAAAATAATGGCCACTTTTGGTAAAGTCACAATTGATGCCATCCCTAGTTCTAACAACTATCATGCAGATGTTATGGATTGTGTAGTATCAGTTATCCCATTAGAGTATAATGATGGACAACCTAAAATTGCCATATAGAAAATTAGATAACCCTCAACCATAGAAATAATTTTAACTCCCGTGGAGGTATTTAATATTAAATCCACTCCATAATATAGTACTTGGTATAAGGGCATCTATGAGTGTCTCAAAGATAGAACTTTGCTAGAAGTTTTAAATTGAAATGGTTGAAATAACCTTAATAAAATGGCTTGTAGTCATGTCATCATTAGTTATATTTTATATCACTCCATACTTGATTGTATCCTACTTACATTTCTATGTTGGGACTGAATAAAAGACACTAATTGTATTGATGAAATATTTTATAATATATAGGGATCAAGCCAATGAGTGAGATTTGACAAGTGTTATAATCTCCACTCCAAGTGTCATGCAGAAGACAAGAACTCAAAGTAGATAACTCCAACTGCAAGGTATAAGACAAGTGTAAAAATGAAGGCATAGTACACATTATAATATTTTAGCATTCCCCCTTAATGTGCACTATCCTAACTATAGAGAAAAAATAAGTCAACATTAGATAACATCCCCCCATAATGTTGACTTCTATTACATACATAGAGCAATTTTTTAAACTGAAAAAACTTGTCTAGCCCAAGTGACTTGGTGAAGATGTCAGCCACTTGATATTGAGTTGGTACATACTCCATGTGTATAATGTCTTGTTAGACCATTTATTTGATGAATTTATGATGGATATCAATGTGCTTTGTTCTGGCATGGAATACTGGATTCTTGGTCATCTTAATAGTACTTTGATTATCACGATCTATATAAGTTGTACCATATATGAGTAGCCCAATATCCTTAAGTAATTACCTCAACCAAATGTCCTCCTTAGTTGCCTCAACTGATGCTCTATATTCAACCTCTGCTGAAGATAATGAAACTATATTTTGCTTATTGGTGCTCATGAAATAGAGCCCTGACCCAACTAAAAATAATAATCTAATGTGGATCTTCTAGTTTCAGGACAACTAGCCCAATCTAAATTTGTGTACCCAATCAAATAAAAATCATCACATGACATGTACATAAGGCCATGATGAGGAGTGGCCTTGAGGAATATCAAAATCCTCTTAGCTGCTATCGAATGGCTCTTTTTAGGATCCTACATGAATTTGGAAAAAAGACCAACTAAATATGAAATATCTGGTCTAGTTGAAGTTAAGTAGATCAAACTTCCAAATAGCTGCTTATAAAGGGTGCCATCAACCCTTTCTTCATTATCACTATTAACCAATTTCAACCTGGTTTCCATGGGAGTGAGGGAGGGCTTACACTCCTCAATGCAAAACCTATCCAAGATATACTGAATGTACTTAGCTTGTGAGACAAATATCTTACCAGGCTATTGTCATACCTCTATGCCTAAGCAATAGTGGAGGAGGCCTAAGTTTTTCATCTCAAAAGTTTTACATAAGTTCCTTGAACAATTTTATTCCATCTGTGTCATCACCTGTAATGAGAAGATCATCCACATACAATGTGACCAAAATAATGTGATTATTCCAATGTTTCACATAGATAGTAGATCCTACTACAGATCTAGTGAAACCAAGGTTGATGAAATAAGAGTCAATTTTTGCATAGCAAGCTCGGGGTGCTTGCTTCAACCTATATAGAGATTTCTTCAATCTAAGGAATTTATTTTCTTGGCCTTCAACTATGTACCCTACCCTGGTGCTTGGTTCACATACACTTCCTCCTTCAAGTAACCATTGAGAAATGTACTTTTGACATCCATATGATATATAGGCCAATGTTTTTGAGCTACTAACTATGTGGATTGTAGTTATCTTTGCCACAGGAGCAAAAGTATCCTCATAATCAATTACTTATTTTTTCTTATATCCTTAAGCTACTACGCGAGCCTTGTAGTGATCTAGTGAGCCATCTAATTTATACTTTGCCTTGTACATCCATTTTATGCCAATGGTATATTTACCTTGGGGTAAATCAACTAACTCCCAAGTGTGATTCCTTTCAATGGAATTCAATTCTTATTGCATGGCAAGAACCCATTTAGGATCACCAAGTGCTTCTTTTATATTAGAAGTTTCAGGTTGGCTAAGGACTTTGACCATGAGAGCATGACACTTGGAGTGGAGATTATGATACTTGTCAAATCTCACTCATAGGCTTGATGCCTATATATTGTATGAGCATGTTTCCAAGAGGATTATTTTATCTAGGGATGTTACCTTTCATGAGTATCCCCCATATAATCCTCCTCCTATGGCCCCCACTTTTGAATTAAAAAATGAAATAGTTGCTCCCTTGATACCTACAATATCATCTAGTCCTTCCTCTTCACTCATAAATCAAGAATTTCCTCCACATGAAGAACTCCCCACAAATGATCCATCTCCTCCTACTCCTCCATCTAATGATCAAGCCACATCATCCAATCCTTTACCTAAGTGGGTTCAAGCCACCATAGATGAATCCCAAAGTTATTTTCCCACTTATACAAGTAAAAGACCTTCAACCCTAGGATTCTAGACCATGCTAAATCAAAAGACAATCTAGAAATCCCATGATAAGTCTTTTAGGGGTATTTTAGTGGTGTTTTCATTGCCATGAAACTTCTCTGAATAGGATATTATTGATATTTATTGGAAAATTACATATCTAATTATTTAAAAGATGTGATAACCATCAAAAATATGACAATCTTATCCTTTCTCCATCCCAAGCCTTAGAATACATTTCCTCACCTTGGCCATTTTCCATATGGGGATTAGATACTATTGGTAGAATCAATCCCATATTTTTTTATGGACTAGGTTCATTACTACCATAACTAAATACTTTAACAAGTGGATTTAGGCTATGCCTTTTACCTCAATAAGTGGAATCCAAGTTTCTAAGTTTATCCAAAATCAAATAATTTTGCCATTGTGGCATCCCCTTAGTGATTATATCCATTAATGATACCCCATCTAAAAATAAATATGTCCAAAAGGTTTACACAAAGTATCATATATAGCAGAAATGATCTAGACCATATTACCCTTAAGATAATGGTTAAGTTGAATGGTTCTTTAAAACCCTTATCAAGATCCTTATGTAGCTCATCAATAAGACTAGACAAGATTGGTATATTTAACTCTACCCAACCCTTTGGGCCTATCACACTAATTTTATAATCCCAATTGACACAACACCTTATGCCTTGGTATATGGTACCCAGGCTTTCTCTTTGAGCTTGAGGTATCGTTCTCATTAATTATTTCGTAAGGTGCATATGTAGGTTGTGAATATCATATTACCTTAGTCAATTAGAGTTGCATGATGAAAAGTAGATATATGACCTTATAATATTTATGAGTCTACCAACAAAGGCTTAAATAATCTAGTAGAAAAATGATAAGACCTCTATCCTTTGAAGTTTATGATTTGGTTCTTAAAAAAACCCAAAATAATACCAATTCTAATATTGATCTCAAATGCAATTTTGATCCCACTTGGCTAGGTCCATACATAATAACCACTAAGTATGATTCAAGCACATATCATCCTGCCATACTTGAATGCTAAGAACTTAATGGGCCCATGAATAACCTATGAATATCATTTAATTAAATAGATATTATACCTAAAAACCAACTCATATCTATATTGATCACTTGCATTTTATTGCTTTTTGTTTGTTGTTTTCTTACAATCATCTATTTGTGATTCAACTACTTGGTTTCTTACATATTGACTACTTGTACATGCTTGCATTAGCAATCTAAATCATATCAACAATAACAACATTTTTTCTACTATAAATATTATATGGTTATTTAATATTTTATGTATTATTTGATCCATTTGGATTAATTTTTCTCTTTTGGGATTGTATTCCTGCAATTATAATAGGGGATCCACAAGGATATGCATAGGATGATCCTAGCTATATTTAGTTATTTTATATTTCTAGGTAACTGATGTGAGGTGATCCTATCTTAAATGTTGTTATTGTATGTGTAAGGACAAGCATATCATGAGATATAACTCAAAAAGTATAACTTGCTTGCAATTATGTGTTTATTCATGAGGATATATGCCTTCTAGTCATGAGTGGATATTTTAAATAGAATCTATATTTCTCATACAAATCTTCTTTATACATTAATTTATCAACAATCCTTTTAGACTTTGCATGTTTATTATCCTCATGGCCTTGTATCTAAGAAAAAAACATGGGACTTGTTTTATTCTTTCCTTTAGTATAAGGTGTCAAGAATTGCAAGTAAGCAAATCAATCATTAAAGCATCCTTCTTCTTCCAATAACATCCTAAGTATATCAGGAATATTGATTTTCATCTAAGAGGTATAAATAAGTTAAAATATTCTCCACTTATGTCCAAATAACTCATCTTCATGGGCATGAGGATCTCTCTAATCTTCTCTTCTTGTATCAATATCTAGTACTCATTTGTCAAGCTAATTTGCACCTAAATGTAGATATATAACAATCAAATCCCTATTTTGGGATAAGTTTTCATCACTAACAAATTTTAAGTCTCTTATCATTTTTTATCTCAAACTTTCATATATCTCTCATCTTCACTCATTAGCAAAGGATAATTCTAGTTAATATTAGCTAATTTTTCATTTTTCTGGGAATATAATGATAGTGGGTCTACAACAGTTTTAATCTCAAATCCTTAATTTTAATATCTTCTATTTGAATTCTCTTATCCTAGTAGATACTTTTTATCAAACATTTGTTCTTCATATCATACTTATCAAGCCTAACAATCTAGCTTCCTTGGACCTAAGATAGAGAAATGAGCTAGAAATATCTTCACTTACATTCAAGAAATTTATATTTCTAAGCATAAGAGTCATCTAATCCTATATTCCAATATTCCTTATTCATTGATCCTTCATTTCACTCATTAGCAAAGTATTATTCTAGTTAGGTTTAGTTCTTTTCCATTTCTCTAGGAATTCGATGTTAATGGGCCTATATCATCATCGTATCCTTTATACCCATTAACCTCATTTACTTGTATTTAAAAGAAGGAAAAGATGTATTTTTTGTTAGATTCAATTCATCAGGGTTAGTAGGCCTCAAAATTATTGATCTTATTACATTAGACTATTCAATTGCCCTAAATATCCATCCATGATTGCGTGATGAATATTATGAGATTTTTAGGTGCTAATGGTGGTACACTTCCATCACCATTTCTCATCATATGATGTTAACACATGATTATCCATATTAAAACCTATATAATATTATTTTTATTATGTATATTAGAAGGAGTTGATAATGTCAATTGAATCTTGAAATTATACCATTTATTACTTTTGTACTCATGTAATATATTGGATGGCCTCAATAGGATATTTTTTTATGCCTGTATAGAATCATCAAAACTATTCCTAAACACACATAAACATGGGGATAATGTATTCCTTTTGGTAGAGGTGCCAATACTTTTGACTTCTAGTTGCATTACTAGTTGTGAAAGCACCATACTTTTATAATAGCACTGCAGGAAAAAGTTCCATATTAGCTTAAAGCTCTATCACTAGAACTATTGTGTTAAAAAAATGCTACATAGTAGCACTGGCACATAGTAGAAGCACCATTTTTTGGGTCCCAAATTTGACTATCATTTTTGGGTACTATACTTGAGGTCATTCTTTCCCTTGTGTTGTTTGTGATCTCACTTAGTCACTGTTATGTGTTGGTCTAACGTACTAAACCATCAACAATTAGGATAAAATAGCATGCATACATATCCTTTCTTGTGATCACAAATGGTAAAAATGATTTTGTTTTTATCCCTCAACATCCAATTTACCCTAGCCCTCTCAATCATCTTTCATCAAAAATTCACCTTTCTCTCATCACTCTACTCATGCATACTAGTCAGGTCACATGTACTTGTTCAACCTAAAATTTTTCTCAAAGACACAAGGGGACACACATAGGAATATCAAAAATTAATATCATCATAAAAATAAATTTTGCATTCGAAACAAACAAACAATTCTTAAAAGTTATCAACCAATTTGTAACATAAAAATAAATCAACAAGCAAAGAACTCATCACAAAATTGAGGCATGTTGGCTAGTTTAATACTTTCATCACACATTAAAAAGGGATAAATATATACATCAAATTTTTAGCAATCAATATATAATATAATTAAAGCAACCTTTAGTTCATCAAAGTCATCAAAAATCATAAGTAAAACATCAAGTTAAAATTGATCAAAAATGAGTTTAATTATCCCACAAAAAAGTGTTGCTCTATACACTTTAGCAACATAGAACTTTTGTTGTATAGTCCAACACTATTGTTCAAAATTTGAATGTAACCTCTTCCTACCCATCTAGCCTATTGACCTTCTCTTTCATACTAGCATCAGGTCAATTTTAGCATTGTAGTATTTTTTAGTCTATCACTATTAACAAATTAGAAGCAAAAAAATAGGTAGCTAGCTAATGTCAGTTGCTTATAATCATGATCCTCTATCTCCATCTATAAAGCATGATTAATGTCATCAAATTCCATGACTAGGACTAATACCTAGTCAGCCACCATATAAAATCTATTAACTGCCAATCATGAAATCAAACTATAGCTAAGGCTTGGTCATTTATCTTATAACCACTAATCAATCATATAGTTATCAACTTCCAATCATGCAATTATATCCAATCAATTGGTAATGGATCTATCCATCGATAGATTATCTAATGTAGCATCTAACTCACTCATGAAATAATAAGATTAGTCCTCTTGAGGCACCAAAAAAAATGAGAAGATTCCATGTCATAATGTTGTCAAATTTTAATTGTTTCCATGAAATTTTGAGGAATCTTGTTGAGGCTATACCAAAGTTACTAGATCAACATCAAGAAGCCATTTAAAATTACCGTTCAAGGGGTAAAGATATTCTACCATGTTGATAAGTTTTGGATCAAGATTTTATTTTGCAAAAGTTGCAAGCAATAGGGCTAGAGTGCAAGTGTATTATCACCAATGTCATAGCACTATTATTAGTGTTGTCTTTGCTTAAATACTTCTACATATTTGATCCAAAAACTCAAATATTTTAAGCATTTCTAAAGGTTTAAATATAATTTTTATCTTACTAAACATGGGCTTGATTGAGGTAGGCTCCTAAACACCTAATCGGTCTTTGAGTTTACTTATGTGAAATTTTTCTTATGTGGAGTGGTAGTCAAAGGGTGATAGAGTAAATTCAAGGCATTCATTTATTTGACATCAACGCAAATGGATCTTTGTTCAATTCGTTATTCTATTTATTTATTTTATTGTAGTAAATTATATATATTTTCATTGCTATTTTGTCTTGTTTTTTTATCCTAATTACATCCATAAAACCTAATGCAAAAGTATCATTTTTCGAACACTTTTAAAAGCACTATAACACTCTTGTTAACACTATTACACTTTTGTCTATTCTATGGCAAAGATGTATTTATCATGGGTCAACTTGTTTTAGTTATATTAAGCAGATTAACATTTAGCTTATTTAATGAGAACATTTAGATTATTTAATAAGAACAATTATTGGCCTTAGTTAGGGTTGCATTTTCAAGAAATCAAACATGTGAATTAGGCATTTATATGTTGCATAACCTCTTAAACACTTTCTCAAAAGATAAGAAAATATCTTTTTATTTTTTATTCACATTAAAAACAAATTGCATGTAGTATGGAAAAAAAATTTCTTGCATATTACATATTTTTATATTCCTAAAGTTAATTAGTTTTTTCCTTTTGAATTTACCTTAAAAAAATAAAAGTATGAAGAAATCTAGAAAGAAAACTCAAGTTGTGTTCTTCAATTAATCCATCAAATGTAAGCATTTCCCTTTAAATCAATATGTCTCCCATCTCTTGAAATTAAAAGAGGATTCTTGGCATGCCTACAATAGCTCGTATACAAACACTCGTAGAAATCCTCCTTCCGACACCACACTTAAGAATAATAAATAAATATATTTTATTCATACTTCCGTCAAACATCATACATGTAGTCACAATGTTAATGCATGAAAAGCTCACTTATGAGCAAGCTTTCTTATAAAGTCAAGTTCAAAAATGACTTTAAAATAAAAATAATAATAATAATGTTTATAATTTTTTAAACTTATCAAGAATTTTGTTTATAAGGAGTTTAGATATGAGTTCAAGTATTCACCATTATAGGGTCAAATACTCATCATCTACACATATAAGATAATGTAAGGTTTTTACCGTTGTTGAGATTTAGGCACTATTTTTTATATGTATAAACCACTTAACTTAACACAATAGATAATTATTATTATTATTTAATTTAGTTAGTATGAAAAACTTTTATAACCAAAAATATTATTATTTTTTTTGTTAGCATGAGAAACCCCACCTTAGGTTGGGCATCCCCATCCCACCATGACCTCTCATAAGCAGGAGAGCTAAGTTTTTCAATAGAAAATTTAACACATAGCACACACTTCCGTTTAAACATTGAACCTCCCCAAAAATAACCAAACCCCAGACTATTGTGTTATTCCAAAATATTTTTGTACAATTATTTTTATTTGTATTCAAATAAAAATAATAAATTTAATATTCATTTGACACTATTAAAAAAAATAAAAGTATATATAATCTTTATAATATATTAAGATTTTCCTTATACATATCTTTCTAATACTACTAGATTAAGATTTTGATATAATAATATAATTATTTCAAAGATACCATACATTAAGTGGTATCACCATAGTCCATTTCCTTAACTACTTTTTTATGACATTATATTTGCATATAAATTATGCATGGTTTAATTTAAATGTTGATGTGAGTATGTTCTAAAGCCAACACTCATGGATTTGCATATATTTCAAAGAAATATAGGCTTCTAGCGAAAAAAAGTATAACAAAGCACTTTTTGGTCATTTTGAAAATGTATTATAAATTTACATTAAAATTATTTAATATAATTTTTTTTTTTTATTTGGTTATTGTGAGAAATCTTTATAATCAAAGCAAGCATAGGGTTAGTCTCCTCTCAATTATTATTCTTCCTAAAATTAAAAGCTATACTTGTCAATAAGAAAATTAATACAAAGCCACCCCACACACCCACTCCCTCACACTCACCCACGCCCAATGGCTCATGGATTTGCATATATTTCAAAAAAATATAGGCTTCTAGCGGGAAAAAAAAATATAACCATATTGTGAAAAATCTTTATGACCAAAGTATAGGGTTAGTCTCCTCTCAACCATTATTCTTCCTAAAGTTAAAGAGCTATATTTATCAATAGAAAATTTAATACAAAGCCACCCCACACACCCACTCCCTCACACACTCACCCATGCCGAGTGGTTTGAACCTTGAACCTCCCGAAAAAGAGCTATACTTATCAATAGGAAATTTAATAACAAAGCCACCCCACACACCCACTCCCTCACACACTCACCCATGCCGAGTGGTTTGAACCTTGAACCTCCCGAAAAAGAGCCAAAAGCCATACCATTGCAGTGCAAGCCAGATACAATAATAATTTTATTTTTTTAAGTTTGGAGTTTGTTCAATAATTAACATTTAAAAACCACAAAAAAAAATAATTAACATTTAAAATGTTTTTATCAAAATAAGGAAACCACAATTTCAATCTTTCAAAACTTATAATACCAAAAAAAAACCTGAGGCACGGTCTCTACCATTCCAATCTTTCAAACCTCTAATACCAAAAAGCCTGATGCACCAATACTTATCCATTTTTTTAGTTTATAAAAAAATATATATTATTTTAAACATTTAAAATTATGATCGCAATCAACATTGCTATTGTTAGATTGCGTATTTACCTAAAAGAGTTGAAAAGTGGATCCCGCACGAGTATCACTCTCACACCTCGTTAGAGAATATCATTTTAAAATGTTAAGGGCATTTTCAATCACATTAGAATAATTGGAATGTCCTTATTCACTTATATTGTTGTTTGTGACATGGTCAAACTATAATTGTACCCATTATGTTATGAAAAGAAAATCTTTTACATAAATTTTAGATGCCATTTAATACATCAAAGTCTTCTTCTCTTTTAAATATTCTTATAAGAATATAAGATTAAGTAGAACATGATCAAAATTAAAAGATTTGATTTTTTTTATGTTTTTTTTTCATTGATATGATATAAAGTTTAAAATTATTATTATAAAATAATGAAATAAGTATATTTGTTAGAATAATTATGGATGATTTTCTAATAAAATGAATATATTTATAAAGGTGAATTATTCAAGCACATTTTATATGTCATATAGGTAGTTATTATAAAATATATCCATCATTTCTAAGAGGGACACTATAATGGTAAAAGGTATTTAGGCTTTCTTAGTAGAGACCCACAATTCACAGGAAGAGTGATGCCTCCAATATACCTCAAATTTTTCAACCTATTCAAAACTAAAATAAAATATACCCATCAACATTCACCATGTTTGATTGTGCTTTACTGAACTAGAGTATAGGGCAGGAAACATGTTTGGTTGTGCTTTACTAAACTAGATTATAGACAGGAGTTTTAAGTGAAAGTTACTTTACAATATCATTTATATCATATTAAAATAACATTAAAAGAAGAGCTAAATAATTTTTAATGTATGTCCCATTATAGGTCATATAAAAGGAATATTGTTAATCTAATATATGATTATTTTAATTATGCTCAAAAGTATAATGTACAACCCTACTCTTTTCAAGATTCAAGTATTAGACCTCTATTTAGAATTCAAAATTCACCACCATTGAAAATTTGTTGATATTTTAATTAATATGTCATGTAATATTTTTTTATTTTAATTATGATAACAATGTATATGTTTGATATGTTCTTTTAATTTGTCCTTTACATATTCTTCAAATTAGTTATAAATTTAATTATAAACTTTTTAAATATGACCCTCATGATAGATAGCTTTTATATATATATATATATATATATATATATATATATATATATATTTTTTTTTTTTAAAATAACTTGCACCATTTTACATAGTTTTATTACTCTTTGACGCCATGAAAAAGCTTCTAAATTTTATGTAAGTGTTATTATGGTTTTGGTTGATAGACTAATATATATGATTTTGATGACAAATAACTATTTTATGTGCAATAAAATTCTATTTAAAATATGTTATATAAGCTTACGTAATTTCATTTCAAAGTTATGAAAAAGATTTAAATTTCAATGTAGGCAACCATATTAATGTAAACATTAACAAAAAAATTTAAATTTGAATGTAAACATGAATTAATAATAAGCCTCTATATTTATAATGATAAAATCCTAAAGTAAACTTATCAGTAAAAATTCGATATAACTACATACAATATAAATTTTTATAAATAAATATAACTATATTATGTATTAAATAAATAATTTATTATGTGGATTTGTGTTTTCCAATTAAAAAACAAATAACTTTATCTAAATTTCCTAAATTTAACAATTCAAATACATCAAAATAGGGATGATAATTAAATATTTCATAATATAGAACCTTGACGATAAATACCTTTATACATTAATTAAATATGGTACGTTCTATCCCAGATAATTATGGTACATATTTAATTAATTAATTGGATGTAGACAAAGGCGTAGATTTCAAGCAAATTTGACCCAAGTATCTTCCACACGAAGGCTACTCTATAAGTAAAATAGTCTCTGGTTAAAATAAGATCAGTTCATGGATTTAAGTTGGTAAAAATATTAATAAATCTTCGGACTTACCCATCGAAATGTTTTCTCACCTTAGAATATTCAAATCACATGTTCATGTTAGCCACACCTCCATTTCTTTTCGATGACCAAGACTCTTACTTGACAAAAACATGTACAATTAAAAAACAATTCAATAGTTTGATTGTATTTGGGTGGTTCTTTTAAATTAGGTTAAGTTCATTTTAAAGAGTAGTTCTTGATTTATTGAAAACCATCTATATAATTTAAATCTTATACTTGACAATTACTAAAAATAATATAAATATAACTAATTTCTTTATGTATCCAAAAATAAAAAATAAAAAAAATTAGTTAAATATATATAAATAAAAAAATTAGTTAAATATATATAATATTCTCAAATCCATTTTATGGAATATTAAGCAAGCAACCAATATGAATATGGTAATTAAATATAGGTTGACAAATGCTATTATAATTCCATATTTAATGGTAGCTCCCATGTTCTTCGTTGAAGGGTTGCTTTAGCTTGTCAGTGGCCTACAATCTTAGAATGTGTGTGACTTGAAAGGTTAGACAAGACTTATCCCATAAGGCAAAGGTATGCACCTTCTTTTTGCTTTTAATTGAAAATAAAATATCACAAGAATGACTCCAAAAACGTGCCAAGACTAAGAAAAAGGATTAAAAAAAAAAAACAAAAAACAAAGAAGTTTCACTCTCACCTTCCAAAGCCTAAAGCCTGTCAATTTTCTCTCATTGATTTTGGGAATTCTAACTTGCCCATCGTCAAATATGTCTTATATAGAAGCTATCAATTGGACACCGCCTTGCCCAAATGTGCCAAATCTTTGACTAAAAGGTCATGTGACATTTGACATATAGAGTTGAATTTCATGTCTTGCTACAAACAAACTTTTGCAACAACCCACCAAACACGCTTTCCACACTTCAAATCAATCAACTATTTAAGACCTGAGCTACTCAAAATCTGCAATATGTTTTTTAGATTTTTTATTTAAAAATTTCGGTCTTTCAAAAACTTATATTTTAATATAAAAATCTATATTTTATTTTAAATTTTTGTTTATAAAGAGATAAGTTGGTTGGTAGCGGTCAAGTGCTTATCGGTGAACTGTCCTAGTTCTCAAAAATCAATGTTTTACCTTAGATTTTTTTAAACAGATACAGGTTGGTTGGTAGATGCCAAGTACTTGTTGGTGAATTGTTCTAGTTCAATTCCCTAAACGATTAAGGGTCCCCATAAATGGATATAGGTTGGTTAGTAGCTACCAAATGCTTGTTGGTGAATTGTTCTAGTTTAACTCCCTAGATGATTAAGGGTCCCCTTGACTGTCTTTATACATTGGCTTACAAGATTATAGAGGTTCCTTTTGCAACAGAAAAATTTGTTACATACCAAGGATTTAAGATATTATTAACTTTGTTTTTTTTTTGGTTACAGAGATGAATTGGTTACAATCACAATTTTTAGTAACTGTTAGCGCAGGGTTCAAACTATCAGTGAAGGCTTCCAACACACCCATCGTCTCGTTAATGGTAACCCGGCGTGAGATGAGGACACAGGGTTCGCAAAGGGGGACGGCCTAGATCGTGCAACAAGAAGAATCTGCCACATGCGCAATGTGAGATTTTGGATTTCGAATAAAAAAATTAGGATTTGAATAAAGGTTGGAAACTACTTAAAACTTTTTCATAAAACTTTAAGCACCAAACTCCAATTAATTCAAAGCTCATTATGCCAAAAGACTTCAAATTTATTTAAATGAGAACGTTAACTTGACGAGGTGGGCGTCGGTATGACGTAAGATTTTTGTAATGTAAAATGTGAAGTTAATAAATTTATTTGCTGGACAATTGGAAACGTGGCCCAACATTAATAAAGTTCGTTGGGAAGAATCAAAATTTAGATTAAATAATCGGACGGGCAAGGAAATAAAATATTATTATATTGCTTTTCAACGTGAAATTACCAAGGGATGTCATGTGTGTCGTTGAAATTTGATTGATTAAGGATGGGAAGCGTGGCTCAAAATTATATTTTTGCCTTTGAGTACCATGTTTTCAAACTTCAAAGTGAAAGGAAATAGTTGTTTATACTTTTGTGCCTTTGAGTACCATATTTTAAATAGGGAATGAAGACATTTCCTTAGACTATATATACTAAAGTATGACTTAAGGTCTTTCTAAGATCCTCTTTAGAATACCTAAAGATCTTTAATAATAGCCTTATCTTTTGGTGGTTGAATTTTATTAACTTCATTTTTATTTAATCAATTTTTTTATAATTTTTTTTTTCCATGTTTTGATTTTTATAAATAAAGTACTTTGAACTTAAATGAAGAAACTAAGTAAAAGAATTTTAGTTTATATAAATAATTTGAATAATTTTTAATTAAAAAATTAATAATAATATAAGCATACTTTTACATGTGAAAAGAATTATAGATAAAGGTACTTTGAACTTAAGTGGTTAGGTAAATTAAAGGAATTTTTAGTTTATATAAATAATTTTGATATTATTTAATTAAAAAATTAATAATAATTTAATGTAAAATAATTATAAAATAATTTTGTTTAATTTTTTTTTTTAAATAATTATTATATATCAAATATTGTTTAAGATAGTGTGAAATATAAAAGTATGATTTAAGTTTAAATTGTATTATTAAAAAATAAGGATGTAGTTCATTTAAATAGAGATAGGATTTGTTTTGATCTCATATACATTATAATTAATTGAAAAGAATGAAAGATAAAATTGTCAAGATATGCATGCTAAAAAAAATAGAAATTAAAATATAATTTTTTAATAGTTAAACTTGCAAGGATTTAGTCTTAGGGGACAATATAACGGTTCGGGCTTTGGCTCTTCTTCGAGAGGTCGAAAGTTCAAACTAAGACGTGTGTGTCTGTGTGTTAAATTCTCTATTGATAAGCTTAGCTCTCCCTTTATCAAAGGTCATTGTGGGATGGGGATGCCCAACCTTGAGTGTTGGTGGTAGGGTTTCTCACACTAACTAAATAAAAAAAAACTTGCAAGGAAAGCAAACAATGGAGAGTGAAAAATTTCCCATAAAATTTTGGTTTCAATTATATAAGTAAACCTTAACATTTTATTCTAAAGATTCGTTATAGACAATGGGGTATGATGAGTGATCAGGAGACCAATTAAAAGGTCATCTACATGAAGTGTGGAAGGAGCTCTAGATAAAATCCTCACTTCAGAGAAATCAACACTTGCTGAAACAAAGTATAGAGGATAAATATAGTAAGGTCGGTGTTTTTAAATTTTAGGTAAAATTCAAGAAATTTGGGTGAATATGGATAGCTCTATGACGTGCATCTTAAAAAGAGTTTTCAATATTTTTTTAATCGCTCGAAACAGACAATCGAAACCAAAGTTATGGTCAAATTACTGAACCACGAAGTTCCAGAATGTATGGGATGATGTGTTCAAAATTGAGTGGGTTTTAAATACTGTAACTTCCATCATTCAATGAGTAAATTTAAATAAAAAACACTCATTTAATAAAATGGATTGGTTTTAAATAATCAACACTCATTTAATTAAATGGGTTGGTATTAAATAACCAATACTCATTTAATAAAATGGGTTGGTTTTAAATAACCAACACTCATTTAATAAAATGGGTTGGATTTAATTATCAACACCCATTTAAGAAAAGAGGCTACATGCATTTAATTAAGGCAGCTTCATTTCCCACAACACATGGTGGTAATTTTCTTTGACACAACATATGGTGGTAGGTGGATTTTACACAACACATGGTGATGGCTATTTTGCACAACACATTGTGAGAGAATTTTACACAACATATTGTGAGGGCTTGTGCCAGATATATAGTGGGAGAACTGAGAGGTAAAGAAGGAAGTGACAATGGTAGAGATTAGGGAGAACAAGCTAAAGGAAATAGCTAGCTGAATATTAGTAAGGATCTCTAACAACATTGAATCCTAATAACAATCTGTTCAATTTATTTGAACTGTGGTTTTTACCATTTTGGTTTCCAAAAAAATCTTGTGTTCACTTGCAGTTTATTTTTGTGTAAGGGATTTATTTTTTGTAATATCTGTATTTTAATATTTGATAAGTGGATCAAATATCACATACAATCTTAAGCCTATAGTCTAAGCATGGATATTTATTTTACTAATTGAAGCTGAAATATTAAGCAAAATATGTGATCTATTTGAGGAAAGAGTCAAGTTTTGGCTTTTTACGAATCAAGTTTGGTATCAAAGCAGATTTTCCTGAAGAACTATGTATGCAAGGCAAACGAGCTTTAAGAAAGAACTTGACACCATACAACCCAAATATTGGGAGAAGAAGGGTTAGATCTATGAAAATAGCAGATCAATCAGAATCTAACTCTCCAATAATGTTCAGCAAGAAATTTCAAAGAAGATTTCTTGAAATGGAAAACACTCTCCAAAGCTTGATGAAGATAGTGCTTTCTCAAGAGGAAAAGAAATCAAGGAAGGGAAGGAAGAAATTAGATGCAGAATCTGATATTGTATCTAGTTATTCCAATGGTGAGAAAATGGAGGTTGAAGGATCCCACTCCAAACAACCTGAGAATGTCTCATCACAAACCTTGATTGCAGATCCATATAAAATGGAGGTCAAAATTGATATTCCAACTTATGAAGGGGAGTTAGATCCTGAAAATTTAGATGGATGACTGAAGAAATTGGAGGTTTACTTTAGTACTAAGTCTTATATAGAGGTACAATAGATCAGCTTTTCTAGACTAAAATTGGGTGGTCATGCTCTCACATGGTGGAAGGTATACTCAGCTAGATTGACAAGAAATCAATAGCTAGTTATGGAAACATGGGTAGCATTTATGAAGGCTATAAGAGCTCAATTTTATCCTGTTAGCTATCAGGAGAAGATGGAGGAGAGATGGCTATTTTTGAGATAGAGGCAAGGCAAAATAGTATAAGAATACACCACAGAATTTAAAAAACAAGTTTTTTTAATGGGTGTTAATCTTTGAGATCCTCAAATTTTTTAAAAAATATAAGTGTGGATTGTCTTATCATATTAAGACAGATATGGCATTATTTGATGCCAAGGGCATTGATGAGGTATGCTTTAAATCTACATACTTGGAAATGGGGGTCAAAAATTCAATAAAATATAATAAGGCATTAATTTTATTTATACTCTCTAAGCCTACAAAGAAAACCAAAGGCACCAACAATAGAGGCAAGAAGAAATCAGGGGCTACAACCACCAAATCACAAAAGGGTGAAAAAATTGTAAGGAGTGTAATATTGACACTCATTCAAGTGAGGACTGTTGGAAGCTACACCCTGAAAAGAGGCCAAAATTGTGGAACAAGGAAAAGAAGAAATCTGCTAATTCTACCAAAAAGGTTGAGCAAGATGAAGAAGGGTGTTTGGAGAAAGAGGATGAAGGAAAGGTAGTGTGTGCTACCAGAATTAAGCATTTAAGGTAGGAGGAGACCTATAATAAGGAGGAACAAGATTTAGAGGCCAAGAAAGAGGAATTATTTTAGGTCTACATACAAGTGTAGAGGATGAAAGTTACAACATTGTTTGAGAGCGGATCCCAATGAAATTTAATTTTTGAGGATCTAGTGAAGTAGTTGGGATTAAATACTATGGATCATCCACAACCATATCCATTGGTATGGGTGCAGAAGGACGTGGAGCTACAGGTAACCAAACAATGTACTTTATAATTTTTTATCAAAAATAAATTCTACAATGTAATTACTTGTGATGTAGTACCTCTTGATATTTGCCAAGTGATTTTTGATAACCCAAATTTATGGGAAAGAAATGCTTTGTTTAAGTAGATATACAATTTTTAGGAGTTGAAAAAAGGTGGAGTTACATATGTGATTAATCTCTACAAGTTGGAAAATAAATTTCAGCTTTTAATAGTGCAGCAGGCCAAGCACTTGGTGAATGTAAGCAAGAGATTCATGTTGTTGATGATAAGGGGTACATATAGTAATGTACAGTTCATGTAAGGAGGTGGAAGCAGCCAATTATACTCACAAAAAAAAGAAAATAAATATTTTTTGGGGAAAAGTGAAGAACAAAGCCTTTGAGCTAATAAAAGATAATGTATGCAATGCACCAGTGCTTGTTATATCAGACATGAGGATACCTTTTGAGATTGAGACGGATGCCTCAATCCATGCTATGGGGGCAGTTTTGTTCCAGCAAGGTAAACTTGTATGTTATCATTCTAAATTGTTTTTAGGGGTTGTTCTTAACTATCCTACGTATGATAAAGAGTTTTTTGTACTTGTCCAAACACTGAAAAATAGAGTTCAAAGAAAATCCAATGAGGATTTTCATTTAGAAAATGACTTGCTACTCAATGAGGGAAAAATTTGTGTGCCCAAGGGAGACAAATGTGTACAACTGATAAGGAAAACTCACACATCACTAGTTGCTAGTTATTTTAGCGTGCATAAAATAGCAGCTAATATGCAACGATATGCCTACTGGTCCAATATGCAGAATGATATGTCTAAATTTATTTGGAAAATGTAGATAATACGCCAAGGGCAGGAAGAATTATGGTTGGTATGTCCTAAGGAGAAAATACTAAGCAAGGCAAAATGGATCTCCAAGAAGAAAGCAGAGAAACAATATCCCCATTTGAACAAAGATGATTTTGATGGACCAAAATCCTATAATGGGAGAGTTCTTGATTAGGATACCAATTAAAATATCATCTATAGGAAGTGTGGAAGGAGCTCCGGATAAAATCCTCACTTCGGAGCAATCAACTTGTTGAAACAAAGTATGGAGGATAAATACAATAAGGTCACTATTTTCAAAATATTGGGTAAAATTCAAGAAATCTCGATGAATATGGATATCTCAATGGCATGCGTCTTGGAAATAGCTTTTCAATATTTTTTAAATCACTCAAAATTAACAACCGAGACCAAAGTTATGGTCAAAATTACTGAACCACGAAGTCCCAGAATGTATGGGATAACGTGTTCAAAACTGAGTGGCCTTTATATATTGTAACTTCCATCATTCAATGAGTGGATTTAAATAACCAACACTCATTTAATAAAATGGATTGGTTTTAAATAACCAACACTCATTTAATAAAATGGGTTGGTATTAAATAACCAACACTCATTTAATAAAATGGGTTGGTATTAAATAACCAACACTCATTTAATAAAATGGGTTGGTATTAAATAACCAACACTCATTTAATAAAATGGGTTGGTTTTAATTAACCAATACTCATTTAATAGAATGGATTGAATTTAATTATCAATATCCATTTAAGAAAATAGGTTACACGCATTTAATAAAGGTAACTTTATTTTGCACAACACATGGTGGCAAGTGGGTTTTGCACAACACATGGTGATGGCTATTTTGCACAACACATTGTGAGAGAATTTTAGACAACACATTGTGAGGGCTTGATTGCCAGATCTGCAGTGGGAGAACCGAGAGGTAGAGAAGGAAGTGACAATGGCAGAGATTGGGGAGAACAAGCTAAAGAAAACAACCAAATGAATATCAGTAAGGATCTATAATAGTGTTGAATCCTAATAACAATCTATTCAATTTATTTGAACCATGGTTTTTATTGTTTTGGTTTCCACGTAAAAACAATTATGTGTTCTCTTGTAGTTTAATTTTGTGTATGGGGTTGGTATCCAAGAGCGAACACAACCAAGAGTGAGCACAATTGAAAGCAAGTGCGAGCACAAGACGAGAGTGAGTGCAAATAGAAGTAGGTCAAGCATAAGTTAGAAGTGAATGTAACCACAAGTAATTGTGAGCAGAAGCCAAGAGTGAGTATAGCTAGAAACAAGAGTGTGAGTGTAAGTCGGGTGTGAGTGCAGTCGATATTGAGTGTGTAGTCAAAAGCAAGTGTGAGCATGAGCCAAGAGTGAGTGCAGCCAAAAGAAAGTGTGAGCGTAAGCTGGGAGTGAGGAGGAAGTGTGAGCAGGAAAGAAAAAGTAAAAAGTAAAGTGTGACCAAGTAACAAGTCACTTCTTGTTCTATATCTCAAGAAAATTTAGAGGATTCATTTGAAAAGAACCTAGGTAACATGGAAATAAATTCATTTGTGAAAGTACTTACTAAAATTATGAATGGCCAAGTCGCAAATTTGGATGCCATAGCTAGAAATAAGGATAAGAGAGAATCTATGGCAAACCTAGTTTGGGTAGCAGATTCTACACTAGAAGTGATTATCAAATATGAGATAATCGAGCATGATATAATGATTCTTAAAACCAGAGGGTTAATTTGTAAGTTTCATGGATATTGGCTAGATTTTTATGAGATTCAAAATTGGATTAAGTGGAAGTGGGGATTGAATTAAAATTACTCCATGACTTTTCTTCCGAAAGGATTTTTCCTCATTATTTTGTCCATATCAGAAATAACGGATAAAATAATGGATGGAGGTTTAGGGGTAAAGATGCATTATACTTAAGACCTTGAAGTGAGAATTTTTCTATGGACATGGAAACTATTAAAAGGCTCTTGGTATGGATTAGGCTTTTTGGACTTCCTTATAAACTTATCAATAAGGAGGTTTTGAAGAGTATTGGTAATACTGTAGGTGAATTCATCCAAGAGGGGCCATATATTAAGAAGATAAGGCATGTTGTATACACTTGAATATGTGTTTCCATGGATATTTCTAAACCTTTACCGTAATCGATTATGATTAAAGCTAAATCAAGAGAATGGGATCAACAAGTGGATTATAAAAATATTGCATTTTGATGTCACAAATATCATGAAACTGGATACATGGAAAAATACTACAAAGTGAAAATGAAGGAAGAGATGGAATTTTCTAGGCATGAGGGTAACTTCAATTTGAAAACAGTAGACCATATCACAGAAGAAGCTAGGTCAAATCAAGGATTTTCCACTCCTAAGAAAGTGGAAATAAAAATCCCTCTACATCATCAAATGGCAAAGGCAATTACAATTCACTAAAATAAGCCATTAGAAGAAAACATGGTATGGAATATGAGGAGCTACATTGTGCAAGTTCAAATATAGAAGGAGTTCAAGGTGCGAAGGAAGAGGGAAAGGCAAATTTTAATACAACGAAAAATGAGGAGATGAATCTTAAATCAAATTAGGTGAAGGAGTTCAAGCTTAATACAGGTAAATCACCTTTACTATCCTCAAGTAGCTTAAAATATTCTCCTTCCAATAAAAATAAAAGTAGTATGGAGTGTATTCCTTGCACTTTAGGTTTTCAAGAATAGTATAGTAAAGAAAATATTATGGAGGATATCCAAGGAAATTTAGGGTTTTCAGGCTAGCATAAGAGAGTGATGACTATGGAGGGTCATATTTGTAGTTCAAATTTTTTAGGGCAACATAAAGAAGAAAATGCTAATGAGGCTATTCCTTGCACTTTCGACTCTTTAAGGCAACATAAACCTTTATAAGATAAGTCTTATTTTGAACAATATAAAAAATGGAAGAGATTGATGAAGATGAAAGTGTTGGCATGCATGGAAGAAGGAGAGGAAGGCCATCAAACCATGAACTAAGAGAAAAAGAAACTCAAAAGGATATTGATCTGGGAAGATAAATAAAAATATCATAGGTGTCAACAAGAAGTGGAGCTAAGCCCACTAACAAAAATAAAAAGTATTGATAATAAAAATGATATCATACAATATTAGGGGTATGAATAAAACCCCTAAAAATATATTTATTAAGGAATTAATAGGTTGTTATATCCTTGAGTTTATTTTAACACAAGAAATAAAATTAAGTAGTGAGGAATGTAATGAGGCTTTTCATAATATTTGGAAGACAGATGATTGTTTAGCAGTTTCTTCTACAGGACCTTCAAGTGGTATTGGAATAATATGGGATAAATACAAATGAGATGGAGAACTATTATAAGCAAAAAGTAATTGGGTTGCTGGATTATTTTGTGGGAAGGAGGAATATATGTGCTCCAACTATAGTTACTCCATGTGAAAGAAGTTGGAATGACCTTAGTATATTTTTATCAAGTACAATGATGATTCATTGTGATTCATGGATTCTTGGGGGTGATTTTAATACTTTTATATCTTCTTTGGAAAAGAAGGGTGGCATTCTAGGATGGTCTAAATCAATGAAATATTTTTCTTCATCTGTCAATTCAAATGACCTTTGGGATGTTAGTCCCTCAAAATTCCAATACACATGGGATAACAAATGCATTAGGAAAAATTATATAGCAAAAATAGTAGATAGATTATTGTTATCCAATAAATGTTTGCAAATACAGTATACATTCTTTTCAGATATTGATCACAAACCCATTCTTTTGACTTGTGAGTCACCTAACAATGGTCATCCAAAGCCATTTCATTTCCAGCCTATGTGGTTCCAAGACCCTGATTTTTTCTATATGGTTATGTTATGGTGGGATGAATAAAAAATTTGAAGGATCATGTGTGTATAATTTTGTTCAAAAGTTGAAACATTTAAAGGAGCAAATGAAGATATGGAATATCAAATATTTTGGTAATATTATTAAAGAAAAAGAAGAAATTGAATCCAAGATCCAAAATTTACAAGAGATAGTAGAAATTAATGGAATGGACTAGGATTCTTATGTGAAAAAAAAGCAATTACTTTTTTATTATCATAATGCGTTGAAAAAGGAGTCATATTGGCTGTTAAGATCCTATTATAAAATATACTAAACAACACACTCTCAACTCAAATAAACACACTCTCACACATTTGCTTGGAAATAAACTCACAGAAACATTATAACAATATTCAGAATTAAATGCATATGATAACAGAAATTACTTAAAAGGAACAATCTCACAATAGATAGAATCGCAGGCCTCTTCGAGGGGGCAACCTCCTTCAACACTTCATTAATTTGCAAAAAGATGATTACATTGGTGCCTTTTCGGGTATTTAAAGAGTTTCCTTCCAAGGTTGGCTTACATGCAAAATGCCACCTGGATTACATGCATAATGCCACCCGAATTACATGCATAGTGCCACTTTGAATTACATGCACAATGCCACTCGAATTACATGCATAATGCCACACGAATTACATGCACAATGCCACTCGAATTACATGCACAAGGCCACCTTACCTAACCTATCTACCATGTGTTACATAGAAAAGGGTGCCATTTGTCATAGGCACTACCTAAGCTAAAACTTAGAACATTACAAAATATTAATCATGGGTACTACCCACGTTCACTAGGAATTATTACATCAAGGAAGTTATTACATTAAGGGTTAGGATGAGATCCTAACATGCCCTTCTCCTTGAAGAAGCTTTGTCCTCAAAGCTGAAAATGAGGAAACTATTGCTGGAGTTGATGGAGAGACTCCCATGTAGCATCCTCAGGTTGAAGCCCATGCCACTGAACAAGGACCTCTGTAATGGTACGGTTGCGCAGAGTGCGAGTTCGACGATCCAACAACTGCTCAGGTGCAAGTAAGATGGAGCCTTCTTCATCCAATTCGGGGAGTGTTGATTGAACCTGTACCTTTGTGCCCACAACTTTCTTGAGAAGGGAAACATGAAAAATAGGGTGGAGCTTGGAAGTGGGGGGAAGAGCCAATTTGTAAGTTGTAGGGCCAATCCGTTGTAGAACCTGATAAGGACCATAGAATTTTGGAGTGAGCTTCTGACACCTACGAAGTTGTAGGGAAGATTGTTTGTATGGCTGCAAGCGAAGGAAGACCATATCACCCACATCAAAACTGTGCTCAGAACGATGTTGATCAGCTTGTTGGCGCATCCGATTCTGGGCCATGTTCAAATTTTGCTTGAGTTGGCGGAGGACCTCGGTGTGTTGACTCAGAGCATTGTCAATGGCCTGGACCTTGGAGCTGCCCAAAATGTAGGAGGAAGGCATGAGTGGAGGGCACCCGTAAACTACCTCAAATGGTGTGAGTTTGGTGGCGGTATGATAGGAAGTGTTGTACCACCATTCGGCCAAGGAAAGCCATTTTTCCCAATGAGTAGGATGATCGGAGGCAAAGCAACGAAGGTAGGTTTCCAAGCATTTATTAACAACCTCTGTTTGACCATCCATTTGTGGATGGTAGGCTGAACTCATTTTGAGTTGAGTCCCCTGCAACTTAAACAACTCTTGCCAAAAATTGCTAGTAAAGGTGGGATCACGATCAGATACAATGGAGGTTGGCATGCCATGAAGGCGAAATATGGAGTCAAGAAAAATTTGGGCAATAGTGGATGTTGTGTAAGGATGGGTTAGGGCACAAAAGTGAGCATACTTTGAAAGGCGGTCCACTACCACAAAAATAACTGACTTGCCTCCAGATTTAGGTAGCCCTTCTATGAAGTCCATGGAGATGTCAGTCCACACCTGCTCTGGGATCGGCAATGGTTGAAGAGTGCCCGGAGAGTGCACTGTTTCCCCTTTCATCCTTTGACATGTGTCGCAGTCAGCTACAAAAGAGTGAATGTCCTATTTCATACCTTTCCAAAAGAAGGTGCGCTTGAGTCGCTCATAAGTTTTTAGGAACCCTGAATGGCCAGCAGATGGAGTAGCATGTGATTCCTTCATGAGGAGCTCTCGAAGTGGGGACTTAGGAGGAAGAACCAGGTGTTGATGGTAACGTAGATCCTGGCCATCCCAACTATATCCTGGTGTAGACTCTGGATCATCCATAAGTGAAGCAACCAAGTCTTTCAAATCTGCATCCTGAAGTATTTCTTGATGTAAGGGCTCAATCCATTGGGGCAATGGTGCAGAAATGGCACACAACATACTAAGGGTCTCAAATTGGTGAGAGAGAGCATCCGCCACAAGATTCTCCTTTCCTTTTTTGTACGTGATGTCATAATCGTAGCCCATGAGTTTTGATACCCACTTTTGTTGCTCGGGGGTGGCAACCCATTGTTCTAGAAAGTATTTCAGACTCTAGTGGTCAGTTTTGATGGAGAAATGGTGCCCAATGAGGTAAGGTCGCCAATGCAGGACTGCATGCAATATTGCCAACATTTCCTTGGCATATGTGGATTTCCCTAAATTGTGATCAGATAGGGCTTTGCTGGTGAAAGCCAAAGGGCGTCCTTCTTGCATCAATACCACCCCAATACCATGACCAGAAGCGTCACTTTCAATGACAAATTTTTTAGAGAAGTCTGGCATGGCTAAAACTGGAGTGGTGGTCATGGCATGCTTGAGTTCCAAGAATGCTTGCTCAGCCGGCCCTGTCCAAGTAAAAGAATCCTTCTTCAACATGGAGGTGAGGGGGGCGGCTATCTTTCCATAATTACAGACAAATTTATGGTAATAGCCTGTAAGCCCTAAAAATCCTTGAAGTCCCTTGAGAGTGCGAGGTTTCGACCATTCTTGGACTGCTTGGATCTTCTTAGGGTCAACCTTGACACCATCCTTTGAGACAATGTGTCCCAGATACTCCACTTCAGTCAAACCAAAGGAACACTTGGACCTTTTTGCAAATAGTTGATGGTCGGCCAATAGTTGTAGGGTTTGATCTACATGCTTGAGATGCTCTTCCCATGTGTGACTGTAAATCAAGATGTCATCGAAGAACACAAGGATGAACTTCCACAAAAAAGGGTGAAAGATGTTGTTCATCAGGCTTTGAAATGTGGAAGGAGCATTTGTGAGACCAAATGGCATTACCAAGAATTCATAATGACCTTCATGAGTGCAAAAAGCAGTTTTAGGAATATCTTCATCCCTGAGCCGGATCTGATGGTACCCAGAGCGAAGGTCTAGCTTGGTGAAGTACATGGTCCCATGTAATTCATCTAGTAATTCATCAACCACAGGGATAGGAAATTTATCCTTGACAGTTATCTTGTTGAGTTCTCGATAGTCAATACACAGTCGCCAGGAGCCATCCTTCTTGAGGACCAGTAAGACTGGTGAGAGTAGGGACTAGTACTAGGCCGAATGATACCCGCCTTGAGTAATTCCTGTATCATTGTCTCAATATCTGACTTCATGGCATGAGGGTACCTGTATGGTCTGATATTGGGAGGTGCACTATCCAAAAATAATGGAATGGCATGGTCGTGAGAGCGATGCGGTGGTAGTGTAGTTGGTTCCACAAAGATGGCCTCATGTTTGTGGAGAATCTGTTGCAGGTCTGATGGGGTTTCACCCATTTGAGAGGTGGATGGTTGGATGGAGAATAGTTGTGCAATGACCCCACGTGATGATTTCTTTAGCAATTTCTCCATGCCATTTGAACTAATAATTTGAGGTGTTCCTACTGGGGAGCCCTTGATGATGTGTGTTTGTCCATTTTGGGAGAACTGCATCCAGAGTTCGACAAAGTTCCAATTGATAGTGCCCAACGTACTCAACCATTGAGATCCCAAAACAATATCACATCCACCCAACTGGAGGGCAAACATGTCCTGCTTGAGTTCATAGTCCCCTATCTTGATTTTAACATTGTGACATTTTCCTTTACAAGGTAAGGTTCCCCCATTGGCTACCATGACCTCAAAGGAATTACAAGTGTGGATATAGCAATTTTCCCATTGAGAAACTCTAGGGTCAATGAAGTTGTGCGTGCTTCCCGAATCCATAAGGATGGAAAGACGTTGGCCCTTGAAAAATCTCGCAACCTTCATGGTTTGTGGAGTAGTAATGCCTGCAAGAGCATGGACTGTAATTGTTGTCTCAGGTTCCTGTTTCACTTCTTCTTGTGGAGAAGGTGTTTTCGGAGGGTCCTCATCCTCATCACTCTGGTCAGAGTTATCAGGTTCTTCAACATCTATCAAGAACAATTTTTTGTGTGCACACTTATGCCCTTTAAAAAAATTTTCATCACAATTGTAGCATAATCCTTGGGCACGACGTGCATCCATCTCTTCTGTGGTTAGGCGCTTGGGTGCAGCAGGTTTATTATCAACTGGGTGTTGGGATCGAGAAGGAAATGAAGGTCTATTTTGAGGAAACTTTGATGGGCGCCTTTGGGCAGAGAGTTTAGATTCGGCCAAACGGGCCAAACTGATAGCTTCCATCATAGTTTGTGGTTTCAACATTCTTACTTCCGCTTGGAGTTCCCCCTTCAACCCACTGATATAACAACTCTAGAAGAACCCTTCATTCAATCCTCTTGTCTTATTGGCCAATTTTTCAAATTGAGCTTGGTATTCACGGACTGACCCTGTTTGTTGTAGTTTGGTCAAGGCCCCTGTAAAGTCCTCATACTCACTAGGACCAAATCGAGTGAGTAGTTGGGATTCAAAATTCTCCCAAGAGAGATTTGGGTTGGCAATACGTAACCATTGAAACCAGTGTAGAGCCTCGGATTCCAAGTTAAAGGAAGCCATCTGGACTCGATGAAATATGGGGACATTATGAAGTCTAAAGAATTGATCAACCCTACATAGCCACCCATCAACATCCTTCCCACTAAATTTGGGAAAGTCCAATTTGGGCATTTTAAAGGATGGATCATGGTCATGATTCCTTGTAGAACCCTCAGCTTGGTGTTCTATTTTGGGTGGTCCTCTTTTTAGTTTGTTGTCTACTTCTATCAGTGCTTCTTCTAAGCGGTTACTAGTGGCCTCATGCTCTAGGCGAAGACCTTGGACTTCTTCCCTTATGGAGTGAAAATCCGAGTGCAAGTTCTCAATGGCTTTTGTTAAGGATTCCAAGTGGTCTAGTTCTTTTTGATGTCCACGGGTACCCTGGGCCATTTTGAAACCTTTTGTGACCAATTACTAAAAATAGAATTGAGTTTTTAGGACTTACTATTTTTAGTAAGTGCCCAAAAAAGTGCTTGGGTGCTATATATCAAAATGATCAACTCAAAGAGGTGGTCACAATGAGCTATATCTCTCAACACTACTTTTTGGCACCCTATACTTTTTTTATCTCCTATTTTGCTGAGTCTAACGATGTTTACAGTTTTTGATTCTGAGCTACAGAGCAAAAGTTGGGTACTGGAGCACTATCTATAACTGGCCTCGTGTCATGCTCTCACTGGTTGGCCCAGTCCTGATAGTCTCTCTAACACTACTGACCTCACTAGCCCCAATATTCTCTATATTTTGTAGGTGACTATTATGACAGTTCTGTTCTGACCCTGAAAACTGTAAATTCTGACCTGACTGTGCTGACCTCTCTGACCTGACTGACCTGACTGTGACTGCCACTATAAATTTGACTGTTATTCTCCAGACTATCAGCTTAAGTGTCACCCTCATGGTCTATCCCGAATGCATGTACTTTCTATTATTTTTTTAGTAGAGGACTCCTTTCTCATATGCTCACTTTTGGGGATTTGAAATGCAAGTTTACGAATAGGGAGGTTTGGTTTTTTTTTTTTATATTTTCATTTTTTACAGGTTGAAGTTTTAACAGAACCAGGGAATGCTAGGTAGAGGAGTATGTACCACCCATAGGCCCTCTATTATACCGACAGTGATGAACAATAGTGCTCGGACCAATATTTTAGGCCACTACTCAAGGAGGATTCCACACATACCCTTGAGCACACTACCTGCCTCTCTGACAATACGGGAGGGTAATCGTCCAGGATGTTGTGTCCCATAGACTATGAGTAATACAAGGCCGAAAAGCTTCCTAATGGCTAAAAGTTTGTTTAAACCTAGATGGTCTCTCGATATACCCGAAGATACGTGGGAGCTCAAGTCCGTGCGCGAGTTCTGTCTGAGGCCTGGGTATTGGAGCCTGATCGCCCCTCACTTCACTAGACGCTTTATGGGCTATCTAGCTTAGCCAATAACGACAGATCCTTCATGATATTTTAAAACCCCGACACAGGGTTTCTACCTACTCAACTAAAAAGATATATTTTTTTTGGTCTGGAAAAAAATGCACTGTATTTTTTGGATTTTTTTTTAATAAAGAAAAATAGGAACGGAAAAAACACATAGAATTTATACCTAACAGGTGGATTGGATGGCAAGAATCATTGCAGTTGCAGTAGAACTTGGCCCTAGAAAGCGCTCTGATACCACTTGTTAAGATCCTACTATAAAATATACTAAACAACACACTCTCAACTCAAATAAACACACTCTCACACATTTGCTTGGAAATAAACTCATAGAAACATTATAACAGTATTCAGAATTAAATGCATATGATAACATAAATTACTTAAAAGGAACAATCTCACAATAGATAGAATCGCAGGCCTCTTCGAGGGGGCAACCTCCTTCAACACTTCATTAATTTGCAAAAAGATGATTACATTGGTGCCTTTTCGGGTATTTAAAGAGTTTCCTTCCAAGGTTGGCTTACATGCAAAATGCCACCTGGATTACATGCATAATGCCACCCGAATTACATGCATAGTGCCACTTTGAATTACATGCACAATGCCACTCGAATTACATGCATAATGCCACACGAATTACATGCACAATGCCACTCGAATTACATGCACAAGGCCACCTTACCTAACCTATCTACCATGTGTTACATAGAAAAGGGTGCCATTTGTCATAGGCACTACCTAAGCTAAAACTTAGAACATTACAAAATATTAATCATGGGTACTACCCACGTTCACTAGGAATTATTACATCAAGGAAGTTATTACATTAAGGGTTAGGATGAGATCCTAACATTGGTTCTAAAAATAAAGAGAGAAATGGCTCAAGGAAGGAGATAGAAATGCAAAGTTTTTTCATGCTACAAAAAAATAATTTTTTTTGTTTGTCATATCAAAAATATTATAACTCTAGATGGAAGAAATATTGAGGATGAAGAAGATATAAGGAAGGAAGCAATAAATTATTTCAAAAATATTTTGTTAAATTCTAGGCAAGATAAGGAGGCACAAGAAACACTTCTGCAAAATATTCCATCAATTATCACTCAGAGACAAAACAAAAGCTTGATGAAGAAGATATCTATGGAGGAGCTCCATGAACCTATTTTCTCTTTCCATCCTAACAAGCCACCTGGCCTCAATGGATTTCCTGCAATTTTCTTTCAATTTTTTTGGGATTTATTAAAGAGTGATATATTAGATGCGGTGGAAGAGGCCTGAAAAAGGAAGGCTATAATGAGTGAGATCAATTCTAATTTTATTACCTTGGTTCCCAAGAAGGGTGACACAAAATATTTTGATAATTTTCATCCAATAGGCCTTTGTAATATGATTTACAAGATTATTTCAAATATTATGGCAAAAAGGTTGAAGGGCATTCTAGGTTGTATTATCTCAGAGGAACAAGGTGGATTTGTTAAGGGTAAACAAATTCTTGATGGTATAATAATTGTACAAGAGGCCATACATTCTCTTCATTCCATGAAAATCCAGGTATGATTTTGAAATTAGATATGAACAAAGCATATGATAGGGTATCCTAGAATTTTTTACATGTTATTCTCAAAAAGTTTGGCTTTGATTATAGTTGGTGTGAGTGGATTAAATGTTGTTATAGCACTACAAAATCTTATGTTTTTATCAATGGTTCTCATGCTAGGTACTTCAAGTCATCTTGTGGACTTCGTCAAGCTGATCCTCTTTCTCCTTATCTATTCATTATTCTAGCAGAAGCATTAGGGAGAGCATTTTAAAAGGCAAAATAGAAGGAAAAATCAAGGGTATTCAGGTTGCAAAAAATGGTCCCTTTGAATCTCATCTTCAATTTATTGATGATACTTTTCTTTTGGGTCATCTCTCAGTCAATGAGGCCATGGATTCTAATTCAATATTTTCATGTTATGAGAAGACTATTGGACAGTTGGTAAATACTTCAAAATCCAATATTTTTCATTAATACTGCCCTAGATTTACAACAAATAATTATGAATAGGTTGGCATTATATTATCAAAGGAAAATGAGCTCTAGCGATTTTTTCCACTGAACTAGGGTTTTTGGAACTTCAAAAAATCTAGGGCATCAGCTGGATTGCAGAAGTGCCTTTGGGGTACGATGGATCTAAAGGCTAGATCAGTGCCCCAGGAGGGTCCAATGGGGACTTCTCTAGCTCCTTTTCTAGGGAGTAGCAGCTCATATGCAGATTTGTTTAAAGAAAATTCTCCTCCAAAGAACGACGAAGCTCAAAAAATGGCATATAAAATGCTCTTCATGGCTGCTGGGAATAGGTCGATAGCACCTCGTGTGAATGGATGTTTGCCGCAGGCCGAAACCAGGCCAAAAATTATCATCGAGCCAAGTATGGTTGAAGAATCAATCATTTACAAAGCTAATCATGATTTAATCTGCAAGTTCATGGGTATACGTCCTTCCCTAAATTTTTTGCACTCTTGGATCCGCCAAAACTGGGAGCCTCACGGTGAGTATTCATTGTGGTTTATTAGAAATGGATATTTTATTGTTAGCTTTTTGTCTTTGGCCGATAGAAATAAGGCTTTCGAGTCAGAGAAGAAAAGTCATGGCCCGGTAGGGCTATTTGTTCAGCCATGGAGAGTGGGATTCGATCCCCGAGTTGAACCTACTGTTGTCCTAGTATGGATCCGACTATATGCTCTCCCAATGGAATTCTGGAGTGAGCAGGTGTTGGCAAGGATTGGTAATTCTATTGGAAGACATCTGGGTGTTGCCAAAGACACACTTGAAGGGAGCATGGCGGTGTATGCAAGAATATGTGTGGAGATGGATCTCATCCAGCCTTTGCCGATAGAGATGGAAATTGAATTGGTAGGTCTCTCCTGGATTCAACAACTGGACTATGAGGCCCTACCCTTTAGATGTAGGGTTTATCACAAACATGGACATTTGGCCCGTTTTTGTCCTAATAATATGAATGCTAAAATGGAGGCCCCTTTAGGAATGCCAAACCTACCTAAAGAGGATAAGGCAACACTTAATAAATATTCTAATAGCACTATTCAGGTCCAGGAAGCTCAGAGAGAGGGTTTTGAATAGCCCAAAAGAAAAATACGAACAAAGAAAAAAGAGGGAAAGGAGCAATCCCATATCAGACCTGCCAATAGGTATGAGATATTTAAGTCACTAGTTGACGAAGAGGAACAATTTATGGAGGGCATGGAGGGTATTAAGGAAACTTCTAATATTCTTGGGAAACTCCCTCTCTCTTCTCCTCCCGTCATACAACAGGTAGTTGAACTCTGTGAGGTATCATAGCCAGTGTGTTTAGGGGCTTTAGTAGTGCATAACCAGGAGCAGACAATATCTTAGGATGTCAGCATGGGAATACCATAGAATAATAGGGAAAGGCCAACTTTGGGGATAACCCAAGTAGAAAAAAGATAAAAAAATAGCAATTCTCAGGGAGTAGGTAGAAGATCCAATAAGGAGTTGCTAGCACAAGGTGACAAATTGATCACGGGAGGATCGGTGAGGACAATAGACTCTTAATTCTCCCAGGGTAACCAATGATTATACAATCATGGAATGTGATGGGTTTAAACAAAAGAACCCATCAATCTGTTGTTTGAAGACTTTTAGAGAATCGTAATACTAATTTTTTGCTTTTACAGGAGACTAAGATGTCATTAGATCTTATGTCCAAAACAGTCAACAAAATTTGGAGGGGTGCTGGTCATATGGATGTGGCTACCCAAGGTGCCTCAGGGGGGATTGTTACTCTGTGGAACTCTCTTGAATGGTCTGCAATAGAAAATCTTGCCTGGAGGGGGGTTCTCACTTCTCTTTTTAGGAATAATGTCACTACGAAACACGTTCTAATCACAAACTTTTATGGGTCTCAAAACCTAGATGGTCAGAGGCGGCAGTGGAAGGCTGTGCATAACATGCAAACCTCAAGGGAAGATCTAGACTGGATTATAGTGGGGGACTTTAACGCTAAATTATCTTCTAGAGACCAAGAAGGGGGAACACCATTTTTGGACCCAGGGGACCGTTTCATGATTGCCCAAGTCCAAGCTTTGCACTTAGTGGACATTAAATGTCCTGGCATTAACTACACTTGGACTAATAAAATGCGAAAGCCACATAGAAGGAAGGTTAAGCTAGATCATTTTTTTGTTTCAGAGGAGGCGTTTGTAAAATGGAATATAAATTTTTAGATTTTAGAAGGCCCAGTTTCAGATCACTGTCCCATTCTGTTGGAAGGCGGGACTAGGATGGGGCAGCATCACAAACCTTTCAAATTTGATAATTTTTTGCTTCAGAAAGAAGAACTTCAGGAGAAAATTCCACAGTGGTGGGAAGAAGGCCACCCAGCTTATGGGAGAGCAATTTTCAGAATCCACAAACAACTACAATATGTCAAAGCTCAGTTGAAGTATTGGAGGCATGCTAATAAAATAGACTTCCAGGCCCAAAGAGCTCCATTGGTGGCAAGATGGGATGAGGTCCAAAAATAGTCCATAGGAGTAATTACAGACCAGCTCAAAGCTGAGGATGATGCCTTGCGTATTGTGGTTGAGGACATTGACAACCAGGAGGAGACCTATTGGAAGCAGAGAGCAAGAACCATCTGGTTATTAGAAGGGGATAGAAATAAAAAATTCTTTCATCGGACTGCTTGTGCTCGAAGATAGATGAATAAGATGGAGGCCCTTCAAGATGAGAACGATCGTTCCTTTGATACACTTCCAGGTATACATTCCCATGCTATGGATTATTTTTCTAAGCTTTTTAAGGAAAGTGTGGTACAAGATGTAAAGGCCTAAAATGAAGTTATTTCTGTCATACCTGCTGTTATTTATGAGGATGAAAATCAGGCCCTCCTCAAACCCATTTATAGAGATGAATTGAAAACTGTGGTCTTTGGAATGAGCACTGGTAAAACTCTAGGTCCAGACAACTTCCCAATTGAGTTTTTTTAGGCTTTTTGGGACTACTTAGAGGAAGATGTTAGGGCTGTTGTAGAAGAGTCCAAAGAAAATAAGAGAATGCTTAAAGATATAAACCACACTTTCATTACCTTAATTCCAAAAGGGGAGGAGGGGGTTCATATTTTAGATTATAGGCCTATTGCCTTATGTAATGTGTTGTACAAAATAATCACAAAGGTAATGGCTGAGTGCCTAAAACATCTTCTTCACAACATTGTCTCCTCTGAGCAAGGGGGTTTTCTTGAGGAATGGCAGATTCTGGATGGGGTGGTTGTGGCCCAGGAAGCAATCCATTCAATGCACACTTCTGGTAATAAAATGATGTTCATAAAATTGGACATGTCAAAGGCTTATGACAGGGTTGGATGGAGTTTCCTGGCTAAAATGATGGCAGCCTTTGGTTTCTCTCAGGACTGGATAGAGTGGGTCATGAGCTGTGTCTCTACCCCAACTTACTCTGTGCTAATCAAGGGCCTTCCTTCGCAACCATTTGGAGCTACTCGGGGACTGTGCCAGAGGGATCCATGTTCTCCTTATCTTTTTCTCATTTTGGCTGAAGGTCTTGGCAGAATTTTCTTGAGGAGAAGACAACAAGGTAGATTATTGGGTATCAGGGTGGGTGACGAAGTTTTAATGCACGTGCAGTTTGTGGATGACACTCGGTTTGGTGGGAGTGGCCAGCTTCGGGGAAGCAAGAATGATTAAGGGTACTCTTAATTTCTATCTCGGGGCTACTCAATAGGTCATTAATGACAAGAAATCCAAAGTGGTTTTTTTTATCTGGAGCAAAGGCTTCGGAACAGAATTTTAGAAATCCTGGGATTCACAAGGACTTCTCTCCCAGTGGTTTACTTGGGGGTCCCCTTGCACTTTAAGAAGATGAAATTAGACACATGGAGGAATCTGCTAGAGTGTATCAAGGATAGAATTAATCATTGGTCTCACAAGTGGTTAAGTTATGGTGGCAGATTAATGTTCTTACAGTCAGTCATTCAAGCCATGCCAATTTACAAATTCTCTATCCTGGCTGCCCCGTTTACAATATGGAAAGAGTTGGATAGGATGGCTAGAAAGTTTTTATGGGAAGGAGCAAAGGCAGAGAGAAAGTGGGCCTTAGTGGGCTGAGACAAAGTTACCCAGCCCAAGGTTAAAGGAGGTATAGGTTTGAGAAAATCTAAGCTGAATAATAAAGCTTTGGCTGGAAAGCTATACTGGAGATGGATCTCCCAACCCACCTCCCTTTTCAGTAGAATCCTAACTAGCAAATACCTAGGATAGGACAACCCAATCGATGTAGCTCGCATCCCCTTGGATGGTACTGGGTCCCTAGTTTGGCAGGCTCTCAAGTTAGGGGCTCAGGTTGTTAAAGACCGCTTATTTTAGAAAGTGGGAAGAGGGGAGAAGGCTCATTTTTGGACAGATTCTTGGGATCAGTTCCCACCCATCATTGTTGAATTTCCAAAATTACTGCCAATAAAAGCAGCCATTAAAGCCAAGGGATGGATCCGTATTGAAAGTTATTTCACAACTACTCAGCTGGGGGAGTGTAAGTTTAAGCAGTTTAAGAAGTTGGATGAGTGGCCCATTTCAATCCCTCCGGATTTGTCGCCTATCATGACTAAAATTTTGATAGAAAGATTTCTTACAGGGGAGGCCTGGAGGATGAATTAGCCTGGGGCTTTGGGATTCTTGGCATCTATATAGTAAAGGACGGATATGACAATATTCTCCCAGAGCCCCCCCTTATACTTTTCAAGTTGAGGATTGGAGGAAAATATGGCACTCTAAAGGCTAGCCGAAAGTTAAATTTTTTGCCTGGCAGTGCATGTACAATGGAATCCTCACTTTTGATAATATCATATCAAAAGGTATCATTGGCCCTTCTCAATGTGTACTATGCTACAAGAGCGAGGAAACTGTTGACCATTTGCTGTTTGGTTGCCCTTTCACCCGACAGATTTGGCTGCGTTGGTTTTCTTACTTTAAAATTCAAGTAAGTGGTGACCTAAACTAGATGAATATCTGGGAAAAATGGTAGAAAGGTAGATTCAAATCTAAAGCTCTTAATTTTGGCTGGGAGCTTGATTTAAGCTTTATCTGGTGGAAAGTATGGCTGGAAAGAAATGCCAAAATTTTTAGAGAAACTTTTACTGCTCTAGACGGGGTTTGGCAGACCATTTGGAGCAAGGTTACAAAAACTGTGGTTGTTCATGCTGAGGAGGAAGCTTAAATTGGTATTGGAGCTTTGGAAGAATGCCCTGAACTGCAAGAGGGACAGGACAAAAATTGTTGGAAACCTCCCCTTGAAGGTTGGATTAAAATTAATACTGATGGAGCTACAAAAGGCAATCCGGGTAGAGCCAAAATTGGAGTGGTGTGCCGAAACCATGCTGGGACTGTGCTCTATTGGGAATTGCAAGGCCTGGGAAGATCCACTAACAATGAAGTCGAAGCCATTGCCATCAAGTCTACTTCTGTTTGGGCAGTGAAACATGGCCACCGTAGGATTATTCTTGAATTAGACTCACAAATAATGGTTGGAGCTCTAGACTGCATGAGGAACTTTGATCTGAAATCTTGGAGGTTGAGGGCTCTTGTTACCAAAATTAAAGAATTATGGAAGGAATTGGAGGATGTGATCCCAGTTTATGCGAGTAGAGATTTGAACAAAGCGGCTGACTTTCTGGCTAATATGGGTGCAGAAAAGGAGGTTGGATTTTAGTTGCACAGTGACGTGGATATTGAGGATGAGGTGATTAGATAGGGTCTGGAAATGTCCTTGAGCCAATGATAAAAAAAAAATCAAAGGGAGGAAAGTTGTTGCGATATCTTGACATGTTGCACCATCACGGTTGCTGGAGGAAAGTTGTCACGATATCGTGACATGTTGCGTCGTCGTGGTCGCTGGAGGAAAGTTGTCATGATATTGCGACATGTTGCGCCGTCACGGTCGCTGGAGGAAAGTTGTCACGATATCGTGACATGTTGCGTCGTCGTGGTTGCTGAAGGAAAGTTGTCGCGATATCGCGACATGTTGTGCCCTCGTGGTCTCTGGAGGAAATTTGTCACGATATCGTGACATGTTGTGTCATTGTGGTCGCTGGAGGAAAGTTGTCATGATATCACGACATGTTGCACCATCGCAGTCGCTGGAGGAAATTTGTCATGATATCATGACATGTTGCACCGTCGTGGTCACTGGAGGAAAGTTGTCATGATATCACGACATGTTGCGCCGTTGCGGTCGTTGGAGGAAAGTTGTCACGATTTCACGACATGTTGCGTTGTCGCGGTCGTTGGAGGAAATTTGTCACGATATCACAACATGTTGCGTCATCGCGGTCGCTAGAGGAAAGTTGTCATGATATCACAACATGTCATGATATCATCGCGGCCAAGGGAGGAAAGTTGTCGCGATATCGCGACATGTCGCTTCGTCGCGGCCAAGGGAGGAAAGTTGTCGCGATATCGCAACATGTCACTTCGTCGCGGCCAAGGGAGGAAAGCTGTCGCGATATCGCGACATGTCGCTTCGTCGCGGCCAAGGGAGGAAAGGTGTCGTGATATCGCGACATGTCGCTTCGTCGTGGACTAGGGAGGAAAGGTGTCACGATATCGTGACATGTTGCTTTTTCGCAGCTAAGGGAGAAAAGGTGTCGCGATATCGCGACATGTTGCTTTTTCACGGCCAAAGGAGAAAAGGTGTCGTGATATCATGACATGTTGCATTTTCACGGCCAAAGGAGAAAAGGTGTCACGATATCATGACATGTTGCATTTTTGTGGCCAAGAGAGAAAAGGTGTCGTGATATCGCGACATGTTGCATTTTCGCGGCCAAAGGAGAAAAGGTGTCGCGATTTCATGACATGTTGCATTTTCGTGACCAAAGGAGAAATGGTGTCGCGATATCGTGACATGTTGCATTTTCACAGCCAAAGGAGAAAAGGTGTCATGATATCGTGACATGTTGCTTCATCTTGGCCGAGAGAGAAAAAGTGTCACGATATTGCGACATGTTGCACTTTCATGCCCAAAGGAGAAAAGTGTCGCGATATCGTGACTTGTTGAATTTTCGTGGCCAAAGGAGGAAAATGTCGTGATATCGTGACATGTTGCTTTTTCGTGGCCAAAGGGGAAAGGTGTCACGATATCGCAACATGTTGCATGTTTGCGGCCTAAGGAGAAGAATAGTGTCACGATTTCGTGACAAGTTGCATCAACTGTCCATGCCGACCCCCTGCTAGCTAGTTAATGGTTCAGGAGATTTGGCTCCATTGCAAATCTTCTTCTACTATTGTAAGCTTGTGCTCTCTCTGAATTCGGCTGGGAAGAGTCTCTTCCCATATTGTAATTGATCTTTGTTTTAATACAAGTTTTTTCAAAATTTTCAAAAAAAACAAATAATTATGATTTAGGGTTTAAAATAAAAAAAATTCCATCAATCTACCTGGGTATTCCTTTGTTTGATTGTTGGTCACGAATCTACCTAAGTATGAAAATATGCACCCTAGACCCAACCAACATTAAAATGCTAAAGGAAAGAGATGTCCTTCGGTCCAATATCCAGAGAGGATTGGTTCCCTTACTATTCTAAATATTGGTATAAATTTTAGGAAGAGAAATTAACATAAAGAGATGGGAAATATGGCTGTAAGCCAAAAATATAGAGTGAGGATGAACTAACAACTAAATAACCAAGTCAAGTTCTAACTAGAACTTAACAAAAATAACAACATAGGAACCAATCACAAATCATAAATATAACTTCCAATTAACATTTCAACATTCACTTCTTCATCAGAAATTAAATTCAAATGCAAAATTCAATCTATCTAACAAAGGCATGAATAAAACAAAAATAATAGGTATAAAGAAATCACATACACAACTGATCCAGGAACTATAGTCAAAAGTCTTTCAATTAAGGTAGAAAGTTAAACTCCAAAATTTTTTCAGTAGAATGTCCCTCCTTTTTTACATCAAATTTTCTAGTATTTATAGAAGATTTTGCCTCCAAATTAAATGCTCATTAAATAAAATTATGGAAATGACATATTGGTCAGTCACAATTATCTCCTCGATGGAAGAAATGAACCAATCTAGTGGCACCTCGAGAAACAACGAGTAATCTTAGCATATGGTAAGTGGAGACTTAGCTGGAATCATCGGTCAAATTTTCATCTCCATGACGGTGCCTCGAAAATGAGCATTCACCACAATGGATGGTGCCTCAAAATCAATAGGATCACACCAGCATTAAGAGTGCAACATTTAATTTCCATAATCCTTCAGTAATAATTATGGAAATATTAATTTATTTGCCCCAAGAATTGAATTTACCAGCCTTGAACTTTATCCCCAAATATGATCTTCACTGAAAGCATAGGAGGAAATGACTTTCACTTTCGAAATGGGCTTTTGCCTGAGTTACGCCCAAAATAGGTTTTCGCTTGAGTTATGCTCGAAATGGGCATTTTCTGCAAAAAGGGTTTTCGCCACAATGTGGAACTGAAATAGGTTTTCACCAAGGTATTGTGCTTAGAAAGTTCTCTTGCCAAGGAATAGAGTAAAAGGGATTTCGCTGAAGAGTTGGGTGAAAATGGAATTTCACTGCGAAAGGAGGCAAAAATGAATTTCGCTCCAACTTGGGATGAAAATGGAGTTTTGCTGCAACCTCACCTGAAGATGATTTTTGCTATGATTTTTCTTGGAGATGAATTTTGCTCAGCCTTCATGTGAAAAGAAATTTTGCCAAGGTAATGCACAAACATGAATTTTTACAACGAAATTGAATTGTCACTTGAAATGTGATTTCGTAGATTTTGCCAAGGCATGGGCGAAAAGGATGATTTTGCTAGAAAATGGGTGAAATGGGGAAAATGGACCTTTTTCCAAGGCAAAACTTGAATTTGAACTCTCTTGCCCAAAAACTGTATTTTACTCGAAATATTACTCGACATTGGATTTCGCTGAGCAAAACTTATTGCATGCTTAGATAAAATTTTAAAATTTAATTTAGTATGGCAAAAATACCAACACTTTTGGTAGCTTGCAGGGTATTTAGCTTGCCTGAATGCAATCGACCCTAGGACCTTTATCCATTGGGTTCAAAATTTCCACCATCAGCTGCATCTGATTACCTGCTGCTTGCACCAGCCTCTTCCTACCCTTTGATATGTGAGGCTGTAGTTTCATATATTGTGATGGCTTTGGCCCAAGCATCAATACTAATCACCTCATCAATCTGAAATGTATCAACAATGTACCAAAATTTTTGAATCTACTCCAGGTCAATATAGTTGACCCTCTAGCTAAGCTCCAACAAACCAGGCTCGATACGAGTAAGCTTCCTCATCAATGGTAGCATGTGCTCTTCGGTTATGGGCTCTTCTCAGTCATAAATATTTGAAGTGTCATCTATGAAAATAGCCCATACCACATCCAGGTATTTCTTTGCTAAAATATTCCTTTGATCATTAGTGAAACTAGGGAAACCATTGCTCGCTACAGTCTCAAATTAGACCAATGAAATGCGCCTCTCCTGATCAAATGTATCTTACAACTTTTGAGCTTCTTCAACTAGATCCAAACTAGAAAAATAAATATGTAGTTTTATCTTGGTATTTGCCCAAGCTCGGGCCATGTCGCTCATTGGGTTGAAACTAGAATCCATTTTAGCCATTGCCTAGATCTTTATTACCATTTCCAGTTTTGGTTTGAGGTTCTCTTTTGAATACTCCACTACATGTAAGTCATACAAAAAAACTTATCGCACCTCCTGAAGGAACATGAGAACAAACGTTGCTTTTTTTGCCACTATCAGACAATCTATAAGTAGATGCTATGAGCCTCCTTTATTTTTTCCTTTGTGAGAGCTATCGATTGCATCGCCTTATCTACCAACTAATTTTATAGACTCTAGATTTGGTCCTTCAAGGCCTGGATCTGTTGTTACGCTTCCTACCACACTACTTTATGTTGTTCGGTTGTCTGCTTATATCCTTCAATTTCACCCTCTAGACTCATTACTTTTTGCTACATCACTGAGATTCAAACTACGCAGTGTCTAGTTGAGCCTTTTATTCAGCCAAAGCATATTTAAATTCTACTATCTCTACTTCATCTTGGAATAAAAAATCCTTAAAATTCTCACCATGCGAGTAGATAAAACTCATATCCACTTGTATATTACCCATTTTCTCAATCATATCATTTTTTGTGAGGTCCTCAATGATGACCTGGTATGAATAATTGTTTGGCATCATCTCTCCTTGAGGTTTCTGGACCTGAGGGACCATCTTCAGAGTGTGCGCCTCCATAGTCTCTGGATCAAAAGTCACCTTCTTCACTGTCTTAGCTGGGGCTTGTACATACTTTTTCTTACAACTTTTAAACCATCATGAGGAACTTTGCCATGTTATATTGATCTTATCTGCTATGGGGTGCTCTGGTAGAAGGTCTATTTGAAGCCAGTGGTTCCTGTACTACAAAAATTAGGGAAAATAGGAAGAGGCCCTACTGAGGGTTTGGCTCAATAGAGGGAGCGAAAGTGGAAGGCACTATAGTTACACTTACCTTTGGAGGGGCTTGCATACTTATAGAAAAAACTAGATTGATAAGGATGGAATATGGAATGAAGGATAATGGAAGGGAAAACATATTTGGGGTGAATGCGAATGAACTGAAAGAGAGAGAAATGTAGGGAATGGAAGAAATAGGGGGAGCATTGGTGACCTACGACTATGAAAGGAAGAGGGGAGACAAATAAATGGGTATGGAAAATGGAGGTGAAGTGGAAATAGAAACTATATATGGTGAGCCAGTGGTCACCACATGCTTGTCATGGAGAGAAGAAGAAAGAAAATATGTACTTGTAGGCTTTGACACCATTTGAGTTGATGACGAAGGCTATTGCACTACTGGATATTTATCTTCCTACGCTTTCTCTTCTTCTACTTCCAGATATACCAACATCACCATCTAGCTTGACTGTTCTTGTTGAGTCAAAGAGGGCATCTCCTTAAAACCAGTCTAATCAACCAAAAAATGAAGAAAGTGGTTGTGTGCTAAGAGGAAAAAATGTATCACTTCTGGGTTTATTTACCATATTAGAGAAAGGTAGCCTTATCCCCATGCTCCTCTTTCTAAGTGAAATATATTTCTTGAGCGGTGGTTGTTCCTCTTCTTCTTTGATAATTGTCCTCTCTTTGACTAATGCCTTCTTCTTTCTTATCACGTCCTCTTACCTATCAAGACTTTGGATACTTTGAGGCACTAGGTCAACGAAAGAGATGGGATAGTACTTATCACAATAATCATCATAAATTTGTGAAAATGCTTCATCCATAACCAATGGGTAAGCTGACTTAACCCATATTGAGTCACTTTAACGTCACCAAACTGAAAAGGCATGGTGCACGTAGCTCACTTTCCCCTACCTAACCCATATGTGTCATTTGTAAAATCATTCTGTCGAGCTATTTCCAGTGCGAAAAGATGCTTTGTGGTAAAATACGGCCATAGAAAAGGTTTTTCCAGTGAAGCCAAAAATTCTAATGACAACTCCTTGCATTAGAAAAAATACATCACATTTCTCCTCTTTAACAATTGCCTCCTTCATTTCTTTCAGTACTGTATTGTACACACCATAAATGAGCTCAAGGGCAAGTCCCAAAAACATCTGGTTAAAATTATAATAGGACTCCTTCAACAAATTTTTGGTCCATGAATAAACTGGTAATGTTTAGCCAGCCTCATATGTTTTTCTTACTATTACGAAGACAAAATGGGGATGCATGTAATAAAGAAATACCATACCAAAAAATAACAATGCCTAAAGGTGACGTCTTCCATGCTTTGCACCTTCTATAATTGAGATTTCATTCTTCGAGCTACAAAATATTCCCAATCGAAGAAAATTGGATTTGTGGTTGCTTTCATGGCATTCAAGGTGTAAAACTCAACCTGTGAAATACACTACGCAAGTGACGCTTACCACTTATTCACTGTGGAATTTGAGGGCAGTCCAACAAACCATGCCAACATCAAATATAAGTTTGGGCTCTTAAATTATCTCAGTGATGTCGATAGATTTTGCAATTCCCCAAACCATGGTGTCTTCAGCAATTAATTTTACATGAACTGTCACATAGGTACTATAGATTTATATATCTCCTCCTGCTTCCCAAGATTGAACCTCTTAAAAATGACATTGGAAGGAGGTCTTAAACCACAAGCGAAATATGACATAGTTGGCTGAGATACTGAACAACCTATCTCCATTGGAATTTCGAACAACTCTCATGGAATGATCAAAAACTGTACAATCACCCATACTGTTCGAGACATGAATGCACCGGTGTACAAAGATACCATAAAAGGTGGGATTAAAATGTTATGATGTGTGAAATTTTTGTAGATACTTTTTGAAGAGCAAATTTGACATCTTACCAAAATTTCTCTGTACCTTTGTTTGTGATTGTGTAGTTGTAGATTTGTGCCAGGCGATCGTAGTAAGGTTCCAGTTCTACTTCTTCATCATCCTCTTTATATTTTCATCACCTCCTCTCTAGGTCAGCTTTCTTCAGAAGCTTATCTTTCTTGGCTTTTTTGGTCTTCTTTCCCATATTCAGCTTTCTTTGAATAGACAACAAATAATTTTGAACCTTGGAGCGAAAGCAATTTGTAGCAAATTTACAAACAAGAGTTTTACAATTCTTTGATTCTTCAGTTGAAGTATGTCATGCTTTCCAATGATTCAATGATTTCGTACAAATATTTTTTGAGTGTCGTGATTGGTTGTTTCACCTTCCATTTTATTTTTTCCTTCTTGGGGGTGCAACCTATCGTTAACGATCAATTTGAAAAAATGTGATTCATCACTATTTACATTGAACTATGTGATGGGTGCCTATTTCACTGAAGTGGAGTACCAAAAAATATTTCGCTGATTTCACTGGTAAAAAATCCAAGCATTCTGGGAGTTCACCGAAAAATCAAGGCGAAAAGCAATTTTGCTCTCTTGGATGTCAAAAATGGCTTTTTCCAGTTCGTCCACCCAAAAAGCATGTGAGTGGAAGTATCTTACTACCAACTTGAGTTTCACTCCAAAATTAGAATATATGCATGAGCGAAGGGGCACAAAAATGGATTTTTCTCCAAAAAGAAAAGATGCATGGGCAAAATCCTTGCCTTGGGCAAAATCATTTTTTCCTCTATTTTTATCTTTCCATCAAGTGTTTTTACCAAATTTGGCACCAAGATTTAAACATAGGCATGATTTTAACTCCATTCACCTGGAAAGAAGTTTTTTTAAAGCATGCATGTCTTTTGACTTATTTGTTGCAGAAAAAACACTTTTGGAACGAAATCTCCAACTTTGGCACCCAAAAAAAGTAAACAAGGAGGATTTTCACTGGCGAAATTGATTTTTGCCAGTGAAAATACCTTTGCCTAGCGAAAAGGAATTTCGCTTTTCATTTTCATTTTTTTATCATGAATACTTGGCCATTTTCAAACAAAAACGACATTAGAAAACTATGTACATATTTACACTCTTGATCCCAAATTTTTTATTGGTAGTAGGCATTTAAATGAAGACCATTCACTAGAATCGACAACAGATGGCTATCCATATCCTGCAAATAATATGAATTAAATTGATTCACACTGGAAATCTAAATTGGGCCTTCCCAAATTACCTCAAACTTGTGATTTTTTCTTGGCTTTCCCTTGTTCTCATTCCATTTTAACATAAGATTGCCAACCTTAATTGCCTTCTTTGAAGTCTTCTTGCTAAACCAATTTTTTTTCATTTGAGCATGCTCCATGAAAGAATTATATGAATTAAATTGATTCACACTGGAAATCTAAATTGGGCCTTCCCAAATTACCTCAAACTTGTGATTTTTTCTTGGCTTTCCCTTGTTCTCATTCCATTTTAACATAAGATTGCCAACCTTAATTGCCTTCTTTGAAGTCTTCTTGCTAAACCAATTTTTTTTCATTTGAGCATGCTCCATGAAAGAATTATATGCTTTCTCCCTTTCTTCTTCTAACCATAATAGCTGAGCCAACCTTGCGCTCATGGGATCGAATTCATCATCTTCATCACCAAGAAATTACAAATATTGAAGAGCCAAAAACTCAATGTGAATGGGCAAGACTGCTTTATTACCATACACCAAGGAATAGTGGGACACCTTGATAGACCTTTTAATTGAGATGCGATCAGCCCATAAAGCTTGGTTTAGGAGCAAATACCAACTTCGCTTGTTGTCACCAAGAATCCTCTTCAAAATCCTAAGTAGATTTTTGTTCGTAGATTCGACCAAACCATTTCCCTACGGATAGTAATTTGATGAAATTTTTAAATAAATACCATACTTACCCATAAACTCACTAATTTTAGCACTGATGAATGGAGTTTCTTTGTCTATTATAATCGCATTTGGTATGCCAAAGCGAGTGATCAATCCTTCAAGGAAAGTAATGACTACCTCTTGGTCTACCTTCTTAGTTGGGACTGCTTTGGCCCATCGAGTGAAATAATAAGTTGCAGTAGAATATATTTATGTCTAGTAGATGAATTAGTATCAATGACCCCAATAAAATCTAAATCCTATTGTTGAAATGGTGCTTCTACTTGGATTGAGTAAAGAGGTAAAGGTACATTTCTGCTCCTACCGACATACCTTTTGTATTTATCACAACTTTGACTTACCTTAAATGCATCTATAAAAAGGGTGGGCCAAAAAAAACCTTCTTTGATAATTTTTAATGCCATGTGTCTTCCTACATAGTTACTTCCTGACAATCCAGAATGGAATTCTTTCAAGATATTTTGTTTCTATGACTCTTTGGCACATCTCAGAAGCACTCCATCAATGTTCTTATGGAACAACCCACTTAGCAACATAACATACCTAAGGACCTATAGTATAAATATTCTTCTTCGTGAAGCATTGAGGTGTGAAGGACACCTTACTGAATCAAAGTATTTGACAAGGTCTTATGTATAATCACGGTAAACTGAGGAATGATTAGCAAGATTAATTTCACTTATTGAATATTCATACTGGTAAACCATTGATTTGAAAGCAACACTCTTTGCAAGCTATTAACATATTGCTCGACCATGAACCAACTTGGTTAGCTTAATTTTGATATCATATTCTTAGATTTTAGAAACCCAACTAGCTCTCTTATCTCCAAGTTCTCCTAGGATAATGAAAATTTGGACATCAGGATGTACAACATGAACTATTGTTTTATTCTATGAAATAAAATGCCAAAACTTCTTTAGAGATTTCATGACTGCATACACTTGCTTCTCTATGAAATTGTACTTTTTCTCATGTGGTTGAATCACTTGAATCAGGAATGCAATAGGTTATTCATTTCCATATTATCCCTTCTGTGTAAGGATAGTTGCATAACTTTCTTGTTCACCAATAGCATAAAGGATAAAATCCTTTGAATAGTAGGGGTTTATCAAAACAGGGGCTTAAGCAATTCTTTCCTTGATTTCCTTGAATGCTTGATTTCTTTGCTAAATCCATTTGAACTCAACATATTTCTTCAAGAGTTCAGTAATTGGTTTCATAACTTGGGCAAAATCTACAATAAACTTTTGAACAAAGTTAATCTGACCAAAAAATGATTGCAAACCCTTCTTGTTGATTGGTACTGGAAGCTTCAAAATAGCCTTAGATATAGTTTGTTCAAGAGCTAAACCTTTTTTTGATATTACATGGCCCATGAGCTTTCCCTTCTTCACCATGAAGATAGACTTCTTCAAGTTAATGGATATCCCAAACTCTAAGTATTTTTTAAACACTTGTCTTAAATGTAAGTTGTGCTCCTCCCTATTATGAGAGAATACAATCATATCATCTAAATAAATAATGATGAATCAATTTAATAACTCACCAAAATCCACATTCATTGCTCTCTGAAATGTTACTCCAACATTCAAGAGATCAAAATGTATTCGTTGATAAGAAAATGTACCCCATTTTGTGGTGAATATTGTTTTGTATTGGTCTTCATCCGTGATCCATATATGATTGTAGCTAGAGAATCCATCTAACAAATAAAATATTTGAGCTCCTACAACTATGTGAATAATTTTATCAATCTATGACAAAGGATAATGATCCTTCAAAGAATCTTGATTTAAATTTCAAAAATCAACACACAGGCAAATATCTCCGTTCTTTTTCCACATAGGGACCAAATTAGCTACCTAGTTTGAATGCTTTATTGGGTAAATAATTTTAGTTTCTAGCATTTTCAATATTTTAGCTTTAATCAGAACTTCAATTTTGGGATTTACTAGTCTTTATTTATGCCTGAAGGGTTTCACTCCTTGCAGTTCAATAGTATGTTGGATAAAATTCTTGTCCTAACCTTTTAAATCATGGTAACTCCAGGAAACAATTTCTAAAATTCATGGTATAGCTCCTTGATTTGATCAAGTGCTTCTAGAGTGCAATCGGTTCCAACCTTGATTGAATTTTTAGGTTCCAAATGCAGCTTGGTGTACTCCTCATCTACTTTGATCTTATATTTTTTAGCTCTATCATTCTGATAAAAGAGACTATCGAGTGAAATAAATCCTTTTGAGATATGATTATTTCTTAACTAGATTAGTCTCTTAGGTTCTTCTTCATCGAGTGTTCTTCCTGTAGACACCAAAACAGCACCAATCCGATTATGTGACAACAAGCGCTGATCGCATTGACACAAACAACCCCTAGGGCAGCCCCCAGAGGTCAAACAGTGGTCCTAACCACTCCCAAAAGCAGTTTTGAGGGTCAAAAGTCAATTTTGCACCTTTTTGGCACCTTTTTCTCTACTCGTCCCACCCAGGGACGAATTCAGACTGGTATTCGTCCCACCCTGGGACGATTAAGCAATCGCTCCAGGGTGGGACGAATAGCAGGTTTGACTGGCAAAAAGTCAAACCTCGGCAACTCCGCCAGTTAACTGAGGCTTCAGGCCATGCAATTGTGAGGAATAGCTTTTATTCAAGAGGAGAGACTTCAGTCATGCATGTCTTTATTTTAGAGACCTCATGCAAGAAGCTTTTTTATCAAGGAGTTAGCTTTTCTCTGAAAATAGGACAGTTAACTCAAGAGGCGCCCTCGCATGCACAATTCAAACAAGGAGACCCTAAGGTCTATAAATTGGTGAGTTTTCCCACCCAAAATATATACAGAGAAGGAGCATTTGAGCAATGAAGTGCTGCCAATTTCATACCTAACTGCGATTTGTGCTTTTACATCCTTAATCTCTCATTCGAAAGGGAGGTTATTGGGTGACTATTGGAGGCGCAAATCCATACCCAAAACCCGATTTCTGACCACAACTATCCACAAAATTTGTCGAAAACACCCCATAACCAGTTTTGGACCCATCCCAAGTGGATTGGTGCCGAAACAGTGCTTCAATCGGTGGGCGTCCTGCCCCCGGGCGCTCCCCAAACTATCACAGTGCTAATCGCCCCACCCCGGGATGATTAGAAATATGTGATATATTTATTGTTTTTTTCTTTTGCATCTGATTCTAGATAGGTTAAATAGGTTACAGTTCAAATTTCATGTCATTATGATCATTTTTGACCAAGTTATTGTTGTTTCCCGCTTTCACTAACTTGCAGATGCCATCTTCAAAATATAGGTTCTAGAGGAAAAATTGGAGAAATATGAGCATCTGGGTCATCCCAAAATTCCCCCAATTAGCTAACCCCAAGTTTTCAGGTCTTTTGGAGCTTCCTAAGTAGGACATTGAATAGGGTGCTTTTTGGCCAATTCTCACAGTCCTATTCGTCCCACCCTGGAGCGAGTACAGATATGTGAGGAATTTTTAGACTATTCTTTTTGCAATGGTCTTCTGATGATATTTTTATGCTTCTGTCAAAGTTTTAGGTCAATCAGAGTTTATTTGATAGTCATTTTATTATTTTCATGCATACACTGACAATAGGTTGTGGGAAATACATGTTTCATTTGGTCTGTAGGTATTATTAATATTTTCTGTTTCTTTGAATGCAGGTTTCCGATAGAAGAGGAGCAGGAAAGAGCAAAGAATCACATACAACAGTGGTGGTGACATTTTGGTCCGCCCATATTACATGTGGGCACGCGGAAGAAGGATTGTTAGCCATGGATCTTGTGACAAGAAACACATTTGACTCTCCTATCCCCTAAAAAGGAAGGAGATGTATTGTAACACAATTTGTAAAGCGTATCAATAAAAGAGATTACCATATTTCTATTGCTTTTATCTTGTGTCGATTTGCATACGTTATTTCTTGTTCTTGTGGCATATTCCTTTTTGTTTCCGTATCCTCGTGCTTTCAGTGGCGATCACGGTGGGACCTGTGTCCTTTGATTTTTAAAGATTAAATTTCTGATTAAAGTTGCTTGTTTTGTTGCTTACAGGTACCAAGTTTTCAAAATCTAGACTGTTTCAGGCAGAAATTCAGAGATAACCGACTTGGGCAGAGAAAAGGTAGAGGTCTTAAACACCTTTGGTCAATTCTTTGTTTTGTGTTTTCTATTTATTTGCTTGCATAGGAGAGTTTAGATGCTTGCCTGTTTCATTTTTTTTGCAACTTAAAATGAACCCCACACACCACGTGGTAATTTAAACCAAGGCGTTGGTCGTAAAACCCCAACCCTTGAGCAAGACCAAAGGTGGATTCCATTATCACTTTGGCTTGAGATATTGCATCCATTACCCCGATCGCGATTGTTGCTAGACGTAAATCCTGATGAAAGCTGACCAAGTGTAGCTAGGGTGATTCCTAGCGCATGAGGATAAGTCTTCTATGGTAGGTGTCATAAACAGAGTGATTCCCCTTTCGTACCGCCTATGTTCCATGTATCATCTGCTCTCACGTACCTATAGTCTCCCTCACGTAAGGGCGGGTATATAGAGAGGTTGGTATATCGGTCCGGCAATGGTATATTGAAGGGGCGACCATTTTGGGAGTCATAAGAGCCTTCATGTTGCATTTAAACGTTCTTCACAAAAATCTTCAAAAAAAAACAAAAAAAATCATCAAAAACACACTAAAACCAGTCTAGGACACACCATTAATCTTTAAAAGAGATAATCATTGCTTTGTGTGTGTATGTTCTTTTCTGCTTAGTGTAACAAAAAAAAAATCAAAAAATCATAAACAAAAGATAAAAATCTACGTAGCTTGTAGAGAGTCATTACCATGGTATTCACCCGTAGTCAAGCCCACTCACGGGCAGACGCTACGGAGAATGTCCAAGGAGGCACGAGTCGCCTCCGTTACAGTCCCAAGGATTTGGTCATACCACCTTGGCGACCTGACACACAAGGCAGTCCCCTCCACACCTTAACGGAAAGGGACTATAGGGGCACCTCTTCTAGGGGCACTCCTATTCAGCATAGCACCCAACACACACCCTTCCATGAGGGGTACATCCGTAGGAGAGCTCCCTTAGATGCTCGCTATGAGTGGTCACCGCGCGATGAAGCGCTAGGTCAACATAGGGTTCGACGGGAGGAACCACATGATTACATTATCCCTCCTTCACCCCCTCTAGTTGTCAGGACTACAAGGACAAATCCAGAGCACAAGGCTCCTCAGGCGAGGCGAGCCAACTCCGCCCATTCCTTTTTCACTTACGAAAGAGAGCACGAGGAAAACCCTTACCTTCCTCAAGAGCAATATACATCACGGGAGCAATACGCCTCCGCAACTGCTAGCTATCAGGATCACCTACTGAGGCCAAAGCCTCGAGGGAATGCCGCTACCCCCAACAGAAGGAGGCGGCCTATAGAGATCTCGGATCATCATGACCGAGATAGATATTTAGGAGAGGCATCTAGGCCTTCTACACATGAGACGGTAGGACCAACTATCTTAGAATCTGCCAAGCATATCGCACGTCGGATGCAACTCACGCTACTTGAGCTAGAATGACAATAGTTAGAGCAATGGTATCTTCTAAATAAAGAGTGCATTCAGAGCCAGAAGGATGAGTTGTTCCAACACACTATGCAGGCGAGGACTCCAACCCTTCGCACGCATAAGACAAAACATTATGAGGGACACAACCCCTCGATGCGAGAGAGGTCACCGTGACCTTATCAAGTGCTACCCCCAATGCCTCCTAGACAGGAGCGGGAGGCTACTCCCTCGATTCCTCAAGCACCCACCCGGGTTCATGGGCCACCCTCAAAAATCCCTCAAGAAGCCTCTGAGGAATCTGAGCAAGAAAAAGAGTGGACTGAAATGCAATACCAAGGTAGGGGGGTGCTATCCGGCTACCCCTCCATAGGCCCCACGTTCCTCAATAGGAACCAACCAAAGAGGAGGAGCCCAAATCCCTCGATACATGCAAAGCATTAGAGCACTTAGAGTCGATAGAGCCCAAGATCTCGGGGTCCCAAAAGCCCAACTTATGCGAGGCTCTTCTTGAAGAGGATCAGCCTCTGACCGTAGAGCTACCCGAGGATGAGGTCTTCCATGTCTCAGAATTTCCAGAGAGCTTAATGGAAATATTCCCCTTAGAGGTGCCAATCGAGCAAGTGCCACATCAAAGCAATCAGGTCCCCCTGCAACGAGCGGAACAACTCCATGAGGACCACATCAATCTGCTCGAACAAGAAGAGCCTAGCATGTCACAGGCAATTGTCGGGGCCAACAAGGGCCTTTGGTTTTTTGACAGAGATTACGAAGCCGACACTGAGATGGAATATCTCAATCATGCGCGATGGCACAATCACCCTGTAACCCATGAAGAACTGATGGCACAACTAGGTACAAGGCTAGGGCATGAGTGGCGCGTTAACCCAGTGCACTGGAATCAAATGTTGAGTCCGCCACTTTGGATAGACCAAGAGCAACTTCCGCCTGGAGACCCCATAGCCACATCAGTGCCGAAGGCAGACCCTGTCCTCTTATCCATGCATAGGGCCGATCCATTCATGCCAATCCCTCCAGAGCCAGATCCGGTGCACAAAGATCATCAAGCTGGGGGTACCTCTATTCCCTGAAGAGCAAGTGGATTACACCAAATGCTCCAAAGGTGTCCATAAACCCTTTGGTCAACCCAAAATCTCCAAGGATTATCGCAATCACTTGGTCAACCCAAAAGCTCCAAGGATTATCGCAATCACTTGGTCACCCTAAAATCTCCAAGGATTATCGCAATCACTTGGTCACCCTAAAAGCTCCAAGGATTATCGCAATCACTTGGTCACCCTACAATCTCCAAGGATTATCGCAATCCCTTGGTCACCCAAAAGCTCCAAGGATTATCGCAATCGCTTGGTCATCCCAAAAAGCTCCAGGGATTATCACAATCGCTTGGTCAACCCCAAAATGCCCCAAAGGTGTCCATAAATCCTTTGGTCAAACCAAATGCTCCAAGGGTTACCATAACCGCTTGGTCAAAACAAATATTCAAAAAACAAACAAAAACAATAAAATCATCAAAAATCACAAAAAATTTTGCATTTCAATTCTATGCATACTCATAAAATCATCAAAAATAACAAAAAAATTGCATTTCAATCTCATTCATACAAAAAAAAAAATCACAATACAAAAATATAGGTTGCATTAGGCATCGCATCCATACATCGCATAGTTGCTGGTCATACAAGTCAAAAGCACCATAGACTGTCATTACTTGGCAATTCCATCAATTTCCACATCAAATCCATTTTCCAAACGCATACATCCAGAATAGCATCATCACCATTTTTTAAGTCAGTTGTCTCCTAATGTATATAGGGTTTTCGTTATTCAGCTGTCTTTAAATTTCTAGCCAAAAACTGTACAAAGTTAAACAGATTTTACACAAGAAAGTTTTACTTGGATCACGCCTTGTTACGTAGCATCCCAACACAAATTAACACACATAAAATAATTCCTAAGTTGTGTGAACGCAAGAGAAACCTACAAAGCAGTCTAGGGTACCATAGGTGAAATATTAGCCTGTTCATCCCCCTATGCGAATGGTTCCAGAATGCTGAGAATTGACAAAAGGACGAGCTCTTCCCTATCCATTCCCCATAATAAATAATGGTTTTCACCACTTCCACAAATCCCAATCATAGTTGGTCCCCAAAGTTGTAAGGATTCGTACTACACGTCCCTGCCAAGGATGGGTAGTCATCCCCAAGACCTAAAAGGATCAATGCTATTCAAAAACAAAATTCCAACAAACCATCATCACAACCATCTCCACTCACCTTTGGTCTCAAAGTTGTAAGGATTCATACTACACCCCTAACCAAGATGGGTAGTCATCCCCAAGGCCTAAAATATCAATGCCCTTACTTCATAATCTCCATTATCCCCTTGGTTCCCAAAGTCGTAAGGATTCGTACTACACGTCCCTGCACAGGATGGGTAGTCATCCCCAAGGCCAACAGGATCAAGGCCATTCACAAGCTCAAACTTACAAAGCTCAAAATACAAAATCAAATAATAGTGGTTATCACCACTATTCAAAATCCTTGCTCAAAAAGAAAAATAAATAGAAAAATAAACAGTGATTTTCATCACTATATAGACGAGCAAGTCTCCCAAATCATTCAGCCAACAAATAACCTGAACTTGAATCCCTGGAATTCTCAGCATTCAAAAACCATCTAGGTGATCCTCATTACAGGTTTGGTTGATAGCCTACCTGGCAATGGTGGTATCCTACCCGCATGACGATATGTCCGTCACATTAGCTTTGCGTGTGTGCAGACCAATATTTGCATGTGGATGAGCTAGCTTATGGTACCTTAGATTGTCACGTGGATTAATCTTGCTAAATACAACAATGGAGTTAGTGGAGCTAATTAGGTGATCCTCAGTACAGGTTTGGTTGATAGCCTATCTGGCATTGGCGGTATCCTGATAAATACCACATAAACGAACTCAATTGCACACACAGGGATGTAAAATAACTTGGTTAAATTCAAGTCGGATTTAGACCTTGTTCAAAAGTCTTGCGAGATAAATGTACAGTCTTGGCTAGTTAGTTAAAATATCTGCATCTCAGAAAAGCTTAACTACATTTTCAAACAACTGGTACATTTCATTCCATACATCACCATCAAAATATATGCAAAATACAAAAACAAAGTTTTCACATGCAAAGTCATTTCACAAAGTCATCCCATTAGTACAAGTCAATCAAATCTTGTACAGTCTATGGTGCCATCGACAAGTCATCAACAACTCATTTCATTCATTCCATATGCACACATCATACAAATTAGAAACATCACATTCATACAAGCATTTGCATACATCAATGTAAATACATATACATAAAAACAAACCAAAAAAATGCACAAAAATGCACCAAAAAGAGCAATAAAAGTGTCCGATGAGAGTGCTTTTACACTTGACATTTCGGGCATGCAAAATAGATGTCGGGGTCACAAATCCTCACTATCCTACTCCCTAAGAAGGCTATCATAGCCGGACCGCTCCACGGGAAGACGGATTTTCGAGAATTTCATCCCCAAACGGCATCACCAAAACGGGTCAAAACCCATCCAAAAATAGCAATAACATTGCCGAACGAAGGCGCTTTTGCGCCTGACATTCTTGGCATCCAAAATAGACATTGGGGTTACAAATTGTCATTATCCTACTCCCTAAGAAGGCTACCATAGCGGGACCGCTCCACGGGAGGACGGATTTTTGTCAATTTCAGCTCAAAAATGCGTCACAAAAAGGGTTAAAACCCACCAAAAATAGGTCAGAATGTTCGAAAACTGCTTTCGCATTCAATGGTAAAACAACTGAAGGCACCCTTACTTAAGTCATCTTGGGTCAAGTGACTCATCACTTTTCTCATGTCGGTCATTCCCTCATCGATTCGTCGCTTGAGGGGGTAGTCACACTTAGTCACCAATCAACAACAACATACCCAATTAAGGAAATGACACGCATTCAAAGGATCATTGACAAAGACAATCATGCCCTTGCTTGGGGCAGCAAACAAGCAACAATCACAAACTGATCAAACACTTGGCATTCATGAATCATGAACTCAAGGTTCCCATAGACAAAAGGTTGCGCCCTTTGCCTATTCATGACTGATCAATGTCCAAGCTCAAGTAACACCTCACTGAACAAGGTTAACACTTGACATTAGTTCCTTAGCTCGTCAGAAGCAAGGATTCAAGAATGCGTGCCCTTTCCATACTTGGGGCATCAAGAGTTGGTTAGGTTACTGAGAAACCCTAATCATTAGTGCTTTGGTTATCTATTTTTGCTCGATGCTGTGCCTTGCACAATGCTTCCCAAAAAGGGGCATCTGTAGACACCAAAACAGCACCAATCCGATTATGTGACAACAAGCGCTGATCGCATTGACACAAACAGCCCCTAGGGCAGCCCCCAGAGGTCAAACAGTGGTCCTAACCACTCCCAAAAGTAGTTTTGAGGGTCAAAAGTCAATTTTGCACCTTTTTGGCACCTTTTTCTCTATTCGTCCCACCCAGGGACGAATTCGAACTGGTATTCGTCCCACCCTGGGACGATTAAGCAATCGCTCCAGGGTGGGACGAATAGCAGGTTTGACTAGCAAAAAGTCAAACCTCGACAACTCCGCCAGTTAACTGAGGCTTCAGGCCATGCAATTGTGAGGAATAGCTTTTATTCAAGAGGAGAGACTTCAATCATGCATGTCTTTATTTTAGAGACCTCATGCAAGAAGCTTTTTTATCAAGGAGTTAGCTTTTCTCTAAAAATAGGACAGTTAACTCAAGAGGCGCCCTCGCATGCACAATTCAAACAAGGAGACCCTAAGGTCTATAAATTGGTGAGTTTTCCCACCCAAAAGATATACAGAGAAGGAGCATTTGAGCAACGAAGTGCTGCCAATTTCATACCTAACTGCGATTTGTGCTTTTACATCCTTAATCTCTCATTCGAAAGGGAGGTTATTGGGTGACTATTGGAGGCGCAAATCCATACCCAAAACCCGATTTTTGACCACAACTATCCACCAAATTTGTCGACAACACCCCATAACCAGTTTTGGACCCATCCCAAGTGGATTGGTGCCGAAATAGTGCTTCAATCGGTGGGCGTCCTGCCCCCGGGCGCTCCCCAAACTATCACAGTGCTAATCGCCCCACCCCGGGATGATTAGAAATCTGTGATAGATTTCTTGTTTTTTTCTTTTGCATCTGATTCTAGATAGGTTAAATAGGTTACAGTTCAAATTTCATGTCATTCTGATCATTTTTGACCAGGTTATTGTTGTTTCCCGCTTTCACTAACTTGCAGATGCCATCTTCAAAATCTGGGTTCTAGAGGAAAAATTGGAGAAATCTGAGCATCTGGGTCATCCCAAAATGCCCCCAATTAGCTAACCCCAAGTTTTTAGGTCTTTTGGAGCTTCCTAAGTAGGACATTGAATAGGGTGCTTTTTGGCCAATTCTCACAGTCCTATTCGTCCCACCCTGGAGCGAGTACAGATCTGTGAGGAATTTTCAGACTGTTCTTTTTGCAATGGTCTTCTGATGATATTTTTATGCTTCTGTCAAAGTTTTAGGTCAATCAGAGTTTATTTGATAGTCGTTTTATTATTTTCATGCATACACTGACAATAGGCTATGGGAAATACATGTTTCATTTGGTCTGCAGGTATTATTAATATTTTCTGTTTCTTTGAATGCAGGTTTCCGACAGTAGAGGAGCAGGAAAGAGCAAAGAATCACATACAACAGTGGCGGTGACATTTTGGTCCGCCCATCTTACATGTGGGCACGCGGAAGAAGGATTGTTAGCCATGGATCTTGTGACAAGAAACACATTTGACTCTCCTATCCCCTAAAAAGGAAGGAGATGTATTGTAACACAATTTGTAAAGCGTATCAATAAAAGAGATTACCATATTTCTATTGCTTTTATCTTGTGTCGATTTGCATACGTTATTTCTTGTTCTTGTGGCATATTCCTTTTTGTTTCCGTATCCTCGTGCTTTCACTTCCTTCCATACTACTAGCTTCTTTTATCAAAAATTTTACGATCTGATCATCACTTTTAAACACTTACCAATAAATATTCTTATCAGGAACTGAGGGCCTGTAAAAAATTTTCACGATATTTGGTTTTTGCATCATGTGTTTGATTGGAGAAAAATTGGCACCAAGGGATACCAAAATAGTTGCATGTTTATTTTTTTCCCTCGAAATTGCTTGAACATTTAATGCCAAGAAGGACTCAAATAGCTCCCAAACCTTGTTGCAATATCCCTTCATATAGTTTTTCTTGGAGACACACTTACTGGTTACTTGATTTACAATCAACTCAGAATCTCCAAAAATCCAAAGTTTTTTGATCCCAAGCTTCTCTCCTTTCTTCAAGCCTAAGCATAATGCTTCATATTCAGTAGCATTGTTGGTATAACTCTAGTTCAACTGGTATGAATATGTATTCTATATTACAAAAGGGGGAATGATAATAATTCCAGATCCTATGCCATTTTTTCATCTTACGCCATCAAAGTAGAGCTTCCACAACTGATCTGGAATAGGATCCCGATCATCAGATACCTTTACTTCAATTTTTTCAGGCTTAGTAATGGCATAGCAACCAATCAAAGTTTCAATCATTGCATTAAAATCATTCATTGAAAATTTATCTTCTATACAAATCTCATCCAAAGCTTCTTTAATTAAATTCAATTCTCCTAGTTCTTCAGTCATCATATTGATAGAATCCATGGACTTTTCTTCTTCTTCGATCCTCTCTACATGAAACATGGAAGGTTTCTCATTATAAATTTAAATTATTTTTTCTTTGAAAGGAATTTCTAGATGAGAGGAATCCAAGGATAGATAACATCCCAATTTGGTAGTAAACTCTCTTGAGAGGCACATACTGAAATATGGCTCTAGGTCAACTACAATCACCTCTTGGATCAAAGTGATTTGAGGCATATTATGCAATACAATGGGGATATTTTTTATGACACCTAATTTTTTTACAAGAGTATCATCCAACTGAAAAAATCTTAGGCTACTCATGATATAATCCATACCTATAACTTCACAAACCACCCTCGACATGACAATTGTTGCAACAACAGAGTCAATCATGCAGTTATGCACAATCCAACCCTCCAAAATAAAATGGTGGTGGTCTATTATTTCTAGTAGTAGAAGTTGTAAGCATCTAAACTAACATAGTCTGAGTGGAATTTTTCTTTTTATATTTAAAAAAATTCAAATATTCTTGCAGCAAATCAACCTGTCCAGGAAATTACAACGCATCATAGAGACTAACCTTGGCAAGAATTTTATTTAGTTCTTCAAAAATGTTGTACGTGGATGAATTGGACTCCATTCCTTCATTAGAATACTTATAATTTGATTTGATATTTTTGTGTGGCTTCCACTCTTTGATTCTTGGTCAAATATGGGTATTTAAGGTGTTCTTTTGCCTTTTCCTTCATCTCAGCTTGCGTTTGTGAAGTTGATGCCTTTGCTTGAGAGATTCTTTCTTTTTCTTGTGTGGGTAAGAGATCTCTAAAAGAATAGGTTCTTTCAACTTAGGCACTAAGCTAGGTGCCTTCACTTGTGCTTGTCTCTTTTTATTTTGCACCTTGAGCTCAGTATGTACCTTCAGAGGCTCCATCTCAACTATTTCCACTGTGATTGGCTTTTTCAACTCTCATGAGAACTAAAACTTATTCTATAGAAGGTACCATAAAATTATGATTGGCTTCTCTAATCATGTTGATCTAACCATTGGAAGAGCTATCTACCAATGTTTGCAGATAGTTCAGATGAACCATGCAAGTTTCTTTGCCATGCATATCATTACAGGTAGAACAGTAGTATGTTTTATCTGATGGGCCAACTTCTTCATTTGTCAACACGGTTGGATTCCTTTCAAGTATCTTGCTGGTCAAGGCTGCTTTCTCTCTGGTGATTGGTGGAGGTTGAAATCTCCTAGGTTAAACATCTCTCTTAGCTTACCTTTTCTTAATGGTTGTGATATCATTTGTCATCACTCTCATTGCTAAGTTCATTTATTGCATCTCTTGCAACTTCTCTTGAGGATAAATATTTGAAGGTGATAGAGGAGTTTGCAATGGTAGTGATACTAATGGAGACGATAATGCTGGGAATAGAACTGGAGCAGGTAGCTATGGAATAGAAGGAGCAAATAGTTGTAGGACAAAAATTGTCAAGGTTTGAGATGAACTAGGATTCCATGAAAGGGCTGGATACATGGGGAACATTGGTAAAGACTGAGAATATGCATTGAGATATAACTGTTGTGAAAGATCAGGGAATATAGGCATTGCCATATTTAATGGGAGCTTACCAATAGTAATTAAATCAACTTCAACCTTTTGCACTTGGGAGTACAAGGTCAAAAATGTATCAATTTTGGATTGAAGGATGACCATGCTAATATTAAAATTGAAGGCTCAAAGATAATAAAATGTAGCTTGTTTAGGAGTTAGTCAAAGACCTTCAGGGACTCTCTACCAAGTTCAAGAAAACCTAATATTGAAGTCAATGATTTACTCCCATGGATGCCTATGAATATTAGTGAATTGATGCAATAGGGAAAAGAATCAGCTTGCTCATTTAAGCCTTTTATCATTAAATCAACCAACTAGTCCCATGTGGTAATAGTGGTGGGTGGTAAATATCGATACCAATGAATTAACTTCCATCTAAGAGAGAGCATGAGCAATATGACCATGAAATATTCATCTGTGATGCTATGAATAGTCACAAAAGAAGCCACGTCTTGAACATGCTCCTAAGTTGTTTTCCCATACCATCATAAATAGGCAAAGCCTTTAATGCTGCTAGTGGGATCAAGTTCTGAGCTTACAGGTTCAAAGCTTCAGAATGGTTCCATGTTGGAAACTATCATGGTGGATTTTGATCCATTTGGACTTAAGAATTTTTTTGGGGAGGAAATCAAGTGGTAGTTCTAGAGGGACTTGAAGGAACAAAACATACACCAGCTACCTATGAAGATGTTACGATTGATGGGATAGTCATAGTAACTAATCTAAGTTGATCTCCTAAGACTTGGGTTTCAAGCTCAAAGAAATCAATAGGATTTACTGGTAATTTGAGTTATTTTATGTTGTCATTGATGTCACATGGATCATTGATGTCATATGGATCACTTTGAGTTTTTTTGGGCAAATGATATTTTGGAAAGCATGGATAAAATCAAGATTTTTGTGAAAACCAAGGCAGGTAAAATAAAAGGTTTTATTTAAAACCATGGATGGCAGATTTGAAATGGGTTTTTCTTAAAACCCAGGTTGGCATTTCATTTCGTCGAAAAAGGTGCCTTGATGATGGAGATATTTAATTTTAAATATTTAGTTTAAATTTTAATTATTTAAAATTTTAATTTTAATTTTAAAATTAAAATTAAAGTTAGCGTTGACGTCTAAAGAAAGAGAGAAAACCAATAATGCACCGACGTCATCAAAAATGAGGAGATGACTATATAAAGGGGGATCCTCAGGTTCATTTGATATTCATCCTTGCTCGTGTTAATCATTGGTTAAGAATCTGAAGAGAGCTCATGTGAAAATCATTTTGAAAAAGGAGACAACGAATAAGTTCAAGGTTTGTTGAAAGCCCAAGACATTGTGGGTAGAGTGGTACATTGGAAATTGGCTTTTTGTTAAGGTGTGTGGTAGTGCTTTACATCAAGGTTTGAATCTCCTTGACTGCATTCCAAGGCATTGGAAGGAAAGCGCTCGAAGCACTTTTGGTTTGCATGGAAGGGAGGAAGGACTTAAGGCACATCATGCCTTTTCCTTTTGAATGAGCAGCTAGCTCATGTGGTAACCTTAGCTGCGGCTAAGGCACTCACGGTGTGTGCAAGTTGGGGGTTCGAATCCCCTTGAGGAGGTAATTACATTTTGCTCTAATTCATTTTGTTGATGCCCTAGGATAGGAGTTATAAGGTGGTTAAGTAATAATTAAAGTTTTTAATTAAACTTTATTTTTATAAGGGCTGTGATTATTATTTTAGAGGTGGATGAGTTGTTGATTTAATTTGATATTCATGAAATTGAAAAATTAAGATTTAGGAGAAATAAGGAGTTGTTATAAAATATTTTTGAGAGCCTTGTTGATTATTATTTTTGATAAGGGTTTTTATTAAAAAGAACTTTGGTGGATGTTTTTATTAAGTTGGAGTAAAAAGGTGTAAATTGAGTTATGCTTATCTTGTGATTATTATTTGAAGTCCACTAACCCTTATTGAGATTGAAAGGAAAGTTGTGTTTAGTGTGGAAGATTTGCCCCCCCCAGATGATAGAATTGATGAAAAATGAGTGGGGATACATGCTTGGACAGGGTTTTTGGAGAAATAATGTTGAGCAAGGTGCAGCAACAGTATTGTCATTATTGTCAACACAGTCAGATAGATCTGTTGATGCAGTGGACAGGAAGTTCAAAAGCTATTCAGATGCAGAAGACAGGAGTTCAAAGGTTATTCAGAGTATGTACAGTGATTTTCCAAGAAGACCGAAGTGGCCCATATGCAAAAGATCAAAGAAAAAGACAAGTAAGAAAAGTGTCGCGATATCGTGACATATACAGTAGGCAAGAAAAACTGTCACGATTTCGTGACATGTTGGAAGAGAGAAAAAGCAGGAAAAACTGTCACGATTTCGTGACATGTTGGAAGAGAGAAAAGGCAAGTGGAAAAACTATCGCGATTTCGCGACATGTTGGAAGAGAGAAAAAGCAGGGAAAAACTGTCACGATTTCGTGACATGTTGGAAGAGAAAAAGGCAAGTGGAAAAACAGTCACGATTTCGTGACATGTTGGAAGAGAAAAAGGCAAGTGGAAAAACTGTCACGATTTCGTGACATGTTGGAAGAGAAAAAGGCAAGTGGAAAAACTGTCACGATTTCGTGACATGTTGGAAGAGAAAGAGAAAGCAGGAAAAAGTGTCACGATTTCGTGACAAGTTCGAAGAAAGAGAACAAGTAAGAAAAGTGTCGCGATTTCGTGACATGTCGCATTTTCGCGACTAAAATAGGAGAGAGAAAGTAAGTTGGAAAAGTGTCGCGATTTCGTGACATGTCGCATTTTCGTGACTAAAATAGGAGAGAGAAAGTAAGTTGGAAAAGTGTCATGATTTCGTGACATGTCGCATTTTCATGACAAAAGAAAGAGAGGAAGCAAGTAGAAGTGTCACGATTCATTGACAGCATAGTCAAAGAAGAAAAATGTCATGATTTAAAAAAGAAGAAGAAAAAAGTGTCATGATTTCAGACAAAAGAAGAAGACTTCGAAGGCGAAGTGTCATGATTTCATGACAAAAGCGAAGAAGAGAAAAGGAAGTGTCATGATTTCGACGACAAGTAAGGAAGATAAAGGAAGCGATACAGAAAAGAAGGAAAAATGTCCGATATCAAAAAGAAGAGAAGGAGGAGGGAAAGTGTCACGATATCGTGACATTGTATTTTGGAGCCAAAGCAAAGAGAAAGAGCAAGGAGAAAAGTGTCGCGATATCGTGACATGTATTTTTACAGGCCAAAGCAAAGAGAAAGAGCGAGGAGAAAAAGTGTCCGGATACGGACATGTAGCTTCAACAAAGAGAAAGAGAGAGAAAGAAAAAGTGTCGTGATATCATGACATGTGGTCAAAAAAAAAGAGAGAAAGAAAGTATGATATCCGGACATGTAGTTTTCACGATTGAGTTAAAGAAGACCAATGACACCGACCAAGATTAGGGTTTACAACCGACTAAGATTAGGATCTTCATCATAAAATATTGTTATAAAAGGAGGGCTGCTTGGAGAATTGAAGGGTGTTGAATGTATGTGATATACGATCATTGTGTGCAGAGAGCAAGTCGTATCGAATCATGCTAAGTGCAAAATTCACAAAGAGAGAAGAGTGTGCAAAAGGGAGAAGATGATCGTGAAGTTCGACTGTAACGAAGCAGAGTGTGCGAAGTGATTGCACAGAGAGAGCAGAGTGCACAGAGATCGCAAAGGTGAAGAAGACCAGTCAGGGTCTTGCAAAAGCAAAGGTATCTTACTATAAAACTTATAGATTCAAAATTGAAGTCCAAGTTGTAGCTTGGCATCAGGGGTTGGTGCTCCTTCTAGTAGGTGCTGGTAAATTAGGGGTTGGTGCTCCTTTCTGTTGGTGCAGATAAATAAGGGGTTGGTGCTCCTTCTAGTGGGTGCTGGTAAATTGATTGTAAAGTTGGTGCTTTGCAAAGGCTGGATTTGGATGGTAGTCCAAGCAGTCAATTTTTGAGGAGTAGCCACATTGGTGAACCTCATTAAATCTTGTGTTATGTGATGCTCTTGTGTTATACTTGCTGTATCTAGTAATAAGTTTTAATTGCTATGATATTAAGAGCTGTAAATTCAAGTTTAAAGAGCTACACTGATTCACCCCCCCTCTTAGTGCCATTGTAAGACTAACAATTGGTATCAGAGCCAAGTTCCTGTACAAGCTTAACTGGCTAGGGTGATCTTGGAAGTAACACAATGGCAGGTGGTGAAGGCTTCTCATCAAACAAAGCACCATTGTTTGACGGATCTAATTACGCGTTCTGGAGAATCAGGATGCAGACATATCTCTATGCTTTGGGATACGACATCTGGGATTCAGTAGTTAGTGGATACACAATACCCATCACTCCTCCAAAAGAGGCTGACAAAAAGAAACTGTTTGACAATAACTCAAAAGCAAAGAATGCTCTCATGTGCGGATTAGCAGACAATGAACTAGTAAAGATCATGAGCTATAAAACGACAAAAGAGATATGGGACAAACTGAGGAGTATTCATGAAGGAGACGATAAGATCAAGGAGGCCAAGTTATAGACACATCGAGCTCAGTTCGAAGCATTAAAAATGAATGATGATGAAAACATTGAGGCATATATGCTGAGAGTTAATGGAATCATTAATGCGATCAGAGGACTCAACGAGGATATCGAAGACTCTACCATCATGAAAAAGGTATTAAGATCTCTTCCTCAAAGGTTTGATTCTAAAGTCTCAGCTATAGAAGAAGCTAAAAATCTAAATTATTTTAGTATAGATGAGATGTATGGTTCCTTGACTGCATATGAGATGAGGATAGGAAGATCTAAACCCACAGACAGAGAAGCGGCTTTTAAAGCCCTTAAAAATAAAAATGCAAAACAAGAGTCCGAGGAAGAAGAGACATCAGATGAAATGGAAGCAAACTTTGTTAGAAAACTAAAAAGGGGAAAAGGAAAATACAGAGGAAAGCTACCATTTAAATGTTTCAACTATGGAGGCATTGGGCATTTTGCGACTAAATGTCCACTTAATGAGAAGAACAAAAATGATGAAGGATCGCACCAAGAAAGAAGTGACTGGAAGAAGAAAACGAATTTCAAAAAAGGCAACTTCAAGAAGAAAAGTTTCATCTCCAAGAATGCCAGTTCATCAGAAGACAGCTCCGGTCAGGATTCTGAAGAGGAAACAGGTGAAGCTCTTTTCATGGCATTTGAAGAAGTAAAATCAGAAAAGGAAGAAGGAGTGAACTCTGAAGTATGTGGTGAAAACCCTGAGGCTGAAGTAGATCTAGAAGGTGAGTTGATCTCTGCACTTGAAGAGTGGAAAATAGAGAAGAAAAAGAATAAGAAAATTTCAAAAAGGCTTGAGGATGCAAACGAAATCATAACCATTCTGAAAGTACAGACAGAAGAATACAAGAAAATATCTGAAGATCTCGAAGTACAAATTACCATGAAAATAGATTATTGCTGCAAACTAGAAGAAGAGAATGTTGGTTTACGGATGCAGATAGAAGAGATGAATCACAAAATTAGTTGCTATCACAAACGCGAAGAAAGTTCTATGAAGCTGGATAAGATTATAAATGACCAAAGGCCTGCAGGCATCAAATTTGGTCTGGGTTTCATCGAAGGAGAATCTTCAAATGGATCAAAGGCCAGAAATGTAGAATCCATAAAGAATGAAGATAAGAAACAGGTTGATCAAGGAAAAATGTCTCATGCAAAAGAAAGCAATAATGCCAGGCACGAAAGGAGAACCGACAATGATGGATTCACCAATGTCACACATCAAAGAAGAAGAAGACCTATGGCTCCTACGACAACATGGCAAAGACCATCACCCAGGTTCAATTATCCCTTTTCTGGTTTCTATTTTAAATGCAATGGCTATGGACATAAAATCTCGGACTGCAAATATAATGTAAGACCAAGGAATTTCACCAAGTAGAAATGCTTTTTCTCCTCTGATGAATTATATAGTAGAATGTTATAACTGTCATAATTTTGGGCACATTGCAAGAAACTGTAGAAGTACATTTGCATCAAATCAGTTTCAGGGAAGAAAATTTCAACCAAATAAGATGAGACAAAATAGAAAACTTCCCGTAAAACATGCACAAGCTGTTGATAAGGGAAAGGCAAAACAAGAGCCCAAAACTACTATCAAAACGGAGTGGAAAGAAAAAGAGCGACTTAAGGAAGAAAAGGAATCCTTAATCGTACAAACAACATTTAAAGCACAGAATAAATATGTACCATGGATACTTGATAGTGGATGCTCCAGTCATATGACAGGTAACAAACAAAAATTTGAGAAGTTACAGAAATATGAAGGTGGTTCAGTAAAGTTTGGAAATAATGATGGAGCTAAGATAGTTGGCAAAGGTTTGGTTAAAATTATTGACGAAAAAATTAAGTCGAGAAGAAGTCTTGTTTGTGGATGGTTTGAAACATAACTTGTTGAGCGTAAGTCAGATTTGTGATAAAGGTCATGAAGTAGTTTTTAAGAAGCGGGGTTGTGAAGTCAGAAAAACAAATAGTGGAAAATTGATAGCAACTGGATCAAGGACATCTGGAAACCTGTACACGCTCTCAGAGACTTCAGAAGGAGCTTGTTTTATTGGACAGGAAGAAGAAAGTTGGTTGTGGCACAAGAGACTCGGTCATATCAGTTTTGATAATCTAGTAAAAATCAACTCAAAAAGGGCAGTGAGAGATATTCCCACCATCAGCAAACCTGGAAACAACATTTGTGCTTCATGCCAAAAGGGGAAGCAAACTAGAGTCACATTCAAAACAAAAGAGTACTACACAAGCAAACCTTTGGAACTAATACACACCGATTTATGTGGACCCATGAGAACACAAAGCATAAATGGTGACAAATATTTTATGTTGTGCATTGATGACTATTCCAGAATGACATGGATATTTTTCTTGAAGCATAAATCAGAAGCTTTTGAAAGGTTCAAGATTTTCAAAAACCAAGTTGAGAATGAAATAGGAAGGAGGATCAAATGTTTAAGATCAGATAGAGGAGGAGAATTCATTTCAGAGGAGTTTGTAGAGTACTATGAAAAATACGGTATTAGGAGACAATTTTCAGCAGCCAGGACACCTCAGTAGAATGGAGTGGTAGAAAGAAAGAACAGGACAATGCAGGAAATGGCATGGACTATGTTGGCTGAAAGTAGAGTAGCAGAAATATTTTGGAGAGAAGCAATCCATACTACGGTGTATATCCAAAATAGGTACATGCTGAGAACACATGAAAGCAAAACTCCTTATGAGTTGTGGTTCGGTAAAAGGGCAACAACAAAATACCTCAAAGTTTTTGGCAGCAAGTGCTACATCAAAAGAACTAAAAGATAATCTTGGTAAGTTTGAAGATAGAGCGGATGAAGGTATTTTTGTTGGTTATTCACCAAGAAGCAAAGCTTACAAATGCTACAACAAGAGGCTAAAGAAAATTGTGGACAGTGCCGATGTTAAATTTGATGAAGGTAGAGAACGAGTAATTAGCTATGAAACGAACTACCCAATTTATGAAGAGGTTATTGAAGGAGATGAGGAAAACGAAATGGAAAAGATACAAAAAATTGACTTAGATGATTTAAGTTGTGATTCAGAAGTGGAAGAAAATAAGAAATTCAAAACAGACAGCTGCGAGAAAAATCATCCTAGAGAGCAAATAATTGGAGACCCCAAAGTTGGTGTTCGAGACAAGGAGAAGAGTAGTAAGTAACTACTCTCTATTATCCAACATTGAGCCCAAAAATGTTGCTGACGCAAGCAAAGATGAAAGTTGGATGAAGGCAATAAATGAAGAATTAGATCAGATCGAGAAAAATGAAACTTGGGAGTTAGTACCTAGACCTGCAAATAAAAATATAATCGGGACTAAATGGATTTTTCGAAACAAATTGAATGAAGACGGACAGGTAGTCAGAAATAAAGCAAGATTGGTATGTAAGGGTTATGCACAAGTTGAAGGCATTGAATTTGAGGAAAATTTTGCACCAGTAGCTAGACTAGAGGCAATTAGAATGTTTTTGGCTTTAGCAATCTACAAGAATTTCAAAGTTTATCAAATGGATGTGAAATCAGCGTTTTTGAATGGGAAACTTGAAGAAGAGGTTTATATTGAGCAACCAGATGGTTTCCAACTTGGTGATGATCCCAACTTGGTTTGCAAGTTGAAGAAAGCATTATATGGCTTAAAACAGGCACCCCGAGCCTGGTATGCAAGGCTAGACAACTATCTCACTCAACAAAGGTTTAAGAAAGGTATGGTGGATAGTAATTTGTATGTCAAAACAGAAAATGGGCATCTTATTGTTCTTGTTGTATACGTAGATGATATCATATTTGGCAGCAACAAAGATGAGTCATGTAAAGATTTAGCAAATAAGATGCAGAAAGAATTTGAAATGTCAATGATTGGTGAACTTTCGTATTTCCTCGGGTTGCAAGTTAATCAATGTAAGAAGGGCATATTTATTTCTCAAGTTAAATATGTAAAAGAGATGTTAAAAAAGTTCACAATGGAGGATTGTAAGCCAGTTAGCACTCCCATGATGACAAGTTGCAAGTTGAGCAAGGATGACAAATCTCCACCTATTGATCAAACCATGTACAGATCTATGATTGGAAGCTTACTGTACCTAACAACTACCAGACCAGATATTTTGCAGGCAGTATGCATGGTAGCACGATTTTAGGCTAATCCCAAGGAGACTCATGTGACAATAGTGAAGAGGATTCTTCGGTACCTCAAGGGTACTATGGAGTATGGGTTATGGTATCCGAAAGGTAAAGACTTCACCCTTATTTCGTATTCAGATGCAGATTGGGCAGGATGTGTCGATGACAGAAAGAGTACCAGTGGAGGTGCATTCTATCTTGGAGACAGATTGGTCACGTGGCATAGTAAGAAACAAGAGTCGGTTTCTTTATCGACAACGAAAGCAGAATATATTGCAGCGACAACATGTTGTACGCAGGTATTGTGGATGAAACAAACCTCGAAAGATCTTGGTATTAGCTTTAGTGAGCCAATATCGGTTAAGTGTGATAACACCAGTGCCATTAACATCTCCAAGAATCCGGTTATGCATTCACGCACAAAACACATTGCTATCAGGTATCACTTTTTGAAGGAGAAAGTTGCGGAAGGTGAGGTTAAGTTGGATTTTGTTCCAACTACAGAGCAAGTAGCAGATATCTTCACAAAACCATTGCCCAAGGAAGTTTTTGAGTACCTTCGTAATAAATTGGGAGTGGTCACACTTCCCAAGAATTGACTAGCTACGGGGATCACATTCTCAGGGGGAGCATTTAAGTATTTGATTATCTTTTTGCTCATGTTCATGATTTTTGCTAAGTGTAATAAATTTTGCCTGAGAATGTTGTGCATGGACTCGGGGGAGTCTGCAGTAGCCCTTTGGTATTATTGTCAAAGGGGGAGAAGAGTTACAGGAAATTGCACATGTGTTGCCAACAATTCCAAAGGGGGAGATTGTTGAGCAAGGTGCAACAACAGTATTGTCATTGTTGTCAACACAATCAGATAGATCTGTTGATGCAATGGATAGGAAGTTCAAAAGCTATTCAGATGCAGAAGACAAGAGTTCAAAGGTTATTCAGAGTATGTACAGTGATTTTCCAAGAAGACCGAAGTGGCCCATATGCAAAAGATCAAAGAAAAAGACAAGTAAGAAAAGTGTCACGATATCGCGACATATACAGCAGGCAAGAAAAACTGTCACGATTTCGCGACATGTTGGAAGAGAAAACGAACATGTTGGAAGAGAGAAAAAGGGGAAAAACTATCGACGATTTCGCGACATGTTGGAAGAGAGAAAGGCAAGTGGAAAACTATCGTGATTTCGAGACATGTTGGAAGAGAGAAAAAGCAATCAGGAAAAACTATCATGATTTCACGACATGTTGGAAGAGAAAAAGGCAAGTGGAAAATTTGTCCGGATTTCATGACATGTTGGAAGAGAAAAGCAAGGGAAAAATGTCACGATTTCATGACATGTTGGAAGAGAAAAAGGCAAGTGGAAAAACTGTCATGATTTGACATGTTGGAAGAGAAAGAGAAAGCAAGAAAAAGTGTCACGATTTCGTGACAAGTTCGAAGAAAGAGAACAAGTAAGAAAAGTGTCATGATTTCCGACATGTCGCATTTTCACGACTAAAACAAGAGAGAGAAAGTAAGTTGGAAAAGTGTCACGATTTCATGACATGTCGCATTTTCATGACTAAAATAGAAGAGAGAAAGTAAGTTGGAAAAGTGTCACGATTTCGTGACATGTTGCATTTTCGTGACAAAAGAAAGAGAGAAAGTAGAAGGAAATGTCATGATTTGCGACAGTAGAGAATGCAGATTAAAAGAAGAAGTTAAAATTCATGATAAAAAGAAAGAAGAAGTACGAAGAAGTGTCACGATTTCATGACAAAAGAGAAGAAGACTTAAAGGTAGAAGTGTCATGATTTCATGACAAAAGCAAAGAACTGAAGTACGAAAGTAGAAGTGTCACAATTTCGATGACAAAAGCTAAGTTGAAGACTACGAAGTTGGAAGTGTCGCGATATCGATGACAAAAGAAGAAGAGAAAAAAGAAAAAGGAGGTGAAAGTGTCGATCGACAAAAGAGAAAGAGCAAGGAGGAAAAGTGTCGCGATATCATGACATGTAAGCCAAAGAAGAGAAAGAGCAAGGAGAAAAAGGGAACGAAAGAAGAGAAAGAGCAAGAGAAAAGCAGAACGAAGAGAAAGAGAAGAGGAGAGAAAAGCATGATACGAAGACAAAGGAGAAAAAAAAAAATAGAAATGAAAGCCGACTAAGATTAGGGTTTTACATGGAACCTAACTAAGATTAGGGTTTTCATCATGAAAATATTGTTATAAAAGGAGGGCTGTTTGGAGAATTGAAGGGGTGTTGTATGTATGCGATATACGATCATTGTGCGTAGAGAGCAAGTCGTGTCGAATCATGCTAAGTGCAAAATTTGCAAAGAGAGCAGAGTGCGCAAAAGGGAGAAGACGATCATGAATTTTGACTGTAACGAAGCAGAGTGTGCGAAGTGATTGCATAGAGAGAGTAGAGTGTGCAGAGATCGCAAAGGTGAAGAAGACCAATCAGGGTCTTGCAAAAGCAAAGGTATCTTACTATCAATCTTATAGATTCAAAATTGAAGTCCAGGTTGTAGCTTGGCATCAGGGGTTGGTGCTCCTTCCAATAGGTGCTGGTAAATTAGGGGTTGGTGCTCCTTTCTGTTGGTGCAGATAAATAAGGGGTTGGTGCTCCTTCCAGTGGGTGCTGGTAAATTGATTGTAAAGTTGGTGCTTTGCAAAGGCTGGATTTGGATGGTAGTCCAAGCAGTCAATTTTTGAGGAGTAGCCACATTGGTGAACCTCGTTAAATCTTGTGTTATGTGATGCTCTTGTGTTATACTTGTTGTATCTAGTAATAAGTTTTAATTGCTATGATATTAAGAGTTGTGAATTCAAGTTTAAAGAGCTACACTGATTCACCCCCCTCTCAGTGCCATTGTAAGACTAACAATTGGAAAAAGTTGAATGGCACCCAAAAAAGCCCCCCCTTAAAGGGGAGAAAAATCGGGTAACAAAAAAAAAAAAAAAGAATAGTCCCTTATGGTGATTGGTTGAGTTTAGTTGATTGAGCCTAGTCAAGTGATTGTGTGAGGTGATTGGTCAAGTTCCATGAAACAAACTATTCCATAATTCTGATTTGAGTTGAGATTGAGATTAGAACATATTGAGTCTCTAAAAATTCTCTTTATGCTTCTATGAGTTGACTTGAGTTGAGTTGAGATTGATTTGAGTTGAATTGAGTTGAGATTGAGCTTAGAACATATTGAGTCTCTAACAATTCTCTTTATGCTTCTATGAGTTGATTTGAGTTGAGTTGAGTTGAGATCATTGTGGATCATTGTTGTCATCCATTGAAGAGTACATTGCCATTCATTGTTGAGTTCATCTTTGAGCTTTGCCTTGATAGATTTGTGGATGAGATTTGAGTGCTACTTGAGCATGATTGATTGAGCCTTTGAGAAGGCCTTTGTGGATAGTTTTGGGAGAACTTTGTGGAAAACTTTGTGTATAGTTTTGGAACTGATTTGCTAGAGCATATTTGTGCAAGTTCTTGGTGAGCTTGCTAGAGTAGATTTGAACAAGTTCTTGATGAGCTTGCTAGAGCAGATTTGAACAAGTTCTTGGTGAGCTTGCTAGAGCATATTTGAGCAAGTTCTTGGTGAGCTTGCTAGAGAATATTTGGGCAAGTTCTTGGTGAGATTGCTAGAGCAGATTTGAACAAGTTCTTGGTGAGCTTGTTGGAGCATATTTTGGGCAAGTTCTTGGTGAGCTTGCTAGAGCATATTTGGACAAGTTCTTGGTGAGCTTGTTGGAGCAATTTTGGGCAAGTTCTTGGTGAGCTCTTTATTTAGTTTTGTAAAAATTTTGTGTGAGCTTGTTATTCAGTTTTGGACAAGTTTTGTGTGAGCTTGTTATTCAATTTTGGATAAGTTATGTATGAGATTGTTATTCAGATTTGGACAAGTTTTGTGTGAGCTTGTTATTCAGTTTTGGACAAGTTCTATGTGAGCTTGTTATTTAGATTTGGACAAGTTCTATGTGAACTTGTTATTAAGTTTTGGACAAGTTCTGTGTGAGCTTGTTATTTAGATTTGGACAAGTTCTGTGTGAACTTGTTATTGCCTAGCTTTGAGCAGATCAAAGAAATCATTGTATTGGATAAGGATCCTTATTTTTGTGTGAAATATTATAAGGAGATTATCTGGTGGAGTACCCCACATTGGGGGAACCACATTAAATCTTGTGTCTCAATTATGTGTGGTGACTTGTGCTCTTGCTTACTACTGCTATCTGAGTTATTAATGCACACTGCTATATTTGGTTATTGCAATTAAGGACATTAATTGATATTGATTTGGAAAGAAAGTAAAAAGTGGTCTTATATTGTTCACCCCCCTCTCAGTATAAGCTTGTGTTCTTCAATTGGTATCAGAGCGGGTTCCTTCGAAAAGGCTAATAGCTTGAGGGCATATTCTACAAGAACATAGATGGCTTCACAGAATGGATCATCTACAAATAAGGCTCCATTATTTGATGGTAACAATTATGCTTTCTAGAGCATGAGGATGAAGAACTACTTGATATCACAAGGATATGAGGTATGGCAAATGGTTGAAAAATAGTATAGGGTTGAAGGTGATCCCGAGGCAGATAAGACTATCAGGAAATTGGTTGAGATCAATGCAAGAGCAATGAATTGTATTTTGAGTGGGCTTCGTGAGACAAATTTTGCAAAGGTCATGGTATGTAATTCAACTAATGAAATGTGGACCAAGTTGCGGAATACTTATGAAGGAGATTCCAAGGTAAAGTTGGCAAAACTACAAACTCATAGAAAAATATTTGAGGAATTGAAAATGGAATATTCTGAAGATATTGCAAAGTTTTTACTTCGTGTTGATGAGATTACTAACACCATGAGAGGCCTAGGTTTTGAGATGAAAGAATCAGAAGTTACTCAAAAGGTTTTGAGATCACTTCCCATGAAATATGATTCTAAGGTTTCAGCAATAGAAGAGACAATGGATATCAACAAGCTAACAATGGAAGAATTGCAAGGTACTCTCACAACTTATGAGATGAGGGTAAGTAAGCATCAGGTTCCAATAAAAGAGATTGCATTCAAGGCTTCAGAGAAAGAGAAAGGGAAAGTTTCAGAGACAGATAGAGTTTCAGATAATGATGAGGAAGCTAACTTCATCAAAAGGAATAAGGACTCAAGGAATTTTAGGGATATAAGGAAAGTCAGATGCTACAAGTGTGGTGATCTTGGTCACTATGCATACAAGTGTCCACATGAAGAAAATAGTGATGATGAAAAATAGGGTCAAAGAAGAAAAGAAGATGGAAAGCATAAGCATGAAAAAGATGACAGATACAAGCAAAACATGTATGAGAAGAAGAAAATTTTTCGTAAGGCAAAGAAATCTTACTACATTGTAGAAGCAAGTGATAGCTCAGATCATAGTGATAGAGACAAATCAGATGATGAAAAGGAAGAACATCTATTCCTAGGAATAGAAGGTGAAAGAGAAAAGTGCTTTGTGTGTGGTCAAAGAGATCACAGATCAGGATATTGCAATGGTTTTAGTGATAGTGAAGATGAGATGACACATCAAGGAAACAAGTATGGTCAAAGAAATCTTGAGAGTTTGTTTGCTATAGAAGATTATAATGATCTTAGTGACAGTGAATATGAAGAAGGTTTTTTCTATGGAATAAGAGAAGTAGAAGAAGAACATTCACTCCAAACAGAAGAAGTTAAGCAAGAGGATAATGTCTCAGTTGATCTAAAGGAAGACTTCAATGTTATCCATGAGCAACTACAAGAGGTTAAAGAGAATCTGAAAGAATTGAAATGTTCCTTACTTGAGAAATTTGATCCATCACATGACTCAAAAGGTCAAGATATTTTCACTAAGAAGGAAACATGTGTTTCAAAGGCTATAGAGATGGATGCCAAGTTGCTACTTGACACAAATAAAGAAAAAGAAGAGGAAGATTCCAAAGCACCAAAGGTCTCATATTTTAGGTTTGGGGAATCACACTCAAAAGGAAAGGAAGTTCTAAAATATGAAAGCAAGGAAGCACCTAAGATTTGTGAGGAAAGTTCCAAAGTTCCTATGGCTCCAAATATTCATTTTGGATCTTGTTTTGAGATAGGTGAATCAAGTTCAAAAGAAAAAGAAATTCTTGAAGAGGAAAGCAAGGAAGAAACTAAGGAAGAGGATTTAGATGCTACAAAGAAGGTTCAAGGATGCAATGCACAAGTTGAAAATGATCATAAGGATAATGGTCAAGAAAGGTATGAGGAACCAAGGCATGAACAAAGGGCTTTTCAAGGACATTGTTTTTCTTGTAATGGATTTGGACACAGGGCTATACATTGCAGGATCCATGGATCAAAGAAGTTTGATTTTGCTAGAAGAAACTTCAAAGGAAGAAGGTATGGTTTTTAGGGACATTGCTTCTCATGTAACAAGATTGGTCATAGAGCTTTTCAGTGCAAAGGAAATGAGCAACATGGTTTTGGTTTTAGAGCTTCACAATTCAGAAGTCATGGTCATAATGGTCATGAAAATAGAGCTTCACAATACAGGGTTCAGGAAAGGAATGGATATGGAAATTATTTTAAGAATGAATTCAGGACATGGGCACCATCCAAAGGCTACAATATCAAGTGTTTTAATTGCAATAACTTTGGGCATATTGCAAAATGGTGTAGGATTCAAGAAGGTCAAATAGGTTCAAGGCAAGAAGGTCAAACAGGTTCTAGACAAGAAGATCAAGTAATTCATCAAGAGAAGGATATCAGAAAAACATGGAAGGAAGTTGATAGAGGAAAGAAACAATGTGATATGGGAGTAAAAGTACTCCCACCCCAAAATTAATCACCTCAAGAGAGAAGGTGGTGAGGGGGCTAAGTTTAAGAGTCATATCTTTTAGCCCCATAGGTGTCCCTTTTGCCATTGATGTCAAAGGGGGAGAGATTTGAGTAAGGGGGAGAGCATTGAGTTAGGGGGAGCAGCCTCCAAAGAGAGCATTGAGTTAGGGGGAGCAGCCTCCATAGAGAGTATTGAGTCAGGGGGAGCAACTTTGATTCTCAGAGATGGTTTTTGTAGTGATTGTGGTTTTTGCTTTAGAGGTGTTGCCATCAATGACAAAGGGGGATATTGTTGGCAATTTGAGTTATTTTATGTTGTCATTGATGTCACATGAATCATTGATGTCATATGGATCACATTGAGTTTTGGTGGGCAAATGATATTTTGGAAAGCATGGATAAAATCAGGGTTTTTGTGAAAACCAAGGCAGGAAAAATAAAAGGTTTTATTTAAAACCATGGATGGCAGATTTGAAATGGGTTTTTCTTAAAACCCAGGTTGGCCTTTCGTTTCATCGAAAAAGGTGCCCCGGTGATGGAGATATTTAATTTTAAATATTTAGTTTAAATTTTAATTATTTAAAATTTAAAATTAAAATTAAAGTTAGCACCGACGTCTAAAGAAAGAGGGAAAATCAATAATGCGCCGACGTCATCAAAAATGAGGAGAAGACTATATAAAGGGGGATCCTAAGGTTCATTTGAAATTAATCCTTGCTCGTGTTAATCGTTGGCTAAGCATCCGAAGAGAGCTCATGTGAAAATCATTTTGAAAAGGGAGACAACGAATAAATCCAAGGTTGGTCGAAAGCCCAAGACATTGTGGGCAGAGTGGCGCATTGGCAATTGGCTTTTTGTTAAGGTGTGTGGCAGCACTTTACGTCAAGGTTCGAATCTCCTTGACTGCATTTGAAGGCATTGGAAGGAAAGCGCTCGAAGCGCTTTTGGTTTGCATGGAAGGGAGGAAGGACTTAAGGCACGTCGTGCCTTTTCCTTTCGAACGAGCGGCTAGCTCATGTGGCAACCTTAGCCGCGGCTAAGGCGCTCACGGTGTGTGCAAGTTGGGGGTTTGAATCCCCTTGAGGAGGTAATTACGTTTTGCTCTAATTAATTTCGTTGATGCCCTAGGATAGGAGTTATAAGGTGGTTAAGGAATAATTAAAGTTTTTAATTAAACTTTATTTTTATAAGGGTTGTGATTATTATTTCAGAGGTGGATGAGTTGTTGATTTAATTTGATATTCATGAAATTGAAAAATTAAGATTTAGGAGAAATAAGGAGTTGTTATAAAATATTTTTGAGAGCCTTATTGATTATTATTTTTGATAAGGGTTTTTATTAAAAAGGACTTTGGTGGATGTGTTTATTAAGTTGGAGTAAAAAGGTGTAAATTGAGTTATGCTTATCTTGTGATTATTATTTGAAGTCCACTAACCCTTATTGAGATTGGAAAGGAAAGTTGTGTTTAGTGTGGCAGATTTTGTGGACAACTTCTTGGCATCAAAAAGGTATGGGCACATTCTCCTATTGATTGTTTATGGTGGTTGATTTCTGAAATATCATTGGAGTGAAAAGGATTGATTGTGGTTTCCTTTTCGAAAGTGGTTGGTTGAATGCTTCAAGGTTTTCTGGTTTGAGAGTTGTGTTTAAACCTTGTTTTATAAGCATAGTTGTTGAAGCCCATTGGTTGTGAAAGAACTTGAAAAGAACATGAGTATCATTGTTATGTGAGATTTGTGGTTGAGCATTGTTGGAAACATTTGAGTTGGTTGATACATGCTTGGACTAGGGTTTTTGTGAGAAAGAGTAGTCCCTTGTGGTGATTGGTTGAGTTGAGTTGATTGAGCCTAGTCAAGTGATTGTGTGAGGTGATTGGTCAAGTTCCATGAAACAAACTATTCCATAATTCTGATTTGAGTTGAGAGTGAGATTAGAACATATTGAGTCTCTAACAATTCTCTTTATGCTTCTATGAGTTGACTTGAGTTGAGTTGAGATTGATTTGAGTTGAGTTGAGTTGAGATTGAGCTTAGAACATATTGAGTCTCTAACAATTCTCTTTATGCTTCTATGAGTTGATTTGAGTTGAGTTGAGTTGAGATCATTGTGGATCATTATTGTCATCCATTGAAGAGTACATTGCCATTCATTGTTGAGTTCATCTTTGAGCTTTGCCTTGATAGATTTGTGGATGAGATTTGAGTGCTACTTGAGCATGATTGATTGAGCCTTTGAGAAGGCCTTTGTGGATAGTTTTGGGACAACTTTGTGGATAGTTTTGGGACAGCTTTGTGGACAACTTTGTGGATAGTTTTGGGATAGATTTGTGGACAGATTTGGGAAAGTTCTTGGCGAGCTTGCTATGGTAGATTTGAACAAGTTCTTGATGAGATTGTTAGAGAATATTTGAACAAGTTCTTGATGAGCTTGCTAGAGCAGATTTGGGCAAGTTCTTGGTGAGCTTGCTAGAGCAGATTTGGACAAGTTCTTGTGAGCTTTTTGGGATTTGGACAAGTTCTTGGTGAGCTTGCTAGAGCAGATTTGGACAAGTTCTTGGTGAGCTTGTTGGAGCAGATTTGGACAAGTTCTTGGTGAGCTTGTTATTCAATTTTGGACAAGTTCTTGGTGAGCTTGTTATTTAGTTTTGGATAAGTTTTGTGTGAGCTTGTTATTCAGTTTTGGACAAGTTCTATGTGAGCTTGTTATTCAGATTTGGAAAAGTTCTATGAATTTTATATTTTAAGTTGTGAGCTTGTTATTCATATTTGGACAAGTTCTGTGTGAACTTGTTATTCAATTTTGGACAAGTTCTATGTGAGCTTGTTATTCATATTTGGACAAGTTCTGTGTGAACTTGTTATTGCCTAGCTTTGAGCAGATCAAAGAAATCATTGTATTGGATAAGGATCCTTATTTTTGTGTGAAATATTATAAGGAGATTATCTGGTGGAGTACCCCACATTGGGGGAACCACGTTAAATCTTGTGTCTCAATTGTGTGTGGTGACTTGTGCTCTTGCTTACTACTGCTATCTGAGTTATTAATGCACACTGCTATATTTGGTTATTGCAATTAAGGACATTAATTGATATTGATTTGGAAAGAAAGTAAAAAGTGGTCTTATACTGTTCACCCCCCCTCTCAGTATAAGCTTGTGTTCTTCAAATTTTCTAAATTTTTGGCCTTTGATCTTGTGATCATGAAGTAAAGCTTTTGCCAACTTCACGTTTAAAGGCTTCTGAGTAAAACTGAGTTGCCAGATGTTCTAATCAAACAGTAAAATATGAACATAAAATCTCAATATTGCTTAAGGTGGAAATCTTATGTCCCACCGAGTGTGCCAAAAATGGTTGGTCATGAATCTGCCTAAGTATGAAATATATGCCCTAGACCCGGCCAATGTTGAAAGGTTGAAGGAAAAATATGTCCTTAAGGCCAATATCTATAGAATGCTGGTTCCCTTACTATTCTAAAGATTGATATAAAGTTTAGGGAGATCAATTAACATAAAGAGATGGAAAATATGGTTGTAAGCTAGAAAAATAGAGTGAGGATGAACTAACAGCTAAATAACCAAGTCAAGTTCTAACCAACATTTAATAGAAAGAACAACATAGGAACCAATCATAGATCATAAATATAAATCCCAATTAACATTTCAACATTCAATTTTCATCAAAAATTAAATTCAAATGTAGAATTCAATCTATCTAAAAAAGGCATGAATATAACAAAAATGATAGGAAAAAAGTAATCAAATACATAATTGATCCAGGAACCAGAGTTAAAAATATTTTAATTAATGTAGAAATTTAAGCTCCAAGAGTTTTTTAGTAGAATATCCCCCCCTTTTTACATCAAGTTTTCTAGTATTTGTAGACACCTAAAATGCATCATGTCGAGGTGACTACTCATGGGACATGCTAGAGGACCATATGGAAGACCTTTTGGATAAACCCAAGGTATATTAGTGGTTTTTACCACTCATTTGGGTATCTTTGCCTAGTTAGCTCTAGCCACTACTGACACCCGTGGTTAGTAGTGCTTGAAAAACACAAGATTATATTGAGAGGGGAGGGGAGTGAACAATATAATACTACTTTTTACTTTCTTTCTAAATAAATATCAATTAATGTCCTTAATTGCAATAACCAAATATAGCAATGTGCATTAATAACTCAGGTAGCAGTAGTAAGGAAGAGCACAAGTCACCACACACAATTGAGACACAATATTTAACGTGGTTTCCCCAATGTGGGGTACTCCACCAGATAATATCCTTATAATATTTCACACAGAAATAAGTATCCTTATACAATACAATGATTTATTTGATCTACTCAAAGCTAGTATATAACAAGTTCACACAGAACTTGTCCAAATACGAAATAAGTTCACACAGAACTTGTCCAAATTTGAATAACAAGCTCACACAGAACTTGTCCAAAACTGAATAACAATCTCACACATAACTTGTCCAAAACTAAATAAGCTCACACAGAACTTGTCCAAAATTGCTCTAGAAATATCACCAAGAACTTGCCCAAATATGCTCTAGCAAGCTCACTAAGAACTTATCCAAATTTGCTGTAACAAACTCACCAAGAACTTGTCCAAATATGCTCTAGAAAGCTCACCAAGAACTTGCCCAAATATGCTCTAGCAAGCTCACCAAGAACTTGCTCAAATCTGTCCATAAATCTGTCCACAAATATGTCCACAAAGCTGTCCAAAACTATCCACAAAGTTATCCCAAAACTATCCACAAAGCTGTCCCAAAAATGTCCACAAAGCTATCCCAAAACTGTCCACAAAGGCTGTCCCAAAATTGTCCACAAAGGTTGTCCCAAAACTGTCCACAAAGGCCTTATCAAAGGCTCAATCAATCATGCTCAAGTAGCACTCAAATATCATCCATAAATCTATCAAGGCAAAGCTCAAAGATGAACTCAACAATGAATGTAAATGTACTCTTCAATGGATGACAACAATGATCCACAATGATCTTAACTCAACTCAACTCAAATCAACTCATAGAAGCATAAAAAGAATTGTTAGAGACTCAATATGTTCTAAGATCAATCTTCAACTCAATTCAACTTAAATCAATCTCAACTCAAATCAAGTCAACTCATAGGAGCATGAAGAGAATTGTTAGAGACTCAATATGTTCTAATCTCACTCTCAACTCAAATAAAAATTATGGAATAGTTTGTTTCATGGAACTTGACCAATCACCTCACACAATCACTTGACTAGGATCAATCAACTCAACTCAACCAATCACCACAAGGGACTATTATTTCTCACAAATACCCTATTCCAAGCATGTATTAACCAAATCAAATATTTCCAACAATACTTAACCACAAATATCACATAAAAATGATACTCATGTTCTTTTCAAGTTTTTTCACAACCAATGGGCTTCAACAACTATGCTTATAAAACAAGGTTTAAACACAACTTTCAAACCAGAAAACCTTGAAGCATTTAAATAACCCCTTTCGAAAAGGAAACCACAATAAATCCTTTTCCCTCCAATGATATTTCAGAAATCAACCACCATAAAAAATCAATAGGAGAATGTGCCCATACCTTTTTTATTCCAAGAAGTTGTCCATAAAATCTGCCACACTAAACACAACTTTCCTTTCCAATATCAATAAGGGTTAATGGAATTCAATTAATAATCACAAGATAAGCATAACTCAATTTACACCTTTTTACTCAAACTTAATAAACACATCCACCAAAGTCCTTTTTAATAAAAACCCTTATCAAAAATAATAATCAATAAGGCTCTCACAAATATTTTATAACAACTCCTTATTTCTCCTAAATATTAATTTTCAATTTTATGAATATCAAAATAAATCAACAACTCATCCACCTCTAAAATAATAAACACGGCCCTTATAAAAATAAAGTTTAATTAAAAACTTTAATTATTCTTTAACCACCTTATAACTCCTATCCTAGGGCATCAATGAAATTAATTAGAGCAAAACATAATTACCTCCTCAAGGGGATTTGAACCCCCAAATTGCCCACAACACGAGCACCTTATCCACAGATAAGGTTTCCACATGAGCTAGCCACTCATTCGAAAAGAAAATGCATGACGTGCCTTAAGTCCTTCCTTCCTTCCATGCAAACCAAAAGTGCTTCGAGCACTTTCCTTCCAATGCCTTTGAATGCAGTCAAGGAGATTCGAACCTTGATGTAAAGCGTTGCCACACACCTTAACAAAAATCCAATTTCCAATGTGCCACTCTACCCACAATGTCTTGGCTTCCGACCAACCTTGGATTTATTCGTTATCTCCCTTTTCAAAATGATTTTCGCACGAGCTCTCTTCGGATGCTAGCCAACGATTAACATGAGTAAGGATTAATTTCAAATGAACCTTAGGATCCCCCTTTATATAGTATTCTCCTCATTTTCGATGACGTCGATGCATTACTTATTTTCCCTCTTTCTTTAGACGTCTGCGCTAACTTTAATTTTAATTTTAAAATTTAAAATTTAATTTTAAATAAATAAAATTTAAACTAAATATTTAAAATTAAATATCTCCATCATCGGGGAACCTTTTTCGACAAAACAAAATGCCAACCTGGGTTTTAAGAAAAACCCATTTCAAATATACCATCCATAGTTTTAAATAAAACCTTTTATTTTGCTTGCCTTGGTTTTCATAAAAACCCTGAATTTATCCATGCTTTCCAAAATATCATTTGCCCATAAAAACTCAATGTGATCCATATGACATCAATGATTCATGTGACATCAATGAAAACATAAAATAACTCAAATTTCCAACAATATCCCCCTTTGTCATTGATGGGAACACCTCTAAAGAAAAAACCACAATCACTGCAAAAACCATCTCTAAGAATCAAAGCTGCTCCCCCTGACTCAATAATTTCTATGGAGGCTGCTCCCCCTAACTCAATGCTCTATTTGGAGGCTGCTCCCCCTAACTCAATACTCTCCCCCTTACTCAAATATCTTCCCCTTTGACATCAATGACAAAAGGGACACCTATGGGGCTAAATGATATGACTCTTAAGCATAGCCCCCTCACCACCTTCTCTCTTGAGGTGATTAATTTTGGGGTGGGAGTACTTTTACTCCCATATTACATTGTTTCTTTCCTTTATCAACTTTGTTCCATATTTTTATGATATAATTCTCTTGATGAATTACTTGATCTTCTTATCTTGAACCTATTTGACCTTCTTTCCTTGAACATGTTTGACCTTCTTGCCTTGAACCTATTTGGAATTGAGTCCTACACCGTTTTGCAATATGCCAAAAGTTATTGCAATTAAAACACTTGATATTGTGGCCTTTGGATGGTGCCCATATCCTGAATTCATTGTTATAATTTCCATATCCATTTCTTTCCTGAACCCTGTATTGTGAAGCTCTGTTTTCATGACCATTATGACCATGACTTATGAATTTTGAAGCTCTAAAACCAAAACCATGTTGCTCATTTCCTTTGCACTGAAAATCTCTATGACCAATCCTATTGCATGTGAAGCAATATCCCTGAAAACCATACCTTCTTCCTTCGAAGTTTCTTCTAGAAAAATCAAACTTCTCTAATCCATGGATCCTGTAATGTATAGCCCTGTGTCCAAATCCATTACAAGAAAAACAATATCCTTGAAAATCCCTTTTTTCATGCCTTGGTTCCTCATATATTTCTTGACCATTATCCTTATGATCATTTTCAACTTGTGCATTGCATCCTTGAACCTTCTTTGTAGCATCTAAAATCTCTTCCTTAGTTTCTTCCTTGCTTTCCTCTTCAAGAATTTATTTTTATTTTGAACTTAATTCACCTTTCTCAAAACAAGATCTAAAATGAATATTTGGAGCCATAGGAACTTTGGAACTTTCCTCAAAAATATTAGGTGCTTCCTTGATTTCATATTTTATAACTTCCTTTCCTTTTGAGTGTGATTACCCAAACTTGAAATATGAGACCTTTGGTGCTTTGGAATTTTCCTCTTCTTTTTCTTTATTTGTGTCAAGTAGCAACTTTGCATCCATCTCTATAGCCTTTGAAACACATGTTTTCTTCGTAGTGAAAATATCTTCACCTTTTGAGTCATGTGATGGATCAAATTTCTCAAGTAAGGAACATTTCAATTCTTTCATATTCTCTTTAACCTCTTGTAGTTGCTCATGGATAACATTGAAGTCTTCCTTTAGATCAACCGAGACATTATCCTCTTGCTTAACTTCTTCTGTTTGGAGTAAATTTTCTTCTTCTACTTCTCTTATTCCATAGAAAAAACCTTCTTCATCTTCACTGTCACTAAGATCATTATAATATTCTATAGAAAATAAACTCTCAAGATTTCTTTGACCATACCTGTTTCCTTGATGTGTCATCTCATCTTCACTATCACTAAAACCATTGTAATATCCTGATCTGTGATCTCTTTGACCATATACAAAGCATTGTTCTCTTTCACCTTCTATTCCTAGGAATATATGTTCTTCCTTTTCATCATATGACTTATCTCTATCACTGTGATCTGAGCTATCACTTGCTTCTACAATGTAGTAAGATTTCTTTACCTTACAAAAAAATTTCTTCTTCTCATACCTGTTTTGCTTGTATTTGTCATCTTTGTCATGCTTATGCTTTCCATATTATTTTCTTCTGTGACCCTATTTTTCATCATAACTATTTTCTTCATGTGGACACCTATATGCATAGTGACCAAGATCACCACACTTGTATAATCTGAATTTCCTTATATCCTTGAAATTCTTTGAGTCCTTATTCTTTTTGATGAAGTTAGCTTCCTCATCATTATCTAAACCTCTACTTGTTTTTGAAACTTTCCCTTTCTCTTTTTTTGAAGAATTTAATGCAATCTCTTTTATTGGAACCTAATGCTTACTTATACTCATCTCATAAGATATGAGATTTCCTTGTAATTCTTCTATTGTTAGCTTGTTGATATCCTTTGTTTCTTCTATTGTTGAAACCTTAGCATCATATTTCATGGGAAGTTATCTAAAAAAATTTGAGTAACTTCTGATTATTTCATATCAAAACATAGGCCTCTCATGGTGTTAGTAATATCATCAAAATGAAGTAAAAAATTTGCAATATGTTCAAAATATTCCATTTTTAATTCCTCAAATATTTTTCTATGAGTTTGTAGTTTTGCCAACTTTACCTTGGAATATCCTTCATAAGTATTCTATAACTTGGTCCACATCTCATTAGCTGAATTACATACCATGACCTTTGCAAAATTTGTCTCATAAAGCCCACTCAAAATATAATTCATTGCTCTTGCATTGATCTCAACCAATTTCTTGATAGTCTTATCTGCCTCGGGATCACCTTCATCCTATACTCTTTTTCAAAAATTTGCCATACCTCATATCCTTTTGATATCAAGTAGTTCCTCATCCTCATGCTCTAGAAAGCATAATTGTTACCATCAAATAATGGAGCCTTATTTGTAGATGATCCATTCTATGAATCCATCTGTGTTCTTATAGAATCTGCCCTCAAGCTGTTAGTTTTTATGAAGGAACCCGCTCTGATACCAATTGAAGAACGTAATTTTATACTGAGAGGGGGAGACGTGAACAATATAATAACACTTTTTAATTTATTTCCAAATCAATATAAATTAATGTCCTTAATTGCAATAACTAAATATAGTAGTGTGCATTAATAACTTAGATAGCAATAGTAAGAAAGAGCACAAGTCACCACACATAATTGAGACACAAGATTTAACGTGGTTCCCCAAATGTGGGGTACTCCACTAGATAATATCATTATAATATTTCATACAAAAATAAGGATCCTTATCCAATACAATGATTTCTTTGATCTACTCAAAGCTAGGAAATAACAAGTTCACACATAACTTGTCCAAATATGAATAACAAGCTCACACAGAACTTGTTCAAAATTGAATAAGTTTACACATAACTTGTTCAAATCTGAATAACAAGCTCACATAGAACTTGTCCAAAACTGAATAACAAGCTCACACAAAACTTGTCCAAAACTAAATAACAAGCTCACACAGAACTTGTCCAAAACTGCTCTAGCAAGCTCACCAAGAACTTGCCCAAATCTGCTCTAGCAAGCTCACCAAGAACTTTCCCAAATATGCTCTAGCAATCTCACCAAGAACTTGCCCAAATATTCTCTAACAAGCTCACCAATAACTTATCCAAATCTGCTCTAGCAAGCTCACCAAGAACTTGCCCAAATTTGCTCTAGAAAGCTCACCAAGAACTTGCTCAAATATATCCACAAATCTATCCCAAAACTGTCCATAAAGCTGTCCACAATGCTGTCCCAAAACTGTCCACAAAGCTGTCCCAAAACTGTCCACAAAGCTGTCCCAAAACTGTCCACAAAGGGTGTCCCAAAATTGTCCACAAAGGCTATCCCAAAACTATCCACAAAGGCCTTCTCAAAGGCTCAATCAATCATGCTCAAGTAGCACTCAAATCTAATCCAAAAATCTATCAAGGAAAAGCTCAAAGATGAACTCAATAATGTATGTCAATGTACTCTTCAAAATATGACAACAATGATCCACAATGATCTCAACTCAAATCAACTCAAATCAACTCATAGAAGCATAAAGAGAATTTTTAGAGACTTAATATGTTCTAATTTCAATTTTCAACTCAACTCAACTTAAATCAATCTCAACTCAACTCAAGTCAACTCATAGAATCATAAAGAGAATTTTCAGAGACTCAATATGTTCTAATATTACTCTCAACTCAAATCAGAATTATGGAATAGTTTGTTTCATGTAACTTTACCAATCACCTCACACAATCACTTGACTAGGCTCAATAAAATCAACTCGGCCAATCACCACCAGGGACTATTCTTTCTCATAAAAACCCTATTCCAAGCATGTATCAACCAACTCAAATGTTTCCAACAATCCTCAACGATAAATCTCACATAACAATGATACTCATGTTATTTTCAAGTTCTTTCACAACCAATGGGCTTCAACAACTATGCTTATAAAATAAGGTTTAAACATAACTCTCAAATTAGAAAACCTTGAAGCATTTAACCAACCACTTTCGAAAAGGAAACCACAATCAATCATTTTCCCTCCAATGATATTTCAGAAATCAACCACCATAAACAATCAATAGGAGAATGTGCCCATACATTTTTTATGCCAAGAAGTTGTCCACAAAATCTGCCACACTAAACACAACTTTTCTTTCCAATATCAATAAGGGTTAGTAGACTTCAAATAATAATCACAAGATAAGCATAACTCAATTTACACCTTTTTACTCCAACTTAATAAACACATCCACCAAAGTCCTTTTTAATAAAAACCCTTATAAAAAATAATAATCAATAAGGCTCTCAAAAATATTTTATAACAACTCCTTATTTCTCCTAAATCTTAATTTTCAATTTTATGAATATCAAAATAAATCAAAAACTCATCCACCTCTGAAATAATAATCACAGCCCTTATAAAAATAAATTTTAATTAAAAACTTTAATTATTCTTTAACCACCTTATAACTCCCATCCTAGGGCATCAATGAAATTAATTAGAGCAAAATGTAATTACCTCCTAAAGGGGATTCGAACCCCCAAATTGCCCACACTGCAAGCACCTTAGCCATGGCTAAGGTTGCCACATGAGCTAGCCGCTCATTTGAAAAGAAAAGGCATGACGTGCCTTAAATCCTTCCTCCCTTCCACGTAAACCAAAATCGCTTCTAGAAATTTCCTTCCAATGCCTTCGAATGCAGTCAAGGAGATTTGAAACTTGACATAAAGCATTGCCCAACACCTTATAAAAAATCAAATTGCCAATGCACTACTCTACCCACAATGTCTTGGGCTTTCGACCAACCTTGTATTTATTCGTTGTCTCCCTTTTCAAAATGATTTTCGCAAGAGCTCTCTTCGGATGCTAGCCAACGATTAACACGAGCAAGGATTAATTTCAAATGAACCTTAGGATTCCCCTTTATATAGTCTTCTCCTCATTTTCAATGATGTCGACACATTATTGATTTTCCCTCTTTCTTTAGACGTCAACGCTAACTTTAATTTTAATTTTAAATAATTTAAATTTAAACTAAATATTTAAAATTAAATATCTCCATCATCGGGACACCTTTTTTGATGAAACGAAAGGCCAACCTGGGTTTTAAGAAAAACCCATTTCAAATCTGCCATCTATGGTTTTAAATAAAAAATTTTATTTTACTTGCCTTGGTTTTCACAAAAACCCTAAATTTATCCATGTTTTCAAAAATATCATTTGCCCATAAAAACTCAATGTGATCCATATGACATCAATGATTCATGTGACATCAATGACAACATAAAATAACTCAAATTTCCAATAGTACTCACTGTGCATGTCATCCACGATCAACACTCAAAGTCAATTGGCCTTCATCTGATCCAAAGTTGGTTGTAATGGCCAACTGGTTGCAGATTGGAGCGGTTTGAGTGAGGAAGGTTCTGGATCCTTCCATCCAACAAGCTCAACTACCCAATATTGATCTTGGCTTCATGAGGAAGCCACCCCTAGCCCTAGGCCAATGCTATAAGATCCCCCTTTGAATTGGGGATAATTTTGGAGAATCATTTATCAATTGAGTAGTGAATCCCTATTGAATTGCATAGCCAACTACATGCATTGAGAGGGATACTTTTGCTACCCAATTGGAGATCAAATTACCATGGAAGCCCTAGGAGCCTAGGAGAGCCAAGAAACATCAATTCGTGCAATCCATGCACCATCAGATCAATTCAACCACCAAACCTGTCAAAGGACACAGAGGTGACCCTTGGACATCAATTTGACAAGGTGGATCAGAGAGAAAGCCCTGATTTGGAGGGCAAACCTACTCAAAGCTCCATCATGGCTTTTAGTCGTGGTGAATAGTGCCACCCGTGCATCAGACCCGCGGTGAGCAAATCAGGGTAGATTCCCTTATTTTTCCTTCTGTAGATTGTTTAGCTAGGTTATATTAGTCTCATTATTGGATTAATTAGCATTTTAGAGACTCTGACCAGTATAATTAGGCTTTTTAGTCATTCTCTTTCATTTCTACAATTATGCTACTAATGGTTCATTTTATGCTTCCATGCTCTCAATTTCATAATTAGGCCATTAGGTAGATGCAATTGCTTTTCCTTTACATATTGTAGGATATTATTTCATGATTAATATAGGTTTAATATGTTTCTTGCACTTTCTTGATTATTGTTAATAATTACATATTTTTGTGCAAGTATCTCCTAAAAGCCTCATCAAGAGAGGCCTCCTTTGCTATTAATGTTTCTTGTTGTTTATTGCATGCAGGACTAACAGGGTTTTGGGATGCAAGGAAACAAATGCCTCTAATCATGGAGAAGAGGGTCATCGACACCCTAGAGCAGTTCGTGTCACCCTAGAAGGCATTTGATCGCATCTACCCTTGAGAGGGATTAGACGCTATTGTAATTGATGTATCAAATGGGTATCCCTAAGAGGGACAAATCTGTAATTTGACTCCATTGAAATTAATAAAGGATTCCTTGTATTCATTTCATTTATTTTTGTCAATTTATGCATGCCTATTTGTGTATCTTTTTATCAATTGCAATAGTTAGACTAGGTGTGAGCCTTTTTGGTGGTTATAGTAGGCGATCACGGTGGAACTCCGCATTTTTTTCCATAATTTGTTGATTGTATTTGGTGTTTTTATGGTAGGTGCTCCCCGCAACTAATAGCTACGATTAAAAATTTAGCCCATGGTTGATAGGCATGGGCTACAGTGGCAGCCATGCATCAGACCTGCGGTTAGTAGTAGATGTAGCAGAGAGCAAGATTTTAAAGCTCAATCAGATGAGGACCTGAGGTAGGACCTTCTGACATCATCTGTTTCTATTTTCTATCTCTATGTTTTCCAGAACCTAAAAAATGAAAGTTAAATAGGATAACCATAAAATAAGGATAAAATGAATTAGGTCCTTAGGGTTGTCATTTTTTAATTTTCACTAGGCGCTGCTAGGAACAGTGGACCTTTGATTGTAGTCTGCCCTAGACTCCAGCGTGCTAGAATAATTTGTGTGTTGAATTTGCATGCTTGAGGTCAAATCAAAGGCCATTTACATCGTAAAGTTGCATTGTCAAAAGGTCATGTAGGATGTAGCATGCATACTTTCTGAATACAAAATATTCTTTTTATGCATATCATGTAGGAAATGATCATGTGAGTGTTGTATTATGCATCTTTCATTTATGTAAATTAAAAATAACACACACACACACACACACCATGACACACTTAAATGCTAGTGAGTTGGAAGTCACATCCAACCACTAGTAGGGTTTCAACGACAGTGGAGGTGATTTCCATCCATTGGCCCAACTCCCACGTACCCTATGTTCTAGACCAATACCAGATCCAAGAACCTTTCGTAGCCCAGAAAATTTGCATATACTCCTCTTCGGAGGGTATGATGTTGACTGGGTGAAAATGGGTGAGGATCTGGGAGGACCTATGCTCCCTACCTGGGTGTGGACTTTTATTGCCGCACTTTGGGGGGATTACGTGACTTGGAGTTCATAGCTAGGTTGTCGAGCTATGAGCATAAAGGTGAAAGCCATTAAACAATTGAGAAAATCATCAACGCTTTGCAAAACATGATAAGAGTTACTTTACTGATAAAATAAATTGAAAACACATCAAACAGTTTAGGGCTCATTTTAAAATTGTAAAAAGAGATAATCATCATTGTATTCTTTGTGTGCTAATAAAAGTTAAATCTAGAAATAGGATACATAATGGTGCAAACATAGAGTGGCCGACCTCGACATAGACCCGAGATCGAGGTCCAAGCTCCACCTAGTGCACAACACGATGTAGAATACCCTCAATCATAGAATCCTCCTGGATGTCTTTCAGCGAGCATTAGAGGGGATAATTCTACATGAGGGGATTCCATTGAGAATACCCCAATTAGAGGAAGTGCTAGACATCCCTCTAGGCATAGATCAGAGCATGGGACTTCCCAGCATGGGGGTTTCACATATGATAGCATTTATCGTGACTGCATTCCATGTGGATCCACGGGTTCTTCCAAATAATATGTCATCGAGGGATCCATATTGGTACCCCTTCGACAGATATCTAAGGGAGGTTCATGGCCTCCATCGTTAGATCATAGACATGTCCAATATCCACCCATTCAGGGGTGAACAGAGATGGCTACTTTTGAGCATAGGCCTACACAGACTCCCTATAGGGGTGAACATACCAAGTTCACCATAGATATATCCAAAGTGGGAGCCAATGGTATACCACCTCATGAGCCATGGTGTAGCAAACAATTGGATAGTCTAGACAAGGTCCTAGGGCATTTAGGATATAAGCCTACGCCTGCACCCTCTCGACTTATGAGAATGTGTAGTGTAAGCACCATTAGGACCTCCCAAGAACCTGGAGAGTGCTCCAAGTGTTCTCGAGACATGCATGCTCATGCATCGCATGCAGACACTAAGTATAGGAGACAACCTGACACGAATGCCATCTTTACAGACAGAGGCAAGAGTGTGGCAAATCAGTCCATTGGAGGACATACCCATAAAGTCGCTTGAATAGAGCACACCCCTCCAAGACCTCATATGGCCAATCATCTTGATAGGGCTCATAGAATTATGTTGGAGTAGAGATGGTAGATTCTCCAAGATCAATTGGAGGATGTTTGTGCAGATAAAGAGCACCTCAAAAATGAGAATACTCAGAGGCAGAGGTTCATCAGGAAAAAATTGTATGAACAGTGCATGCATGAACAATACATCCTCGACTAGAAGGAGCATGTAGAGAGGGAGGATCGATTGGCTAGCACTATTTTACATCCTCACAATGAGATCAGGGAACGTGTCCATAGACGAGTGGCTTCACAACCCGAGTTACACCCTGAGAACATAGACACACATACTTGCCTTGCAACTCAACATAGAGATCGACATCCAACATATTAAACAACATGAGCATAGGTAGTAGGATAATGAAGTGGTGGAGAGGAATTAGAACAAGAATATCCTAAAATCTCCCAATTCTAGGAGGAGGGCAAGCCTAGTCCTTCACTTTGATCGAGGAGGAACCTACCTCCGAAGCCACCTCCAAGACAATCTCGAGAGGAGGAGTTTCTTTCCTCGCAAGCCTACAAGACCTTAGCAGAGAAGGTTCAAGCCATAGAGAAGTAAGGAACGGCGTATCAAAAGCCTACCTTGAACAAAATTCACAATGAACCTCTATGCACATTAGTGCCTATTCCAACATATCCTGAGCATTTCAAGATGCCTAGACTAGAAAATTTTCAAGGAGAGGAATACGCATAGGAGCACGTGACTAGTTTCCTAGATATGTGCTTTCATATTGAGAGCAATGATGCTTTGCTCCTGCACACCTTCATCATGACCCTCTCAGGCCCAACTCGAGAGTGGTTCAACCAACTAAAGAGGCACATTATCACTAGTTTCAAACAACTAGCTGATGCATTTCTTGAATGCTTCTCCTTCAGTGTCAAGAAGAAGGTAAAATTATCCAACTTGGCCGCTCTAATGCAACATGACAATGAGCCAATGATGGATTATGGAAAACTATGGAGGAAGATGATGGCAAAGCTACCATTCTCCATCCTGTCCTCCGAATTAACGTGAATGTTCACAAATAATTGTGCCAAACACATTTCGTTGTTTCTATAGTTGCAGCAATACCAGACATTCGAAGAGGCTTTGGCGCAAGCCAAGGTGATCGAGGACATCAAGTTACAAGAGGGTAACTTGAAGCTAAGGAATAAGAAGGAGGAGCACAAGAAAAGTACCAAGAGACATCAAGCCAAGTTGTCCCATGTTAATCAGGTAGTGTTGAACATTCAAAAGGGATAAAAAGGGCAACAAAAGCAAAATTATCAAGCCCAACCTTTGCTTGCATAGTACGAGCAATGCAACAACAATTACAAGGGTAAAAATAAGGAGCAATGCCCACCTTGTGTATTCACTCAGTTATTAGAGTCATTGACTTCGATTTTTCATTAGTTATGTGAGGTAAAGGCTATTCACTTACCCGAAGTCAATATGGTGGATCCTAATCAACCTAAGCCTAAAGGCTATAAAGACGATCATTATTGCATCTTTCATCGATCGAAGGGCCACGACATCGAGGTATGTTGGTCCTTCAAACATCTTGTGCAAAATATGATCGAGAGAGGTATGCTTCTTATCAACAACCCACAAGCGCCTGACAATAAAAATATGGGGATTTACAAAAATCCTTTACCTAATCATGAGGCACCAAGGAATAATGTTGGCCAGGTCAACCAAGTGCGCATCGAACCACCAACCCATGGGTTTGTTGGCATGGTCAATTTTGTCATGAGGAACATGAGGTATGAATGATCGAATCAACCTCTAGCACCCATTAGGGTCCAATCTACGCCTCCTCCAAGGCCATCCCAGTATGTGCCCGACCCACCAACTAGACCGGTGGTGACCATAAGAAGTAGGTTCAAAACCTACAGATAACTCCAGCAAAGTTGTCAATTTATGAGCTTATTTAGCAGTATCCTAAGCACAGGGAGACACTTATGGATATTTTAAGGTCCATAGAAGTGTAGCCTCAAGATCCCAAAGCATTTACACACTTCGTGGGGTACATGCAATAGTGTTAGGAACCGGTCATTCAATTTCATGACCATGAAATCAAGATGGTTTCCACTGTTATAGTAGACCATATATTATCGCTTGTGTGAATCACAAACCGTTCAAGTAGGTTTTTATCGACATGGGGTCATCGATCAATATCATAACTACCAAGGCATTAACTCACTTGAAGTTACCCAAGATGCATATCATCCCTTCCACCTTCACGTTGAGAACGTTCAATGATGCATTATGCTCGACGGTCGATACTATAGTTTTACCTATCTAGGTGGGACTGAAGACCATCTCGGTGATGTGTCACATAATCGAAGGTTCTATGCAGTATAATATACTTTTGGGTAGACCTTGGATCAGATAAATGTGTTGTGTCCCTTCTATTCTACATCAGTGTATCAAATACATTCATGAGGGACAAGTTCACGTGGTGCCTTCGGATGAAGAACCCTTTAAATACATGAATCTAGTAGATTTGTCGGGGGAATTTGTGCTCCCCTCAACGCACCTGGATGTGTGACCAACATCACCAATCAAATATCCAGGAGGTATAATCAAAGAAGTGTGTGCTAGACCCGCAACATTTGTATCTCAATGATCAGAGCACACAACAACTACTTCTATTAGACCGACTGCGTCCACGATACAACGAGATGATAGGAAGTTGAAAGAAAAGGTGGGCGAAAAGAAGATAAAGTAAAAACCCAAGCCAGTTATCATTGAAAACCCTACTCCCATGGAAGTAGAGGAAGTTCAAGGAGGAGTCAAAGAGGCACCTCAACCTACTTCTCATTTGTCTTCAGCGGGGTCATCTGCATCACAGGTGACCATCCATTTGGTTAATATCGGATTAGGGGAATACATTATGTAGAACGTGATGTTCATGCCTATTATCAAGATTGCACATGACATGGACCGACTGTGATCCCATCGCCTTCCTATAGGGATGGTGGAACCATTGGGGGTACCACCTAACCAAACCAACTTCATCTATGGAGGGCTAGACCAAGTTGCATCTCCCGTGCCCATGGATGAGGACGATAATGAACCGTTCACTATGAATATTCATTATCTATCTAACCCGGACTATGCCATGTGATACTTTGAGTGTTACCATTGGCATGGTTACGGTCTCGGACTATTCGAGCAGGGGCATAAGAGGCCTATAGAACCATAGTATCAGTTACCTATTGATAGGTTCAGGTTGGGATTCTACAATGGAGGATAGGCTAAACTCCTTGTGATATCTCTAGACCACTTGTACCTCAGTATAGGGGGTGAGGTTGACTTCAATCCGTATCACCCTAATCCTTTTGCATTCCAGAGGGATAACCGGATGGTGTCTTATGTCACCATAGGACCACCCAAGACATATCACGAGGATATCTTGGTGGATGCCGATCTAGATGATTTACCAAGAGAAAACTTGGGCCAACAAATCCATGAGGTAGCCAGTGATACAGGCATGTAGGTTCACAGTGATAGTTTATCGATAAATTCTAAGTTATAAGATTAGTCTGATGAGGATACAATAGAGTCCATCTATGAGATAGGTGGACCAAGTTGCATATATGAGAGCGATGATGACAATGAGTCCTCAAACAATGAGCTATATGAGGATGAGACTAAGGTGGCCTATCTAGGCCCTCGTAACTTACGTCATCTATTTCTAGAGGAAACAATCATCGAAGATGATCAATCCTTCACGAGCGACATCAGTTATCGGATGTGGGCATACATGGGACCCCATATTCCAAATCTCTCAATTCTAGTTGGTAGCGGTGAAGGTATCTATTATGATAGTGATGAAGAGGATGAGATAGAGAGAGCCTATTTAGGACCTCTGTACTTACGCTATCGTAATGCAACTTACACTAGGAAGGATTTGCATAGAGAGATCAATCTCCATCCTTGCCTTAGGGGGATACCACCGAATCTTAATATGATTTATCATATGGTGTTTCCTGATCCACCAATGTACATGGAGCTCCTTGAGCCCAGTGATCCCATTCGATAGTCTGTTCATAGATCGGATTCGGAGATCCCCATACCCCTAGAACCACATCTTAGGGATGGTAGTTTTGCTAACATTGAGTCACTTGCATGTGGTCCTAGAGACATGATCCATTCCATCAACATGATCTCCATTTATTTGACCACTCCACTCCATAATCTAGTCGATTCTTCCAAACTATTGCATTTAAATGTAGATGCTATCGATTGGGATCATGTTGATTCACCACTAGAGCCTAAATATTTCTTCCCTAACAAATAAATGCTACAACCTTTCCATTTTGTACTAGGTTGTGCACATGATGTCTATCATGCTGAGGATGCTTCCAATGCGGAACCTATAAACCCAGCAGATGACATCCACTTGATCCCTATGCCTCATCAGCTTGAGGAGGGATCCCATATGTTAGTAGAGGAAACCTTCGAAGTGGATATCAGTAATGATCCCACCAATCCAAGGAAGGTTAAATTTAGAGAAATTTTGACTCCTGATGAGTGTGCCAACCTCATCCCTCTACTAAGAGAGAGACCTGCTCTCTTTGCTTAGACTTACAAGGATATGTTGGGTCTAGATCTAAAATTGGTTACTCATAACCTTTTGCTAGATCTGTCAAAGAAGCTAGTCAAGAAAAAACTTAGAAAGATGCATCCAATAGTAGCCTTAATGGTTAAGGACGAGTTGCAAAATTTGTTGGACGTAGAGTTTGTTATCTCCATCGACTATCTAGAATGGGTATCCAATATGGTACCTATAGGAAAACCTGATGGAAGGATCTGTATTTGTATGGATTTTAGAGACCTGAATAAGGCAACACCAAAGGATTCATTTCTATTGCCGAATATTGATGCTCTTGTAGATGCAACTGTAGGTCATGAGATGCTCTCCTTAATGGATGGTTTTTCTGGTTACAATCAAATTCGGATTAAGCCGAAGACCAGCATAAAACTATGTTTATAACACCATGGGGAACATTTTGCTATAAATTTATGCCATTCGGTATTAAAAATGTTAGTGCCACATATCAACGGGCTATGACATATATCTTTCATGACTATATGCATAAAATCTTAGAAGATTATATTGATGACTTGTTGGCAAAGTCATTATTGTATTCTGAGCATGTGGAGGTCTTAAGGAAGGTCTTCGATCACTTGATAGAGCATAATGTCAGGTTGAATCCTAATAAGTATGTTTTTGGCATAACTTCAAGAAAGCTCTTAGGATTCATCATTTCAAAATGAGGCATCTAAGTTGACCCAACAAAGGTCAAGGCTATTTTGGAAATGCGTCTCCCCACGAACATCAAAGAATTAAGAAGCCTTCAGGGCAAAGTAGCATCCATAAAGTGATTTATTGCTCAATTATAGGATAAATTTCGACCCATGAATCGACTGCTACACAAGGGAGTCCCATTCAATTAGGATGAGGACTATCAAGCAACCTTTACCGAGATAAAGCAATACCTGGTGATGCCATCAGTGCTAGCTCCACCAAGGCCAAATGTGCCATTTTTGCTATATATATCGGCAATCGACTTTGCATTGGGAACCATGTTAGCCCAAAATAATGTGCAATACAAATAACATGCCATATATTATATTAGTCGAACCTTGGTGAGCTATGAGCTCAGATATGCATATGTGGAAAAGTTGTGTTTAGTAGTAGTGTTCGCTACCAAGAAATTATGACACTATATGTTGAGTCATACGACATATGTCATATCCAAACAAAATCCTTTGTAGTATATGATGAGCAAGACATATCATAATACACGTACTATGAAGTGGATCATGCTACTGACATAATTTGATTTGGAATTCATAAGCCAAAAGTCCATTAAGGGAAAAGTCATAGTAGATCAACTGGTTGAGGCGCCTCTCAAAAATAGTAGACCCCTCACCATAGAGCTTCCTAATGATGCAGTCTTTACCTTATCAAAAGCACCCAAACCTGAAGAACTAGACAACAAAGCCGATATGACCTTGTTCTTCGATGGTTCGAAGTGTGAGCAAGGGGGTGGTGCAGGAATAGTGTTGTTCATACCACAAGGAGCTCCAATGCCCTTGTCATTCAAGTTGGACTTTCCTTGCACTAACAAAAATATTGAATATGAAGCCCTAATTTTGGGTCTCCAAATAGTTGTCACCATGAAGATAAAAAGGCTAAATATCTTTGGCGATTCCCTTATCATTGTGAACCAAGTTAAGGGATTATTTCAATGCCGATGTCTAGTATTGAAAGCTTACAAGGATCTTGTTGACACATATCTAGCTCGACTGGAATGGTATGACATCGAGGCAATCCCTCATTCATCCAATAGATTTGCAGACACAATGGTATATTTGGGATCTCTAATCCCTTAGAATTTGTCTATCGATTTCACTACCATCCATGTAAAAACATTGTCACATTCTACTATGCAATGTGAAGCATTGGATAACAAAGAGTCAATCAACATGATTCATGTAGAACCAAACCATGAGTGGTTCTACAGAGCCAGAGACTTTCTAAAGAGAGCATCCTGGGGGTCTTTGATCTCATAGGATCCGATGGGGAGTGGTACTACCATTCACCATAGGGTTGTTTCCCAGTCTGCATTTGCAAATATAGAACCACTAGGGAAACATGCTATCTTTTCAGTCGAGGCTGAAGCTTATCATAACTGGACATCACAGATATATGACTTCCTTAAGCTTGGTATAATCCCTCAGGGATTATTGCATGCCACAAAATGCACATTCAAACAGAAAGTGACAAAGTATGTCTTGTTAGCAGACATCCTGTACCATAGAAGCTACGATGGAGTTCTCCTTCATTGTCTTGAGCCCCAAGAGTCATCTTGGGAAATTTTAGAAGCTCACGATGGTACGTGCGATGGCCATTTCAGCGGCATGGCTATCATCAAGTGCATCCTTCGTATGGGTTATTATTGGCCCACTATGGAGAAGGATTGCAATGTGTATGTCAAGAAATGTGTTAAATGTCAGCATCATGCTAATCTTACGCACCTACCATCATAGGCCTTACAGCCCATTCAAGTAGCTTGGCCATTTGCTCAGTGGGGACTTGATCTCATTGGTAAGATCTCTCCTTCGTCATTGGGTTGGCATACTTTTATTATCATAGCTACTAAGTATTTCACTAAGTGGGTGGAAGCTATTCCCTTAACAATGACAATTGGAGCATGTATTGTTGAGTTTATACTCACCAATATCATTAGTCATTTTGGGATACCATCCAAGATAGTTTCGGATAATGGAACGTCATTTAAGAACAAAACTATGAGAGCTTTGATGTCTAAGTATAGAATCAAACATAGTTTTGCGACTCCATATTATCTCGTAAGCAAACAGGTAGGCTGAAGCTTCAAATAAGATAGTGGTCTCCATCTTGAAAAATATGGTACAAGAGCACCACAAATATTGGCACATCCAACTACCCCTTGCATTATGGGCTTACAGGACTAGCATTCGGACACCCACTGGGGCAACTCCGTTTTCACTAGTATATGGCACTAAGGTCATTATACCCCTAGAGTTGGAAATTCCAACACTGTGCACGTCATATTGAAAGAGTTCATTGATGATGACACCGCATAGCAAGCTCACCTAGATCAATTGATACTACTTGATGAACGTCGCGTGAATGCCCTCGAGCACCTTTGCATTTATCAAGAGCACTTAAAATGAGCTTACAATAGCAAAGTCCATCTGAGAGACTTTGAGGTTGGTGATCTTGTGCTGAAAGAGAACCAACAGAACTCTAATTTACCACCAGAAATGCGAGACAAATTCATGGCTAACTGGTTGGGTCCTTATATGATCTCGGAGAAGATTGGACCTAGGACATATCACTTGACATCACTTGGAGGAGTTGAAGAGCCTGAACCTCTCAATATCCTTCATCTTAAAGTGTTCTATGCCTAAGAACCAGAAAAAGGCTCCAAAGGCATCTGTAAGCCCTTTGGTCACTTAGAAAAGGCTCTAAGGGTTTTCTCATAACCACTTGGTCAATACCAAAAGGCTTCAATAGGGTTTTCCAAAACCGCTTGGTCAAGGCCAAAAAGCTCCAAAGGCATCTGTAAGCTCTTTGGTCAAACCAAAATGTTAAAATCCATAAAAATTTTGGAAAAATATCAAAAATAAAAAACATTTGCATTTCATTTTGCATTTTACCTTTGCATTGCATTAGGCATATTCATCCATCGCACTTGCATTGGAACAAATTGTGTTAACAATCTTACAAACGACACCATGTTTGTATCTCAATCATGCATCTATGCACTATCTTTTTCATCCATTTATCACCCTTGTGAGTAATTGTGTTTTTCAACACAACCCATATTGTTGCTATGAAGAATATACTAGGTTTTTTCGGTCATTCAACCATACCTAGAGGTCTTCTCAAGAGTTGATAGAAAGATTGCTTTGCTTTTGTAGTTGAGGTCTAGTTAGTATAGCCCTTAGCATATCAAAAATCCTATCACTAATCAACAAATTAAACAATCCTAATAAGGACTAGGGGAAGATGAAAGCCACGAAGCAGGACTAGGTATCCTGAGGTGAAAATATTTATTCTTGCTTATCCCCCTATGCGAACGGTATGGGAAATATTGGCAATTGGCAAAAGGACAAGTTTATTCCCTACCTAGAATCCCTTGCTTACGTTAAAATGAGCAATATCCCAGATCAATCCTCTAGATTGATACCCTAGATCGATATCATAGATTGACATCCCATATTGATATCCCATATTGATATCATAAGATTGATATCCTCACTCGATATCCTAGAAATAGTTTCCCAAAGTAAAATCCCCAAAGGAATTTTCTGAAGCAAATTATCAAATGTAAATCCCAAAAAGTCAGATCAAATGAAGATCAAATTGTACAAAGAAAGTAAAATCAGTATCAAATCCCTTGCTCAAGAGAAAAAAGGAAAGTACAAAATAAACAGTGATTTTTATCACTATAGTACAAAAATAAATAGTGATTTTTATCACTTTATATGAGCAAGTATCCCGAAAAATTGAAGAAAAGAAGGGGGTGAGCTTGAATCCCTAGAATTGTCAGCACTACTATACCTTACACATGATGATATATCTGATGCATTAGCATCTTACTTATGTACATACCAATGTTTGAATGTGGAAGAGCTAGCTTCAGGTGTCTTGTATCGCCTAGTGGTCTAGTCCAACTAAAATCTAAACCTAGGATTGGGTAAGACATTTGCGGACCCCCTATCTTAGAAATGGGTTGAAATAATCCCGCCTAACATCGGGGTATGCTTGTGCCTTATCAAATATACTCACTTGCACACATAGGGATAATGAACAGTTAGGGCCTATCCTAGCGAAAACCTTATGTTTCAGAAGTCTAGTGTGGTTAGTATACAACTTTTGATCAGGCAACTAGGGTGTTTGAGTCTCATGGTAAACCTCAAAAATTCCCAAATAGCAACAATCAATTTTCAATGCAATCATCAAAACATCAATTTCTTTTATGGGAGTTTGTTTATTAGAACTATTTGTACTATATAATTAGATACCGGATGGATGTCAAAAATGATATTTAGATGACCACTGATTATATTATACATATTCTTTTAATTTACAAAAGCTTATGAATAGAAAACATATATCATTACATCTCACATATGGGTGTACTATATTTCACAAAGAGATAAAGCAACTACAATCCATGATTGTTATACATTCTGTGGTGTCATCCATTAGATTGATTTAAAACTCATATTGCATACATTATGTTTTAAGTGATTAAAGCATACATGTCCATTTTACAATATTATCATAAAATATACATGCAGTACATACATGGCATACATTATGTCATAGCAGTGTAAGTAAAGAAAATATATACATGCATGTAACATCAAAATATGGCATTCATAATGCATCCATCATAAGTAGTACATATGCATACATAATTCATAACATCTAATCATCTATCATCTATCTAGTGCATGTCATCCATACATCACATCATATAGCATCAAATCAATAACGCATTGCATCCATATGCATAACATAAAACATAAAATACCAAAAATAAAGTACACATATAATGAGATGAAATGTCATATCATATAAATATATGTGTCAATAAGTACAGTGGGGTATATAAAAATACCCGCAGGCTACATACGTGTAGGTCCTCGACCTTACACTCAAAAATGGTATAATAAGCATCTCTAAATATCTGTACTAAATAGGGCCTACGATTCCAATCTATGAGGCACCTGTATCACCTCTGCCATCCCTGTAAGTCCTCTACGAGCTAGCACCATGAGTGCTCAAAGACCTGTGAGTCCTATCAATCCTGTGCATCCTGTGGCTCAAGCTAGTGGATGACTGACCTGTCTCCCTAGTCCTATACCTGGTCCTGTGGGTCCCTATAGTGTGGGTCTCCTCTGGAACCTCCCCACCTAGCAACCTGATGTGACCCTCCAACTAGTCGATGCAAGCTACTCTCATTGTATGTCGGGCATTACCCTCCTCCATGAGGGTATGTAGATGCCTAATCTCTGCCATGGGATCATGACCTCCTGGTAGCAAAGTAGATGGTGCTACGTGAGGCACCCTCCAATCCTATGTAAATGAGGGGCCCCCCATCATTACTCTGAGTAAGTCCCTCTCAATAGTCACGACACTCAGCTGTGCCTATGCCAGATCCCACTCGCTAGTGAGCTATGTGATCTGAGTGCCTGCAATGGTAACCTATGCCTGGAGAACTACCCTCTCCTCCTCATATCCCTACCACTGCCTCTTCCCATGAGATAGCTTTACCTCTAGAGTGGCGATGGTAGTATCCTTATGAAGTAGCTGAGTCTACAGTCTCCCAACCTAGCTCTAGAGGTCAAAAATCTAGGCTCTCAACTGCCCAATATCGCTATTCGGAGGTGCCTCACCCTCCTCTAATACCTCCTCCTCTACCTCCACCTATGGGCCCTCCTCTATAGTGGCCCCGACACCCCATGCACCCTTTGTCCTTTAGGGGGTCCTGCATCCATGAGGGTCCACCTCTGCACCCTCTATGCCCTCTACTATGAATCCACTAGCTGGTTGGCCTAGAGGACCCTCTCCATGCCACTAGAAATCTACCCACCATCCATCATAGTCCGGAGTAGTGCCTGCATCCGTCGGACTTGACTCCTGATAGTCATTGTCCTCATCTCCCAAGGGAGTCACCTAGGGCCATGTCAGGTCCCTCTCAAGGACCAGGCATCTATAGATAGTCAACATCTCTAGGACATCCTGCCAGATCCCAAACTGCCTTAGGATGTGAGAATAGAAGTGGTACTCACGTATGTCGACCTTTCAGTCAAAGATCCATCTATCTCTATGTGCTTGGCATAGGTCCCTATTTGCATCTGTCCATACTGGATAGTCCATGTATGGTCACCATCGTATGTGCTCAGGGTGGAGCTATGCAAATATGGCAATATAATGCTCTAGGTATCCTGCATGAGACCTACTCTTGAAGCCCTCCTACTCCTAGGACCAACAGGTGGCATTGCACTGACTCTTCTCAACAATATTAGTAACTTTCAAGGGTAAGTCCATGGGGCACTCAATCAGGATGTGCTGCCAGCCCCATATCTAAAGAAGGATGTTGCAGGTGATGCCTACTCTACTATGGTGCGTGATCTGATATAGCTCATGGTAGAGTTATGCTAATAGGGCACTCCCCCATGACAGAATGAGAGGTTGCACAATCGAGCTCACCATAACCTCTCTGGTCCGAGCCAAGAGGTTCCAAGGGAACCTCATACCTAAATAATATGGGAGGACTATCTAAATAATCAAGTGCATAAACACAACCTCTCGCTATGAAAATAATCTGGCCTGAAACCACTCCTCAACATGGATGCCTCCGTGGGCATTACGGTCCTGGGCCTCAGTACTCCGATCGTCGAAGATGGAGTCAAATACGACCTTCCTAGCCATAGTCGGAGAAGACGTGATGACCTCACCATAAATGGGTAGGAAAAATATACAGTAGACGTCCTCCAAAGTGACAGTCATTTCACCCATCGGTAGGTGAAATGTGTTGGTCCACGCATCCCAACGATGGGCCAAAGCAGTCAAGTATGCTTGGTCAATATGGATGGTGGGGAGGTTCAAGATGTAACCGAACCCCATAGCAGTGAACCAATCCCACTCCCCGGGAGTGAGATCACCATGAAGGTTGTGAAGGAGATCGGTCTCCCTCACTCTGTTAGTCAAAGTTTGAGTAACAAAAATAATAAATAGAGAAAAACAATGAAAAATAATTCTAACTATCAAAACAAATTTAAAAATGCATAAAAACACAAAAACATGTCAACACATGATCACAAATTTCAAAAACATCAAAAAAACACTTCAAAATTGCAATAAATGGCATTAATTGCCTAGAAAAATAAAAAAAATACAACAAATTGGAAAATTTTTCTAACTCATGTGCATCGCGGGTCCTAGCAACGGTCAGCACAACGATAAAAAATTTGACCATTGGGATTTAAATCCCACCGTGATTGACAATCGTGGCTGACACCTCCATGGCTAAGGAGCATGACCTTTTCAGGGTCATGTGCTCCCCATAAATAACCCCAAAACCCTAAAAAAAATTAAGTAACCCACCCTCTAATCTAACCTATGCTAAACCTAGCTAGGGTGTGGTTCATTACCGATAGTTTAATGAGATTCGTTAACCCATTATTTAGTGTGGTTAATTTTAAACTAGTAATGTAATTGTGAGGTCTCAGTTTGCGAGTTACCTTAGAAGCACCAACTCCTCCACTGGTTGAAGCTTCCATCTGATCGACCATTGGTGTGGAAAACTAGAATTGTGTCGAGTTTTTGGCAACATTCCGTGTCAGAATGCAGTTTTTACCTCCCAGAGCTCTCAGTTTTACTATCGCTATTAGGTGAATAATGAAAATTTACAAAGCAAAAACCTTATATAATTTTTGATTTTGGTGCGGCCCGCGGTTGACATCCATGGTCCCCGGATTAGGGTTTCTCGCCTGTGGTTTCCATCCGTGGTTAAGGAATTGGCCCACTTTTGACAGGTACGTGGTTAGCAAACCATATTAATTGCTCCAAATTCCCATCGTGGAGAGCCTTCAAAGGTCAAATCAAGGATGTTAATCAGACCAGATAATTCAAAAAATTCAAAATTAACAAAAAAATCAAATAAATCAAAAGCCAAATGCACCTCATATTCAATTATTTACCCTATACACTTGGCGGTTGCAGCAACTTGCAATCCATGCAATCCGGAAAGATGAGTAAATTACCATAAGGAAATTTGGGGCAAATTCATCATCATGGAATTGTTATGTTTCATTTCAATCCCTAAGAAGGCCTACATAGTTGGACTGCTCCACGGGAATGAGATATTCATCGCAATTCTCCTATGACACTTTTCAACATATCATCGACATTATGATTCACTACAAGCCTAATGGACATTGCTATCATTTTTATTCTCTAAGAAGACCTTCGTGGCTGGACCACTCCACGGGATAGGAATATGTAATTATTCTAAATGGTGTAATCATAGCTGATTAGGCCTTGCCAAGTATTCAAATGCTAAATATTAATTTGTGCAAAGATCATTCATAGTGGTCAAGCGACCTCGTCGCTTCATTTAATTGTCATTACCCTCATCGACTCATCGCTTGAGGGGGTAGTCATAATATCAAATCATAATCAAAGTCAATAGTAGATCCCTTGATCTTGTCAAAATTGCATTTGTCCTTGCGAATCATTGCTAAAGACTATCATAATCTTACCCCTTTGCTTGGGGAAAATAGCAAATATGATAGTTAGTTTGTAACTCTCTTCCTTTTGGATTGATAGGCGCGAAAGCCTACTTGGCATTGATGCTATCCGAATGTCTGAAGAAGAGTGCAAAATATTTCAAATTTAAGCCTTCCTATCGAGTTAGAAGCAATGATTCTAGGATGCATGTCCTTTTGCTGGACTCGGGGTATCTAATGTTGATTAGACCAATGATCATCATCCAACCTACGACATCATTTTAGGAGGTCTATTTTTTCTCAGCGTTGTTCAATATCACAATGCATCTCAAAAGGGGCATCTACCAAACACCTCACGGTGGGGCGACACCAAGGGAAGAGAAGACCAAAAACCGGTGTAGTAGTGGTTTTTACCACTCATTTGGGCATCTTTGCCTAGTCAATGCTAGTCATTGTTGACACCCACGATTAGCAGTGCTCACCGTGCATGTCATCCACGATCAACACTCAAAATTAGTTGGCCTTCATCCGACCAAAATTCGGTTGCAATGGCCAATTGGTTGTATATTGGAGCGGTTTGAGTGAGGAAGGTTCTGGATCCTTCCATCCAACAAGCTCAACTACCCAATATTGATCTTAGCTTCATGAGGAAGCCACCCCTAGCCCTGGGCCAATGCTATAAGATCCTCCTCTGAATTGGGGATAAGTCTAGAGAAAAATTTATCAATTGAGCAATGAAGCCCTGTCGAATTGCATAGCCAACTACATGCATTGAGAGGGATACTTTTGCTACCCAATTGGAGATCAAATTGCCATGGAAGCCCTAGGAGCCTAGGAGAGCCAAGAAACATCAATTCATGCAATCCGTGCACCATCATATCAATTCAACCACCAAACCTATCATAGGACACAGAGGTGACCCTTGGACATCAATTTGACAAGGTGGATCAGAGAGAAAGCCTTGATTTGGAGGGTAAACCTACTCAAAGCTCCGTCACGGCTTTCAGCCGTGGTGAACAGTGCCACCCGCGCATCAGACCCACGATGAGCAAATCAGGGTAGATTCCCTTGTTTTTCCTTTTGAAGATTGTTTAGCTAGGTTAGATTAGTCTCATTATTGGATTAATTAGCATTTTAGAGACTCTGAGCAAGTATAATTAGGCTTTTTAGTCATTCTCTTTCATTTCTACAATTATGCTACTAATGGTTCATTTCATGCTTCCATGCTCTCAATTTCATAATTAGGCCATTAGGTAGATGCAATTGCTTTTCCTTTACATATTGTAGGATATTATTTCATGATTAATATAGGTTTAATATGTTTCTTGCACTTTCTTGATTATTGCTAATCATTACATATTTTTGTGCAAGTATCTCCTAAAAGCCTCATCAAGAGAGGCCTCCTTTGTTATTAATTGTTTCTTATTGTTTATTGCACGCAGGACTAACAGGGTTTTGGGATGCAAGGCAAAAAATACCTCTAAGCATGGAGAAGAGGGTCATCGACACCCTAGAGTAGTTTGTGTCACCCTAGAAGGTATTTTATCGCATCTACCCTTGAGAGGGATTAGATGCTATTGTAATTGATGTATCAAATGGGTATCCCTAAGAGGGACGAATCTGTAATTTGACTCCATTGAAATTAATAAAGGATTCCTTGTATTCGTTTCATTTCTTGTTGTCAATTTATGCATGCCTATTTGTGTATCTTTTTATCAATTGCAATAGTTAGACTAGGTGTGAGCCTTTTTGTGGTTACAGTATTTATAAAGGATTTCACCTCCAAAATTAAATGCTCATTAATAAAATTATGGGAAATGATAGATTGGTCAATCACAATTATCTCCTTGCTAGCAAAAATGAACCAATCTGGTGGCACATTGGAAAGCAATGAGAAATCTCAGCAAATGGTAAATTGGGACTCATCGACCATATTTTCATCTCCATGACAGTGCCTCAAAAATGAGAACTCACCACAGTGGAAGACACCTCAAAATCAATAGGATCACACCAGCATCAAGAGAGCAACATTTAATTTTGGCAATCCTTCAGCAATAATTCTAGAAATATTAATTTCTTTGCCCCAAGAATTGAATTTACCAACCTTGAACTTTACCCCCAAAGATGATCTTCACTGAAAGCATCGAAAGAAATGACTTTTGCTTTCAAAATGGGCTTTCACTTGAGTTATGTCCAAAATAGGCTTTTGCTTGAGTTACGTCCAAAATGGGCGTTTTCTGCGAAAAGGGTTTTTGCCACAGCATGGATTCGAAATGGATTTTCACCAAGGCATTTTGCTGAGAAAATTCTTTTTCCAAGGAATGGAGTGAAAGGGATTTCGCTGAAGAGTTGGGAAAAAATGGAATTTCACTACGAAAGGAGACAAAAGTGAATTTCACACTAACTTGGGATGAAAATGGAGTTTCGCTATGACTTCACCCGAAGATGATTTTTGTTGTGATTTTGCCTAAAGATGAATTTTTCTAAGCCTTCGTACCAAAAGGAATTTATCCAAGGTAAAGCACAAACTAGAATTTTACCACCGAAACTGAACTGTAGCCCAAAATGTGATTTCATGAAATTTACCAAGGCATGGAAAAAAAGGATGATTTCGCTGGAAAAAAGGCAAAATGGGTGAAATGGACCTTTTTCCAAGGCAAACCCTGAATTTGAATTGTCTCCTACCTGAAAACTGTATTTCACTTGAAATGTTACTCAAAATTGGATTTTGTTGAGCGAAAATTATTGCATGCTTAGATAAAATTTTAAAATTTATTTTAGTGTGGCAAAAATACCAACACTAATAAAGGAAATAAAAAGGATTTTTAGATCTCTTTTTTGGATAGAATGAAAGCTTGCTTGGCAGGTTGGAAAGGTAAGTTCCTAACCATGGCAAAAAGGCTACAACTCATAAAGACTACTTTACAATCCTTTTTTATTTATATGATGTCACTTTCAATATTGCCAATAGGTATTGCATTAGAAATTGATAAAATTCAAAGAGAATTTATATGGAAAGGTTGTGAGGAAAAATTTAGGTTTCCTCTTTGTAAGTGGGATAGGGTTTGCAAAGGAAAGAATATTGGAGTAGGCTTGCAAAATTGTAGACTTATGAATTTGGCATTAGGATCAAAGCTTGGGTGGAGATTATTCAAATATCAAGGAAAGAATTGGGCAAAAAAATTACTTCAAAAATATATAGGTTCTATTTATGAAATAAAATTGTTTAGGAAAATAACTCTACCCAAAGGATCATCAACATGGAACTTTATATCAGAGAGTTTGCAACTGATTAAAAAACATATGATATGGTCATTCAATGAGGGGAATTATGCAAATTTTTGGTCTGATGCTTGGTTTAAGCCTTATCCTCTCATATCTGACTCAAAATAGAAACCATTGGCTCAAATTTACCTAGAATGTAAAGGTTCAAAGGTCAAAGATTATATTATTATGAGAAAAAACTCCAGATCATGGATTTCTTTTAGTAATCTGGTTGAAGGAGAGGAACTCAAACAAATTGCAGATAAATTTCAAAATATGCTTCTAGAGTTTTATTTACCAATTTTTACACGAAAAGATGAGTTGATTTGGAACTTATCAAAGGATGGTGGATACTCGATAAAGTTGGGATATGAGGATTTAGAACAATCAAAATTTCCTTCTCCCAAAGATTTTTCTTGGAAGAATGTTTAGTCATTATAGGCTCTCCCTAAGGCCTCAACATTTCTTTGGTGTTCAAAGTAATATTTTTTTGGGAGAGAGTCTACAAAGAAGAGGATATTATGGAACCTTTAGATGTGCCTTGTGTGAGAAATATTTAGAAAATTCATACCATTTACTTCTTCATTGTCCGTTTGCTCACACCATTTGGGGTTAATTTTTAAAAAATATGAAATTATATTGGGTATCTCCATCAATATTGAAAGAGTTGATAAAATGTTGGATAAATTATTTCAAAGCTAAAGAATTATGTATTCTTTGGAGGATTGGAGCTACCATTTTTTGTTGGAATTTATGGCTTGAAGAAATAATAGAATTTTTAAAAATAAATTTCAAAATCATGTCCAATTTTGGAACCGTATCAGTGCCTCTCTTGCAGAATATCTATAAATATGGTGCTCATCATGGGAAGTCTCAATTGTAAAAAAAAAAGTGCTAATAACTTGGCTACAGGATTTGAACATACATGGAAGAGTCATCTGTGATAACGGAATTAAAACAAAGGATCTACTTCGATCTATGGTAAAATGAAAATGTCTAAAAATTGGATTTATCAAAATTAATTTTGATGGTGCTTCTAAAGGAAATCCAAGAAAATTTGGTGGAGATGGTGTTTTTAGAAATAGTGAAGGTAAATTCTCCTCACTTATTCGAATCATATGGAACTTCAACTAACAACTATGCAAAGGCTAGGGCACTTCTTACTAGGATTAAAATTACAGTAGAAAAAGGATGGAAATATATTTCAATTGAGGGGGACTCAAAAATTATCATCAATGATATTAACAAAAATAGATGTGGAGAGTGGATAAAAAATAATATTATTGATGATGTTTATCATCTATTACTAAAGGTAATCTCCTAGCAGTGTGAGCATATTTATAGAGAAGGAAATCGAGTAGCAAATAAATTAGTGAATTATGGTGTTGATCTACATCCGGGTGAAATTCAAATTTTAGAAGACAACTGGCCAAATGAGATTTTATATCTTAATCAAAATTATGTCAAGGAGTTTATTGTGGAAACATAGCACTTTGAGGAAGTTGAAGAATATATTTAAGAGAAAAAAAGAAAATAAAAAACCATGACAAAAAAGTTTGCTACAAAAAATGTAATATTTTGATATTTTGATGGGAGTGGCCCCCAATAGAAGCCACATATAACCAATTCAAAAAAAATTATATGCGATTTATTTTCTGTAATACCTGTATTTTAATATTTGATAAATAGATCAGATATCACATACAATCTTAAGCCTATAGTCTAAGCATGGATATTTATTTTACTAATTGAAGCTGAAAGATTAAATAGAATCTATGGTCTGTTTGAGGAAAGAGATAACTTTTGGATATTTATGAATCAATGAGTTGCACAATATTATGGATGAACCTTAACATTTAAGTACAATGGAATTAGAGTAAAGAGTTTCATATTGTAAACCAAATTTCTAGCTCCATGGATGAACTTTAACATTAAGCTTGAATATAGGTAAATTGGCAAGATGCATAGCTTCTTGTGATTTACCATAAGCTTAAAGTAAGTTAGAGGATGGAGGAATTTCACACCCTACCCTAATGTTTCAATTCCATTGGTGAAGCTTAACATTTTATATATTAGGTTTGGGACAAGCAATAGGAAGTAGAAGTTTCAAACCATAAGTCAATGTTTATGTTTTATCAATGAAACTTACCATTTGATTGAAGATATTAAGGAGCAATGAAAATGAGATACAACCATATTAAAGAAACACAAGTTAAAATCCTTACATTTCAAAGGATACTCTAATAATAATAAGATAGTCTTTAACAATAAAGTTCTTGTTATAATTTATTAAAATAAATATGATAAAAATCAATATAGTTTAATTCAAATAACTAGATAAATTTTTAAAAACATAAAATAAATATAACATTAAAAGAGGTAAAATAAAAGGCTAATTAGTTTTTAATGTCCATGAGACCATATGTCATGGGAGACGATCCTAATAGAGGATGTTATTTACCCAATATATATTTACTCGACCAAAATTCGGTTACCGAAGTAAGGTGTACAATTCTACCCTATTTGATTTAAACCTTAAACCTTCTATTATCATTAGGTCCACTCAAGTTGTACATATATGCATAATTATTTTAAATAATATAGTTTTAAAACAAAATTGTAGTTTAACATATTTTTAAAGTAGACTCATTTTAATCATATAGTATCTTAGCTTATATTTTTCTTGTTTTTTCTAGAGAAAAATGGGTTGTACTCGGGTCCTTCACCCTTGATAAATCACAACTCTCTCCTTTAGAGCTTGATATTTTACAAACAAATTCAATTCTCATCTCAATTAAGTTGTTATAGCTAGATGGCTACATCTTTTTTCATTAAAATTTTGAAATTTTGACTTTCATTTTTTGGATCTTCAATTTTTGTTGTAAATAAAAATATTCTAAAATTCAACATCCTTCTTAATATTTTTCTATAGTAGCCTTCACAAAACCAAAACCCTACCTCTACTTCCTATGCATTGCATCTCAGTTGAGTAATATTTCCAAAAAAGCAATGTCATAGTCCACATCACCAGATTTGGACTGCTAGTTTATTTCCTAAAACATAAGTGCAACCATAAGAACTGTAATAAATAGTTTATATGAAAACATATTAATGTTATAAAATATAGCAAATATTACCATTGGAAAAAAAATTAAGTAAATCTTAATAATTATTTTATGCAAACAATCAATATTTTTTATCAGCTTCAACTAAAATTACTACTTCCTCTAACCATGAAAAAGAGAATTTAAATTCAATATCCTTTTTTAAAACCCCTATATTGGCTATCCTATATACACATTTTTTCTCTTCCTTATGTATGTGTAAACATGGTTTCTTCAAACTATATAGAAAGGTCTTATATTTCCATAATGATCTCTTATATGTTCCATGGAACCTTTGCTTTCCTCAAAATTGCATTTATTACTATTAGTGAATTGCCTTCCATCTATACCTTGTTCTGTTTTATTTGTTTTTATATTTTTAACCCTTCCAAATATTCCCAAACTTTAGCTTCATTATTTATCTTAAATATACTATTAAAAGTGTAATGTAACAAAATCTCACCCCTATTATTTCTAATTGTTCCTCCTCCTCCTGTTGGTCCTAGATTTCCTTTAGATGTTCCATCATAATTCAATTTGACCAACTCCACTTACAACAATTTTCGCTTTATATTTTTTGCCTTCATTTTGATTCTCCTATACCCAACATCATAATTTCATTTGATGACTTGATTCCATCTATCAAGGCTCTTTGCTTCAATATTAGGAATTGGGTGAGTTGATAGGGTTGGTTTAGACTCCTCTATGGATAAAAAAATATTTCTTTTCATTACCTCTAAATTACTTTCCTTTCCTTTAAATATTATTCTATTCCTTTCCATCCATACAATCCAAAGTATTGTATCTTTCGATGTATCCTAGATTATCTATAATACCTCACTTTAAAATTGTTCTACCATTGCTTTAACATTTTTTTAACTTTTCCATTCATCACCATGCATTTACCAAAAATTTTAAGAATCCATTGCCATAGTTCCTAGACTATTGAATAGTGTCCCAAGAGATGGTCTATACTCTCATTATCCTTCTCACATTGAATACACTGTGTGGGGTCATGAAAACCCCTTTTCATTAGGTTATCCCAAGATAATTTTTTTCTATGACCTACTAGCCATACAAATATTTTAAATTTTGGAATGCTCAAGCTATCCTAAATATCTCTTCATATTCTTGCGGTATTCCTATTTTATTGGTGTTTTACATTATATCTACTTCTTGCTTTGTATTTTTTTAAGCTATTCAACTCCCAAATCAGGTTATCCTCGTTTCCCCTTGGAATAATCACTATTGTTATTTTTTTGCTCAACTGCATCCTAGCAACAATGTCTAGTATACTTATAAAAATTCTTCTTTCCATTTCTATCTTCCTTCTTGATCCTTATACATAATGTTTGAAACTCTATCACCATATTTATCTTGAAGTAATCTCATCCATGGTTTCAAAATTGGATCTAGATTGAGTGGTTTTTTATCACACCAAATATCCATCCAAATAAAAATATTTCTTTACTTTCCAGCACCCATCTTAGACCTTTAATTACTAGATCAATTGATATTTTAAAATTATTCCATAGTGTAGAACCATCTGGTAATGAGAATACAAAAATATTAAGTCTGGGGTACTTAGAAGAATTATCGCCTATTGTATTTGACTTTGTACAATCTCCAAATTAATGTTTCCCTTAGATCTAAGTTTACATCTGTAAGAAATATTAAATCAAGACCTCCCTTACTATTATGATTACACACCTTGCTCCATTTCACCAAAGGAAAGTTTCTTTTATCATGTAATCTTGACCACAAAAATTACTGTATAATATAGATTAAACTTATTTCTATTGATTTTGGTATAATATACAAGGATATAGTATGTTGGAATGGTCTGTAAGACTAATTTAATTTACTGAATTCTTACTACCAATGATAACCATCTACCTTTCCATGCCAGTATTTTATTATTAACTTTACTTATAATTGAGTTCCACGATTCTATCCTCATTCTCCCCTCAAATAAGGGTATCCCTAGATATGTTGTTGGTAAATTTGCCTCCATTTAAAATAACCTGTATATGTCTACTTTGATTCTAGCTAGAGTGTTTAGGAAGTCAATTTTATATTTTGTCCAATTAAATTTCTACCCTGACGCTATTTTATATTCCTTTAAAAATGTATTCAAATATCTAGTCTCATTTTCCCTTGCACTCCCAAAAATGGTTGTATCATCTACAAACTATTGATAAGTGATGTTGTCTATGCTATTACTAGCTTTAAGTATGCTTATTAGCCCATCTTTGTATACCTTCTTCAAGTTCCTTCCCATAAGCTCTACCATCATAATGAAAAATATGATGATAGAGGATTCCCTATCTAAGGCCCCTCTTGGATTTGAATGATTTTATTACTATCCCATTAACCATTTTAGAACCTATTGAATGCATTACTTCATGAGCTACTATGATCCCATACAGAATTTGTCTCCCTTTCATAAATCCTCCTTGCTCTTCTAAAATAATTTTGTCTAATAATGGTCTTAACTGATTTTCCATCATTTTGGAGATTATATCATGTCACATTACATAGGATTATGGGCCTAAATGAATCAAACAATTTTACATCATTCTTTCTTGAAATCAAGGTAAGATATGTTGCATTTATTTTATAAGGTATGTATTGTTTTACCCTAGACTGCTCCACTACCACCAATAAAGAATCCCTCACAATGTCCCAATTATGCTAATATAATGTTGCATATCTTAGCTTTTATTTATTTAATAAATTGATATTTTATTTATAATATGTTTCTTATATTAAAGAATTATTCTTATATTCAAATATGATATATTTAGATGATTTTGAAATGTTTATTATATCAAAAATTTTAAAGTGTATGTTTATTTTTATTGTTAGTATTGAAAAGTTTAATTTTAGTCGAATACACAACTTCATTATGAGAATTAGAAAGTTAATCTTATTAATATATGTTTCCAATTAATATAATAATATTAAAAAATAATTTTATTATTAATAATAGTATTTTAATGCCCATGGGTTTAGAACAATTGGTTGGAAGAGAAAAAATGCATGCCTACATCAAGGTTTAAATCCTTCAGATGAACCCTTTAATATTTCAAAGGTAAAATTCTCCACACTTACTCAGAATCATATGGAAATTCAACCAATAATTATGCAAAGACTAGGGAACTTCTATGGAACTTCTATGGAACTTCTTACATGGATTAAAATTACAATAAAATGGATGGAAATATATTTCAATTGAGGGGGATTCACAAATTATCTTTAATGCTATCAACAAAAATTTATGTGAGAATTGGATAAAAAATAATACTATTGTTGATGTTCATCATCTATTATTGGAGGTAATATCCTAGAGATGTGAGCATATCTATAGAAGAGGAAATTAGATAACAAATAATTTAACCAATTGCGGTGTTGATCTTCATCTTGATGAAATTCAAATTTTAGAAGGCAACTAGCCAAGTGAGATTTTATTTCTTAATGAAAATGATGTCAAGGAGTTGATTGTGGAAACATATCACTTTGAAGAATATGAAGAATATATTTGATAAAAAAAGATCAAAAATATTTGTGATTAAAAGACATGCTAGATATGGTTTAGAGTTATTTTGGTATTTTGATGGAACTGACCCTAATAGAAGCCACATATGAATTATTAAATATATTTTTAAAATAATATCATTTTAATAGTACTTTAATATTTTTCTTTATTAATAATTGTATTAGTGTTTCAAGGTTTATCTATATTTTTTTTTGTTTGTGGAAAACATCCCATAAGGGATGCCACTTTTGGGTAAGACCCAAGGAGGTAGGGGTATCTCAAGGTTTATCTATATAGCTTCAAATTTTAATAACTCAATTTTAAAAGTTTAAGTTTTTTTTGCATTTTATTTTGAGGATCATAGCCTTAAGTGATTCTATTTTTGAAGGTCAATAAGGTTTTTTAATTTTTATAGTTATTAAAAAAAATATTATAAGTTTATGGGGCTAGAGATCTTTAAGGATCTTATTGTTATTTAAAATTGAATTCGAAAAATATTTCTTTTCAAATCAATTAGTTCGTATTTATTATAAATATTAATTATAGTTTTATGGTTTTTGTAAAAGTGTTAGATATTGACTTATACAAAGATGATTTTTTTAATAAAAACATAATTATAAACATATAAAACAAGGATGACAATAAGCATTCTAGTAGTTTTATCTTTTAAACACAGGTTGCTTTCATATTCAAAAAATATGTAAGTATTATATTATATTTTAGGATCTAAAGGATAAGTATGCATCTCAAATGGATTTGATTATTATCCTTAAATTAATGATAAATATAGTCTAACTAATTATACCCTCATATTTTTATTTATGTCTAAATGGGATACAAATCTAGATGTATCCCTTTATTTTATAATTATCTAAATGACTAAATTAACAAGTTACAACTTAGGATATCATATTATCATTTCAACAACTTATAATAAAGAAGAATTATCAATGGTTTTTTCTCTTGATAAACCTATTTACAACCAATGGATTTATTTCATTGGGACAACTTAAACAATTTTGATGTATTAGAAAACTGACTACTATCTTCTTGGCAATTTCCCAAAAGGTTCACGTTTAGCCTCTTCAAATAGCTTATGAAGTCAAAATCATTGAATTTTAACTTTAACAAACCTCTACTTTATTGTCTCTCTAATAAAAAATTCATCTTGATTTGCATCGCTAAAAGTATCTCCAAATATTTAGTGAAATCTTGTTTGATTTTATATCCTTGAGCACACATTTGTTTCTTCTTGATGAATTGATCACACAACATTCTTTTTTTGGACCTCCACTTGATTTTGTATGATTTATATTACTTCCCTTATTAAATTGTCATCATAATATTTCTTTGAATGATTATGCACAAGTTTTTCTTTGTCTTAATCAAATATCTATCCAAATTCTATTTTTAACACACAAATATACCTCTTACAGTCTTCTAGCCAAATATTTGTATCTATAGATCTTACAATTTTATTAGACTTATGGTCAATAAACCTACCTATTTGTTTTGTTCTCCATTGTACTATTTCACTTTCATGTATGATGTATGGCATTGTTTGTGTCTTATTTCCACCACTTTATGGAATATGTAGAGTTGTTTGTTTCTCTTGTTCATCAATCTGGTCAGTGAATAAAGATATTTACTTCTCCTTGTCACCACTCTCTATAATGTATGGAGTTATATATAAAGGGTTTTATTTTATTTTATTGGTTTTTAATCAACTACCCAAGATTTTGTTTGCTTTATTTGATCCTTAACCAATACAAGGGAATTTTTTGGTGTATTCACAAATAATTACACAAGGTTATGTTAATGCACCATAAACTAATTACATAGGTTTTGTTGGTATACCCTCAACTATTAAAAATTCACTTTATAAGTGTTTTCGTAGTTCATCCTTCACTATAAATAATATGGCATTTTGAACAAATTTACCCTTAACCACTATCACTATAGGGATTTGAACAACTAGGCTACTCTCAATCACAAGAAATAAACAAAATATATGCAAGATATATCTTACAATATCCTTACCCTCAACTATAAATAATATGGTATTTTATACTACTTTACCCTCAACCATAGTCATAAGCATCCATGTAACAAATTTTTTCCATGGTTTACCCTCAACCATTGGAGGCACAAAAATATTTTCTAACCTCATATTTTCCTTTACATGGAGAAAATATATGCATATAATACTATTTCAACATACTTGTGACTCAAGGTTAAGCATATTTATCCAACTATAGTTAACTTGGATGTAAGTTTGTATCTTTGATTTTTTATCATAGATACAATTTCATTTTGAGGACATTGTATGAAGAACACAAGCTTATACTAAGAGGGGGGGTGGACAGTATAAGACTAATTTTTACTTTTTCTTCCAATTCAATATTATGTTGTCTAAAGATAGCAGTATCAATAGCAGTAATCAAAGAAATACACAGAAACCATAGACAATAGAGACACCACAATTTATGTGGTTCACCCAATGTGGGCTACTCAGAGAAAATCATTTACTAAAACTTTCTCAATCAATCTCTTTGGAAAGCACTCCCAATTACAAAGTTTATGGATTTTTGTCCAAAGGAGATGCTGATCCCCTAATCTCAATTTCATGGATCTCTTACACATGATAACTCTTTCCCCTTATGCTCTGGCTATGTGATCTTCTAAAAGACTCTATCTCTCTGTTGCACTAACTGGTGGACCTCTCTCCACTTGAAGACTCCTCACTCAAATTTGTCTTCAACTGTGCTATTAGTGGATCTCTATCACTGAGACTCTATCCTCTGTCATCTCCAAAGCTTTGTCAATAGGCTCACTAATAACCTGTTCAACTTTTAAGAAAATCCCTTTCCACATAAGCCCACCATGGTTTTAAATAAAACCTTTTATTTTGCCTGCCTTGGTTTTCATAAAAATCCTGTATATATCCATGCTCTCCAAAATATCATAGATGATTATCTATGAAGTGCTTTTGCCACCAAAATTCAATGTGACATCAATTATCCATGTGACATCAATGATAACATAAAATAACTCAAATTTCCAACAATCTCCCCCTTTGTCATTGATGGCAACACCTCTAATGCAAATCACTATAATCACTATAAAAGCCATCTCTCAGAATCAAAGCTGCTCCCCCTAACTCAATAATCTTTATGGAGGTTGCTCCCCCTAACTCAATGCTCTCCCCCTTACTCAAATTTCTCTCCCTTTGACATAAATGGCAAAAGGGACACCTATGGGGCTAAAAGATATGAATCTTAAGCTTAGCCCCCCTCATCCTCTTTTCTTTTGCGATGATTAATTTTGGGGTGGGAGTACTTTTACTCCCATATCACTTTGTTTATTTTCTCTATCAACTTCCTTCCATGTTTTTTTGATATCCTTCTCTTGATTAATTACTTGATCTTCTTGTCTAGAACTTCTTTGACCTTCTTGCCTTGAACCTGTTTGGAATTGATTCCTACACCATCTTGCAATATACCCAAAGTTATTGCAATCAAAACACTTGATATTATAGCCTTTGGCTGGTTTCCATGTCCTAAAATTATTCTTAAAATAATTTCCATATCCATTCCTTTCCTGAACCCTATATTGTGAAGCTTTGTTTTCATGACCATTATAACCATGACTTATGAATTGTGTAGCTCTAAAACCAAAACCATGTTGCTCATTTCCTTTGCACTGAAAAACTCTATGACCAATCCTGTTGCATGAGAAGCAATGTCTCTGAAAACCATACCTTTTTCCCTTGAAGTTTCTTCTAGCAACATCAAACTTCTTTGATCCATGGATCTTGCAATGTATAGCCCTATGTACAAATCCATTACAAGAAAAACAATATCCTTGAAAAGCCTTTGTTCATGCCTTGGTTCCTCATACCTTTATTGACCATTATCCTTATGATCATCTTCAACTTGTGCATTGCATTCTTGAACCTTCTTTGTAGCATCTAAAACCTCTTCCTTGCCTTTCTCTTCAAGAATTTATTTTCCCTTTGAGCTTGATTCACCTATCTCAAAACAAGAACCAAACTGAATATTTGAAGCCATAGGAACTTTGGAACTTTCCTCACAAATCTTAGGTGCTTCCTTGCTTTCATCTTTTAGAACTTCCTTTCCTTTTGAGTGTGAATTTTATTGAAAATAAATTTCCACTTCTTTTTGAATCTTTTCATCTAATGTATTATGTCTTTCCGTTGTTACCCTTAGTTCTTCATTCATCCTCTATTCTATCCTTTTTAAATTTTGAAGCTCTTCTCTGAGATTACTAATTTTTTAAAGTATTTCTTCTCTGATTTTGACATTTGTTCGAATCTTGTTTTCAAGATTCTTGTAATCTTCTTTTAACCTTTTGATTTCTGATTTTTGTTTACTTGGCTCATCCTCTTCCTTTTCTATTACCAAAAATGATACTTCTTTGTTTTCACTGTTGCTTTCTTTTGAAAATAGACTTTCCTTGTTGTAATTGTTGTAGCATGTGCAATCATCATCTATATTCCCAAAATCTCCACATATGAAGCATTTTAGTATCCTTAGACATTTATTGTACCTATCTTCTTGCTCAATGGCTATGGCAAGCTCTTCATGTCTTTCTTAAATAGGCACATCCTCTTTTTTAACTTCAACTGTTTGGAGTGAATGTTCTTCTTCTACTTCTCTTATTCCATATAAAAACCCTTCTTCATCTTCATTTTCACTAAGATCATTATAATATTCTATAGCAAACAAACTCTCAATATTTTTTTGACCATGTCTATTTCCTTGATGTGTCATCTCATCTTCACTATCACTGAAACCATTGCAATATCCTGATCTATGATCTCTTTGACCACACACAAAATATTGTTCTCTTTCACCTTCTATTCCTAGGAATAAATGCTCTTCCTTTTCATCATATGAATTGTCTCTATCACTATGATCTGAGCTATCACTTACTTCTACAATGTAGTAAGATTTCTTTGCCTTAAAAAAAATTTCTTCTTCTCATACCTGTTTTGCTTGAATCTGTCATCTTTTTCATGCTTATGGTTTCCATCTTCTTTTATTCTATGACCATGTTTTTCATCATCACTGATTTCTTCATTGTGGACACTTGTATGCATAGTGACCAAGATCACCATACTTGTAGCACCTAACTTTCCTTATATATCTAAAATTCCTAGAGTCTTTATTCCTTTTGATGAAGTTATCTTCCTCATCATTTTCTAAAACTCTATCTATTTTTGAAAATTTCCCTTTCTATTTTTCTGAAGCCTTGAAAGCAATATCTTTTATTGGAGCTTGATGCTTACTTACCCTCATATCATAAGTTGTGAGAGTACCTTGCAATTCTTCCATTGTTAACTTGTTGATATCCATTGTTTCTTCTATTGCTAAAACCTTTGCATCATATTTCATGGGAAGTGATCTCAAAACCTTTTGAGTAACTTTTGATTCTTTCATCTCAAAACCTAGGCCTCTCATAGTGTTAGTAATCTCATCAACTTGAAGTAATAACTTTGCAATATCTTCAAAATATTCCATTTTCAATTTCTTAAATCTTTTTCTATGAGTTTGTAGTTTTACCAACTTTACCTTGGAATCTCCTTCATAAGTATTCCTCAACTTGGTCCACATATCATTAGCTAAAGTACATACCATGACCTTTGCAAAATATGTCTCACGTAGCCCACTCAAAATACAATTCATTGCTCTTGCATTTATCTCAACCAATTTCCTGGTAGTCTTATCTTCCTCAGGATCACCTTCAACCTTATACTCTTTTTCAACCATCTGCCATACCTCATATCCTTGTGATATCAAGTAGTTATTCATTCTCATGCTTGAGAAAGCACAGTTGTTACCATAAAATAATGGAGCCTTATTTTTAGATGATCCATTATGTGAAGCCATTTGTGTTTTTGTAGAATCTGCCCTCAAGCTGTTAGCCTTTCTGAAGGAACCCGCTCTGATACCAATTGAAGAACACAAGCTTATACTGAGAGGGGGGGCGAATAGTATAAGACTACTTTTTACTTTTTCTTCCAATTCAATATTATGTTGTGTAAAGATATCAGTATCAATAGCGGTAATCAAAGCAATGCACAGAAACCATAGACAATAGAGACACCACAATTTACGTGGTTCACCCAATGTGGGCTACTCCACGGAGAAAATATTTTACTAAAATTTTTTCAATCAACATCTTTGGGAATCACTCCCAATTACAAATTTTATGGATCTCTTTCCAAAGGAGATGTTTATCCCCTAATATCAAGTTCATGGATCTCTTCCACATGATAACTCTTTCCCATTATGCTTTAGATATGTGATCTTCTAGAAGACTTTGTCTCTCTGCTACTCTAACTGGTGGACCTCTCTCCACTTGAAGACTCCTCACTCAGATCTATCTTCAACTATGTTGTTGCTAGATCTCTATCCACTAAGACTCTGTCCTCTATACTCTATCAGCTCCAAAGCTCTATCAATAGGCTCACTAAGAACCTGCTCAACTTTTAAGAAAAGTCCTTTCCACATAAGCCCACCATGGTTTTAAATAAAACCTTTTATTTTGCCTGCCTTGGTTTTCATAAAAACACTGTATATATCCATGATCTCCAAAATATCATAGATGATTATCTATGAAGTGATTTTTCCACCAAAAATCAATGTGACATCAATGATCCATGTGACATCAATGACAACATAAAATAACTCAAATTTCCAACACCTGTAATACCTGTAATTCCCGCTATAACATTGAACTTGAATTTTTTTACATAAAATTTATTTTTAAGGTGCTAAGGTGATGCTACTATACACTTTTTGTGTAAGCTTACTACCACCTTAGTGCAAAATTATAGCACCACTTTGGCATCATTGTAACATCTATATAGCATCATAAGTTTTTATTTTAAAATTATTATTAGTATTTAAATTTTAAAATTTTAATAGTTATTAAGATAATTAATTCTAGTGTTTAACTAGTGTTTGATTTGTTTCTAGTGTTTTATTGCATTAAATGAGATTAGTGTTGCTTTTATGACTCTATTTAACATATTTCCTATAAATATAAATATGATTTCTATTATCTAAACCATACAAGAAAAATAAACAAAAATATTTAATCCATTAGAATAGATATAGAACAAAGATACAAATGCTATCAAGTTTTGGTGAATCCCGACCTCATCTCTAATATTCTTTAAATCCACTCATGACATTGCTTTCCCAACATTATCCCTGCATATACCTTTGTGGTAAAAGAAAACATTTGATACAAAAAGTAAGTACATCATGAATATTATGTCCACCAAAATAGATTCACTTAGAGTATTGTTGATATACTTTATTTGTAGTGCAAACATAGACTATTTACTTGGAAATAGCATACCTCATTTTTAATTTACCCTAAGGTTATAACTTGGTACAACAAAAATCTAATGCACTTTATGCTAACAAATCAAGTTAGTATAGTGGACCTTTACTCCACACTAACTATAGCAAATAAATTATGATAATGAATCTTCAGTCCACTCTAACTAAAATTGGATATAAATTTTGACTTTAGCAATATTTGGTTGATGGATATTCAATCTAGTAACCACCTTTCTACATAGTTTACTTAGATCTCCAATCCTTCAATAAAGTATCACTATTACTTTGAATCCAATATTGATCAAACTTCTAGCCTCTAATCAATATTGAGACTTCATGAAACTCCACACTTATGTGTGTTGAAAATGTAAAACTGTCAACCACATCAAGTTTTTAATATAGAGAAAGGAGAAAAAATGTTATTAAAACAATTTTAATGGTACTAGAGCAAAAGCCATAAAATTATAATTCGGGTATTGTCATGTTTTTTATTTTTTATATAAGGCTAGTTTTGGTCTTGTTCGCAATGTTTTTAATATAAACACAACATTGAGATTGAAATATATTGGACAACACCTAATGAGAAAATAAAGTAGTTTTCCTCAAATTATACATAATTCCATGGGATTTAGGGCATGTGGTTGGGTGTGAATAGTTCCACATCATAAACAAATATTAAATCCTACGGGTGAATCTTAACATTTATAAGAGGTAATATTTATAATTCCCAAATTATTATTTTACTACCACTATGTGATTTTTTAGAATATTGTGGCAACATGTTCATGATGTAATATGGGTGGGAACTATTTCAATCATATATAACCAATTACAAAAATCCATAATTTTTTAAAATAAGTTTGTGGGTGAAAGAAAGGTGAGAATGTTGGGGTAAGAAACTTAACAAAAATTATATATTATGGGTTAAGGGTTGCAAGGAAAAAACTATAATATAATTAATTAATACTTAAGTATATAATTAAATATATTAACTAATTAAACTAGTTTAATAAGAAATTATATTTTCAATCTAACAATATTTTGATATATTAAACTTAAAACTAAGATTACAAAGATAAATATAGTTTATATATCTAAATTTATTATTAAGTATGTTCGACATTTATAACCAAATTTTAATTATACCATCATTCTTCATTGTTTCCTACATTTGGGTAAATATTATCATGATTATAGTCTAATTTAAAATTTAAAATTTTGGCAATTCAAATATATGGATATAAATTATTTCCAACGTGTATATGCAATTGACTTAGATAAGATAATGTCAGAACAATTTAATAATTTATCAATTATTTAACACCAAAAATATCTCATTTTTCCCATATGTATAATAGTGAAATAGGGGCCTCAAAAGTTATAGGGTATAATTAAACCCAATTTAGGTTATTGGAAAATACTAACAAAGTTTTATGGGTTGTCACTGGTAAGGAGTGAATATCAGGTATTAAGTGATGTTAAGGATTAGGGATAAAAGGTTGTAATTACATTAAAATGAAGTTATGGTTTGAAGAAGGTGGTGCAATTTGATGCTTGGTTTTGTTAAAATATGTGCCTACAAGACACTTGGCTAGTGATCCCCATGACTTCTACCAATTTTCCTCTGTTGAATGTTCACTGAGTTGAATTTGACTCAAACTTTAAAAATTCTTTAACTACCTCTAGGTTGTCATACTTCCCTCTATAGGAAAAATTTCAACCCCAATCATTTTTGTAATTTATTTATCCTCAACCTCTAGACCTATGTGGTCCAACAAAGCCTTCAACCATAATTCCCTACACCACTAGTGCACTGTTAGAAGTTAGTAGTGTAGGTCAGTAGTGAGCGCTTTGGAACTTCCTTAAAATCATCTTGTATACTTTAAGACTACTCTCACTTTTGATTCTTTGTCTATTTCAAGTCTCGCTCAATACATTCTATCAAAAAATTACTTAGCATAGAAGGATGTTAACTTATAAAGGAGAACATATGTAGGAGAACCTAGCATTATCTATAGATTCACCATCTAAGGAATGAGGTAAACCTCTTTATTTCTCATTTCTAATTAATTTTAGAATGATTCCATAAATATAATCCAAAAAACTATAGTCATTTTCTTTATTTGTGGTATTCCTATTAATGTCAACTTGTTAAAATATGTTAAGATCTCTAGGAGGATGGAAGAGATTGGTTTATAGAATTCATTAGATGTTGGGGAAAGTTTTTTTGTTACTATTGTCTTTAACCCTACCCATGTCTACTTTGCCCTATATTATGGACCTAGGGTGATTTATGAGTAGATAGCATATCTCTATGGTTGGTTCATATATTTTAACCCTAAAGGCCCTTCCCACTTGAATTGCCTAGTCTTGGTTGAATTTCCTTGTTTAAACCTCTCAGTTAGGCCTTATTTGTAGTTAATTACTGCCTAGTTGAGTCAGGTTCTTTAATGTATAAATGACTATTAAAATTTCTTAGGCCTTAGACTTCACCCTAGGGCTTGTTTTTAGATCAACATGTTAGGCCTCTACTAGCATCCATAAATATTTTAAGCCTAAGCATTTTGGTATCTCAACCATTACACTACATCAACCTCTCAAATGCATACTTTTACTATAGGGATATTGACCATCTAATATGTTATTACCCCAAGAAAATTATCAAAAAGAAGCAAATGGAGAAGACAATCAAAAATTAATTGTCTTTAGCCTTTGGAAAATACCCTTCTCAAACTATGATAATTCCTAGAGTAGAACCCTAGATCAATCCTAAAGAAAATAGTAAGAAAAATCAACAATCGTTGAAATCTATATGTGAAAATTTACTTTTCAACACAAAAATTACAAAGGGATGGCATGTTGTTAGTAAATGGGATCACTCATTTCCCATTAGCTAGATTGAATGATTTACTACACATGGTAAGAAACCATATATCAAGAACTTAGCTAGATCCTTTTAATTTTTGGATTCTAATCATTCATGTCTATCCAAAATTCCTATATCCCATCCCTATCCTCCATATTATTCGAATTACCACTCCTACATGAGCCACATCCCTTAGTCCCTCATCCCTAACACACCCATTTTCAATGGTGTCAATTATAGTAATTAATTTAATGTTTTTGTAGATGAGGTCAAGCAACCCCTTTCTTTTGAGTTTTCATGGATTACAAATACTTATCCTAGAATTTACATGGAATTACCCTCTCTACAAGTAAATCTTATGTTTTTATGGTCCTTTAACCAAATAAAATTAACATCATTTTATTGCAAGAGGTAAAAATTATCGATATTATATCAGAGCACTATTTTTCTTTCTATAAGCCTAGGTTAGGGATTTCTTTACATTTCATGAATTTTAAAATGAGGTTGTTGTTCTATCTCTTCCTCCCTCCCTTCCATTTATGGTTTTGTATTCTAGGTAAAGACCTTTAAAATATATTTGTATGAATCACTATCATGCAAGATAATTAGTTATTTAAATTTTCCTTAATCTATTCTCCCAATGATCAAGTTGGGTTTATTTCTCTTTGGTAATGGATGGCCACTTTCATGGCCTCTTTTGAATATATCCTTGTAGGGGATTTTAACATAGTGGAATACTTCAAATTCTATTATTGGCAATGCGATAAATCCCTTAACAATGAAAATTTGCTAGTTGTTTATACTACAATAATTATCTAGGTATTTTTATCCCATATTCAATTAATATATATTTGATCTCTCTAAGTAGTTTGCTTACTGTAATGAGACTTTTTTTTTGTTTGGTTAGTGTGAGAATCCCTATGACTGAAGCTTAGGACTGGGTATCCCCATCCCACCATGACCTCTCATAAAGTGAGAGTTGATCTTATCAATAGGGAATTTAACACACAACCACAACCACACACACACACACACATGTCATAGTTTGAACCTTAGACCTCCCAAAGAAGAGCCAAACCCTAAACCATTATGTTGTCCCCTAGATAAGAGAGGTACTTGTATGAATAGAGTTTATTTGAGCAAGTCCTTAATACAAAAATTACCCCCTAACTAGATGGCAACTATTATTCTTTATATTGACCTCTTAGATTAATTATCTATTATATTTTCCCTATAACATTGACCCCTTCCTAAAAAAATCTCTGATATCTCCTTCAAAATTAGTATCTCTCACCTTGATTCTAAAAAAACTTAATCTTATTCAATAGGTTTAGAATTCCTATCCTCATCCCTCTTTTTTAGAGGGTTGGATCCCTTGGTAGAAATTATTCATTCAAAGGGCAATTTTTATCCTCCAAGTATGGATTTATAATGGTATACTAACAAAATGCATAGGAAAAATTACTATAGAAAAAAATATTTTGCCTAAGAAAGTCCTTCAAACAAGCATATTATCATATTAATCATAAACCTTTGAACCAAGTTGAGAATAATTTATGCAAGTTTGAATTCCATAGGATGAATGGTTCTCGTATTAGAGCATGGTTAATATGGTTGAAGCATGGTGACAAAGGATTCAAATTATTTTTCTAATATGTAAGGAAAAAATTATCTTTTGAAAAAGTCTCTAGTCTTAAGCTATTTGATGGGTTTTTTCTTATTGGTCTCAAACAAATAGCAAGTATTTTATCCTCTTATTTTGTTGATCTCTTTTCTAAAAAACTCACTCGTAACTTCTACACCATGCTAACTAGCTATGTTAAAAAATGTATCCCATATTTGGTATCTCCTAAACTAGCTAAAAATTTGGATAAACTTCTTTCATTGAAGTATTTAAAATAAGATCCTATGGGATATGTAAACAATAAGGCTTTTGATTTAGATGGCTTATGTAGGAGTTCTATAAAAATATTTGGTCTATACTTGAAAATGACTTACATATGGTCTATAAGGAGTGTCTAGCAAAAATTTCTCTTGTATTTTTCATCAATAAAGGTATAATTAAGTTGATTCCCAAAATTATTAAAAATGACATTATCTTAGGGTTACCCCATTACCTTTCTCTGTCTCATAAAATTATTAATATTGTACTAGCTATTCACCTTAGGCTTGTTGTGTATTAAATATCAATCAAGATCAAATGAGCTTCATCAAAGGTCAATATTCAATGGACAACTTCATGCTAGCTTTGGAATCCTCCCATTGGGATCAACAAACCAATCAAGACACAATCCCTATAAAATTTAAATTTTACAAAGCATATGAAAGAATTAGGTGGGATTTTATTTTCAAGATGTTTTTTGGTTGAATTTCAAGGAAGTATTATACCATCATATTTTAGGCATATTTTAAGACGTGTATGCATGCATTCAAGTCAATTGAATCCTTTGAATAAGTTTTAGCTACAAATATCTATAAGATAAGTTTACCTCTTGGGCCCACTATTGTATGTTATCACAATTGATGCTTTGGGTTACTTGTATAAAAGGGTTCAATATAAGAATTTATTAACACTACCCAATCGGAATGCTACTCTCAACTCTCAGTTTGTAGATGACTCTCTCATATTCCTACAAAACTAGAAAGAGGAATTCAGCACTACTCAAGAACTATTATAGTTGTATTATGATGTTTCTAGATCTAGAATTAACCATATTAAAATTGAAGTGATTTATTCCTCTTCTTTCCTATGATTGGCAATGTTCCTACTTATTTGAAGGCTATCCCCATGGTCAGGTTGTGAACTATATTAGGATCCCAATTGGCATTCATATCTCCTTCCAAGACATGTGGGATTGGATTATGGTTAATATCCAAAAACATTGATGCTTGCCCAATCAAATTTTTCTCCTATGCTAGCAAAATCTAAATTATGAGAAATATCCTTATGATCATCCATGTATATTACTCGTATGTGAGGATGGATTCTCATGGAATGTATACAAAAATCACCTAGATATTTCACCATTGTTTATGATCATAATGGAAGGGTCCAATACTATGGTGGGCATATTATAGAAGTTTTGTATAATTCTTAAATTTAAATGCGGCCTTAGGATCCTAGATCCTCTTACATAGAGTAAATATCTTACTACTAAATGGATGGCTTGATCTCTATATAGGAGGAACCATGAAAAGTCTTATTTTATCACAAAATTATCAAAGTTACATCCAAATGGAAATGTTAAAATACTCCTTGGGAATATAAAGTGATGAATACAAAATAATTTTAGATTAAAGTGTTCTTTTCTCTTGTCTAAAATTGGTCTACATGGGAATAAATTGCTTCACTTCTAGTTTAGAAGTATGATTTTTTGCATTATGGACTCAACATCGAATATTCAAGTATATGGTGGAGTAGAATGGTTCTATGTGACCAAAAAAACTTTCATTGTTCATTCCAATATGAAAGGGTTAGTATTTCTAAAAAATAAATAAACATAATCCTAGATCTTTGGGATCACTTACCATGTTATTTGGTCTCTTGGAGTCTTCACAAAAATATTTATGGTTTACCAAGATGTTTTTATGCCTTCATTCTAGAAGTTATCATTAAAATAAAGAATTCAGCTATGAATATATTATGAGATTGGCATTAATTGAATGGATCTCACATTTAAGAATACAAGTCTCATCTTAGTCACCCTAATATTCTAGATCTCTTTCCCCTCACACTTAGACTCAAAACTAAGTATCATGTTTCCTTTTTTTAGAATTATTGGGCTCATCTTTCATCCCAAATATGAAAAACTACATTTAGAGTAAAGTATCAAGTCCTAGGATAGAGAATACTTCACTTCAATATGCCCACACTAGCTACTCTTACTTCCTTTTTAGGTCCTTCAACTTTTACCATTTACTTTAATCAGGAATACATCTCTCATTTATTTTAGTATTTCTATTTGTCCAAAAAGTATGGTTTGTTATAGTTCTAGTATTTCCCACTATATAAGCCTCATGGGAAATCATCCTTCTTGGTAGATCTAAACCTAACCCTAAAAATCCCTTGTGGGAACCATGACTAGTGGTCCTCAAACACATGTAGACATAGAGATGTTTGAGTGTGTTTACTAGTTTAACTCCATATTAGAGTTATTTATGTCAAAATTACTATTTGATTTACTTCTATAGGTTTAAAGTATTCATTCACATGTTTACAACATTGCCAACTACCTTGGGGCAGCTATTGACAAGTTGAATATCCTCATAATTAGTTCCATTACTAGATGGATGACTAGATAAAGGTTAGAACCTAACTTATTGATCAAAAAACACGCCTTTCTATAATATTATTGTGGTCATTGAGATCATTGAGCACATGATATATTCCATTATAATGACAATAAAGAACATTGTTTGGTAAATGATAGATATTTTGAAAACAAACAAAGAATAATATGAAAACTTATATTTTTTCTATAGTAGTATTATTCAATGGTTTATATTTTCTTGGGCACTTCTATGACTCTATCTCTAGTGAGAGGTTTTTGGACTTCTCACTTAGTCCACCTTATTTTTATTGATGGATGGAATATTTTTGTACTTTTCTCATGAAATGAATGAAATATTTGTTCCTCTCCAAAATGAAAAAATATGTTAGAATAAATTTTTCATAAAATTTCATCAATTTTTAAGGTTTAAAGGTCATGGCTAGTTAGAGATAACATGGCTTAAAATCAAATTTTATGATTGGAAATATATATGATGTTAAGCATTACGAATTTTATGATACAAGGTAATAAATATTGATACTCAAGGGTTGTAAAAATACTGAAGAGTAAACTTATATTTAATTTTTAAAATGATATCAAGTGGCATTAGCTCAACTAGTTAAATTCCTCAACATTTCAAGGAGGAAACCTAGGTTCAAATATTGCCAAACATACATGGATAATATACAAGCTTTGTTGTAATACCACTATGTGGTGATGATATAATATAGGTGAGGCTCGTTTCAATCCCATATGACCCATTAAGAAATTTAAAAAATTAAGAAGTTGGCATCTCAATGGTGGAACATAAAGTAATAATTGCATATATTTAGAATAAAAATAAGCACAAAAATAGATGGCAAAACAAAAAAAATCACATTTTTAAGATGAAGTTTTCATTGATATTCCCTGGAAATATATATGATGTTAAGCATCAGGAATTTTATGATACAAGGTGATAAATATTGATACTCATGGGTCGTAAATATTGAATAGTAAACTTATATTTAATTTTTTAAATGATATCAAGTAGCATTAGCTCAACCAGTTAAATTCCTCAACATTTCAAGAAGGAAACCTAGGTTTGAATCTTGCCAAACACACATGGATAATATGCAAGAGTTTTTGTAATACCACTATGTGGTGATGATGTAATACGGGTGAGGCTCATGGCAATACCATATAACCCATTAAGAAATTGTAATGCTTGCATATTATCCATGTATATTTGGCAAGATTCGAACCTAGGTTTCCTCCTTGAAATACCACTATGTGGTGATGATATAATACAGGTGAGGCTCATTTCAATCCCATATAACCCATTAGGAAATTTAAAAAATTAAGAAGTCGGCATCTCAATGGTGGAACATAAAGTAATAATTTCATATATTTAGAATAAAAATAAGCACAAAAATCGATGGCAAAACAAAAAAAAACACATTTTTAAGATAAATTTTTCATTGATATTCCTTGGAAATATATATGATGTTAAGCATTAGGAATTTTATGATACAAGGTGATAAATATTGATACTCATGGGTCGTAAATATTGAAGAGTAAACTTATATTTAATTTTTAAAATGATATCAAGTAGCATGAGCTCAACCACTTAAATTCCTCAATATTTTAAGGAGGAAACCTATGTTCGAATCTTGCCAAACACACATGGATAATATGCAATATTTTTTGTAATACCACTATGTGGTGATGATGTAATATGGGTGAGGCTCATTGCAATCCCATATGACCCATTAAGAAATTTAAAAAATTAAGAAGTTCATCTCAATAGTAGAACATAAAGTAATAATTGCATATATTTAGAATAAAAATAAGCACAAAAATCAATGGCAAAACAAAACAAAAAAAATCACATTTTTTAGATAAAGTTGTCATTGATATTTCCTCAAGTCATGTATAAAACTCATTCCTATTCTAAATAATTTTAAAAATGATATACTAAATATTTTTTATTTGGTTAGTGTGAGACACCCCAGCGCACATGGCTGAGTAGGATCCTCACAACCACCCCTATAAATCTAGAACTATACTTATCAATAGGTAATTTAACACAACCTCCACACACCCACCCCCTCACACACTCGCCCACATTGTGGTTTGAACCTTGGACCTCCCGAAGAAGAGCCAAAGTTGGAACCATTGTGCTATCCCCCTGGAACAATGATTTACTCAATTAACCCATATATTATTCAAATTGTAAAGGTCACTTGGAGGTCCATTATCACAATAATTCATTCTAAATTACTATATAGTTATATCTTTGGAATAATTGATTATACTTCCACCTTATCATTATAAAATTTAATGTTTATGTTTTAATGTATCATATATCAACCTAGTGTTAGTATGTAATGGTTTGGTAACATCTTAATAAGAAGTTTAACAACAACAAAAAAAAATTACAAGTTTAAAGTTTATCAGTCTTAAATCTTTAGAAAGATTTATTGAATTTTAATAATATTGATTAGCATAAGGATATAAAAAATTACAACATTTATTTTTCAAGATGATATATGTACACTTTTTTTAGAGTTTCATAATGAAAGTTTCATATATTTAAACATTTTTTATCAAATTATGTTTATATAAAAACTTATGTAGTGTTTTTTTTATTTTAAATATTTTTTAATAAACATCATGATTACTAAAAAAGACATAAAGACATCTCATAATTCTATCTTAAATATATTTTATTTTTTAATAATTTGCATCACATTTTAAATATGCATTAAAATTGAAACTAAGATGCATATATAAGTGATAATGCCCTCAATTTATCATTATATTATTTAAATTGGGTTCTATATGCTAACCCTGGCCTCAGTGGTTAAGGCAAGAAGAATCAAACACATTCTCAAGATGTATGAGGAAGTAGTTGGGCAAAAAGTGAATTTCAATAAGAGCAAACTCTACTTCCTTAACACTCCCATTCTAAGGTAAACCAAGATCGCTAGGATTTTGGAGTGTTCTATAGCGAGCCTGCCCACCTATACTTAGGATTACCCCTTTTTTGGGGGATCCCGAATGCGGCCATGTGGAATAATGTGTTGGAGAGGATCCAAAAAAGTTGGCTGGTTGGAAGGGACATCTCCTATCATAGGCAGGCAAAGCTATGTTGACTATGGCCTCACTCCAAAGTATACCGGTATATTTTTTATCTGTATTCTAAGCTCCAAGCAAGGTTTATCAAAAAATTGAGCAATTTCAAAAAAAATTCCTCTGGTCAGGGACGAAAGTTAAAAAGAGGATCCATTTGGTAGGTTGGAGAAAAGTGTGCAAACCCAAAACTAATGGGGGGTTAGGTCTGCGAAGAGTTTTTCATATCAACATAGCGTTGTTAGCCAAACAAGCCTGGCAGTTGTTGACAAATATGGAGAACGAATGGATAGTCATAGTTAAGAGGAAATACCTTCAAGGAACAAACTTCCTGAATGAGAATATTCTAAATAGGGGATCAGCCTTTTGGAAAGCAATCTTAACCAGCAAATATTTTTTCAAGAAAGGGCTTAGATGGATTTTAGGTAATGGCCAAAAAATCAAATTTTGGGAGGATAGGTGGGATAGTCCAAAGGCATTATCCCAAAATCCCCACCTGGCTAGGATCAAATAGCAGACGGAATAATACATAGGACAAAGGGTGGCAAATTTCATAAGGCAGGATAGGAACAATCCTAGATGGAAATAAATTAGGGTGCAGGGTTTTGAAGCTGAATTTGAAGAGCTTCAAAATATTTTATGTCAGCAGTTTATCCCCATGAGGGAAGCAGAAGATCATCTAGTGTGGAATGAAATAGAAAGTGGAGAATTCATGGTCAAAATTGCCTATAATATGCTCTTAAACCCCGAGGACCACCAGATTCAGTCGTAGTTGGTCTGGATCAAATTTTTGATCCCCAAAATATCCTTTTTTGCCTGGCGTGTGATCCAAGGAAATATTCTTACCATTGACAACATGCTAACAAAAGGAATTATTATTGCTAACCGGTGTTACATGTGCAGGCAAATGTGGGAATCGGTCCAACATATTTTTTTAGAATGTCTGGTGTCAACAATAATCCTTGATGGACTTTTCCAGGCCTTTAGGATTTCTTGGGCTAAACCAGCTACCATCACCGAATTTTTCCAACAATGGCCTCAACCTTTTGTGAGCCCGAAACTTAAGTTTCTTTGGAAAATTTGTTGGCACCATTTCCTTTGGCAAATTTGGTTAGAAAGGAACCATAGAGCTTTTAACGAATCCAAGCATAGTCCTAGGACCATCCTTAACAATATCCTTGCCTTTATGAAGGAAAATGTTAGTATCCTGTCTTTAGAGTATTTTGTAGTTCCCCTTTGGAAAAACAATTTGATCAATCCTTAGGTATCCTTGATGATGAGGAGTCCCTTGTTCAAAATCCCAATCCCAAAAACGGTATTATATGGAATCCATCCCTAGAGACTAGATCAAGTTGAATTTTTATGGTGTAGCCAAAGATAATATTGGATGGGTAGGGGCAGGAGGTATGCTTAGAGATCATCAAGGAAACTTGATGATGGCCTTTGCTAAACCGTTAGGAACCAGAACCAATAATGAGGCAGAAGCAAGAGCATTGTGGAGGGGATTGCAGGTGGCCCAGGAGATCCAAGGCAAGTTGATGGTTGAAGGGGATTCAATGATCATAATTAACCTCCTTACTAATGGAAAAAAACCTCCTTGGAGGATATAGGCCATCATCCATGGGTCGAGGATCCTTTTCGAGGCCATACGAGATAAGATGGCTCGACATATTTTTCACGAGGCCAACAGAATCGCAGATAAACTAGCAAATGTTGGAGTTGATGCTGGGAACTTGACTACGTAGATGTGGGTTGTGCCACATGAAGTGGAAGAAATTCTTTGTAATGATAGGCAATCCATTGATTAAGGTGGTCATTGGAAGGGTTTACAACTCCCACGTGGCCCTTGATTGTCATGGGGATTTTTTAGCAATGCTACTAAATTTGAGGGCCTTAAATTTTAGGGTAAATCTGAAAAAAATATTAGGAGAGGCCAGTATGGGAAAATGAAATGTAGAGTATCCAAGGCAAGACAGGACGAACTCATCCCCAAAACAAAACACTCATGACCGAAATTGGCCCCGTCGCATAAGGACAAAGATCATTGGCCATATTCCAGGTGATTATACTGATAGATATGGCATGCGTATTCCCATCATGTGGATAATTTCAAACGTAGCCAAGTATGCAAATACAGTGGGCACTTGTAACAAGGAAAGTGTCATCATAATGACATAGGGCTCGCTGGATTGATGATGGATTGATAGGTAAATTTAGATGGCAAGAGATCCAAGTGGAGGATGATGGGCAGTCCTCTCCTATGCATGGCACTCTAAACAATAAAGGTGTTGTCAAGTGTGCAACAATAGCGGAGCCGAATCATAATGACATGGGGTTTGCTGGAACGCTGACAAAGCTGATAAGTAAGGCTAGATGGCAAGAGATCCAAATGGAGGAAAATGGGTGGTCCTTTCCTATGCATGGCACTCATAACAAGGAAGGTTTTGTTACATGCCAAAAATACTATAACTCACACCACCTTTTTAACATCGACAAAGGTGAAAATGTGTGAAGCATAAGTCAGATTGAGGCTGAGAGCACTAAGAGGAAGAGGTTATTTAACAACAGAATGACGTACATAGAACCCAGCATGGTCATTATGGAGCCTATCACCCAGGCCATCCTGACTGAGCGTAGGTTCACTCAATTTTTTTATTTATTCTCAGGGGCAGAGGATGACATCACCCAGGCAGTGATGGAAACATAAGAATATGGGAAGGTGGAGATTTGAGGGAGAAATATTGTCATCGACGTCAACCTGCTCACTGTTGTGATAGGGTAAATGGTAAGAGGATGGTCCATTCATCGACAAAAGCATCACTGGGAGGTTGAGTTGAAGGAATTTAAAGACAACCCCAAAATATTTAAGGAGGCTAAAAATGGGTTGACAAGAATGGATTTGCCCACCCCATGGAATGGGGTCATGAAAAATGTTATGGAATTTGTCACGGCGGAGGATCCTAGCAAGACCCTACTTATTTTTCACTACGCTTTCATGACTTTATTTTGGGATGTCAAAGCGATAAGTATACCTCAGTTTCTGATGAACTCAATGAATTATACAATCAATGCATGTTGTAGTAATAGGGGGTATGCTATGTCTATGCACCAAGGGTTGTTTAAAGTCATATACAAGTGGGTGCTAGCCACGGCTTCCAATATTGAACCTTCGATTATTGAGGATGCACAACCTAGCCACCATGCAGAGAGCTCAGGGGCAAGAGCTAGCCCTGGCACCATCAAACATGCTTCTATGTATCCAATGAAGAAAAGAGTGGAGGATCTAGTCAGCAGAGGAGGGATGACAAAGAAGAGGTTGAGGATCGAGGAACCTATGATAAGATCATCCACGAGGCTGAGAAATAAGAAAATTAAAGGAAGCTCTAAAGTGAGTGTGATTTATTTGGAGGATGAGGGACCTACTATCATGGTCCTAAAATATTTTGTCCTAAAATCCTATGCTAGCATCATTCGCCAAATGCAGGAGGCTCATGACACCCTGACTCAGGTCTTCTTCAATGAGGGTTACATGCCGAAAGTGGAGGTCAAGGATGATGACGATGATGAGGAGGAAGAGAAGGATGAGGAGCTCGAGGAGGATGTCGAATATGAGGCCTAAGGTTCTTCAGGCCCTGGTGGGTATCTTTTTTATTTACGTAATGTATAGAGGAAGTGATCCTCTCAAGGTGAATGCCTTTTTTTAGTGCTTTGTTTTGTGTTTGGGGGAGGTTTGTTTAATTTTGTCTGAACTATTGGGGGTTAGGATTAGGTTTTGTTCTCCTTTATCGGTTAGGCATTTTAGGAAGGCTAGAACCAGTAAAGGATATATGGTCCTTAGGATGACAAGGATCCACAACATCAACATAAGGCTGATTTTTGTAACAGGTTTTGGGTCAACCTGCAAAACCCGGTAGTTAATGAAGCTTCTTACTTACCAAAAAAAATATTGGTGGAGATATCAATAATTGGGTTTGGCTACCAATGGAAATGGGTTTCAAAGGTCTATAATATGTTGTATGAGAGTGATGCATTGATTACAATATTGAAGCCTACACCAATTATTATTAATTCCTATTAACGTATATCATTCATGATCAAATTTGTTAGGAAAGATTCAAAATGGTATACTACTTTGTCATGTTTTATTATTAGACAAACATCTAATTATTTTTTAATGAAAATAGATTCATAAAATATAGATTATATTTTATGAAATGTATGTCAATCACACGATTGAAATATATACCAATAATTTCTAATTCTTATCGACGAATATCATTCGTGATCAAGTTTGATAACATAAGATCTAAAATAGTATATACTTTTCTAACTCATCATATTTAATTATTAAACAAACATCTAAGTATTTTTGGATTGAAATAGGTTCTTAGGTTCTTAACTACTAAAATTTACCAACAAATATCATTCATGGTCAAGCTGGATACGATTATTTATTATCATGTATTTCAAATTGCTATATGGCTGACATAATCAACAAATATCATTCATGGTCAAGTTGGATAGGATTATTTATTATCATGTATTTCAAATTGCTACATGGCTGACATAGCTGGTTATTATATCTATGAAATAACATTGTGTGAGTCCTAAAATTTGACAACTAAATGTCTTCCATTAGCCAATTTAAGTATAAAAATATAGGCAAAAGTTTTACAAAGATATCAAGGTATATGGATAAAATAATTTCTAGTCTGTCAAACTTGTATCTATAATGTTAAATTGCTTTTCATACACATATTTGCAATCTATACCCTTGGAATGTTATATATATATATATATATATATATATATATATATATAATAAAGTTTAATCTAACCATGCAGTCAATGACCTTACACATTAAAATGTTAAATAGAATATATAATTAAACTAGTTATAATCATTTAAAACTATTTAAATAAATATTTAAATATTCAAAACATTACGGATGGAAAGTGAAGAAGACAGATTAAAGTAATGTATATAGAAGACATTTTAAATGTTAGTTTTTAAAAAATTATTTTCTATTAATTGATTTTTTGAGTGAATATTTTGATGCAAGAATTTTCTTTTAATTATTAATTTTAACAAGGGTAATTGAAAATTATTTTTAAATTTGATTGACATGTATGATCAAATCTTAAATATCTTGTAAGAGTATTATTAAATTTGGCCATAACTAACTTCCCTATTATCACAATATATATATAATTAAATTTAAAACGTTCAATGACAACGCAACACTTTGAGGTTTGGATCTTCTTTTGATGGTCCAAGGTTCAAACTACGGTGTGGGCGAGTGTGTGAGGCGGTGGGTGTGTGATGGTTGTGTGTTAAATTCCCTATTGATAAGCATAGCTCTTGGCTTTATGAGGGGTCATGGTTGGGAGGAGACTACTCAACCTTGTGCGTTGGTCATAGGGGTTTCTCACACTAACCAAATAAAAAAAATTGGCTTTGACTCATATACAAATTCCTTTTTAATAATTGTCCAAATGAATTTTTTGTTTCATGTGGTACCATGGCATTATAATATAGGATTTTAAAAATGTCAATATTTTCCATCAACATGATGGTAGAGAAAGATTAATCAATTTGAAGGTTGAGTTATAATAATCTTAAAGGCTATACAAGAACTCTACAAAATTCACATATTATCATATTGATAGAGATGTTACTCTTTCGTAGCCAACATAATTTTAGTCCCTTAGATAAGTCTAGCAATAATCTTTACAAGATTTAATATTTTTATTATCCTTGACGAATGAAAAAAGGTACATAACAATTTGAAGTTATCATCAGCTATATTCCTTAGTTGGAGACCATAAAAAATCTTATGCAATTTAAATAAAGGTATATGTTTTGCAAATTTTAATTTTTTTAGATGAATAAAGATATAAATAAATTGTCTATTTTGTGACAGTGATTGACTTGTATTATCCATGAACTCCCTGTAATAATCTTGTTCAATTGTGTAGGTATAATTGATAGGGCTTTGATTGATCTTTCTCTACAATCATGTTGATGAAAAATATTGACATTTTTAATATCTTATATTCTAATGATACGTTACCACATGAAATAAAACGCTCATTTGGATAATTATTAAAAAGGAATTTGTATATGAGGCATTGGGCAGGTCCATCAAAGCTAATCAGGTTATTCAAGGTTTGAATCTAGCCCAATCGATAGATCCCATATCCCATCTCCAATTCACTGATGACACTCTTCTTTCCTTCATGGTGTCAATCCCTCAGACTAAAGCGATTAAATAAATTTTGATGGATTTTGATAATGCGGCAGGTCCAAAGATGAATTTCAAAATAAAAATTGTTTTTTTTCTTTCACACCCCGATTTATAGGTAGAGGAAGATAGCAGATATTCTGGGGTGCAACATTAGTTCCATTCCCTCAATTTACCTTGGGATTCCACTGTTCAAGGGTGCATTGAAACCATCATTGTGGGATTCAGTAGTTGAAAGAGTTCAAAAGAAGTTAGCGGGGTGGAAATGTGCCCTTTTAAGTCAAGTGGGGAAGATTTTATTGGTCAAAGCCACTTTACAAAGCATCCCGATGTATTTCCTCTCCTTGTTCAAGATTTTGAAGAAAGTTATCAATAAGTTAGAGCAAATCCAATGATCCTTCTTATGGTCTAGGATTGAAGAGAAGAAGAGATTTCACTTGGTGGCATGGGATCAAGTCTGCAATAGGAGAGAAGAAGGAGGCTTAGGTTTGAGAAGGTTGAGAATGTTGAATAAAGCCTTGATTGCAAAACAATATTAGAAATTAGTTCAGGATGACAATGTCAGCTGGGTTAAGATTGTGAAGGCTAAGTATCTTGGCGATGACAGTAATTTCCTAAAATCCCAAGCTCTCCCAATGGGATCTACTTTTTGGTCTAGCATAGTTGATATTTGGGCGGATGTGCGTAAAGGCCTTCATTGGATGGTGGGGGATGGTTATTCCATTGATATTTTGGGAGATTCTTGGGTCTTGCCATCCCCTCTTGAATATTGTTCGACCTTCGCCTATCTGAAATCAATAACAAATAGGTTCTTTGGTCCCAAAGTTTTTGAATTTTTAGAAGTATTCAATGGTCATCTTCACTAGAAGTTCTTTGACTTCCTAAATATTTCTCAGGAGGATAAAATTGCTTTTATAAATTTAAAAAACTCCATAAAAATGGCTCCTAACCCTGGGTACTGGTCTTCATGATAGGCTAGTTTGGGATCCTAAGAAATATGACTAGTTTTTAGTTAAGTCTTCTTATGGCTGCTTGGGATATGATTTGAATCCCTGGTTCTTAACAAATCAAGTCTAGATTAAAGGCCTGACGCCTATAGTCAATGTGTTCCTCTAGTTGGCAATTCAAGGAAAGTGCCTTACTCTTGATAATCTTCAAAAATAAGGAATAATTTTCCCTAATAGGTGCTTCCTGTGTGGTAGGGCTATACCCTTGATGTCTTATGTCAGTTATTTTTGGATCTAGATGTTTCTTGGGTTCTTCCCAACTTGTTGAAGGATGTGGTTGTTCAATGGGTCTCTCCCTTCTCCTCTCCTCACCTACGTCAGTTTTGGAAATTTAGGTTACCCCATATTTGGTGGTTGGTGTGGAAGGAAAGGAATGCCCATGCCTTTAAAAATATTTGCCATCCTGAATCATCAGTCTCCTCAAGGGCCATTGTTGATATAGTGGAAAATGTGAAAGCTTTAAAACTGGATTTTATATCTTGTGAAGGGAAGATCAATTTGGAGAGATCTTTGGGTTTTTTAACTTAGCCTCAGAATACAATGAGCAAGGTGAGTGAGGATAGGGCTAGCACAATTTGGGAACCCCCTCCATCAGGTTGATTGAAATTCACCTTTGACAAAGCTTCTAAAGGGAACATGGGTCCGGCGGGTGCAGGGGGTTTGTTTAGAAATTTAGAGGGCAAAATCCTTCTTGCCTTTGTTGAAAACTTGGGTCACCAAACCAGCCATTTCGTTAATGCTCGGGAATTATTTTAGGGTGTTTCCCACCTAAAGTAGGTGAATTATAGGAAAATAATAATAGAAGGAGATTCACTCAATGTTATCAACATGATTAATGGCAACCAAAATCCCTCCTATACTATTGTAAATTTTATAATTGAAGCCAGGAGAATGATTCAAAATTTATAAGAAGTCCAACTCAAGCACCAATTCAGGGAAGGTAAAAAATTTGTGGACTTCTTAGTTAATCAAGGTCTTACGCAACGAAAATTGATTAGACATTTTTTGTAGGACTGCCCAAACTGTTGAACTCGTTTCAGCCATATATTACTCATCCAGACTCGGATTGAGCTAAAATTTTGAGGGTAGATGCCTGAAAAACCCTAGAACGTCTCCATAAATTTTCATATCATTTGTAGAAACACAAATCCTAGCGCATCCCTATGTGTGAACGATATATTTGGTAAGCGACTATGCAAGGGTTTCATCTAGGTTGAGTGCAAGCAGCTCCAGAGGTTGGTTTTTAGGGCCTTCAGGCCTTAGCGACCAATATGTTTATGGTTTATTATCAATATTTTAGCAGGAAATGTTGCAAGGGATACAAGATGGGTTAGAAATTTATCTTTCAATAGATCATACTGTGAAGTTGAGTGACAACGACTTCCAATTTGCTGCACAAAAGAAAAGTGAAAACCATACCTTTCCACGGCATCTAGGGCAAGGATTAAAGACATCACGAAATAAGTTTTAAGCAGTTGATCAAAAAATGGCTCATATCTCAAGTGAATATGGTGCTAAGGTGCACCCACAAAATAATTCTATTGTGAAAACCCCTATCAAGGGTAAGAATTTTGAAGACTTAGTCCCAAAAATGAATTTTAGGGATGCCCTTCATGGTGGACAGCCTCATCCCAATGCTAATATCAATATTAGGGCTTCCCATAAACCTCTAAGAATGCCTAATATTGATCCTAGTAAAATGGAGTCAGGATGTCTTAAAGCAGCTGATCGAACTCCTATTGTTAAGCTTGATATGGGTAACATTCAGACTGGCATTGAAGATTTGGAAAAAAGAGGACTAATTTGTCGGTTCCTGGGTTTTCGTTCAAGTCTATCTACTTTCAAAGTTTGGGCTGCAAAAAGCTGGAAAACTAAAGGTGAGTTACAAATCTCTATTTATCCAAATGGTTATTTTCTTGTTTTATTTGCTAATAATGAAGATAGAGAGAAAACTTTTGAAGGGGGTCCTTGGTTTTTGGAAGGGCAGGGCTTTTCATGAAGACCTGGCATACTAAATTTAAAGTCGAAGAAGAGATGCCTTCTATAGCTCCCGTGTGGGTTAGACTCTTTTGCCTCCCTATTGAATTTTGGAATCCTACTATTTTTTCTTCAATTGGAAACTCTTTAGGAAATTTTATGATGACTGCTGATTGTACTCAAAATTTTGAACATATTATTTATGCTCGAATTTTTGTTTTAATGGATTTTGACAAACCCCTACCTAAAAATATCACATTACAATTTGGGGAAGATACTTGGGAGAAAGTAGTGGACTATGAGAACATTACTTTTCGTTGTAGAATTTGCCATGAATATGGTCATTTGGCCAGTGCTTGCCCAAATAAAATTCCTGATCAAAAGAAAGAAGATATAAACTCAGTAGGTTTCCAAATACCTAAGAAGAAGAACACTTAGAAAAAACTAGTTATGAAGGATCAATCAAAGTCATATGCTAATATGTTTGAAATCCTTTCCACAAATGATGTCCCAAGTGAGGAAGAGGAAATAATGGAAACTAAAATATTAGAAACACAATTTAAATATGAAGGGAAGAACTCAGAGACAAACCAACAAATCAAAGGTTTTCAACAGAAAAAAAAAGAGAAAATTTACACAAGAAAAACAATATTTCAAATGTCAAAACTTCAAATAATGCAGGTCCCAATATAGACTCCGTTGAACCATCTAGTAAAATTTTGGCTATGTACGAGCATTCTTCAAGGTTAGAAGCCATCTCAGATTCAATTGGAATAATTCAAGAAACAGGGAAAAAAAATTGAAGATGGATTCTAATCAAAAAGTAGGTCGCAAGACCAATCAATATCATATGGTAAAATAAGGTGAAAAGCTTGTAGAGGAAGGTAAGATTAATGCCCTTCCCAACTTTTTTAGCCCTGGTATTAATGAAGATCATCACTTGGAATATTAGAGGACTCAAAGGGAGTCTTTCAAAACAAAATGAAATTAGAAGAATTATTTAGATAAATCATCCACATCTTGTTTTCCTTCAAGAAACAAATATGTCAATGGAGGATATGGACTTAATTGCCAGTAAAATTTTGCCAACTAGAAAAGTGGTTTCCCTCAGTTCCCAAGGGACTTCGGGTGGCATTGCTTGTCTTTGGGACCCAAAAGAGGTAGTTATTCACCATATGGTTGGCAGTTGGGGTTTGTTGACTATAGCTATTCAAAGTAGACATTCCAACCAGATTATGCTTTGCATTATCATTTATGCTTCGACTTCTTTGGAGGAAAAAAGAAGACAAGTGGAAGGATATTACTCATATTATCTCTCATTTTCCTAAATCTTGGATCTTGATCGGAGGAGATTTCAATACCATCCTCTCTCTGGATGAGAAAGGGGGGAAATAGAAATTTGGACAAAATCACTGACCTCATGAGCGAATATATTGCAAACCTCCATCTTGTGGATATCCAACCAGATAATGGCCTTATGACTTGGTCTAACATAAGGCAAGGCTTAGCTTGTATAATGGAGAGATTGGATAGGTTTTTGCTCTCTAAAAATTTCTTAATCCATGGTCACATTCCTAAAGTGAAGACTCTTAATAATGCTTGTTCGGATCATTGGCCGATCATAGTGGAAATGTGGAAAACCAATGTGAGTTTCTCTCCTTTTCGTTTTCAATTAATGTGGCTTAGAGAATTTCCTTCAGACCTCATGTGCAACAATGGTGGAAGGAAGGTAAACCTAGGCATGGGACTAAGATGTTCTGTTTTGCCAAAATACTGCAATACATTAAATCCAAAATCAAGACTTGGAACTAGAAAGAGTTTGGGGATGTTCATAAAAAAAACATGAAGTTATTGCTCATCTTGAAAATTTGAATAAGAAAATCCGTTTAGATGGCCTCACAGAGAAGAGAAGTGCAGATGAAATTAAACTCACAACTCAGTTAGAGGAATGGGAAAAAAGAGAAGAAATCTTATGGAAGCAAAAATCTAGAATTCAATGGCTCAAAGAAGGAGATCGAAACAAAAATTTCTTCCACAAATCTCTTCTAGCTCGAAGATCTCACAACTTTATTTCTTCCTTAAAATCAGATTCTAGAGATGTTGTTTATACTTGGGATGGCATGAACTCTATTGTTGTTGATTACTTTTCCAATATTTTTGCTGCTACTCCTCTTGACTCAGCTTCTCAACATAATTTTTTTTAAGAAATCTCTTCTCTTATCACTTCTAAGGAGAACTCTATTTTGACTGCTCCTGTTACTATAAATGAGCTTCAACAAGTAGTTTTTAAAATATAAAAAGGGAAAACCCCAGGTCCTGATGGTTTTCCTATTGAGTTCTACCAAGAGTTCTAGGATATCCTTCATGTTGATTTATTAGAGGTGGTGGAAGAAGCCAGGAAATCCAAAGAAATTTTGAAGGTTATCAATAAAACTTATATTACTCTTGTTCCAAAAGCTCAAGAGGTTGATCATATCTCAACTTTTAGACCTATTACTTTATGTAATGTTCTTCTCAAAATCATTACTAAAATCATGGCAGAAAGGTTGAAGCCTCTTTTGCATAAGATTATTTCCCTAGAGCAAGGGGGTTATATGGAAGGATGAAAAATAGTAGATGAGATAGTTCTTGCTCAGGAAGCCATCCATTCCATGGATATGCAAAATTCTCCTTCCATGTTCATTCGGTTAGACTTATCCAAAGCTTATGACAGAGTGGATTGGCACTTCCTTATCAAATTTTTGAGGCAATTTTGTTTCTCTAAGGATTGGATGGATTGGATTATGGGGTGTATCTCTTCAGTTTCCTACTTAGTTCTTATCAATGGCAGGCCTTCTCAGTCTTTCCCAGCATCCAAAGGTATTAGGCAAGGTGACCCGCTATCCCCTTATTTATTCATCATTCTTGCTGAATGCTTAGGTAGGACTATAACCAAAAAGAGGGAAAACAAAATCCTTGAGGGAGTTACCATTGCTCATGGAGCTAGACCTATCTCTCTTCTTCAATTTGTGGATGACTCTACTCTTTTAGGTAAAGCTACAGTTAAGGAAGCTTCTAATATTAAGCAAATCATTAGCTATTTTTCCAAGGCTACTGGGCAGTTGATCAATGAAGACAAATCTAAAGTTATTTTCTTTCACTGCTCTGCTAGACAGGAATCCATGGTCTTGGATAAATTAGGATATAAGAAGACCTCTCTTCCAATCACTTATTTAGGTATTCCCATAAATATTCAAAGGCAGAAAAATAAATATTGGAATTGGTTGTTGGACAAAGTCAACAAGAAAATTGGAAAGTGGACCAACACGTGGCTTTCTTCTGGGGGTAGAATCACCTTGGTAAAATCAGTCCTTCAAGCTATTCCTATTTATGTTTCTTCTATTTTGAATATCCCAAAGGTTGTTCTTCAAGAATTGGATCAAATCAGTCATCGTTTCCTTTGGAGTGGTACTAAGGAGAAAAGAAAATGGGCCTTGGTGAAATGGGATACTTTATGTCTCCCTAAGAGTGAAGGGGGGTTAGGATTCTGGTATTCAATTTATACAAAGCTTTAACTGCTAAATTATATTTGAGGATTTTGCATAACCCCAATGCTCTTTGGGCCAATAATCTCCGTGCTAAATATGCTGAGAACAAAAGTCCTGAAGACCTTGATCGCTATCAACTTCCTACCAAAGGTTCTCCCATTTTAGCAGTTCTTAAGATTGGTGAGGATTTGATAAACAAAAAATATTTTGGATCATTCATAATGGTCAACATGCAAATTTTTGGCCATATTCTTGGGATGGTCACAAGCCTTTGATAACTTGGTTTACCGATTGGAGGCCTTGGATGGAGGAGCTTCACCGAGCTAATTGGATAAAGGTGGCTAATTACTGTTGGTACCATATTGGTAATTCAAAGGTTGGTAGATATTGGATCCCTATTGATGACTAGCCTATTCAAATCCCATAAAGGCAAAGACAAGATATCCAAGGCATCCTTCATATGAGATCCCTCTCTTGGTCCCATGAAAAGATTGTTTTGGATGGAACAACACTACTAAGGGTGAGTATTCAGTTGCTCAAGGTTATTTGACCTTATGCCATAATAATCCCAACCATTCTTCTGACATCTTTTCTCGATTGTGGGATCAAAAGCTCTGGCCTAAGGTGAGGTTCTTTAATTGGATTTTATTGCATCGTAGGGTGCTTACTGGTGAGCAACTTATGAAGTGTGGTTTTCATGGCCCTTTTAGATGTGAAATGTGTGAAGAGAATGTAGAAAATATCAACCATTTTTTTATTGAGTGTACTTTAGCCTCTAAGCTATGGAGGAGAATGGCCACTTTACTTGGCTTACAATGGTTCAATTTTTTTACTTTTGAACAACTTTGGAGGGATTGGCCTAATCAAGAGGGTGTTGATCATTTTATTAGGCAGTTAGTTTGGATGGGTTCTACCATTCTTATTTGGAATATTTGGAATGAAAGGAACAACCGAATTTTTAATCAAGGTAGGAAGGATATTCACTATATTTGGCAAAAGACCATAGCCAACTTAGTTGAATCAGTCCATCAACTCCTTAATCACCCCCAAAACTCCCACCAAATATGGGATCAAGTGATGCAAATATTGAATATTAAACCTTCTAAGGGCAACCAACTTAAATGGAATGTGAGTATTAGTAAGATGGATAGGACTAGAAATTGGCAACCTCCTCCTAAGAATTTTGGAAAAGTCAATACTGATGGAGCCTCTAGAGGGAACCCTAGACAAGCCAGTGTGGGAGGAATTAGTAGACTTTCAGATGGCTCCCTGGTTTTTACTTTTGCTAAGAATTTGGGTATTCTTTCCAATAACCTTGCTAAGGGGTATGGTATCCTCAGAGGTCTTTAGGAGGCTACTAAGGTTGGATGGGAAAAGGTGTTAGTTGAGTCTGACTCTCAACTTATGATTAATCTCTTGAAGACTCCTTCTAAGAATCATAAGGTGGATTGGAGAATAAAAAGAATTATTGAGAAGATTCAGTTAATCTAGATGGGATTTTTGAAAGTTGATTGCAATCATGTGGTTAGAGATCAAAACAAGAGTGTTGATGCTTTAGCTAATTGGGCTTTGGACAATGGTGATCTTACTTGTTATGGCCACCCTCCTATATGGTGGGCTTCTCAAATTAGGGAAGCTCTTCTTTCTATCATTTCTTTGGATGGCTCCAATTCTGAAGGTACCTAGTTTCTTCTTGTTTTTTTTTTTTGCTTCTCTTTGGTTCATTCAATTTTTTTTTAGTTCCCTAGCTCATTCTATTCTTTATTTTGTTTCCTCTATTGATTCTTGCCTTAATAGTCTTCTGGTCTAGATAGGTCATTATTTTGTTCATTTTTTTTCTTTTTTCTTTTTTGTTTTTTTTGTTTAGTTTTTTAAGGTGGGTGGGTTCTTTTGTTTTGTTTTGTTTTTGTGTTCTTTGTGTTGTTTTTTGTTGTTCTTGTGTTTTTGTTGTTTTGTTTTTTTTATGTTTTTTGTTATTGTTCTTGTGTTTTTTTCGTTCTTGTTCTTGGGTTTCTCTTTTTTTGTGTTATTTCATGTTTTTATGTGTGAGTGTTTTCTATGTATTTTGTTTTTGTTTATTTTCTATTGTTGGTTGTTTTCTTATTTTTATTTTATTTTATTTTTTTAATTTTTTAGGTTTTGGTTGTGTTTATTTTTCATGTTTTTTTGGGTTATGTCTTTGTAGTGTTCTGTTGTTTTTGTCTTGTTTGTGTTTTGTTATGTGGTTCTTATGTTTTTCTATGTGGTTTGTGTTGTGGTTTCTTTTATCTTATTGTGTGTGTTTGGTTGTGCTTTTGTTTTTGACACACTCAAGGAGCATGTTTTTTTATTTTATTTTATTATTTTTGTTGTTATTTACTTATTTTTAAATTGGTTTTGTGTGTTTGTTTACTCCTTGAGTATGTCAAAGGTGGTAGGCCAGGTCCGAGTCCTGGGTGTTTTTGGCGGAATGGATACCCCTGCCTCCTTGGGTCTTACTTGAAAGTGGCATCCCTTTTGGGATGTTTTCCATAAATAATAAAAAAAAAGGTCTTACACAGCAAGATCTTAACATTTGGACATGTAATTTCCTAGATGGCCTTATATCGTTGGACAATGAATTCAAAAAAAGGTCAAACTCGAGTTAGAATACTTAGGGCGGGTGGTTGGAACCCTCCCCATTGGATGTTGTTTTTTGAATGTTTTGGTCGGGCCTGCATGCCTAGTTTTTTTATCTCTGTTTATCCATGTAGGCCTGCATGCCCAATTTTTATCTCTGTTTGTCTTATGTGTTTGGGTTTGTTCGACTAGTATATGTTGGTCTAGATGTAGGTAGTTGTGTTCAATGGTTGGTTGGATTTAATGTTTGAAGTATCCTCGGTCTCCTAGTGGTTGTAGATTAGTTTCTTTTTGTTGTAAGATTTGGAGGTCCTTTCAACACTCCTTTCGTCCAACTAATCAAAAAATAATAATGATTATAGTAATTTGAAGAGGTTTTTTTAATAGCCTTTTCATAAATTATTAAGTATTTTGGCGTGTTATGATTGATTTTGGTGTATTATGATTGATGGATGTATATGTTATATATAATGACAAAAATGCACCTCTCCATCTTGAGATTGATTCACCTCACTATGTCTTTTGTTGTTTATTGATAAAATATGAACATATATTGATGTAATGCTTAGACCTCCAACAAGAATAACCACCTAATTTTCATATTTAACTATTATTACTTAATTTTTTAAAGATTTTTTTTCAACAATTAGTATTCTTTAATAATTTAATGTTATTTTAATAATATTTTAACAATAAAATGAAAATGATTTCTTATATATCTTTATTTTTATAATGTAATATTTGTATCTCAACACCTAAATTCAAAATTTCTCTATGTAAGACACTTGTCTCAACCATTCAAGATCCCCTCAACAAAATGTATAAATCAATCAAATTTTTAAAATAAATTAAAAGTCAGAGAAATAATTCAAAATCTCTTTTGGTTTTGTTACTTTTATTAAAAAAATGTGGCACATGCTTAGTTTAATTTTTCCCACATTTTAGATCTCATGGAAATAGTTCTCGTAGACAAGTCTAATTGTGACAATGATAGATTGATTTAGAAAAATTACAGGTTTATTGCTTTGAAACATATCTAGAAATAAAAGTGTAAAAAGGTATTAATAGGTTTGACTTCCTATGAGGAATATTTTAGTCACACATACTTTAAAATTTAATATTCTAGATTTTTAATGTTTAAGCATATGTTTGCAACACCTCTAGAGTGCATATAGGAGAAGATTGAATGTATGCATCACCAACTGCACCATAAACATGATCAACATCAACCTAATGAGCAAGATCAATAATTTTGAAGGTTGAGCCATAATAATCTTAAAGGCTATACAAGAATTTTATAGATGTCACATATTACCACATTGACAGAGATGCTACTCTTTCATAGCGAGCATAATTTTAGTCCCTTGGATAAGCCTAGCAATAATATTTATAAGATTTAATGTTGTTATTATCCTTGATGAATGGAAAAAGGTGCATAACAATTTGGAGTTGTCATTAGCTATATTCCTTCATTGAACACCATAAAAAAATTTATGCAATTTAAATAAAGGGTATATATTTTTCAAAATTTAAAATTTTATATGGATAAAAATATAAAAAAACTATGTATTATGTGATGGTGATTGAATTGTATTGTCCATGAACTACCTATCATAATATTATCCGGTTGTGTAGGTATAGTTGATAGGGCCAAAATACTGAAATACCTTAACATTTATAATGGTTATGGTATTTTTAATAGTTTATTTAATAGCATTTATATAAATTATTAATTATTTTGGTGTGTTAAAATTGATGGATAGATATGTTATAGATAATGACAAAAATGCACCTCTCCATCTTGAGATTGTTTCACCTCACTATGTCTTTGATTGTATAGTTGATAAAATGTGAACATATATTGATGTAATGCTTAGGCCTCCAATAGGAATAACCACCTAATCTTCATTTAACTATTATTATTTAATGTTTTAAAGACTTTTTTTCAACAATTAGTATTCTTTAATAATTTAATGTTATTTTTAAATAATTTTAATAATAAAATAAAAATGATATCTTATATATCTTGATTTTTATAATATAATATTTGTATGTCAACACCTAAATTCAAACTTTCTATATGTAAGACACTTGTTTCAACCATTCAAAATACCCTCAAAAAAATGTATAAATAAATCAAATTTTAAAAATAAAATTAAAAGAAGGATAAATAATTCAACATCTCTTTTGGTTTTGTTATTTTTCAAAAAAAAAAAAAAAACAATACTTAGTTTGATTTTCCCCACCTTTTAGATCTCATGGAAATAGTTCTTGTAGACAAGTCTAATTGTGACTATGATAGATTTATTTAGAAAATGTGCATGTTTATTGCTTTGAAACATATTTAAAAAGTAGATAAGTCTAATTGTTGCTTTGAAACATATTTAAAAAGTAGATAAGTCTAATTGTGACGATGATAGATTGATTTAGAGAACTTACAGGTTTATTATTTTGAAACATATTTAGAAATAGAAGTGTAAAAAGGTGTTTATAGGTTTGACTTCATGTGAAGAATATTTTAGTCAAACTTACATTAAAATTGAAAATTCTAGGTTTTTAGCATTTAAGCACAAGTTTGCAACACCTCTGCATCACTAATTGCACAACCATAAACATTATCAACACCAACCCAATGAGCAAACAACCAAGTGGATGATAATCATTCAATAACAAGCATCTGATTGACCTTGGATAATATGAACCAAAAGACCTCAATAGTCATAACAACATTTAGAGAGTAATTGTCCCTTTTCTAAGTAAATATAGTAAAAATAAACTTTTTTTTATGTAACATTATTCATGTTTATATACTTTTATAATGTCATTTAAAAAAATTAATATTTCATTTGATATATTTATTTTTGTATTTTTGTTAATAAATATAAATATTTTTAATTAAATATAAAAAAAATTGTTTATAATATTTGTTAAATATATAATTAAACTATGATTTGTGAGACTTTGTGAACTCCACTCATCTTAAGATGCTCACAAAACCCCAAAGTAGAGTTTATATATTTTCTTGTTTAGTGGTAAATCTTATCGAGTGTTCATATTAGAGTTGAGGAGCCATTTTATTTGATTTTATTGTTATTGAATTTGTAATATTTTGTTTGTAAACTTCGTAACAAACAAGGTTAAATTAAAATTTTAATTTATTCCAACATTTCTGCGGTATAAATTCAACTTCTCTTAGTATTGAGCCCCTTTATAATACTACCTAATGTCTTTACCACGAATTATAAGTGAAAAATAATGTCCACGACACCATTGAGAATATAAACAAAAGGTTGAAGCAAGTACGTCAAATAAAATCTAAAAGTGAGATTTCTACGGCTATCTATTTCAAAGTTTGCGTGTTACGATTATAAAGACTTTAAAAACTATCTTCTAGTACTACCAAATAGAGACATTTCAATTGAAAAGTTTTAACACTTAGTTGGCGTATAGGTGGCAACTTTCCAATTCTAAACCGGTCTATTATCATTCTACTTTATTTTTAATAAATTTTTTAGTTTATATCATATCAGAGGGTAACCATATATTGGAAATCTTAATCATATAAATATGCCTTGAGAAATAGTTTTCCAATCCAACGAAAGTGAAACATTCAAACTATTAATATAATTAGAACTAAGGTAATTATTAAAGTGGAACAAAATTTTAACATAAAAAAATAAACAGTTTGTAATGGGAACAACATTATATGAACCGGTTAAATAGCAAGTGAACCAACTACCCTACGCATGCCACAACTCGATATAAAAGTGGAAATAAACAATTTGTAATAGGAACAACATCACATAAACCCGTTAAATAGCAAGAGGGCCAACTACCCTACATATGCCATTAGCTCGAGATAAAAGAAAACTTGTTAAATAAAAATTTTAAGGTAAGATACAGTAGTAAAGTATAGTTTTTGAACTTTAATTTATAAGATTAGTGCTCCCTCAATATTAAAACCCAGTAAGAATTTGATAATATGTCCATTACAGTTTATTTCTTTTCCCATTTTTCCTTTAAACTTGTGGACATAGTTTGAGTGGAAGGACCACTAAGAAAAGGGTAAGCTCACATTTGGACTAGCAACACATATATAGAATTGTAGTGCTATCCCTTAACTATTTGAATATGAATTGTACATAGATTTTATAATGTAAAGCCGTAAGCGTCAGGTTGCATATTTTAAGGGCTGAAAGGCAATTTGTCGGTTGTATATATTACAGTCAGAAAACATGGAATGGAGTGGGATTGAGGGCACAAAGCATGCAATCAGGATGAGACCGAAAACTTAGAAGAAGATAGTATATTCAAAGCTAAAGTTGGTGAAAGAAGACGACAGTACAAGTCTTTTGTCTTTAGACAGGCCTTTAGCTTATAAGGTTGCTTGAGGAGAAAGCCACTTGTTAATAATATATATAGAAATGGCTGATCTGAACCATTACTAGGCTGGAGTTTTATTATTAATTTAAGTTATCTCCACCACCGATAAGGTCGGTGAATGCTTTATACGAGAAGGTGAATATATCCAAATCATGAGTAAATCTGAAAAAGTCAGCTTAAACGTTGGGCCCTCGAATCAATTCACATCTCTATTCTACAGCTGTTATTCTACTGGAATTAAGTCCATACAAATGCCGGACATGATTCTTATGTTTTTTTTGTGATTTACTTCAAATATGGTACAATAACTTACAGTAATTGATCTTTATTAAAAAAAAAAAGAGTGCAGTAATTGACGTTTCACCCGCAACAATGTCCTCCATGAAGGTAGCCTGATCTTCATACTTCTTGTCTTTCTGCAACGGAAGCTTTCTGTACATATACATCTATTGCAGACTAACTATAGCTGTAAAAACCGTTAGCCCTACGATCTTGGAATTGGAATTGGAATTGCTCTGCGAAAAATGGAAGCAGATATTCTGGTAATTTGAAGGGTTTCCCCTTCAACTTGGATCTTTGTAGGTCATATGTTTTGCTATGGAACCAACTGCTGGGGATTGTGAAGGATCTGGCAAACGGTTTTCATCGTTAGGGTTTTGAGAGAGTTTTGATCCAGACAGGTTCTTGCTAAGGCTGCCACGCCCAGGATTTCGCGTGTGAAATCTTCCTCGACAACCAGAGATGGGTCTATCAATGCGATGAATCCGTCTCTGTAGCCTGAATCTATGTATTGCAGGGCTTTTGCCAACCAGGCCTCGGCGTACGGGTCGTCAGATCCGCTTATGTCCAGGCCTGAGATGAGGTCCAGCAGAACCTTTCCAAAGCAAAAGATATCGTAGCTCAGCAATGCTCCATTGTCAACTTTTTGCACGTAGCTCAAGCTTCCCAGGCGCACTTCAAATTCTTCGGTTAGCAGGATGCTGCTGCTCTTAATTTCCCTGCGTCATCACAATTTCCATTATCAGTGAACAAAATCTTCCATGTCTGAGGAAACCTGAAGCAGGAAAAAGAAGATTTAATAGCCTCTCTTTTAAAACATGGCTTTAAAAGCTTGAAAACGAAGATTGCTGAGAACAGACTTCAAAGGGAAATAAAATGTGGATCTCTGGAGAAAGAAACGAAGAAGATCCTAAAACAAGTTCGTTAATGTCTATATTATATATAGAAATTCTTTCCGTTCACGTAAATACCAAGATTTTGAATGAAAACAAGACGAATAAAAAATAATGATAACAATAATCTAATAGCTTTGATGAAAGGAAGAAACTGCAGTATAAATAAGACTAATAATAACAATAATCTAATAGCTTTGATGAAAGGAAGAAATTACAGTAAAAATAAGACTAGTAAGACAAGACGGCAGTATGCATGCATGAACAGCGAAGTATGCTGAAACCGATATCGGCTTCCAGAGCTTCCAGAGTTTCTGTAAATAAATATAGCTTTCAGAACTGTGTAATTCTCATACAAACTCTTAGAAATTCGATCTTTGCAAAGCACCGCTATTTCTTATTTAAAGGACGGGGCAGAACCAGCAATGGCGATAACTGAAGTTCAAGATCAAATGAACATAATACGCCACTCGATACAGGCAAAGGAGGGAGGAAAATGGAGAAAAATATACCTCTGTGCTTTGGTATGCGACCAGGGAGAAAGAAATTGAGGATGACATAAATGAGCTTTGCCGTAAACAAAGTAAGCATTTGCAGCATCAAAAGATTCAAGATAAAGCAGAATCGAAGGGATCTTACGGCATTATATATTTAAAATTGCAGGTAGGATGTATCAAAAATTTGTAGAAATGCAACTGTTTTACTTCGTTACTAGGAGCTGAAGAATTAAAATTCAGAGAATTTGCTAGAGGCAAACGACATTTACTTGTGAAGAACAGGGGGATGGCAATTGAAGTGAAGATGGCAGAGCGCCTCGGCTGTTTCGGCGGCAATTTTGAGTCTGGTAATCCACGGGAGCGACGGCGGCAGCGGCTGAGAGCCGCCGCCGCCGCCTCCTCCCTCCTCCTTGTCCTCCGCCGCGGCGCTCCACACCCGGCGGCCTTTTGCGAGCGCCGAGGCGAGATCGCCGTTGGCCACGAACTTGTACACCATAAACTTCTGGCACTCCTCCCCTTCAACGCACTGGCCAAGGAGCGGCACAACGCGCCGGTGGCTCCACTCCGCCGCGTGAATATCCAGCTCCGCCTGCAGCTGGTCCGCCGCCTTTCCCTCCTCCACGCCGCTCCCCGTCATCCTCTTGACAACTACGCGCTCCTCCTCGTCCATAATTCCGGCGAACAGGTCCCCGGAGCTCCCGATCTTGATGAGCCTTTCGGCGTTGAAGTGATCCGTGGCCTCCTGCAGCTTCGCCAGGGAAAAGTCCCGCAAAATCGTCGGCACCACGGCGGCGCTCCGCTCCGTGAGCAGCCCCATGGGATTTCTCTTCCTCTTCTGCGAAGGCAAGCTCTCCAATCTCGGCTTCGCCGTACCACCTCCACCGCCGCCGCCTCTGTTCGCGGCATCTAGCCGCGACAGAAGCTTCAGAATCAGCAGAAACACTAAGAACCCAAAGCAGCCAAAGGCCCCCCAGATAATAAGCCTCACTCTGTCGCTTCCCATACTGTAAATTAAATTCCCACTCTTCTGCTGCTACTATCCTACAAGGCTTTATATTTTTATCTCACTCTATTGGAAGCTTCGTAAAGCTCGTTAATGGCGGGATCATGGGGGAATCAGGGGACGCAGAAATAAATAAAAAGGAAGCAGGATGAGGCTGTCTTGCGGTTTAACGACCCTCTAAAATAGGTGCTTGCCTGCCGAGCTGCGGCCGACAGTCCAAGTCTCCTTTGCTCGGGAAACTCCACAGGAAGCCAAAGACATATTTTACCGTCACACGTCTTTGCCCTCCTTCCTCGTACCCGCTACTGCTTCCTACCCGACGGAGTGGTCCTATCATTTTCTACCCCTTATCGTGTAGGTGTATGGTTCAAAACGCTGTTGCAGTTATCGCATTTTGTAGGCCGTCGGTCACACATGGCAAATATTAAATGCGGTTCTGTCCCTAGCCTAAGGTCTAAAGCTTGTTTCTTTTCGGATTGGAGGGACAACTATCCGAAGCCTCTTGCGGCTAACCACTTGCTTGCGTGTTGCAAGTTTTAGGGGGGGGACACGGGGTTTAAGGTCCCCTTATATGTTAAACTAATATTCCTCGTTTTCGATGAAATGTGTATAAAAAAATGAAAATACCTATGTATAAAGTGCCCCTACAATTCTAGTGTTTCAAGGATGATATGTGCAAAATTCACCTACTCGTAGCGTTTTGGATAAACGTTACGCCATCGTTGGAAATGAAATGTTCAGATAGAGATGTTAAAAGTTCAAATTTTCTCTGTTTTATATATAAATATGTGCGCGCTATGTAGGGTACTTTTTTTTTTTTCAATTTGAGGGGATTTTTAAAATTTAAATTTTGTTATGATAAAATTTAACATTATGAATAATTAAAATATTTGTTGTTTAGTTTTAGTTTTAATCTTTTTTGTTGTTTTTGTTTTAGGATTTCTTTTTACATTTTTTTTGTACTTTTAATTTTTTTTGAACTTGCTAAATGATGTTGTAGATAGGTTTTCTTTATCTCTTCTTCTGGAGTAGAATATCTTTGATCTAATCTAGCTTCTATTACTATATGATTTTTTTGCTTCATCTTGAAGTTTATTTTATGATCAATTTTTTTGTCTCTTTTTTCATAGTTTTCACTTTAACTCTTGTCATGTGGTCAATCTCATAAAAATTGTGGCATTGAAATGCTATTTATTTATAATCCATTTGTTGATCCCATTCTCTTGTTTCACATTTAATCTTAATGGATCATGGCAAAGATTTTGAAATATCCATAGCAACACATATTCAAGTATATAGCATGTTTTCCTTGTCCTTCCTTATGAATTTTTCTAGGGCATTTCTAATATTTTTCATAATGTTCTTATTGATAAGTTGACGTAGAAGTTCAAAAACCCAAAATATGTGAGATACATACATAATTGTCAAGTTGTTGTAATCCCACAATGTGGTCATCAGGTAATCCCACTATGTGGTCATCACTTAATATAGGTGAGATCCATTTTAATCCTATATAACCTATTGATTTATATATTTTTTAAAACAATTACAAATATGTGAGGTTCAACAAGACAAAAAAAATGCAACCAAAATTTTAAAAATGCAAAAAGTTTGAAAACATTGCAAATATGTGACGCACAACAAGAATAAAAAGTGCAACTAAACTTTAAAGAATGCAAAGATATTGTACAATGGAAATTAAATGATAACCCAAAAAACTTTTAAACATTGAACATTTAAATAATAAAAACTTTTAAAAATGCATTGAAATCAATTGACATGATATTTGATCCTTTGGTGGGTAAACTATTTTTTTTAGAACCTAAAGGTAGGAGAGCATGAGAACCCTAAAGTGAAGACCAGAAAGGATTAACAACTACCTTTTATTTTTAATAATAACTTTTCGCTTGTACTTCTTTCAAATAGCAATAGCGTTATCTCAATCAATTAGATTCCTCAATTTTTAAGAAAGAGACCAAACAATACATGCATAATTGCAAAACTTGTTGTAATACACCACGTGATCATAATATAATACAAGTGGACCTATTTCTAACCTTATTTAGTTTAATAATAATAAAAAAGTCATCTATTATATTTGTTGCATGGTGTATATATATCAAGATTGAATTATGTGTATTTATTCCTCTTAAGATTTTTTTTTAAATAATCAATACTTCCATTAAAAGTCAATGTTGATATTTTTTTTAATTGTTTGTTTATATAAAAATTATTGATAAATCATTATTATTGTTATTTATAACGAGACCTTCAATCCCATTTAACTGATTAACTAAATAAATTATAGTTTCTAGCCTTATTTAGTTTAATAATATGAAAATTATCTATTATGTTTGTTATATGGTATATACATCAAGATTGAATTATGTGTATTTAGCCGACAGGCAGTTGCCCTAGTAATTAAGATGGTGGTTGTTTCTTAAGTGGTTTTGTGTTCAAAACCCCTTGAGGGTGGTTTTTGATGTAATTTGTAAACGTTCTCCTCAAAAAAAAAAATGTGTATTTATTCCTATAAAGAGTTCATTTTGACAATTTTTTTTTTTTTATCGTTTGTTTTTAATAAAAAATATTTATAAATTATTATTATTATAAAATACCTTTAAAAGGTTCGAGGTGTAGACCAATTGGTTCATCCAAACCCCATAAGGGAGCGGAGGTCCAAGGTTCAAATCTCGGGCCTCGCCAGATTGAACGCTTGTCCCTTTCTTGATGCTTTCAATGGTATAAAAGGTTTAAAATGATTGTGACATGGTGGTTATAGGGGCGGATTGCGCGAAGATCTGTGTGACGGCTTCTGGGGCGAACAATGCAGAATATTGTGGCGGTCATAAAAGCTGGACAGCCTGCCCGAATTCGTGGCGGCTACCGATTCCACCATGTAAATTCAAAAATAAAATAAAATAAAAAACCTTCAAAACACAAGTTTGTTTCAATCTCATATAACCAATTCAAAATAAATAAATGGTAGTTTCTAGTCTTATTTAGTTTATGAATGAATTGATATATGGTATATACATCGAGATTGAATTATACATATTTATTTCCATAAAGAATTCATGTTGGTAATAGTTTTTTTTTACTATTTTTTATATATATTGGTTATATGGTATTGAAACATGTTTTTGTGTGTGGAAAACACTTCTTGCAGGGTATTATTTTTGGTAAGATTCAAGGAGGTAGAGTATCTATTTCACCAAAGACATCGAGGACTAGCACATGGTGGGGTATTTATTCCACCAAAAGACATGAGAACTAGCAGCACATGGTAGGGTATCTATTCCACCAAAAGACGTCGAGAACTAACACATGGTCTATCCGTTTGGACACACTTACAGAAAATACCTAAAACAATGAAAGCACATACTAGGACAACAACAAAAAAACAAAAAAACACTTATCATGGCTATCAGTTCTCTTCTAAAAAAATCTAAGTTCAAACCAAAACGTACTCTGCACATATAATATAAAAAAATCTCATAATAAAAAATCAACCAAAACGTAAGTGCTAAAAAAATGGAAAAACATATCATGGCTATTAGTTCTTTTCTAAAAAACGAAGTTCAAAACGTACTGTGCACATATAATATAAAAAAAACTCATAATAAAAAATCAACCAAAACGTACGTGCTAAAAAAAATGGAAAAACATATCTAAAAGTGGCAGGACCTCTTGCTACGTGTTTAGACGGGTACATGAGACATAGAAAAACCTAGCGTTCTCTGGCGCTGCACGAGGTCCACTTGGAGGGCAATCTATGTCTAATGCGAGAAGCCTTTCTTTCATAAGCTTCGATGCGAAGATTAGGTTTTCCTTGAGCGTGAAACCCGAGAGTCCACGTGCCGGTTAGAATCTCGAAAATGAACAAGCACAGTAACATCAGAAGGGGGACTATTCTTTATCAAACAATTTATTTAAAAATATGTAAAGCGACCTCAACCTACTAAAACTTAAGTTTTAGAACAAATATATATATATATTCTTACTCCGTCTAGAGCTTACAGTTTTATCAAATGTCTTGTCACAATAGCCCTACATAGTAATGCTAAATAGAAAGATCTGTTTATCGAAAGTCTAACCTTGTTCCTTGAAATTAACATCAGGTGGGCCTTAGCCCAAAAAAATAGTGTACTTATTTGGACTCTATGGGGAAAAACCCATGCCTTCTTGTCAACTTGGCCATGGAAATGAGGGAAGATTGCATCGATTAAGGAAATTAATGTCCAAGGTACCCACAAATTAAATTAATTGTTTAATGTTTAACATGATAAATAATGGACTTGTAGGTGAGTTGAAGAGGATAGATAATGGTAATTCGAGTTGGAGAGGGTTAGGCAATCCTCAATTTTCTAAGGGAGGTCCGAATCTTTACCCTATCAAAGGCATATGGGTACCCAAAATCTAGTTGATAATACTTATGGGGTCAAGACGGGGTGCGACTCCTAGGTGATTTTGATGATGTATTACTGCTTGATCTCAGACTAAAATTACCCAATGCTGGTGCGGCCAGAAGGGGATGCGACTCTTAAATGATTTTGATGGTGTGGAATTCCTTGATAGTGATTTCTTAAACCAAAACGACCCACAAAATTTTTTAAACTAAATTTAAAAAAAATTGAAACTTGAAAAAAAAAATAGAAAATTGACCCCAAAAAAATAGTTGGTAGGGCGAGTCTATATTTAAGTAACGGAATAAAGTTTAATCTTTCTGTAAAGAAAGAAATTTGTAACTACGATTAGGCAATTAACATGTGTTTACCCAACAAATAATTGGGTTTGGGCTCTCCGAATGATGTTTGCGTATGATTAGGTGTTATTATGGTCTCTTGACGAGGAGGACGGATTCTTTACACGTGAGCATTGAAATAAGGGGGTGCGTGGGTCCCAAAATTAAGGACTTTAGAACTCAATCATTAAATGAATCCATGTCACAAGATATTGTTGGAGTCGTAATAGTCACATTCACCTCTAACTTAGAAATGTTGTGTCAGTTGAAATTTGAATCATAACGAAGTTCGTAATGTTGAAAATATGTTTTAGCATATGTCTGTTGAAAATTATGACAATTTTGCTCAATTTGAATTATGGAAAGAAATTGGAATTTATCATGATGTGGACGCCATGACCAAGTAATGCAAGAAATTGGAATTTGTCATCATGTCGACGCCAGGACCAAGCAATGCTAAGTAATGCCATTGACTCAAGGTTTAAACCATGATCAAACAATGTTAAGTAATATTATTGGTTACTAAAATTAATGTTGTTGTAATTAATTTTTTTATGTAATCAAAAAAATAAAAAAATTATTGAGTCAAGGTTCAAACCACGGGGATAAGTTGGATAGTAGTGGATGCGTGTTTGCTACCTGGCCGTTCTAGTTTGATGTTTTATAGGGTCAAGGATTTTGTTCACTTTGTTTGACCTAGTGGGTTGTCATAGTTTGATGTCTTAAAGGAACAAGGATCCTATTCACTTTATCTTACCTAGTGAGCTATTCCAGTTTGATGTCCTAAAGGGTCAGGGGTCTTGTTGACTTTGTCTTACCCAACAAGTTGTCCCAGATTGATGTCCTAGAGGGTCAAGGGTCTTGTTGACTTTATCTTACCCACTGGGTTGTTTCAATTTAATGTTCTAAAGGGCCAAGGATCCTGTTCACTTTGTCTTATCCACTGAGTTATTCCAGTTTGATGTCTTAGAGAGTCACGGATCCTGTTTACTTTGTATTACCTAATGGGCTAGGGTTTATAGAGGTAACCTCCACCGGTGTTACTGATTTTCCTATGTATTTAAAAAAAATGAAAATAAATAATGATGCTATTGAGTATTAAATGCAAATGTAAGACAAATGTTATTTTCCTTCTTTCTTCACCCATCCATGTATCTATAGAAATGTAATTCACTAGGGTTATTTTTTCTCTACATGACTTTCACTCTATTTTCATTGTTTTAATCAATCAAATCTATTGATTTTATGGAAATCAATCAAATCCATCTATTTGATGGAAATTTAATTGAATAACTTTTTCAAATACACCTAAACAAAGAGATTTGATATTTGAACAAATATTCTAAGTCCATTACGTTATTTGTTTGTAGTAGAATAGTAAAAAAAAAAGAAACAAGAAAAGATATTTGACAAAACCTTCACTCCATCTTCCTTGTTTCAATCAATCAAATCTATCAATTAAATGAAATTCATCAAATCTATAGAATTAATGAAAATCAATCGAATCTAATCTATTTTTTTGAAATTCAATAGGATAGTTTATAAGAGATACACATAAACAAAGGAATTTGAGATATGAGCAAGCTTCTTTGTCTCGATATTCAATTAATGAATGAGGTATCATCCCAAAACCTTCTTTTAATATTTATGTAGAAAAGATAAGGATGGTTGTAAGGATGCATCAAAGCTAACGTGCATCTGGGGTATATGAGACTTGCTTATGTGAACAAATATTTTTTTTTACTCTGTCTTATATTATCACTTCAATAGTGTACCTCTTTGAATTTTTATCCTTTTGATTAAGCCCATGACAAATTATGTGTCTTGTCAATCCATCTAAACCTTAGGTGTATATAATACATGGAACATAATTACATTAGCTTAAACGATAAGGATGATAAACAAAATAGTAACTTGACTTCCATACATCTTATCTAAAATCTATAAACAATATTTGCAAAGTTGCTATGGTGAGGGTTTTATCACAATATATTATAACAAAATTGTTGACTATAATTAGTTGGCATTGCTAACTTATTATATCATTTATATTTTAAGAGGCTCCCTTAACTTTTTATCATTTTCTATCAATTTAATCCTTTATTAGTTGTAAAGGATATCTTTGGGATTAAGGTGTCTCAACCTTAGAGTCCCTATGCACATTTAATTAGTATATGTGGTGAATTATTTATTTTATTTATGCTAATTTTTTTGCCTACTGAAGTGAATGTCATATTGTGGGATCCACAGGTGAGGTGGCATCCTACATGGCATATGACATGTATCACTTGCAAGTTTTTTTTTAGGAGGTAGGCATCCACTTTGGAAGTCCTATTTTTGTGGCTAAATTGGTGGCTTTTGTCATAAGTTTCCATGAAACGGTTTATGACAACTTGCTATGTTGAACTATGACAATGTAAGAGTCATGAATGACAGTTTATGGCAGCTGTAGCTTTTTTGTGGAGGCGCCAACCTATGCAAGATAAGGCAGCTGATTTGTAGAGCTTTCTACATGATATTAATGGCAGATTTTATGGAGATGGGCGTTGGATTTAGAAAAAGCCAAAATTTGTGCTTTGTAACTCATGTAAGATTCCCTGAATTGTGGAATCATGAGCTAGGCATTGAGTTGTGTATTTGGCAAGTCTTGGGTGCCAAGTTTCTTCATGTGAGGTTTATTTATATGCCTCTTTGCCATTGTAAATATGATTGTAGGTTGAAGATTTTTAGGATATTGTTATGCTTGCTAGAATTCTGTCAGATTCTAGACGTTTGGAGAAGACTCCTGAAAGATAGAACAGAGCATTGTATTGTAACCATTATTGTTGTTGATAATACAATTTGCTTCTGTGTTTGGAGTGTGGGGTTTTTTCGTTTTCCCCATGTACATCTTGTGTTGTGATTTTTTGTTATGTTGATTCTCTCATTCTCTGCAAATCTGAAATTTACTGTTAATGTGCATCTAACTGTAACAGTGTTGAAAGGTTAAAATAATTTTTGCATTCACTCTCCATGGTAGATTTGCATTTGGAAGCTGTTTTTCCGCACCTTAGCTTCCCTTCAGTTGGTATCAGAGCCTGGCCAGTTTTGTTATCTCTGGTGGGTAGAGGGTTTTTTGTGCTAATCTAGTTTCAGTGGGAGTTTTGCAGAATTTTTTCTTGGTTTGATAATCTTGTTGCAGTTGTAAGATGGCAAGCACATCTGGAAGGATTGAGATAGAGAAGTTTAATGGCAGTAATTTTGAGTTATGGAAATTAAAAATGGAGGATATGCTCGTGGATAGAGATCTGTGGGATGCCATATCCGGATCTATACCATCAGGCATGACACAAGAAGACTGGGATCTAATGGATCGAAAAGCCAAGGGTTTGATCAGACTCTGTTTGGCTGATTCTGTTCTCCTGAACGTCCATGAGGAGAAGACTGCAGCGAGCCTTTGGAAGAAACTGGGTGATATTTATCAAGGGAAATCCTTGGTGAATAAGTTGTTCCTGAGAAAGAAGTTGTATTCTCTGAAGATGGAGGAAGGAGGAGCCATTGTTGATCACCTGAATGCCTTCAATATGATTGTTGCACAGTTGGGGTCTGTTGGTGTGAAGATCGAGGATGAAGACCGTTGCATGCTTCTGTTATGTTCTTTTTCGGACTCGTGGGACCACCTGGTGATGGCTATTGGGAGTACTACAACCACTTTCAAGATGGATGATGTGGTTGCTTCATTGTTATCTGAGGAGATGCGGAGGAAATATTTCGAGATGGCCAAGGAGGCCCTTGTTGCTCGAGGTAGATCGAAGGAGAAAGGCAAGAAGAAGGACAAGAAGTCGAAGTCAAAGTCCCCAGGGAGATCTAAGTCTCCTAATAAAAAGTCCAAGGCGAAATGTTGGAACTATGACAAGACCGATCATTTTTGGAAAGAATGCAAGGAGGAGAAGAAGAAGAAAAATAAATCTGTCTCTGATTTTGATTCTAATAAATCCTCTCAGGATGATGGTGATGCATTTGTCACAGCCTTGGCAACGCATGCATCGGAAGATGTGTGGTTAATTGATTTGGGAGCATATTTTCACATGACCTCTCATAGAGGTTGGTTCTCGAAGTATGAAGAATATGATGGTGGAAAGGTGTATCTCGGTGATGACTCTCATCTAAAGATTGTTGGCCGAGGAAGAGTCAAGATACGATTCCCTGATGGAAGAGTGAAGGGGATCAATGGTGTTTTGCATATCCCTGGTTTGGCATGGAATCTACTTTCTGTAAGTAAACTGAATGATGTGGGTGTGCAGGTTGTTTTCTCGAGTGGAGGATGCAAGATGACTAGAGGAGCTATGGTGTTGGCTAAGGGTGTCAGGATCGGCACTTTGTACAAGCTGGATGCATGCACTATTCAGTGCAATAGTTCTTCTGATGTACCGAAGAAGAAGATACCTTTGGATTCTTCATCCTCACCATCAGATCATACTGAAAAGAAGACAGTTGTGTCTACATATGATGGTCGTGCTCACTAGGTACCTAAGGGTGCCAATGCTTTGGAAATGAAGCTTCCAGTGGAGAAGACAATGTTATGGCACCAACGACTTGGTCACATTGGTGAGAAGGGTCTTAGAGCCCTGAAAAATAAGAGCCTTGTTGAAGGCCTTGATGATTGTAATCTCGAGTTCGACTTTTGCGAACATTGTGTATATGGAAAACAAAACCGTGTTTCTTTTTACCATAGTTCTCATAAGTCTTCTAGGGTTTTGGATTATATTCATGCAGATGTGTTTGGTCCTGTTAATGTTCCTTCGTTATCAAAATCTGTATATTTTGTATCTTTCATAGATGATTACAGTAGAAGGACATTTGTATATTTCCTCAGGAGTAAGGCTGAAGTCTTTAGTCGGTTTAAAGAGTTTAAATCTTTGGTTGAAAATCAGACTGATAGAAAGATTAAAGTTTTGAGGACTGACAATGGCGGTGAGTTTTGTTCGGCAGAATTTGACAGGTTCTGTAAGGACCATGGGATTGAAAGACATAAGACAACTCCATACACCCCACAACAAAATGGAGTTGTAGAAAGGATGAACATGACGTTGATGGAGAGGGCTAGGAGTATGTTGAGTGGTGTTGGCCTTGAACAAAAGTTTTGGACTGAAGCAATTTCCATGACTTTTTATTTGATTAACAGATCTCCTACATCAGTACTTGTTGAAAAGACACCCATGGAGGCATGGTCTGGTAAAAAGCCTTCATTGAGACATCTCAGAGTTTTTGGTTGCGAAGCGTATGCTCATGTTTCGAGAGAAAAATGGTCTAAGTTGGAGAACAAAGTTGTTAAATGTATCTTCATCGGCTATGGTGTCGGTGTGAAGGGGTACAAGCTTTGGGATCCAGTTGCACAAAAGGTTTTATACAACAGAAGTGTGGTTTTCAGAGAGCTGAAACCTTCAACTATTGAGCTGCAACCAGAGGAAGAGAAGAAAGAGAAGGAGGTAGTTCAGATCCCACTTACTCCGATGAAAAAAGAACTACGAGCTCCTGAAGGACCTGATGATGAGGAGAGCTCAAGCAGCTCTGAAAGTTACGAAGAAGAGGAAGAACCTCAACCTCAATTGGTGAGGAAGTCTACACGAATAAGGCGGCAACCGGATAGGTTTGGATATTCACCGGATAGGTTTGAATATTCATTGTTAAATTCTAGTTGTATTTTTGCTTTGATTGCTAACACTGATGAGCCTAAATCTATAAGAGAGGCTATGGGTATGAATGATGCAGATTCTTGGATGAGAGCCATGGATGAAGAGATGGTTGCACTCAAGAAAAATAACACTTGGGATCTGGTACCTTTTCCTGAAGGACAAAAACCCGTTGGATGTAAATGGGTGTTCAAGAAGAAGTATGGTCTTGATGGTAGTGTTGAGAAGCATAAAGCATGGTTGGTCGTGAAGGGGTATTCTCAGGTGGAGGGAATTGATTATGGTGAAATATTCTCTCCTGTAGCCAAGCTGACATCCATTCAATTTTTGTTATCACTTGCAGTAGCTTATGACTGGGAGATCGAGCAGATGGATGTGAAGACAACATTCCTTCATGGTGAGTTGGAGGAAGAAATCTATATGTCACAACCAGAGCATTTCATTGTAAAAGGTAAAGAAAATCTGGTTTGTAAGTTGAAGAAATCTCTGTATGGTCTGAAACAATCTCCTAGAATGTGGTACCAAAATTTTGATACCTATGTGTTGAGTTTGGGGTTTCAGAGGTCTAAATATGACCATTGTGTTTATATCAAAACTGACAATGGTCGCATTCTCATTATCTGTTTATATGTTGATGATATGTTATTCTTTGGGAATGGTAAAAGTTTGATTTCTGACCTCAAATATCAGTTGTCAGCACAATTTGAAATGAAATATTTAGGTGCAGCTAGGTACATTCTGGGAATGGAGATAAGAAGAGATAGAACTAGTAGAAATCTTTGGTTAAGCCAAAGCAAGTATGTCAATTCTGTGTTGGAGAGATTCAACATGTCAGCTTGCAGATCCTTGGTAGTTCTTGTGTTGCGAGGAACAAAGCTATCAGTTGAGGATTGTCCAAAATATCCTACTGAGATGGAGGACATGACCAATGTTCCTTATGCGAGTGCTATTGGCAGCCTAATGTATGCTATGGTCTGTACGAGGCCAAACATTGCCCAAGCAGTGGGAGTCCTTAGTCAATTTATGGCTAATCCTGGATGGGTACATTGGGATGCAGTTAAGAGAGTGTTCAGATATTTATGGGGTACTTCCTAGTATGCCCTATGTTTTCATGGTTATCCTTCTAGACCTCGGCATTCAGTGTGTATTCATGGATTTGTGGATTCAGATTGGGCTGGTGACATTGACAGCAGAAGATCCACCAGTGGCTATGTGTTCACGATGTTTGGTGGTGCAATTAGTTGGATGAGTAAGCGGTAAGCTGTAGTCGCTTTGTCCACGACTGAAGCAGAGTACATGGTAGCCACTCATGCTTGTAAGGAAGCCATTTGGCTTAAGAGGTTGTGTTCGGATATTGGTTTTGATGCAGGACATATTATGATCTATTGTGACGATCAGAGTGCCATTTTCTTAGCAAAAAATCCTACCTTCCATGCCAGAACAAAGCACATTGATGTACAATATCATTTTGTTCGTGATATGGTAGAATATGGGAAGGTGAACTTGGAGAAAGTTGACACTTTGAGGAATATTGTTGATGCACTGATGAAGCCAGTAAGCACGGAGAAGTTCAGATGGTGTTTCGATTCCATGGGCCTTGGGGCCCTGAGTTGTTGATTCAGATGACTCTTGACAGGTCTTCGACAAGTGGGAGAATGTTGGGATTAAGGTGTCTCAACCTTAGAGTCCCTATGCACATTTAATTAGTATATGTGGTGAATTATTTATTTTATTTATGCTAATGTTTTTGCCTACCGAAGTGAATATCATATTATGGGATCCACAGATGAGGTGTCATCCTACATGGCATATGATATGTATCACTTGCAAGATTTTTTTTAGAAGGTAGGCATCCACTTTGGAAGTCCTATTTTTGTGACTAAATTGGTGGCTTTTGTCATAAGTTTCCATGAAACAGTTTATGACAACTTGCTATGTTGAACTATGACAAAATAAGAGTCATGAATAACAGATTATGGCAGTTGTAGCTTTTTTGTGGAGGCGCCAACCTATGCAAGATAAGGCAGCTGATTTGTAGGACTTTCTACATGACATTAATGGCAGATTTTATGGAGATGGGCGTTGGATTTAGAAAAAGCCAAAATTTGTGCTTTGTAACTCATGTAAGATTCCCTGAATTGTGGAATCATGAGCTAGGCATTGAGTTGTGTATTTGGCAAGTCTTGGGTGCCAAGTTTCTTCATGTGAGGTTTATTTATATGCCTCTTTGCCATTGTAAATATTATTGTAGGTTGAAGATTTTTAGGATACTGTTATGCTGCCAGAATTCTGCCAGATTCTAGACGTTTGGAGAAGACTCCTGAAAGACAGAACAGAGCATTGTATTGTAACCATTATTGTTGCTGATAATACAATTTGTTCTTGTGTTTGGAGTGTGGGGTTTTTCTGAAAGGTTTTTCCCCACGTACATCTTGTGTTGTGATTTTTTTTGTTGTGTTGATTCTCTCATTCTCTGCAAATCTGAAATTTAATGTTAATGTGCATCTAACTGTAACAATGTTGAAAGGTTAAATTTTTTGCATTCACTCTCCGTGGTAGATTTGCATTTGGAAGCTGTTTTTCCGCACCTTAGCTTCCCTTCAGGATAGACAATTTGGGCTTGGACATTCCCTTAATTCAATCTATCTTGGTTAATAGAATGCCTATTATCACATATATTAACACATCCATACAGTCTAAAAATTTAATTTACATTTGAGGCTAGTTGTTGAAGGATTGAGTTACACATTTAACAAACATATTCCTTTTCATTTGATAGAAATGGATCTATATATTTATCCATTCAATCAATAAAATTGATGATATAATTAGCTATTTTACACTTGTTTAGGTAGATATGATGCAGGGCATCCAAACATTTAAAATAAAAAATAAACAAGGTGTGAAACTATCGGTAAACATATGAGTAACTAGCCAAATTGTGTACAAAAAGAACAAGGGAAATGACGATGGCAAGGTAAGAAGGTGAAGAGAAAAAAGAAAATGGTGGCCATATGGATAAAAGAGGAATGATAAGAATAGAAGGAAAAACAATAAACAAAGGGTGGTGGTGTAAGTAGAAAGAGAGAGATAGGAGTATGAGGATGTTATGACTAGTGGTTCAGGAAGAATAGGAATGGAACCATTGTGATTACAATTAATATACATACTCTGTATAACTGACTAGCTCATAGATAACATAAATCAATTATTTAATCCATCATGTGTATGTTTGAATTCTGAATATTCTATATTATTAGTTTTATATGTTGTAGATTGTGTAGGTTGATGTATGCAAGATTACATGCAAGGAAAAAGGATATTTTTGTAGACAAGTTAAGACATTGTTCGGAGGACAACCTAAAATTTAATTAGCTTGGTCATCCAAGTCATCATCGTTGTTCAAGAGATCCCTCAATCCATTCATTGTAAAGGTAAAAAAATCATTAAGAAAGTGTTGTTTAGTGATACCATCCAAGTTGAGGCACCTTTTAAAAGGAATAAAGACACTATTCAAGTTATCCATAAGTATTGTTCAAGAGGAGTAGCATGGTAAAGAATGTGTGATTATTTTTATTTTTAGTCAAGAGCACCCTCAAGTGAAGATTCATTATTATTCAAATGAAAAGACTTTTTCATTCAAAGACTACAAGTGGTGGATATTCCTGCAATTCAAACCATAACTTATCATTATTCAAGTGTTGTTTTAGAAAACTATAAGTGTTGTACATTGTTGTAAGTATCATACAAGGATTGCTGGTGCTATATAAGGATTGTTGGAGTTATAAAATGACTATTGGTGTTGTACAAAGATAATAAGCATTGTCCAAAATATTGTATATGTTGTACAAACACTACAAGTATCGTATAAATATTATAGGTATCATATAGGTGTCGTATAAATATTGTATGAGTCATACAAATACTAGAAGTATCGTATAAAGAGTGTAGGTTTTATTTAGGCTAAGCATCTAATTGTTGCCAAAGAAGTCAGCTTGTATAAATTCCCCTCCTCTAGATTGCATTATTTGGTATCAAATCATGTTTATGATACATATTGAAAGAAGATGATACAATGAGGAAGATAAATACCACATGGTATGGGACCCCAACCAATAGATACAACTGAAATGTTGAGAGGAATCACCATGAGGTTAGATACAATTGAGACTGCCCAAAGGAGAGGTATTCATCTTGAGAACATTATTGGTAATGAAGATGAGTAAATTGGTCATTCAAAAACTCGAGATGAAGAGCAAGGAGAAGAATCAGAGCAATGATTGATTTGATCAAATCTCAAACATGGGACATAAAAAAAATATGAATACTCCCAATTTTAATGGAATCTTACACTCAAAAGAGTTAATAGATTGGATAACCAACATGGAGAGATTCTTTGACTATGAATCTATGGAGGATCCAAAATGGGTCAAATTTACATGCACACAATTGAAGGGACATGCTTCAATTTGGTGGTACCATGTCCAAGAGAGGTAGTGAAAGGGTATGGATAAAATCCAAACATGGGAAAAATTCATATCCAAGTTTAAATCTAAGTTACTATCTACAGGTTATCAAATTGGATTGTTAAGAAGACTCTAAAACCTCAAGAAAAAAGAGTTAGGAGTAAAGGAGCATATAAAGTAGTTCTATAAATTGATTATAAGATTAGGTCATATTAAAGATGATGAGGAGGTGGAAAGATATATAAATGGTTTTAGAAATAGATTATATTCCATCATTTGGGTTATGTAAATGTATCTTCTAAGGTACATACTTAGGACATTAGATTACTTTAGGGGTAATTTATCTAGTTACTTCATGTAATGTAATAAATGCACAAGTGTCAATGTGCAAGTTGTAAATGTGCAAGGTGTCCCTTGTACAACTAGATAGAGTATTGACCAAGTATCCTATTTTATCTATATAAGGAAGGCCTCATTGTTAGATATAGAAAAGGAAGAGTCGGTGACATAGTATCTTAGAGCATCTTCATAGGTAGTTCAGTTATGTGTGGATCACCATCCAGTGGTGATGGGTGCAATGTAGTCTAGTAGCTTAATTAATGGAGTGTTCACTTCCTTCATAGCTACATTGTATTCGTTTATATCATTTCTATTTATTGCATGTCTCAATCATCTAGCAGATTTACTTTCTTTCATATTATTCTGCATCTCATGATTTTTATCTCCCTTTACATATTATATCAAAATCTAATAGTGGCTCATATTTATAGTAGATCTAGTCTATGTAGGTCTATAGAAAAACCACCATCATTATTGAGCCTGAGTATTTTGTCAACCTGATGCGTCGTTGGACCATTCACTGTCAAAAGATCTTAGAAGAATTCAGGTGGTGGAATTAGGGAGATTCACAAGTGAGGATTGAAAGAAATCTTAGTTCCAAAAAATACTGAGATTGTAATTTGACTAGAGTATTTCCATAGAGTTATAGGAAAAAATTGTGAAGACCAAGACTCAACATTCGATCCACTAGATTGATAGATCATATAGTGAAGATCCATGATATTTGGAATTTGCTAAATGTTTTCCAAAGTTTCTTTTGTTGCAAATAATTAATTCTCAGAGGATTGGTACTCCTACTATGACATAAATATAGGAAACTCCAATTTCATTGCTCAAAGGTCGACGTGCCCTCATAGTGCAGAGAGTAGTTCCTTATGCAGGATAAGAACACTATGGAAGAAGACTTCTAAAAAAGAGGTATGGTGAAGTTAGGAGACTAAAGCTCTCCATTGCAAATTTAAGAACTTCATATTTGAAGAACAGGCCATAGAAGCCTTGATAAAAAAAGCCATGGTAGCCTTGAATAACAGGCCATAGAAGCCTTGATACAAAAAGGCCAATAGTAACCTTGAAGAAAAGGCCATAGAAGCCTTGAAGAAGAAGCCATAGAAGTCTTGATATTGAAAAAGGCCATGGAAGCCTTGATACTAAAAATGCCAAAAAAGCCTTGATACTAAAGTAGGCCACAAAAGCCTTGATATTAAAATAGGCCACAAAAGCCTTGATCCTGAAGAAGAGTTCGAAAGGAATATCTAATTTAGAAGCAGATTAAGATTTCAGTACTAATATTTTTTTTGTAGAGAAATAAGATTCAGTGAGTTGGGAACCTTCCTACAAGAAACTTAGGAAGAGTATCTTCTTCAAAATCAATTCAACACCTAAATAAAAAGATATAAGGAGAAGATCTCATTGAAGGACTTCCAGACTTGGAAGAAGAAGAAGGACTAGAAGAGTCCTAATAAAATCCATAAGTAGTATAGATAGAGATCCAAGAGCATATAACATTGCCAAAACTTCTAGGAGTATAAGGTTGAAGAGATATCAAGGGAATACCAACATAAGTTGCAATATCAAAGACCTTGGGAAGGTCTCATCGAGCATCCAAAAAAAAGGCTAGGAAGTCCTTACTAAAGAAATCATCAAAGGAGAAATCATTGGATAAATCCACTACCAAGGAGAAACCCCTAATAGTGAAGGACTTGGAATAATTATCACCATCTGAAAACAAGCCCAAGAGAAGGAGAATTTGGCAAAGAGTGCCAAATTCGAGAAGAATTTGACAAGGAGTGCCAAATTTTAGAAGAGGAATTTAGTGAAAGACCTTAAGATATTTAGAATCTTGAGAAGAATATCTTGCTTGAAGTTAGAATTCAACAAGAAGACTTGAAGACAGAAGAAGCTCATCAAATCTAGGATATTTGAAGATTAAATCATAGTAAGGAGGCACCACTTGAGAGATAGGGACTTCTACAGATATACAACAGGAGGAGACCATAAGAGGAAAAAAAGGCACCAAATCTTAGGCTCGTGAAAGAAAGTTTGAGACCATCATTTGGTGAAGAAGGAGTTGTTCAAGACAATCTATAAAAAGCTACAAGATCCTACTCGAAGCAAAAACTTGGTGATCTTAGACACCAAGATCCACATCCTCTACAAAAGTGGTAAAAGGAGCTACAAAAGGTTTTAAAAAGGTATGCAAATATTGGTGCTAACTAACTCATTAATTAGACTACTTATCAGATTCATTAGAGCACCTTATTTGGATTAAAGTTACATGAAAACAAATTAGATTACAATCTTCAAAAGTGCAAAAAGGAAAAGGTTATTTTTAAGGTTCATTTGCACATTAATTACGAGTTGGTTAGATTTTAGAATTATATCTATCAACTACCTATCATATACTTTGCAAAAATGAAAGAAGACTAAGCCCTACAATATTAGTTGTAGTGAATTTGTAGAATAACTCTTGAAGATTCATTTTAGGTTATTCTTGATTAGTTGTTGTAAATTGATTAAGTGCATTATATTGAGAGTTGATTGGAGTGATAAGGTAAAATTTTTAGTGCATTAAAAATAAAGTCTATTAATATGCAAAGAAGACAAACAGAGCAGGTGAGAAAGAGACCAGTGGCAGGAAGAACGTCGTTAACAAAGATGAAGATAGCCTGCTCTGCGCTTAACTTAATTCTTTTTCTAATAACATATACGAACTGGCCAACAGTACAAGTGGCTGGAACTAAAAACCTGGTAAATAGTACAATGAAAAATTATTAATAATAAAAAAATTTAATATCATAAATAATTTATTTGCACTATTATACTACTCTCAAAAGAAATTAGTTTTGTGTTCTTGAAGGGCACAAAATCTGATTTGTATCAAGTGTCTAAAGATACTATTGAAGCACAGAAATCTGCAACTCGTAGTGGCCAAAAGAAGCCACCCAAAAAGGTTAGAATCCTCCAAAACTTGGAGAAGAACAAACCTAAACAAAAATAGAAATAGAAGATTCAAATATTGAGACCTGGTGAGTCTCAAATCCAAAGCATTCAAGATTGGATGCAAGAAAATAAAGTGCAGAAAATTACATATATTAAAAATCTTCTATCTACTATTATCTAAGCTTGGATTTGTTATCAAAGTATCCAAGAAAAAAGGGGAAGGTTTCTACTCATAAAAATACAACCTCAAAACCCTTGTATTGTAGGAGAAAATCTGCCATAAAACCATAATTTTAGATCTGAAATAAGAGTGCAAAAGAAGGAGGTTTATGTACAATCTATAGCACATTTTATTTCACTACTTTAATCTATTTTTACAACCCAAGAGAAGATTTGAATATGCTCCAAAAAGGTAAAATATATATAGGAAAAAATAGCCAAGAAAGGCCGAATGTAAGCACTCTTCTTCCCAAGCAATAGAAGCCACTCAAAGGGCTCATCTTGGATGGATGAACCTGCAAAAACAAAGCCCACAAGAGGCTATCATCAAAGCTACATTTACATAGATAAAAAGAGTGCACATCTACCAATGTGGGATATATAGCATCCATATCTATCAATGTGGGATGTACAATATCTACACTACAAAGAGAAGGCGTCTACTTCTACCAATGTGAGACAACATAACAAGCGGCCATCTACACTACACAGAAGCACAAGAATTAATAATTTGGAGGTATAGAAGATAAAAAGTAAAGGAGATAGATTCAAAACGTTAAACTTGGTAAATATCTTCCACCAAATGAAGCATCAAAATCGCTATTCAAGATCCATAGCACCTCATCAATCCACCTATAGAAGATAAGTTTGCTTGTTGCTCAAGAAATGTAGCAAAGCAAAGGAATGGCATACAAAAGGACTTAAGGAGTTACAATAATCTCTAGAAGGTGTTAAAGGGAAGGACTTCATGCAGAGAGTGTGAATACCACTTGGTATTAATATTCTAAGGTGCATACATTATAGGGATTTCACCTCTTAATGCTCATCAACCTCAAGCATACATTACAAATGTGGTGACACTTGTTATCCTCCACAAGCCCCACATGAGTGAGCAAACGTTACAAAGTGACCAAGAGGAGTTGAAAAAGAAATAGGTACATTAGAAAAGGATAAGGAGTGCTCATACGTAACGTTTCACGTGTCACAAGAATCAATTTTATTCCTCCAACAAAAGGCACCTAAAGTCCAAATATCACAACACAGTGAAACATAGTCAAAGCCAATCAAGCACAACATGGAAGGAATGAAGAAGGAGCATTAAAGGCTCCTAGTCTTTAAGGTCAAAAATTTCTATTTTTGTAGCATCTACGTTTTAACAATGAATACGAGCATCTCCATTGATTCCAATGCCCAAGGGAACTTTAATACTGTTGGCAATTTTGGGTATGTTACCTAGCTTCATGTTTGTGAGTTGTCATTGATGTCAAAAGGAGTTTGTGTTGATGTTAAAAGGAATTTGTGTTGATGTCAAAAAGAGTTTGGTGCCAAAAATATCTTGAAAGTTCCATGATGTTTGTGTAAGGGTTTTTATTAAAACCATGGTGACAAGGTTAAAGGTTTTTCTTAAAACCATCTGGACTCATTAAGGGTTTTTATTAAAACCATATTGGCTTAATGAAAATATTTTGCTCCTTGAAAAAACCTTAAAATTTCATTTTGATTATTAATAAATAAATTAACTCAAACCTTTGAAAAGGTTTTAAATTAAGTTTATTATTAATAAAATAATAATTATTAATTTAATAATTATTATTGAAAGGGTTTCTAAACCCTTAGCGGCGCTCATGTAAAAGACTTACCTCATCGACGTCAACTTGCATGGGATGAAAAACGTAATGTTTGAAAGGATTACCGATGCCAACTTGCATGGGACTATTAAAGGGCATTAATTCCTAAGGTTAAATGCACCTCTAATTTGTGCGATTACCTTCGAATTCGTATTGCTTTGTGATTTTCGAGTTTCGTATTGCTCTATATTTAAGTTTCAATTTTGTACGCTTGTGAGGAAGACAAATCTGTTTGTCTTTAATTTCTGCGAGCAAAGGGAAGGTAAAACAATGAGTGACGCTTGAGAGTTTCGTTGGGCACTTGTGCTCCAACGACGGAGGTAGTGGAGCAAAGGTGCTTGTTAGGTAGAGGTGTTGAGATTGATTCACGTTGGGTGTGTTTCATTTTTGGTCACAGATTATTATGCACGTGGTACAACCATTGCCTTAGGCCATGATTTTGGAGGAGGAAGCGCTTTGGCACTTATGTTGGTGTCTCCACAATTCTCCTAAGGTTGGAGAATTGATTTTTGGCCAAGGTAGATCTTTTGTTGATAATGTGGAATATTTGATTTGACATGGCAAATTATTGTTGGTAATTGGATGGAGGTATAAGGTTAAATATAAATATTACTTTGACATTTTTATTATTTATGCTTAATGTTTATATGGTAAATGCATTTAGAAGTAAATATATTTTAGGAGTTATAATGGTTTAAGGAATAATTGTGCTTAATTTCATATTGGGGTTAGAAAGCCTTTGGATTTATTGAGTGGATATTCTCTTGTAATTATTTTTTGAGGTTGAAGTTATTTTGTGATATATTAAGTAGGAGTTATAAGGTGTAAAGGAATATTGTTGATATGTATATTTGTGAGTTTTGATTATTGATGAGTTGGAGTGATAAGGTATTATTAGGACTCTTATCATTGTGCATTATTCCATTGTTGCTAACTCTAATTTGTGGTAAATTGAGAGTTAGTGTTGTGACAGATTTTGAGTTCTCCTTCTTCATCAAAGTAAAGGTATGGGCACATTATTCCATGGTTATTATTGATTGATGGTTTTCTGAAAATAAGTTTGGAGTGAAAAGGATTAAATTAAGTTTCCTTATTTGGAGTGGATCTTATTTTTTGAAAGTGGAAGTATTGATTATGCATTATGAGATCATGATGAGTTTATGAGTTATTACATTATTCTGGTTTATGAGAGTGGAATCATTTGAAGTTTACTTTAGGGTTTTTGAGTGAGAAGCTTATGCCATTGCTATAAGTTGTTGAAACTCTAATTAAGTTGTTTGGTTGTTGAGAGTTTGGTTTTGAGATTGCTTCCATTGAGATTGAGTTGATCAAGTTATGCTTTACTTGATACATGAGTTGGGCTTGCTCCTTTGAGATTTGATTTTATCAAGTTGTACTTTTCTTTATAAACTTGGTTGTGTGGTTAAGTTGAGAATTCCTATTTGAGAGAAGTTGGAAATATCTTGAACCCCTTTTTGACGCTTAGAGAGAGATTGATTTGAGTTCTTGAAAACTAACTTGGATAGGGTTTGATAGCAAGTTATGGTTCTATGTTGGAGGAGTTGATTCCTTGATATTACATTATTGATAATTTTTGGGTTGTGGTTCAAGATCTTGTGAAAGTATACTACTTCTATATTTATTTTGATTTGAGAAAGAGTTTGTTTTTGAGTTGAAGGATAGAACATATTGAGTCTTTAACAATTCTCTTTATGCTCCTATGAGATTGATTTGAGTTGATATTGAAATTTGAAGGATAGAACATATTGAGTCTCTAAAAATTCTCTTTATGCTTCTATGAGATTGATTTGAGTTGAGATTGAGAGTTGAAGGATAGAACATATTGAGTCTCTAACAATTCTCTTTATGATTCTATGAGATTGATTTGATTTGAGATTGAAAGTTGAAGGATAGAACATATTGAGTCTCTAACAATTATCTTTATGCTTCTATGAGATTGATTTGATATGATTGGATGAAACACATTGGGTATCTAACAATTCTCTTTGTGTGTTCACATTGGGCAAGTTTCTTGGTAAACTTGCTTGAGCTGATTTGGGCAAGTTCTTGGTGAGCTTGCTAGGACTGATTTGGAAAGGTTCTTGTGGAGAACTTGTGGACTGATTTAGACAGGTTCTTGTGGAGAACTTGCTAGGATTGATTTGGACAGGTTCTTGTGGAGAACTTGTGGGCTGATTTGGATAGGTTATTATGGAGAACTTGTGGACTGATTTGGACAGGTTTTTGTTGAAGAACTTGTGGAAAATTTTGATGAAGTCTTGGTGAAGACTTGTGAGCAGTTGTGATTGATTTGTTCAAGCTTTTGGCTTAACCTTGGGACAAATTTGACAGATATTTGAGAGCAGATTTGTCCTGGACCAGAGGACTGAGTTTGGTGCAGATTTGTGATAGAGTTTGAGAGGACTTGTGTTGGACCGACCGACTGTGTTTAGTACAAGATTTGATGAGTAGCTGTGGAGGTGATCAGTGAGGATATAAGTATCTAAAGCCAAAGCAAGGAGGACATGATGTATTCTATGGAAAGGAGTTCCACCTACTAGCGACAGAAGAGGCAGTGATCTTCTGAAGTATCATTTCCAAAGATTTAGGGGATAGGACATCTCCTTTTGGCAAGAGGCTCATAAATACTTCTTTGGGGGATATGACATCTCCTTTTGGCTGGAGGCTCATAAATATTTGATTAGGGGAAGTATTCTCCTTTGGATAGGAAGTCCATAAACATTATAACTGGGAAGGATTCCCAAAGGATTTGATTGAGAAAATTTAGTGAAATATTTTCTCTGTGGAGTAGCCCACCTTGGGTGAACCATGTTATATTGGTGTCTCAATTGTGTGATGACTTGTACACTGGTTTTATTACTACTTTGATTTTGCTATTGGTTCATTGCATTGCTTTCTAAAGTAAAAGAAAAAAATTTAAAAGTGATCTTAGACTATTCACCCCTCCATATCATTATAAGCTTGTGTTCTTCAATTGGTATCAGAGCAGGTTCCTTCGGAAGAGTTTCATAGCTTGAAGGAAAAGTTTGAAAAAAACACAATGGATTTTAAAAGTGGTAATTCAACACCTATTATTGATGGGATAGATTTTGGTATATAGAGCATAAAGATGAAAGTTCATCTAATGGCTCTTGGAAATGAAGTTTGGGAAGCAGTTGAGTTTGGGTACACTATTCCAAATCTTCCTCCTACTATAGCAGATGATAAACTTCTACATCACAGCAATTCAAGGGCAATGAATGCAATTATGAAAGGTATACAAAAGGTAGATCTTACAAAGGTGATTCATTATAATACAACAAAGGAAATATGGGATCAATTGCAAGTGGTTCATACGGTGATGCAAATGTTAGAAAAGTAAAATTGAGATATTACAAAGGTATGTTTGAACAACTCAAGATGAATAAAGAAGAAAATATTAGAGACTATATGCTTCGTATGGATGAGATTTTTAATTCCATGAAGGAACTAGGTCTTGAGCTTGCTGAAATGATGTTTGTGATAAAATTTTGAGGTCTCTTCCAAATATATTTAGTGAAAATATTTCAGCTATTGAGGAAGCCAAGGATTTGGATAAATTGAAAAAGGATGAGCTTCATGGTATACTTGTAGCTTTTGAGTTAAGAACTAAAGTGGTACTTGATCCTAAGAAGGAGGCAGCTTTCAAAGCTACCAATAAGTCCAAGGGTAAACAACAAGAAGACAGTGATGAGTCTTCTAGTGATGAAGAAGCAAACTACAACAGGAAAGGCAAGTTCTCAAGAAAGCACAAAGGTATGAAATTTGTTAAATGTTTCAATTGTGGAAAGTTTGGTCACTATGCTACTGACTGTCCATAACCCAAGGATGATTGTGATGAAGAAAAATAGGATTATAAGCATAGGGAATCTGAGAAGTACAGGTATCAAAGGAAGAACATAAATGAGCAAAACAGTTAAGGGAAGAGGTACTTCCAAAAACACAAGAAAAGTTTCTACACAGACAAAGCAAGTAAGTGTTCTAGTAGTGATGATGGAAGTTCTTCAAGTGATGATAGAAATGAGATGTTGTTTCTAACAGAAAAGGAAGAAAAAGAAAATAGGAATAGATTTGTTGTGCTTAAGTGCTTTAGATGTGGAAATTTTGGTCACCTTGAGGATGATTGTACAAATGATGGTTTAAATTTTTGTAATACTATGTATGAGGATGCTTCCAAAAATTATGAGAAATATCTTCTTATGGATTTATATGAAGGTAGCACCTCTAGTGGTAAGAAATCAGAAAAGGATATTGATGTTTCAAAAGGTAAAAAAATAGAGGATGTTTCAGAAAATGGAGAAGTAGATCTTGAGGCTGAATTTGTTAATGCTCTTGATGTGTTAAAGAAATAAATAAAGAAATATGATAGACTCATTGATAGGTTTGATGAATGTCGTTATGAAAGAGATGAGCTTATAGGGAATATTGATATCTCTATAGCAAATACACAGGGAACTCAAATAAGAGTTGGCATCTAGGTCTCTTGAGTGTAAAGAGTTAAAACATGAAGTAGCTTCCTTGAAAAAGGAAACTAAAGAGTACAAGGAGAAGCTTTATAGGTTTGAAGAAATTTCCAAGAAGGTAAAATCAATGATCAAGGATCAAATAAGGACAACAGATAAAACATGTCTTTGTTTTGGAAAGAAACAAAAGGAACAGGTTGAGGAATCTAGTATGAGCTCCCAAGAAGAATATGGTTCAGATGAAGAGAGTACTTCAGAGAGTAAGTTTTCAGATGGTGATTCATATAACACGAAATCAGAAAACATAAATCAATATAAGGGGAGAAATACTAAAGGACCTATGAGGTCAAGGCAAGAAAAGTTCAATGGAAGATGTTTTGCTTGTCACAGGTTTGGACACATGGCTTCACAGTGTAGGGCTCAAGCAAGACAAGTTAATGGAAATTTTAGAAATGGTAATTTCTTTCAAGGGTATTTCTACTCTTGTAATTAATTTGGGAACAAGGCAGTTAATTGTAGGGTTAACAACAGGAATAGGTTTGGTCCAATAGAGAGGATTCAAAAAATAGGTACATCTCAAAGGAATAACATTATCAAATATTATAAATGCAATAATGAAGGACATACAACCAGATGGTGTAGAGCAAAAGTTCCAAGGTACAGGTTCAGGGCTATGAACAGGAACATGAATAATGGTAGGAATAGGAATAATGACAGGAATAGGAATAATGGCTTCGATAGAAACAAGGATGATAATATGTACAAGAACAGGAATAGGAACATGGACAAGGATATCAAGAAAAATCATGGAAAGGCAGCTATGGACACTGATGATGATCAATGCCTAATGGGAGTTTTACTCCCACCCCAGAATTAATCACCTCAACAGGAGGTGGGGGAGGGTCTAAGCTAAGAGGCTCATTCTTAGCCCTGAGCCCCAAAGGTGACCCTTTGCCATTGATGACAAATGGGGAGATATTTGAGTAAGGGGGGGAGCCTTGAGTCAGGGGGAGCAATGCTTTAGAGGATGGTTTTCAGTTGATTTTAGTTTTGACAGTTTTTAGTTGCTTGAAAGTTTTTTTTTTCAGCAGTGGTTTCAGTAGTGGTTTACCATCAATGACAAAGGAGGATAATGTTGGCAATTTTGGATATGTTTCCTAGCTTCATGTTTGTGAGTTGTCATTGATGTCAAAAGGATTTTGTGTTGATGTCAAACAAAATTTTTGCTGATGTCAAAAAGAGTTTGGTGCCAAAAATATCTTGAAAATTCCATGATGTTTGTTTAAGGGATTTTATTAAAACCATGGTGACATGGTTAAGGATTTTCTTAAAACCATATGGACTCATTAAGGGTTTTTATTAAAACTATCTTGGCTTAATGAAAAGGTTTTGCTCCTTGAAAAAACCTTAAAATTCCATTTTGATTATTAATAAATAAATTAACTCAAACCTTTGACAAGGTTTTAAGTTAAGTTTATTATTAATAAAATAATAATTATTAATTTAATAATTATTATTGAAAGGGTTTATAAACCCTTAGCGGTGCTCATGTAAAAGACTTACCTCATCGACGTCAACTTGCATGGGATGAAAAATGCAATGTTTGAAAGGAGCATCGACATCAACTTGCATGGGATGCAAAAGACTATTAAAGGGCATTAATTCCTAAGGTTCAATGCACCTCCGATTTGTGCGATTACCTTCGAATTCGTATTGCTCTCTAAACTTCAATTTTGTATTGCTCTGTGACCTTAGATTTTGGATTGCTCTATGATTTTTGAGTCTTGTATTGCTCTATGTTTAAGTTCTAATTTCGTACGCCTGTGAGGAAGACAAATCTGTTTGTATTTAATTTCTACGAGCAAAGGGAAGTTAAAATGATGAGTGGCGCTTGAGAGTTTTTTTGGGCACTTGTGCTCCAATGGTGGAGGTAGTGGAGCAAAGGTGCTCGCTAGGCAGAGGTGTTGAGATTGATTTACGTCGGGTGTGTTTCATTTTTGGTCACGGATTATTATGCATGTGGTACAACAGTTGCCTTAGGCCACAAGTTTGGTGGAGGAAGCACTTTGGCTCTTATGTTGGTGTCTCCACACTTCTCCTAAGGTTGGAGAATTGATTTTTTGCCAAGGTAGATCTTTTGTTGATAATGTGGAATATTTGATTTGACTTGGCAAATTATTGTTGGTAATTGGATGGAGGTATAAGGTTAAATAGAAATATTACTTTGACATTGTTATTATTGATGCTTAATTTTTATATGGTAAATGCATTTAGAAGTAAATGTATTTTAGGAGTTATAAGGGTTTAAGGAATAATTGTGATTAATGTCATATTGGGGTTAGAAAGCCTTTGGAGTTATTGAGTGGATATTCTCTTGTAATTATTTTTTGAGGTTGAAGTTATTTTATGATATATTAAGTAGGAGTTATAAGGTGTAAAGGAATATTGTTGATATGTATATTTGTGAGTTTTGATTATTGATGAGTTGGAGTGATAAGGTGTTATTAGGACTCTTATCATTGTGCATTATTCCATTGTTTCTAACTCTAATTTGTGGTAAATTGAGAGTTAGTGTTGTGACAGATTTTGAGTTCTCCTTCTTCATCAAAGTAAAGGTATGGGCACATTCTTCCATGGTTATTATTGATTGATGGTTTTCTGACAATAAGTTTGCATTGAAAAGGATTAAAGAAGTTTTATTATTTGGAGTGGATCTTATTTTCTGAAAGTGGAAGTATTGATTATGCATTATGAGATCATGATGAGTTTATAATTTATTGCATAATTCTGGTTTATGAGAGTGGAAGCATTTGAATTTTGCTTTAGATTTTTTGAGTGAGAAGCTTATGCCATCGCTATAAGTTGTTGAAACCCTAATTGAGTTGTTTGGTTTTTGAGATTTTGGTTTTGAGATTTCTTCCATTGAGATTGAGTTGATCAAGTTATTCTTTACTTGATACATGAGTTGGGCTTGCTCCTTTGAGATTTGATTTTATCAAGTTGTACTTTTCTTGATAAACTTGGTTGTGTGGTTAAGTTGAGCATTCCCATTTGAGAGAATTTGGAAATATCTTGAACCCCTTTTTGATGCTTAGAGAGAGATTGCTTTGAGTTCTTGAAAACTAACTTGGCTAGGGTTTGATAGCAAGTTATAGTTCTATGTTGGAGGAGTTGATTCCTTGATATTGCATTATTGATAATTGTTGGGTTATGGTTCAAGATCTTGTGAAAGTATACTACTTCTATATTTATTCTAATTTGAGAAATAGCTTGTTTTTGAGTTGAAGGATAGAACATATTGAGTCTCTAACAATTCTCTTAATGCTCCTATGAGATTGATTTGAGTTGAGATTGAAAGTTGAAGGATAGAAAATATTGAGTTTCTAATAATTCTCTTTATGCTTCTATGAGATTGATTTGAGTTGAGATTGAGAGTTGAAGGATAGAACATATTGAGTCTCTAACAATTCTCTTTATGCTTCTATGAGATTGATTTGAGTTGATATTGAAAGTTGAAGGATAGAACATATTGAGTCTCTAACAATTCTCTTTATGCTTCTATGAGATTGATTTGATATGATTGGATGAAACACATTGGGTCTCTAACAATTCTCTTTGTGTGTTCACATTGGGCAAGTTTCTTGGTAAACTTGCTTGAGCTAATTTGGGCAAGTTCTTGGTGAGATTTCTAGGACTTATTTGGACAGGTTCTTGTTGAGAACTTGTGGATTGATTTGGATAGGTTCTTGTGGAGAACTTGCTAGGACTGATTTGGACAAGTTCTTGTGGAGAACTTGTGGACTGATTTGGATAGGTTCTTGTGGAGAACTTGTGGACTGATTTGGATAGGTTCTTGTTGAAGAACTTGTGGACAGATTTGATGAAGTCTTGGTGGAGACTTGTGAGTAGTTGTGATTGATTTGTTCAAGATTTTGGCTTAATATTGGGATAGATATGACAAAGATTTGAGATCAAATTTGTGTTGGACCAGAGGATTGAGTATGGTGCAGATTCGTGACATAGTTTGAGAGGACTTGTGCTGGACTGACTGACTGTGTTTAGTATAGGTTTTTATGAGTAGTTGTGGAGGTGATCAGTAAGGATAGAAGTCTATAGAGCTAGAGCAAGGAGGACAAGACATCTTTTGTGGAAATGAGTTCCACCTGCTAGCGATAGAAGAGGCAGTGATATTCTGAAGTATCATTTCTAGAGCTTTGGTGGATAGGACATATCCTTTGGGTAGGAGGCTCATAAATACTTCTTTGGGGGATAGGACATCTCCTTTGGGTAGGAGGATCATAAATATTTTATTAGGGGAAGGATTCTCCTTTGGACAAGAAGTCCATAAACATTGTAATTGGGAAGGATTCCCAAAGGATTTGATTGAGAAAATTTAGTGAAATATTTTCTCTGTGGAGTAGCCCACCTTGGGTGAACCACATTATATTGGTGTCTCAATTGTGTGATGACTTGTACACTGGTTTGATTACTGCTTTGATTTTGCTATTGGTTCATTGCATTGCTTTCTAAAGTAAAAGGAAAAAGTTAAAAAGTGGTCTTATATTGTTCACCCCCCCTCTCAGTATAAGCTTGTGTTCTTCAAATACCATTGTTATATTAAACCGAAGGAAGCACCGAATAGTGAGGATATTAGCATAAAAAAGATAAGGTTTAAATCCCACTTTTTTATTCCTTTCAATTTTGGAGATATAAGGTTTATAAGATAAGGTTAAAATTTAGATTTTTGAAAGTAAAGTCTATAAGGGATAACTTACCAAATTAAAATAATATTTGCAACTCAACCTAGGAGAAATAAGGAATTCGACTTGGATTAATTTCTTTAATATTTTGCAAATATTATTAATTTTCTAATTTTCCAAATTTGGGAGTGATAAGGGTTACAACATTAAACTAGGTCTTTGGAATTTAGAAATTAAAATGTAAGGGTTATAAAAAGAGGTTATTAAATATTTCTTGTTAAGGTTGGAAATTTATAATTTTTTTATCTCTAAATTTCTCAAAAATGGATAAAAGGAATCCAATAATAAAACCTCTTGAAAAATAAAAAAAATGCTTATTTCCATAAGGAGAAATAAGATGTTAGAAAAGTAGATTTTTGACCTTTACAAAATTGTACAAAATCAACCATAATTGAACTATATTCTACAAAAACACTATATCATATTCATTAGGGATTCATAAGGAATTCTAAAAAACTTGATCAAAGGTTGTCAAGTTGGGAAGATATAAGCTTTCTTCAAAACCTAAATTTAGGTGTTCATACTCTCATTACTAGGGAGACATAAGGAAGCCTACAAATCTATAGGATTACTAAAGGTTTCATCAAATCAAGCTTTCAATAATGAAGAACTATTCCATGAAATAGAATTCTACTCTCAAAACTTAATAGATACTCTAAAAGGATATGAGTATCTGCCCTCTAACGACAGAGAGAAATTATCCTTATTTCTTAAAGAATCTAAAGAAGGTAGTTTTACAACATTGATTAACTATCTTCATGAAATCCTCTTCACAACATGGTGGACCTTACTCAACACAAGAAACAAGTTGGGAATAAAGAACAATACTATTGTGATGATAGACTAACTTGTCATGAAGCAAATATTTCACCAGCATCACAACAGAATCACAGGAAGAGAATAAGGAGAAAAGGAAAGTTCAGACATACTAAAAGAGGCCATGATATGAAGACTGAAGCATAAAAAAAAAGAACCAAATCAAGACTACTATGAACAAACCAAATATTATCCAATGAAAGAAGAATATTTAGCTTCAGCTACAACTTAGTCTGCATCATATGAAGATACAAATTACCTGTTGAACCTGAATACAAAGTATGCAGAAGGAGAGTACAAAGCTCACGTAGAAGATGAAGATCCATATTGAAGACTAAAAGTCTTCAATACCCAAATAATGTAATACAGGGGGATGTTAAAAATAAATTATATTCCATCATTTGGGTTATGTAAATGTATCTTCCAAGGTACATACTTGGGACATTAAATTACTTTAGGGGAAAGTTATCTAGTTACTTCATGCAATGTAATAAATGCACAAGTGTCAATGTGTAAGTTGCAAATGTGCATGGTGTCCCTTATACAACTAAATAGAGTGTTGGCCAAGCAGCCTATTTTAACTATATAAGGAAGGCCTCATTATTAGATAGATATAGAATGGGGAGATTCGGTGACATAGTATATTAGAGCATCTTCATAGGTAGTTCAGTTATGTGTGGATCACCATCTAGTGGTGATGGATGCAATGTAGTCTAGTAGATTTATTAATGGAGTTTTCACTTCCTCCATAGCTACATTGTATTGATTTATATCATTTCTATTTATTGCATGTCTCAATCATCTAGCAGAATTACTTTTTTTCATATTATTCTACATCTCGTGATTGTTATCTCCCTTTGCATATTATATCAAAAGCTAAAAAATGGACTAATATTATCCATACAAGATGATATTGGTATAATTTTTAATTAATACTATTGAAGAGGTATATCAGCATGCGTTCAAAGGCAAAGGAAAATTTGTTGTGAATACAACAAAATAATACTAGAGGAAGAGGATGGTCCTCTCAAGGAAGAGGACAAAATAATGGTGGAAGAGGATAGTAAAGTTGGGAGGGATAATATAGTACTTCTTAGAATAATATAGGAAATAGATATTTCTCGATAGGAAGAGGAGGTTATGGTAGATGAATGGGTAGAGGATTACCAAAAAATTGTTACAGATGTGGAGAAGTTGGCCATGCGGTGTATGAATACCCTCAAGCACAAAAAACCAACAAGTATGGAAAGGAAGCCCATATCCATGTCACACAAGCAAATGAAGAAGTATAGCCTCATCAAAGCACATGGAGGAACTATAATAAAGATAATTAGTTATGATGAAAATATCATTTTTGAACTAGAAAAGGAGGTACATGAACTTGAACAAAGAAGGAACTTGGTCAAGATGATTTGTAAATTCATAAGGAAATATTGTAAGGTGATTATGGATAGTGAAAGCATAGACAACTTGGTGTCAACAAAGAATATAGATAAAATTGGTTTGAATAGAATGGATCATCCAAATCCTTACAAAGTGTCATGGTTACAAAATAGAAACCAAAGTTTGGTTACCACATAATGTATGATAAATTTCTAGATTGGATTTTATAATAATGCAATTCTATGTGTCATTATGTCAATGGATGCTTGTCATATTCTATTAGGAAGACCATGGAGATTTTATAGAAAAGCAATACATGATGATAAACTAAAAACTTATTCAATTGTTAAGGATGGCATAATTTATAAATTAAGTCCATTGAAAGACAAATAAAAAGAGGTGGGAAGTAGTTCTAAAGTTTTCCTAATATCTAAAAAGCAATTCTTCAAAGATATGGAGGAAGTATGTTTTACTTTCATCGCCAAACCCACAAAAAATGGGACAACAAATAAGATGAATAGCATTCCACATGAAGTAAAGGGTTTATTATAAGAATGTGCTGAAATTATTTTAGAAGAATTACCTGATGGGTTACCACCTATGAGAAGCATTGGTCACCTAATATACCTCATACTTGAAGCAAGTTTGCTAAAAAAAGCAACATATATGATGACACCTATGGAAAATGAATATATGAAGATACAAGTCCAAGAGCTATTGGACAAGGGGTTGATCATGGAGAGCTTGAGCCCATGTGTAGTATCAAATGTACTAGCATCCAAGAAAGGTGGGGAATGTCATATATGTATAAATTTCCAAGCTATCAATAATATCATAATAAAATATAGGTTTTCCTTACCTCATATGGATGACTTTAGGGCTTTTTGAAGTGGAGAAAAATACTTCACAAAGATTGGTTTGAAGATTGGTTATCATCAACTTCAAATCAAAGAAGGAGATGAGTGGAAGACTATGTTTAAGATCAAATATGGATTGTATTAATGGCTAGTTATGCCATTTGGTTTGATGAATGCACCTAGTAATTTTATGAGATTGATGAATGAGGTCTTAAAGCCTTTTCTTGGTAATTTTGTAGTGGTTTAATTGGATGATATTTTGGTGTTTAACAAGATGAAATAAGAACACCTAATGCATATTAGGTTAGTTTTACAAAAATTGGAGGAACAATAGTTGATCAATTTGAAGAAATGTAATTTTAAGAAGGAGTTGGTATATTTGTGTGTTTTCATATCCAAGGATGATTTGTAGATGGACCCAATAAAGGCAAAGGCTATTGTGGAGTGGCCATTTCCAAGGAGTATGCTTGAAGTTAAAAATATTCATGGTTTATCAAATTCTTACATAGTGTCCATCAAGAATTTAAGTGGAATTTATGATTCAATAACAAACGATAAAGGGAGGTAGACATGAATTAAAATAGAAAAACATAGTAGAAAGGAGCTCTCAAATATTAAAGGATAAAGTCATGGAGCAATTTTTGGTATTGATAGACTTTAACAAAGTTTTCCAAGTAGATTGTGGTTCCAAAGGGATAGCCAATGGAGGAGTTTATAGCCAAGAAGGTAGGCCTATTACCTATTTTAATGATAAGTTGAATGAAGTTAAGAAGAAATATTTAGTTTATGATCAAGAGTTCTATGCCATTGTTTAAGCACTAAAAAAGTGAAGATATTCCCAATTATTGAAATAATTTTTATTTATAGATCATCATGCTTTGCAAATTCATTAACAACCAGAGCAAATTGAACCAAAGACATAAAATGAATGGAGTATATTCAAAGTTACTCATTTTTTTGAATCATAGAAGTGGAAGTTCAAAATGGGTAGTTGATGCTTTGGGTAAAAGAAGTTTTTTTATGAATGTAATGAAAATTGAAGTGGCCGAATTGATGCCATGAAAAAAAAAATGTTGATGATTTGGACTTTAAGGAAGCTTGAGTAGCTTGCAATGACCCTATTGTAGGAGATAGAATGCTATGGATGGATTATTTTATCCAAGAGGGATTATTATTCAAGGGATACCAATTATGAATTCCACAAAGCTTAATGGGGGAGAACTCGACAAGAGAAAAATATAGCAAAGGACTAGTTGGACATTTTAGAATAAAAAAATCTTTAAAACAACTTCGTAGAAGCTATTATTGGCTAGGGATAAGCACTAATGTATGACAACTTGTGTAAAATTATCAAATCTATCAACATGTAAAATGAAAGAGCCGTAATATTGGGTTATATCAACCATTATAAATACTAGAGAGACCATAGGAGGATATAACTATGAACTTTATCCTTGGAATACCTTGAACACAAAGAGGTAATGATTCAAATTTTGTTTTTTGATAGATTTTAAAAAATGGCACATTTCATACCTTACAGGAAAATGAGTGATGCTACTCATATTATTTATTTGTTCTTTTGAGAAGTTGTAAGACTGCATGGTTTGCCAAAAAACATTATGTTAAATAGAGATGTGAAGTTTTTAGGTCAATTTTGGCAAACCTTATGGAAACACTAGGTGCAAAATTAAGTTTTAGTTTAGCTTATCACCTACAAATGGATGGAAAAACTAAAGTGGTGAAAAAAAGCCTTGAAATTTTATTGAGTTGCTTAGTTGACAAGAAATCAACATTATAGGATAACATTTTGGCACAAACAACATTTGCATATAAAAATTCAATAAATAAAAGCATAAGTAGAATTTGTTAGAGTATATTACATCATTTGGGTCATGTAAATGTACCACCCTTGGTACATAATTAGAGTAGTATATTACTTTAGGGTGTAGTTATCTAGTTACTTCAAGTAATATAATAAATGCACACGTGTCTATATGCAAGTTGTAAATGTGCAAGGTGTCCCCTTGTACAACTAGGTAGAGTGTTGGTCAAGCAATCCATATTTCTATATAAAGGGTCTCATAGTGAGTGATTATATATCGCTATAAGTAGTAGTAGGTATACTAGATATATCACCATATAGATTGGTGAGGAAGTGCAATGTAGTTATTTAGCATCAGTACTGGAGTGTTCATTTCCTCCATACTACATTGTATCATTTTCATCACTTTTCATTAATAGCATATTTCAGCATCTTACATTTCTGCATATTTTGCATCCTATGATTGCATTCTCCCATAGCTCACATTATCAAAAGCTAACAAAATCCCATCCTATATTTCCATATTGCTTCGATTCTTAGATATCTAGTCTTTGATATTCCAATGCATTTTATGTCTTTTGGTTTTTGGTCTTTGATGTTCCAATGGTGCTTTGACATTCTCAAACATATAATGCTCTTGGTCCTATGGGATTTCTTCCTTTCCATAGATGCTTTGATGCTTTTATGCTTTAAATTATATTCCATAAGCATTTTAAATCTCTTTATTCTCACTTCTCTCGTACATCCACTCTTCTAATCTATAGACATCTATCTACAACCATTATCCAATACTCTCCTTCCTCCAAAGATGTAGAGGGGGAAAATACCCACCATGGATGATTATCATTGGATTTTATAGGAGCCAAGGTAACCACAGGTTTATTTTTTCTCTACACTCAGGGGCTTGGGGGATCGAAGGGTTCACCAGGAGTGGTTTAAGGACTCACTCCAAGTCCGGGATGGGAGGTTTGGTGTGTATATTGAGAAAATACCTAGGTTTGGTTTTTGTCTATGAACTAAGCTATAACAACTAAAGAAATGTTGTAAATAATGAGGTAGGGAAAACAATGGTGCAAGCAAACAAAGTACTATTCCTAGAATGATTCTTGATTTTAATGAAGACTATTTCCTAATTTTTTTAGAAAATAAATCTTTTCCTTTCAATAAAAGGTTCAAGGGAATGCAACAACAAAATTAGAATAAATGACAACTATATGTTTTTCTTCTTTGATGCCTAGAAATGAAATAAAACACTTTTATTTATTTATTATTTTTAGTTGCAAAAAAAAGAAGTAAAACACAGACAATAAACAACCTCAAATTTATCAGAACACTTACTTGATATGGTGGTTGATCCTAGCCAAATTTACACTCTGTAAATCTTGACCATGAATTTGGTCAAAATTGAAGATCACCAACAAAAACTTGGAAATATGATCAGTTTTTGGGGGTCTACTTAGGCCACTATGTAACTAATCTTGAAGGTGCAACAATCAAACCCCCTTGGTACTTTTAGCTAACCATTCAAAAATGAAAATGATTGTTGACCTTTTTGGGAACAAGCAAAACAAGATATAACAAGCATGAAATAGTGAAAATAGAATGTAAATAGAATGGATGCAATGGAGAACAAGTATGCAAATGATAACTAGGGTTTTTGGGAGTAGAGAATTACCCCTAAACTATTATGACTAAATTTGCACCCCATAATTAGCGGTTATAAATTTGAAAACAAAGAAGAAGATGGTGAAACCAATATTTTTTTCATATTTATGCCTTGCAAGGGTGGGGTGCAAATTCACAAAATGGTGCTTTAAAACTAATTTATGAACACAAAATGCAATGAACAAATAAGAACTTATGATATAATAAAATAATGCACTAAAGAAACCTAATAAGCCCATGGAGGAAACAAGAGTAAAGGCAACAACTAAGGTGGAAGATCTTTCATCCTTCTCTAGAAGATAAATGATGTGCACAATTTATCTTCAAGGCTTATCCACTTGCTTATACACAACAACAAATTAAAATAGGTACACAAAAAGTAGAGCACTAAATCATTGTAAAAGCATCTAGTCTTAAGAGCATTAGAAGAAGATAGATCTCTCTCTCTCCCTAGAGGAAGAGAGAGTCCAAATTCTTATATTTATAGGAGGTTTGGAGGGTTTAGGTAGGAAAACAAAACTCAAATTTGGCTAATATCTGATGTCATATAGGTTGGTTAAAAACTTGGGTTTTTCAAGAGAAAAAATCCAAAATTGCTAAATCTGCACCCCATCTTGGACGATCACGAATTTGGCAAGGCTAGGAGAAAAATCAAAATAAAAGGACGAAATAGAAGCTCAAACTTACCCCTAGCAACTTTGAGTGACTTATTAGGGTTCTAAGGGGAAAATGACTCATTTTTATGGGTCAATTATTTGTGTCTATATTTTACCCCTTTGAAGAATTTATGTCTTAATAAATGCATCAAAGAAAGATGTAGATACCTATGGGCAAAAAATAACAAACACAAAAAGGGGTAGTAGGTTTAGGTAGAGGGATGGTAAAAAAATAGTATCATTTTGAACACTTTAAATTTGTTTCATGCTTTACGAGGTAATGATGACATCAATACCCATAAGGCTAGGGTGCCCCTTCAAGTTTAAGAAAGAATGCAAAATTCTTTAAGAAAATAAAAATAGTAAAACAAAAAAGTAGCAAAAATAAGAGAGAGAAAAGGAGGGAAGGGTGAAAATGAATTCATTTTCACAAAGAGTAGAAGAAGAAAGGGGATCTAGATAAAAAGAAAAAATGGTGTTCAATACACCATGTGGCCATTGCAAGGGGTGAAGCTGAAAATACAACAGAGTATGGACCTAAACCCAACTTCTAGACTAGGTTAGATTTGGGTTTTAAGCTTAAAATTTAAATTTTTAGATATTTTAGTAGAATTCACCATAAAAATTCTTGACACGAATTTGGGGGCCAACCACGAATTAACACTTTGAAGACTGTACTTTGTGGAGTAGTTGACACATTGAAGACTGTACTTTATGGACTAGTGGCCACATTGAAGATTGTAATTTTTAGAACCCTAGGGCATGAATTTTGTGGAGTAGTTGACACATTGAAGATTGTACTTTTTAGAATCCTAGGGCATGATTTTTGGGGGCCTACGCAATATGGAGTTGACACATTGAAGACTATACTTTGTGGATCAATGGCTGGGTTGCTGGTGTGCCACACTAGCAAGTGGTACTTGCCATGGGCACTAGTAGGGGTGGTGTAGACATGTGAGACTAGTAGGTGCAATTCACATGGTGTCCTTATGTGCTTGCCCATTTGTACAGGTTATTATACAATATCATGTATAAGCAACATACAAGGATAGTCCACACTACATTTCTCTAGGTGTGGTGCTAGGAGCACATAGCCATTCAAAGATCACATGCACTACTAGGGCCACTACCCAACCTAGAGTGAACAACGATATACATATATGACCAAAACTTTGAGCATATATATATATCATCCACTGATACCCTACCACTAGGGAGGTAGGTGATAGACGAGTTATGGGAGCATAAGATCATCTGGTAACCATGTTGTCGGCACCCAGGATGGGATGATAATGGGGACGAGTTGGCTTTGGATTTTAAGGATCAAGTGGGTCTCTATGGAGAAGGGTAAGCTAGAGCTTTATCAATTTGATAAGATCTAGTAGTAGTTTAGCATCCTGTAGGAGGTGCCAAATCTAGGTGACTATTGGTTCAGACAAGTGTAGAGGGATCCATAAAGGGTTGGAGGAGAGGAGGTTCATGGAGGAGGACCTTGATAGCCCTCTCTATGTTAATATAAGAGTGGATGATGTCAAGGTATCCTTCAAGTATAGGATATGGCTCAAGAATTTTACATCCTTGAGTATCTCCCCATCGATGCCAATGTAGAGACACAAAATCATGGATCAACAAATGTAGTTGGCATTACGACATGCCACTTGAAACACTACTAAGTGGTGGTAGAGGGGTACAGACCCACCTAGAGATGCATAGGTGTAGGTTGATATTGATATGGTGATAACAATCATGACTTACATCACCATATTAGACATAAGAGGAGAGGGGACAACAAGAGGTTCCCCCATAGTGGTGGAGGCTAGTTTTATTAGGATAGTAGGATATACCCCCACAATGGTGGAGGTTAGACCAATCAGGATAGTAGGAGATACCCCTAAAGTGGTAATGATAGGACCTAACAAGATTGTGGGTCAGGATGACCAAATAAAGGAGGAAAAGACACTATAGGTTAAGATAACAACCATGTAGAGGGATATGGACTTGCTATGATAGGACAGGTCCAAGAAACTAGATGGGCTATAGGGAGCCCTAAAATCTACAATCTTAGAGTAATATTATGCTCTTATTGCATGAGACACAATAGCAATAGAGAGATATGTGAAGGGTTGAGGTAGAGCACCTTAAGGGAGAGATGGACCAACTAGAGTAAGAGTGATATGAAATTAGTCTAAGGGTTAACTGTTATCACTAGCACCAATAGGACCAAGTAATCCATATAATGTAGGAAGATATATAGAGAGTGAGAGAGATACTAGAGGTGGCTATATGGAGGGAGATCTTCTACCAAACATTGTACTTCTAGGAAGTTCAATAGAGCAAAGGGTACCTCCACTATCCTACCTTCAATCATAGAGTAGGTCACGGTCTTGATCATGGACTGGTTCATGATCTATGAAAATGCCCCTACTAGGACCACCTTCGATAGGTAGAGTAGAGGAGACATGTGCATACAACTAGGGTGGGAATCAAGACAACATGCAAATTTTGAGCGTGGCATGCATCCCTAGGCTAGGGGATGGTCAAGTGTGCTAGGATTATATTGTGGCACACTGAACCAACTAACACATGCTCTATTTATCAAGTAATATATCATGTTGCTTTGTGTATGATTATGTATGTTTTATTATGTGATTGCTAATTTTATGTGTTTGTTAATTTTTATTATGCATGAATGAATGAATGAGGATAGAAGTGGAGAAAATGCATGAGGAAAGAACTTGATGAACAAATGCATGATAAAATTTACTAATGAATGCATATTAAATAAAATTAACAAATGAGGGAATGATTAGATGACTAGATAGAAGCATAAAAAGGTGATGGAAGAATGAAAAGAAGAAAGAGAGAAAAACAATGCTCTAGCCAAATTCATGCCCCGTAAAAATTGACCACAAATTTATCATAGAACAAATTCATGACCCATATGAATAGAGCATGAATTTGACACAAGAGGAGAAAAGAAGAAAAATAAGGAGAAGAAACAGAAGAAGAGGAAAAATAAGTTCAAAAAGAAGCCAAAGAAAGCAAAAAAAAAATGGTTAGAATATGATATTTGAATCAACGTAGACCACAAGGGATCAATGTGATCAAACAAATATAGTCCAACAAAAAAAAATGGATGGAGTGAAATCCTATGAGGACATATGCTTGTAAATTATTGAGGATGGAGTGAAACCCACTATGGGTATAGTGCTCACGAGTGGCCATGAAGCTATCCTATGAGGGTGTAATACTGACTGAAAAGAACCCACTATGGGTGTGTGCTCGCTAATGACTATATGTAGAGTGACACCCGCTAATATGTGTGCTTACAAATGGCCTAAATGGAGGTTTATGCTCGCTAGTAGCCATGAAGCTATCCTGTATGGGGTGTAGTGCTCGCTAAACCAAAAGGAGGGTAACCCAATAGGGGTGTTATGCATGTAGATGGTCAAAAGGAATATGATCCAATAGGTGTGCTAGCTCATTGAATAAGGGGAGAATATTGATCAAATCAAAGTGAGAAGATGTTGTATGTGCATGTGCTAAAGAGAAGATAGACAAATGAGAAGAACAAAGAAGTGTGTGTGTGTGTGCCTTGTTTGAAATTTTAATGGCTAATGATGTGCATAGAATAGTTAGTGGTTATATGAATACCATAAATGATATTCATGCAATATCTATCCTATCCTCTGAGGAACCCTTAATCATCAAAATATAAATAAGAAAAAGTGTGAGTAAAACAAGATGCATAGAGAGAAGAATAAGAGTATATTTTTTGTCTTGGAGAAAAGAAGAAATTATTGAAAAGTTGCAAAGGACAACAAATATATAAGAGATGAAGAACTATATCCCTTGACTTGGAGAAACTAATAATTATTGAAAATTTTAAGGTCAAGGAACATATGAGATAAAAAAGAATGATTGATGCCAACAAAATATGTTCCCTAGGTTTGGAATTTTCTAAGCATCAGTGACCTAGTGCGAGTGCAATGCATACAAGCTAAAACCTAACTAGGTTCCATCACTTGCCTCATTGCAAAGTCCCTAAAAATCTATACGAGAAATCAGTTAGATGCAAGTATGATTAAGCATTAAAGTAGCTATATGACAAGCATAAATACAAAAGAGAAAGTATGTCAAGAAATCTATGCAATTTATGACAAGTAGTAATTTAGTATGAGAAAGCAAACTAATAAAAGTTGGCACAAAAGAAGAAGATATATGATGAAGAAGAAGAAGAAGATAGAAGAAATAAAAAATAAAAGATGAATTGATGAGAAATAATGCATAATAACATTTTAGGTGCATTATGTTAATTTTTTCTTTACGTTCTTTACCATATAACATTTCTAAACAATAGGCTCCTAAGCTAAACTTGGTTGTTATGACAAAAGGGCCTAACCAATTGGGTTGAAACTTGCCATTCAGATCTATTTGAGCATTTGTGTTCTTCTAGTTTTCTTTGAGGACAAGGTCCCCAAATTCAAAAGAATGAGTGCAAAATTTATTAGAGTAATTTTTCTTGAGCCTATTTTTATGGGTTTGAAGATGCTCTAAGGAATGGATGCACTTCTACTCGTTGCCAATTGAGGCATCTTGCAACAACATATGCAAGGATGAGACCTCTAACTAAAATGGAAAATTTTTCTCAATGCCATACACCAAGACATAGGGGGTTGCACCTATAAGAGTTTGTACGCTGGTATGATAGACCCATAAGGTAAGGTATAGTTGGATATGCTAGTCACAACTAGTCTTACTAACAAACTTCTTGAGGATCTTAACTAAGGATTTGTTGGATGCTTTGGCTTGACCATTACCTTAAGGGTAATATGGAGTTGACCATTTATGCTAAATATTATACTTAGCACACATCTTATGGACATCCTTGTTCTTGAAAGGAGTGCAATTGTGAGAGATTATTACCTAAGGAATCTTGTACCTACAAAGGATCTGGTTGAATATGATCTTAGAGACTTGGGATCTAGTCATTGTAGCTAGGGGTATGACTTCTAATCACTTAGTGAAGTACTCTGTTGCCATGATGATAAACTTGTGACAATCATACTACATAGGGTTAATATTCTTGATAATATCCAATCCCCACATGGAGAATGACCAAGGAGAAGAAACAACCTAAAGGTTTTGAGAAGGTGCATTAATAAGGTTGTCATTGCGTTGACACTTATTACAACATCGGACATAGTCACATATATATTTATCCATGGAAGGCCAATAGTAACCAATTTGAAGGAGCTTTTTGGAAATGGCATTATATCTAAAATGGCCTCAACATGATCCTTCATTAGCTTCACTTAGGGCTAGCTAGGATTTTTTGGAGTTAAGGTATCACAAGAGGATACCCTCAAAAGAATATTGATATAAAGTATTTCCAATTATCATGAATGAACATGCTCTTTTTTGCAAATATTCCACTAGTTGTGATCTAAGCCATTGGGTATTGAACCATATTTAAGGAAGTTAAAGATGTTTATGTACCATGGATCAGATGGGGAAGCTCAAATGTTCAGGATGTCTAAAAAATGAGGTTGGAGCTAAGGGTCATAGGCTCTTAGATTTGTTAAATAATAATGGTTGCTTGATCATCTTATAACTCCAAGGGGATAAGGGATGCAACAACAACCATGGCATCCACATGGTGGTTGGAGGATCTAGGGATAAAATCTAAGGTTACCCTATCAAAGGTAGACAAAATCATGGTGATAATTTACTTGTAAGGTTTTATCTTATCATATTTGGTTTGATAAACATCATTGATTTGATTGACCACAAGTTAAGAGTCACTAAAGACAAATATACTTCTAACCTTTAAATCTAGGGCTATTTTAAAACCTAGGATCAAAGCTTTGTACTCTATAATATTATTAGTATAAGAGAAACACAATTTGAAGGAGAGGGGGATCTATTGCTTTTGAGGGGTGACTAGAATAATTCTAGCACCAACACCCTTTAAGCATCGGGATCCATAAAAAAAATGACCAAGACTTAGGTTCTTCTACTTCTAAGCTAAGGCACTCATTGAGAAACTCGATGACTAAGGGATGAGAAGATTCTATGGGAGAAGTGGCTAGCTAGTTAGTAATCACTTGACCTTTTATAGAATTATGATCTATAAACTCAATAAGGGCTTGGAACCATTGAGCAACATGACCTAAAAGGTAGGGCTTCTACACTAAGTAGCAAAGAGGATCATACCTTACAACTACTAGTGTCTTATGGCTAAGCGTGTAGTGTCTCAACTTCTGAGAGGTAAACACTACAACGAGGAAAATCTTCTCTAAGAGAGTGTGTTGAATTTCATAGCTAATGAGGGTTCTATTAATATAGTATATGGCTCACTCTTTGTTATGATCATCATGTTGAGCTAGCATAGCCCCCAAAGCTTGGACTATGGCTGCTATATAAAATATTAAATACTTATTTGGGTTGGGTGGGATAAGGACAAGTAGGGAAGTGAGGTACTTCTTGAGTTCATAAAATTATTTTTAACACTTAATATCCCACTTGAAATCTACATCATTCTTAAGAATCCTAAGAAAGGGTTGACACTTATCAGCTAACTAGGCTATGAAGTGACGAGTAGGTTGAAGTTTTCTGTGAAATATTCACAACTTAGTTAGGTTATGGGTAGTAGGTATGTTAGTAATAAATGCTATATTAGTTGGATCCACTTCAATGCCTTACCTACACTATGAAACCTAAAATTTTGCTAAATGTGACTCCAAACACACAACTAGAGGGCTTAAGACAAAATTTGCATTCTTGAAGTCTTTTAAAGATCCATCTTAAATCTTGTGCATGTATCTATTGAAAACCAAGAAGATTATCCAAATAGTCCTCAACTATATCATGCATCAAATCATGAAAGATATATGTCACAACCCTTTGGTATGTGACACGAGCATTATTCAAGCCAAAATGCATGACTTTATAATAGAAGGTGCTCCATGGAGTGATGGAAGCTATCTTGGCCTGATCCTTGAGGGTAATATTGATTTGATTGTATCCCAAGAAACCATCCATTAATGAGAGCATACCACATTTGAAAATGAGATACACTATCATATCTATGTTGGGTAGGGGAAAGTCATCCTTGGGATAAGCAAAATTGATGTCCCAAAAGTCAGTACATATTATTGTTGTTTCTTCTTTCTTATGGACAGGAATTATGTTGGATATCCAATCAAAATAGTCGATGGATTTGATAAATCCAACATAAAGGACTTTTTGGAGATCCTCCTTGACTAATAATATGACTTTAGGATGCATCTTCCTAAGCTTTCACTTAACGGGTTTGACATTGGGTCTAACCATTAGGTGGTGCATGAAAAAGGAGGGATAAAGCCATGGCATGTCAACATATGACCAAGTAAAAATATCTTGAAATTCTATCAACAATTTTTTCAATTGCTCCTGCTCATCCATGGACAAGGATTTCCCAACTTAAGGAACGTAGGGCTCTCTTCAGTTCCTATATTAACATCAATGATTTCCTCAATAAGGATGTAAGATTCATCATCATAATGAGGAGGGGTAGGGATAACTACTAGGTGCTCAAGGTATTTAGGAGACATAGGAATGCAATCCTCTTGAGACCTTGAAGACTCAACATGAGTGACACAAGAGATTGATCCATAAGAGAAGCTTTTTGGAAGGATATCTTCATGATCCATATCACAAAGGGTATCCCCTTCAACATAATTCTCTAGGATCACTATTAGCTTCAGGTGAACTAAGGTGATCATATTTCAAAACAATATCATCCTCATTAGTCCACTCTAAGCCATGATGATCCATGAATTTAGCAAAGGTAACAACTTGATCACCATTAGTTGGTAGGGATTGATTTTTGTTGGGTATGTAGCCTATGAAATCTTCCAAGACAAAGCTCAACTTACAAAGGCTCTTGAATGCATTGTTGTTGTGGTCCTAAAACCTTCCCATACTAGATAGGATCTACTTAGGAAGTGGGTAATCATTAGATAAATAACAATGGGTAAAGGTTCACTCTACTAGAAAGGGATTCCATGGATATTTTATTCATGGGACATACTCGTGTAGACAAAGATACACATACATATGTGTACAACTTCTCCCTTTTTATGGGACAAACCCATAGTTTGGAGTGAAGGTGGTAGTTGGGCTAAATCTATAAGAGGAATTTAAAAGAACTTAGTGACTTGATCTTGTGATGAGAGAATGATTCATGGTTCCTTATTTTGAATTTTTGAAACTACTTGGTGATGTTAGATGATGGATAAAAATGATAAAAAGAAGTCGGAGAAGAAGAAATTTTATGAAGATAAATGGTTGGACATAAATTGATATTAGATTGGACTTTATCAACCATTGAACAGTATTGGAATGGGTGAGGGTCACCCTAGATGGTGATAAGTTGATTTTTAAATTCATACTTCAAACATTGGTGAAGAGTATAAGGGACAACCCTCATTGCATGAATCCAAGGGCATCCAAGAAGAATATTGAAGGATGTGGGACAAGATACCACATAAAATAGTCTAAGATCTCAAGTCCTACCTTAAAGGGTAGGGATAAAATGCAACATGCCTCTTGGGACTCATTATTGAAATATTTTATGATAACATCAGATTTGGTTAAATCTTCTTTTCTAAGTCCAAAATTTTAGAAAAAATTATAAGTGCCTATATTGAGGGATGAACCATTATCCACAAAGATCCTCTTGATGAACTTTTCTCTAATATATCTAGTGATCTTAAGGAGAGAATCCCCTTGTAATTTGGAGGAAGGAAGATTGTCATCATATAAAGATATGTGATTTATCCTAAGAGTATCTACAACATTGACTAAGTTACCAGGGGGAAGATCTTGCATGACAGATTGTTGAATTAGAATCTTCATCAAGGATTCCTTATGAATAGAAGTCTATAAAAGTTCTAAGAGGGATATCTTGGTAGGTGTGTTACTTAATTGTTGTTGGAGGTTGAAGGAGACTTTTGGTTGTGGCTTCAACACTAAGGTTGGTTTTTCTATACTTGTGCTCCTTTTTTGGGTACTCTTAAGAACTAAGGATGGTCTAGAAGGTTGTCTAGGCATTGAACTTGTTTATTTTTTAGGTTGTTAACCTTGATATTGTTGTCTTGTTGTAAATACTATCATACCAACCATGTTGTTGTAGGGGGTGGCACATTATTGTAGGATAATTGGTTGGTTTTTTTTTTGTTTCTCATGATTGGGTAGGGTATTTTGGAATATACCCATATATTGATTAGTTGTGGGTGTTTAATAAGTTGGAGGTTGATTAGTTGGAGGTTTGTGGTTAGGAGTGGATTGGGAGTCATCCACAACAAGGTGACCCTCATCTATTAGGTTATGAACCATGTGTTTCAACCTCTTACATGAACCTATCATGTGCCCCTCCACTTTATGATATTCACAATGTTGATTAGGCTTATATCAAATTATCATTATATTAGGTTGTCTTATGGGAGGAAAATCAATCATATTAGCTTCCAAAAGTTGCTTAAGGATCGATGAAAGACATCGGTTGAGTCTAGTGAAATTTAATAATGGGGTTTTTGATGTTTGCTAAGTACCAAATTCTACAAGGTACTAGCAGTATTGACATTGTTGGTTGATATATTATCTATTATCCCATTACCAACTACATGCTTGTTCTTATATTGGGGTTTTTTCGGTATTTCCTCTACTTTTATTAATTTAAGTTGACCTCTTCAAATAAGAGCCTTCTCTACTCCTCTTGTCAAATCTATTGCCTGTTTGAAAGAGGTAATAGTTGTTTTCAATTCATATGAGATATGCTCTTGCAAATTACAAATAAATACCTCTATCATGTCTCAAGGAGGTAGGGTGTATCTTAATCATCTGATTAAACTCATACTTCAAGATAAAAGTCCAAGAAACTTTTATATTTACCTTATTTTAAGAGGTATAAATCTTGGAGGGTTGCTCCTTTCTCCACATAAGCTCTAAATTAGAGGACAAATAACTCGACTATTTTCTCAAAATTCTTAAGGAATGGTGGGGTAGTTGATAATACCATTTCAAATACATACTTGCAAGGCTTTTAGAAAATATTTTTAGTAACAACATATCATCATATATGATATTATGACATGTTCTAAACATCCTTAACTATTCTACAGGGTCCTTTGTTACTTTATAAATTTATAAAATGGGTGTTGAAAAATACTTTTGGTAGGGCTAGAGGCTACCATAGGATCTAAAGGTTGATTGCACATTTCCTTATAGTTATAAGTAAAACTTGGATCTTGAAGTGTATCCATTATTAGTGCCATTGTTTCACTATACTTGTCAGACTTTGCATGTCTGGAAAATTGTTGTGCAATACAACATGGGGTGTTGTTGACACATTTACCACAAGGTTACAGGTAGTCTATTGAAAGGGAACTTGGTTAATGTTGGAAGCATTAAAATTTTTATGGTATGGGTTATGTTATGAGATGTTTTGTGTAGCATCTTGTTGTGGGATGAAATTTACATTTGGAGTAATGGAAGATGAAATGTTAAGAGAAGGAACATTGTTAGAAGAAGGAATAGAATGAGAAGGAAATTGAATTTTATTTGTTGGGTATAGCACTAGTTGGAGGAGGTTGCAAAATTTGTCCAATGTTGGTGGTTGTTGCATTAGCATATGTGGATTTATGAAATGGATTACTATTATGAGAATATTGAAACAAAGGATTGACATGAATATTGAGAGGATAATTGGTTTGATGATGGGATGCTTCGACTTCTTCGAAATGGGTATCTCTATCCAAGGCTTCATTTAGGACTTGCCTATTTTACATAAAGAAATTTATGAAATGATTATGTGATTTGAAGGTGATTTGACCGTGAGGTCCTTCAATAGGATCAAATTCATCACTAGTATTTATGTCATCTTCTATATTGGGATTCTTCCTATCAACCTGATCATCCTCATGGTAGAGAGGATTCTGTTCTGGCTCTATAATTTTTTACTTACTCCTAAAGCTTGAAGCCATAGAGGTAATAGAAAGGGAAAGGGAGAGAAGCTAACATAAAAACACAAAATACACAAAAGAATTTATTAATTTTTTCTAAACTATGCAAATAGATTTAAATGGTTTTGCTTTTAGTTAAAAAATAAAAGAGAGGCAAAAGGCTTCCTAGATGGCCACTAAGGATGTGTTTCATGTTAGGTTCACCAAATATGTAGAGGGAAAAATACCCATCACAGATGATTCTTGGTGGATCCACTAGGAGCCAAGGTAATAATAAGGCTATTGTTTCTCTACACTCATGTAACAACCCATAAAAACTAACCCAAGAGAGATACATTTTTTCAAGGTTCACAAAGAAGTCCCATATTTATTAAAATATTCTCAAGGCTTCACCACATTTGAGTTTAGTATCACTATAGAAGACACTCAATGGATAAGAGTGGCCAACATCCCATATTTTTTTGGGTTCACCTTTGTAAACCTCATTATTTAGAAGGATGTCAAAGTGGTCCCCCCGCCTTTTCTATACCCTCATAGATATAGGACAATATGACCACAACATACAAATTATCCTTTAAGGCCCATAATACTTAAAGGGGAACACTTATTCCCTAACCTTATCCTAAGTCCATCTAATAGGTTAATCAGGAATAAAACCTTGGTACTTAGTTACCACACCTTCATGGGTTAAATAAGGTCACTATCCCTCATCAAAAAATGAACATGATCACCCAAACCTACATGTTCAAGATACCACCACTACTATCTTGTGAAATATCCTAATAACATCCTAGTTATGGAACACCCAATCCTCAATGTTCAAGGTGTATCAATTCACAAGAATCTGGATATTTCATCAATGCAACTCCTAGATTTGTGAGTTCCTAGCTATTACATTCTTGCAAATCCTAGGACTCACATCTACTTAGTTATTATATCAACACAAATCCTCTTAGGATTGGGCTATTTTTCTTTGATCCAGATCCTAAAAGAAGTTCTAGATCCATACCAAGAACCGGGGTTATATACAAGGGTGAATTTCACAATTTATAGTGAATTTTAGGTTTTTAACAATTTTTATTTTGCTAATTTTGGGACCCTAGAGGTCGGCCCATTTGCCTAAAAATAATGGAATTATTTTTTAGGGTAAATTTGCCCTGATACAATATGTTTTCCCATTTAATTTTTACCTTAAAATTATTATAAAAAAAATTATCTTGCCCAATTAATCTCTTGTACCCCCACTATATATAGGTAACCCTGACAACGACACTCAGTATCAAGATGACTAAGCAAAAAGTAGAAGTGACTGACACAAGGCAAATGGAATAAGCAACTGATAAAACGTGACTGGCATGATGTGAATGTCACAAGGCGACTGACACGAAGTGACTGTAACAAGGCAACTATAACAAGGTGACTGACACAAGACGACTATCACAAGGTGACTCACACAAGGTAAATTTCATAATGCGACTATCACAAGCCGACTATTACAAGGCAACTACCACACGATGACTACCACACGGTGAATATCATAAGGTGAATGACACGATGCAACTAACATGATGTGATTGACACAATGCGACTGTCATGAAATGACTGTCACGACGTGATTGTCACAAGATGACTATCACAAGGTGACTAATATACAGTACCAACCATTTATCGATAATTTTTTGTTACCATTTATGTTTCTTTTTTATACATTTTTGTTCATTGAAACTCGATAAGGAGGTTTTCCTATTATTTGGGCACCAATTTCAAGCTTGCTTGGGTCAGATATTTTGTTGTCTTGAATAGTAATTCTCTCTTTTATCAGTTATTTTCATTTTTCAAAATGATGTTCTTGTTACTATTTTGTTTATATAGGTAAAATATCACCTATTGGCAGTGGAAAGAAGGGAGGCCAGTATTCCAGTTATGATAAAAGGAGTATCCTCAAATAATTTCATAATATTTTGAAATCTAGTCAACCATCAACATCTACACAAATTGAAGGTATGAACGCCTTTACTTACCAATTAGTTTTTATGCATTGTTAATTTTATATATAATGTCTTCATTCATTAAGAAGGGTGATTTTTGGTGGATGGCTTTGTCCATTGTTTATCTATATTTTTTAAAATAAGGTATGATTTTAAAAAGAATAATGATAATGACCCTGGTATTGACCCTAGTATTATCTCTACAGAAAACACTATTGACCCTAGTATGAATCCACTTCCACATATCTACGATAATGAAAATTCCACAGATGAAAATTTTCTTAAATAAATTGAACAACAATATGAAGATATTCCTGAAGCAAACACGCCAAATGGAAAATAAAGTAATAGTTCTTATGAAATACCTACTTTCAGATAATCTTCTTCTAAAAAACATGAACGTGCAAGGTCATCTAGATTGAAAATTAACATATCATTTCATCCTGATTGGGTTTTAGATTTTCCATTTGTTGAGCTAGTGCTTCTAGTGAATAGTAATAAGGTAATAACAACATTGAGATGCGTAATTTGCAACTAGAAATATGGAAAGGATCACAGATTGCAAGTGAAGAAATATATAGAAGAACAACATTATGGAAAGGTTTATATAAAAACAAAAGAAAGTGATGGAAAATTAGAAAAAATTATAGGTGGAAGGATGCATCAGAGTGTACCCATATCATATATGTACAAGAATATGATAAAGAAATGAAACAAAAGCAAACTTTGGTTGAGAAATGTGCAAAAATTCAAGCCCAATTTTGAATAATGGAAAAGTTCACTTTATCTTCAAAATATTTATAGTTTACTATTGTACTCGGTATTCTTAAAAAGGGTAGACCTATTTCAGATTTAATTGATTATAAATCTCTATTTCGAGTAGCTTATGTGTAGAACTTACCCAACACCCATTGGTCAGATCAAAGTGGTTGGGAAATGATAAAATATATGTCATTGATTGAGCAGGATAACCTCAAAGAGAAAATATAAAAGGCCAAATTCATTTCAATTTTAATTGATGAGGTGACTGTTGTTGACAACACATCTTGGATTTGCATGCATGTTTACACATTGGAAAATCATTTAAGACAACCTCATTTACTTGGACTATGCAAGATGGTGGAAAATTGTAATGCAGAAAACATTTACAATGTTGTTGTTTCTAGTTTAAAGGAAATAGTAGGAATGAATGAAATGGAAATATCCACTAAGTTAATATATGTTGAAGCTGATGGTGCTGCTACAATGCAAGGATACAATAATGGTCTTTGTGTTAGACTACAAATATTTGTTACCCCATATTTGATCCCTATTCATTGCATGGCTCATAGAATTAATCTTTCATAAAAAAATGTGGATGCATTTACAAATTTAGTGAGAGTGGAAGAGCTTGTCTATGAAATTCATGATTATTTTTCATGCAGTCCAAAAATATTTTCAGATTTTCAACAATTTGCACTAGGAGTTACTAATGGTAAAAAAACTCTTAATATATGTAGATACTGGGTGTATTTCTATGTATCAACCGGTATATAGAGTTTTCAAAGAATATCAATCCTTGGTAGGGTTTATGTATATAAATAGTAGGGTAGTACATAAGGCTAAAGATTTTCTATTTCGAATGAGTGACTTTGAAACACTTCTCACATTGTGTGGTATTCTTCCAATGTTGGAAGAAATGAATACTTTGATCAAAATTGCACAAGAAAGATCAATTTATATTATGGATTTCATCAGGGTGAGAAAATAAATTTTCTTACATATTGATACGATGTATGCATCTGGTGAAATTTTTATGGATCCTATGTTTGAGAGTTGGAGAGCATTGACAAACGTGAATGATCCTCAAAACTTTTTGCGATTCAATATAAATGATCATCTTTGTATTAATGTCCACAGAAAGGAAATTCCTTTATATTGTTTTGGTTAGTGAATGGATATAGCTACAAATGAAGTTGAAAAAATACCCATAACATACAACATATTTCATGTAGTTATAACAAATACAAAAGTTAAATTAAAACAAATAGCAGAATCATTGACAAAAGATATTAGATACCATTTTCAAAGATGAATTTATTGAGGCTATGGGTGTGGTTAACCCGATATTTTGGAATCGTTGTAATGAATACCAAAATATAAATGGTTTTTTTCTCAAATACATGGGCACTCTTTCTATCCATTTCACTAAACCTATGGTATTCAATGGTATATAAATAAATGGCATTCTCAACAAAGATATTTTGATAAAACAATCAAACTATTTTGGAACAACAATGTCTACTCAAGTTTCACAATTCACTAATCACCATGAAAAGGGTTCTATTTCACGTTTGTGGAAACATTTATATCCCAATAGTATCCTGCAACATGAGTGAATATTTTAGTTTATATGAATTATACCAAATGATGATTTTAGGATCTGTTGAGGATAAAAGGGTATTTAGTGCATTATCATATGTAAAATCTAAAGTTTGAAAAAGATTGGACGAAAATTTGGAAAAAAATTTGAGAGTATATGTGTCGACCTATGAGGTTGAGAAGTTTCCTTACAAAAGAGCTTTGTCATATTGGAAATATCTGGCAGAGAGAAGAGGTGTCATGAATACTCAATATGATGAGGATAATGGTAACACTAATGGCAATGTGATGACAAATTTTTGGTATGAGTGCAGAAGATTTTGCACAATATGAAGAGTTTATTCCATCTTCCACCATTATGATGCAAATATGCTTTCATTTGATTGATTTCACTTATTAAACTATCATTTCTCAATAGAATATTGGGATTTGATTCATTTATTTGATTTTATTTCACATATTAAGCCATTCGTTTTCAAAAAAATATTGAGATTTGATTATATTTTGAGACATGTTTTCATGTATTTTGAAACAGAACATTGATTACAAAATCATTGATATTACTATTTTTTACATGTATTTTGATTTCATATATTATGCTATCAGTTGTCAACAAAATATGTATATTATGATTTCATATATTTTCAAAACCATGTATAGCAAAGTTCAAACCATGTATTGAATAAAGTATAAACCATGTATTTAATAAAGTATAAACCATGTATTGAAATAAACAATGTATGACAATCCATGTATAGAAAAATATGTATTGAATAAAGTATAAACCATGTATTGAATAAACCACGTATTGAAAACCAAGTATTGAATAAACCATGTATGACAAACCATGTATTAATAAACCATATATTGAAAACAATGTATGGCAAACCATGTATTGAATAAACCATGTATTGAAAACAATGTATGGTAAACCATGTATTGAATAAACCATGTATTGAAAACAATGTATGGAAAACCATGTATTGAATAAACCATGTATTGAAAATAATGTATGGTAAACCATGTATTGAATAAACCATTTATTGAAAACCATGTATTGAATAAACCATGTATGGCAAACCATGTATTGAATAAACCATGTATAAAAAACCATGTATTGAAAACAATGTATGGCAAACCATATATTGAATAAACCATGTATTGAAAACAATATATGGCAAACCATGTATTGAATAAATAATTTATTGAAAACCATGTATAGAATAAACCATGTATTGAAAACAATGTATGGCAATCCATGTATTGAATAAACCATGTATTGAGTAAAACATTTATGGAAAACTAAATATTGTTGCTCCATTATTGTATCCGCATAATTCAAAATTATTTATTTCATCCACAAAAGTGATCAAAACATCACAATATTGAAAAAAATATGAAAAAGTAATATAAAATTTATAAAATATATGTAATATAAAATAATATGTTTGAAAACATGTTAAAATACGAGTCTTTGAACACATATTTCTTTCACCATATTCCAGAATCATCAAATAAGGAAACAACAGTTCTACTTTTCTACTTTTTCTTCTTGTAAAGTGCCTGAAGTGTCAGTTGCATCTACATCAATATCCTTTGCTTCCAATGCACCAGCCCGTACCAAACTATCAGTTGTAGTGTTTATCCTTGATAGCAATAAACCTTTTTCCATCTATAAGATCTTATTTAAATGGTGCATTCAGTTTATTCTCATTTTATTTTACTACAACATCAACATACAAGCCCTTATATTTGATAAGCTTCTTTAGCCAATATTTTTCTCGAATAGTGTATTGTAGTCTCTTCTTCAATTCAATAGTATTACTCACACTGATTTTTTCTAACCTGATCCATGTTTTCATGAATGACACCTACTGCTTTAAATATTGATAATTAGAATGCAAAATACAAGAGAAAAAGATTAATATTAATTAAAAATATATATTAAAGAAAAAAATGATTTTCAGATATATGTAAAACTTACATCTGCTATAAGTCTTGTAGTTTTTGCTACTACTAATTTCTTCTTATCTAGTTTCCATTCATTGAAATATGCTTGGGCTTTTTACATTCAGGTTCTCTAATTGATCAAGTATAATGGCCAAAACTTCATCACTACTTGTAGAATCGGCCTTGATGATGCCAGATTCGGCTTTTCATAACAGAGCATCAAGCTTTTGTGGCTCATTCTCTACTTTTGAAAATAGATTCTTTCTATGTGCGAAGTTCTTGTATTGGATATTTATTTCTTTGATTATAACCTTGACCCCATATTATCGTTCTCTTAATGTATCAATATCTACAAGAAGATTATTCGTAATAGTAGCCTACATTTGTTTGCTAATAAAACATTTTCTAAAAATTTATTTTATCATCATCGATTGGATTATGATGGGTGTCGACTTGCTGGTGGAGGGAAGATGAAACATCGGTGGCATCTCCTTCAACATTATCCTCTGCTTCATCATCGATCCCTAGACCATGAAGCATATCACATGTCTTTAGTGTAAAATTCAAATTATTCATATCCTGATACATAAAATCATCTTCGAGATTTGCATCTAGAGGGGGCATATGAGATGTGCTTTCTACATTTGATAAATTATCAAGTATTAAAATTTGGAATGACATCCCTGAAACAACAGACTAACCCACAATCTGAGTATGTGTCTGAAATTGACTGTTGGTTCCCTAATGCAACTATTGCGATGGTGTGAGGAACTGTTTTCCATGCATGCGAGATTGGTTCCTCATCGGTGGTGCATGCTGTGGAGTTTTTCAGACTTGCTATGGATGAACTTGATGTTGATGGACTTGCTATAGAAGGACTGGCTACTTTTCCTATTGTGCATCCGGTGGAGGTATCTGTTTTCTAAGTCTTTTAAATTTAACAGGTCCCTTTGTAAAATTTCACATGAAAATTACAAATCAAAACTAGTTTTAAAAATAATGTCATTAAAATATAATAATTTTAATTAAACATACTCGACTCAAACTCTGTAGTCATTGTCGTTGATGGTGTAAGTGTTGGCCTTTGCTCTGAAAATAGTTAAAACATTTTATCAAACTAAATATAATTTTATATTGTTAAAATACATAATTGAAATTAGAACTTTTGAAAAATATGTTTTCCTTGTGAGCTAGAGGTTACGTCTTTAATGTCCACTGTAGCAGATGCATATCCAAAAGTAAGAGGAGTCATACGTGTATGTTGTCCATTAGGAGACTCCTACGTTTATGGGCAGAAGTTACCAGTGATGATTTTGACTGTGTCAGAATCAGTAGACGCTTCTTGAATCCTGATAGCGACATCCCTTTTACTAGACGAGTGAGCTACTCTTCTTTGTTTCCAAACAAAAATTAGAAAATAACAATATTGATTGAAAAGATAAAAAATATAGACTATTGCAATATATAATTTTACCTGTATTTCATTCTCATTGATCCCAATAGCCAACAAATTTGTGTGCAATGTAGTTGGAGGATTTTTTGTTGAAGATTGTAATTTGCCTCATGAAAAAGATAAAGAATAAAGTTGTTGGAGGTTACTGTATATGTAGATTGAATTTTTAGCACAAAAATAAGGTCCTATTTTAGGTGGTTTGAAATGTGAGTGGACCAATCATATCTACCTCCATCAATACAACAAATCAATAATGACAAAGCCCAAAATGATATTTCTGTAGGTCGGTCCTGTAGAACAAGCCTTCCCAAGAAAAATTCAATACAGACATAAAGAAATTTATCTGTAATGTTGGAAATGTTCAAACCCCTTTTCTATTTATAAGAATTAACTAAAAAAAAGAGAGAAAATTATTAGAGAATGGACATTGGAAACAACAATACATCAAAATTAAGGATAAACAAAAATAAATTTTTTAAAAACTTACCTTTCAAATGGTTTGGATTCACGCTATATATGGATGCCAACATTGATTTATCAGATTCATTCAACGCGTACTGGTTGTTAACAAGGAGATCATCCAAAATTGATAGCCCTATTTATCGCTACACACCCGAGGGATTCACAGTAAAAAAAATATCTTTGTTATCAACTTTGATCTATATAGTGGACACATCATGGTCATAGGAACTAAAAATAAGTTCCATCAGGGAGACGTTGACATCCAACTATGGCATCTTCATGACTCCAACAACTCCAAATGTGTAAAGCCAGTTGGAATCTCTCATAGGAGTGCTAAATATATTCTTGACATTTGGGCAATAGTAGCTTTTGAAAGATACCCTGGAAGGGAAAAGAGAGGAAGCACTAGCCATTTTTGATAACCCTTTGTAAAGCTCTTAAAATATTCTTAAAACACTCTAAAAATGCTAGGATAACATTGGGAAAACACTTCGAAAATCCTCTGAAAAAGCTCAAAAAATACTCTAAAAAATCAAGAAAAAAGCTCTGAAAAATGCCCTAAAAATGATCAAAAATACCCTAAAAACGATCAGAAAACACTCAAAAAACTGCTTGAAAATTTTTTAAAACCGATGTAGAAAACAAACTTAAAAAACTAGAAAACACTCTAAAATTGCTTTGGAAATAATCGTGTGAAAGGTGAAAAATGACACTGTTATTCTATTTATAGAAGTCTGCATGTCTGAAGTTGATGGATGAGTGACATGTGGTAGCGGAGAGGACATCTGGTAGCATATTATTGATGATATTTAGTGGTTGCATTCTTCCTGTCACCATGTGACAATCACCATGCGACAGTCGCCATGTGATAGTTGCCTTGTGACAGTCGCCTTATGACAATAGACTTGTGACAGTCACCATGTGATAGTTGCCATGTGACAATCATCTTGTGACAGTTGCCTTGTGATATTCGCCTTGTGATAGTCACCTTGTGACAGTCGTGTCGTGTCAGTCACACCGTGTTAGTCGACTTTGGAAGTCACTTTGTGATATTCACTTATGTCAGTCACTTCTTTCAGTCACCTTGTGACAATCACTTATGTCAATCACCATTTTAAAAGTTAAAATATTTGGTACACATTTTTAAAAAAATTACCATTATTTGATAAATTTTCTACAAAATTTTGAAAAATTCACCCCGATGTTTATACACCTTAGGACTAGATTCACCCTGATTTTATAAATAAACTTTGGTACCGATCCCTTATGCATAACCCTACCAAGAAATCTTCCCTAACCGAAGATAGCATTAAAGCAATATAAAAAAACTCTCTCTAGATATAAATACTTCAAATGAAACAACATGCCTAAAATGTAGCATAATATTTGAGCCTTAACTAAAATATTACATCATAAATCTAGCATTAGCTTCAATATAGTTCCATCACTATAAAGCATCAACAATTTAACTCCAAAGTTAAGTTGATCAAAGAGCTAAAGCAAAGCTATGTAAAAGAAGCATTCCTCTAGAAACCAAAACTAGTTATTCATAATGCTAGCATCATTGTAAAATGAATACATAAAGCTTTTCCATCATAAAAATATCTCCATAAACATTTATTATTTCACAATGAAAGAAAATATTTTGCAAGACAAAGATCACAATCCAAATCATTCCTTGCTTAAGCTTAAGTCAATCAATATTTCTTCATATTACAAAAATGACCATATCTTGAATAATTTGGAAGTTTTAAACTACGAAAACACAAAGCAACTTCTCATTTACATAATAACTTTTCAATCCAAGATACATCAAAGCCATTTTTCCTAAGTAGTCTTTGAGCTCTCTTATTTTCATGATCATCTTCATGAATGGAAATATCCTACAACTTGAGGAACACTTAGGGATCAAGACTTTATGCAATACAAAGTAACATGCCCTAAGCATGATGTAGGCAATGATGCATACAATCATCAATAAGTCAACAAGAAAAGAATCCCATACTTCTCTCTATAATGGCCCCCTTACCTACTCAAGTATTAGGAGTCCATTATAATTTCAAACCAACATTCAACATACTTTTGAAGTAAGTAAATAAACTATAGCAACAAGGAGATAATCCCATACTTTTTTCTGTAATGGTCCCCTTACCTACTCAAGTCTCAGGAGTCCATTATTATTTCAAACCAACATTCTACATACTTTTGAAGTAAGATGCAAGCAAATAAACTATAGCAATAAGGAGAGAATCCTATAATTCTCTCTATAATGGCCCCCTTACCTATACAAATATTATAAGTCCATTATAACATCATTGTCCTAACATAATAATTATTTTCCAAAGAACATTATACTATGACATCTATGGATTTTTCATTAACCATCATCCTAACATAATAATGACTATTCTTTCAAAAAATATTATAATATAACATCCATTAATTTTTATTAGCCATTATCCTAGCATAATAATGATTATTCTTTCAAAATATATTATAACATAACATCTTAATTTTCATTAACCATTATCCTTACATAATAATGATTAGTTTTCAAAGACATTATACTATAATATCTATTTCATTAACCATTATCATAGTGCTCAACACTACAATGAAATCAATCAAACATAAAACAACCACCACAATTTGAATGCCCAACAAGCAACACTTGGATAAAGCCATAACACAACTCCCCTAAAGATTTACCAATGACCTCTACCAAAATAAAACCTTTAGCAAGCCCCTAAATAAATGGCTCAAAACACCTGGAAACTATGGAAGAGAGAAGACATGCATTCAGATGTTGACTTCAACCAACTCAACCCAACACACAAGGAAGAAATATTCACTACCATGGATCAACTCGAGTGCAATCAAGAATGCAAGCAACTATTCAAACCTCAAGCCAAAATGAACCTACATGTTTTGAATCTAGGTATACTTATACACTAAGAAATAAAGAAAATATAGCCTACATGAAGAGAAATAAAGAACCTCGATAAACTAAAACAGAAAAGCAGTATTAATATAATCAAAAGAAGAAGATCGTAGATTCACACATTACACAATATTTATCCTAGAAACCCTCAACCGAGCAAAAACCAACACAATATTATCTTATTATTGCATTAACTTGACTATCTCAAATACAATAATATTCTCCTTTTGTCTCTCTCCAAACCCTAATGCAAGTGTGATATATATAACAAAGGCACATGCATGGAATTTATAATATCATGGTCGAAAAAGCAAGGGTTCAAATATAGTAACCCTAAAAGCCCATATGAGTCTAAATATAACTTTAAAAACCCTAAAAATTTTGTTGGGGACTGCTACCCTTAGACCCCTACTTTTTGGAGGGCTATTGCCCTCAAATCCCTATTCGAGGACCAAGCTAACCCTGAACCCCGATGAGTATATCATACACAACGTACATTACCTTTTAGTGTTAACCCCACAAGAATAACATAGAAAATATTCAACATATTTCCAACACTACGAACATCTCCACTCAAATGCAAATCAAAGCCCACCCGAAACTAATCTCAAACTAACAACCAGGAACCTAGAAGAGGACATCAATTGGGAAAACCTACCATCAATGCTTCACCTATGGAGAAGGTTTACCAAGCCTTAGCCTATAGGCAACAAGTAGATACTGAAACTGCCTATACAGTAAGGATAGCAAAATAAAACCAATTTTCTAAGCTAACAAGCAAGGAAACCAAAAATATTGGCCCAAAAAATAGGGTAAAGGAGCAACCTAACATAATAAAGTAGCAAATAAAATACAAAGAACAAGCATGAGCATTACTATGATGTAATCCAAAGTCTACCTCTTATCATGATGTATTTGATGCTATCCTCACCTCGACATGCTTCCTTCCTTTCCTCCTCTTCCAAGTGACCCCAAAAATAACCCAATATCTTCATCAAATAGCACCTACAAATCCTTGTAATCAATGGGAGTCAGTTCCCCTACCTTATTGGATTCGTTGGCTATACTCGCTAATGTGGAATCACATCGAACTAGTTTTGCATTATTTAGTGGGTGCTTACATATCACCAAATACATAACAATAGTCTTATAGAGTTTGGAATATAGCAAACTAATTCGAAGATACAAGCAAGAGGAGGAGTTGAGTTAACAACTTATCTCAACAACCCAACAACATGCAACTAAAAGCCAACATAAGCAATAAAGGCTTACACATAACAAGAAAATAATAGATGTCCTCATCATTCCTCCCAACCATGGAAGCATTGGACTCCAATAATTTGACAAGAAAGTGGGAGTAAACATGGGAGTGTGCAAAGTGTAAAAAATATAATGCTCAAACTGATGAAGATGGAGACCCTTTGGAAGACTTTGCTCACCATCAAGGAACTATGGGTGAATTTTTGTTTGTATTCACCCATGTGAATCTTTTGGGAAAAAAATATGGTTTATAGCTAAGAAATATAATTTTTTAGACTCTTCCAACAAACCCTTGTAGTATGGGTAATTTTATTTATACCCACTTGCTTCAACATTCAAGCAAAAGAGAAGGCTCAAAATTGTAAGAAAATGACTAAGTGACAGAACTAGTAGAAAAATGTGTAGCTATCGAACTTCAAACGAGTCCCAAAAACCCATTATGAAGGAATGATAAAACTACCCATAGACACCTAAAACACGTCATATTGAGGAGGCTACTCATGTGGACACCTTTTTAGGCCATATGACTAATCTTGGGCCTTCCCAAGACCTAACAATGGTTCTAACCACTTAAACAAGGGCAAAAAACCCTTTATAGCCTGGCGATCATTGGACTGTACTAAACCTCTTTTCTCATTCCATATATATTTCATCAAAATATTAAAATATTCAACATGCATCCACAAATAAATTAATTACATAATAAATTTCTTAACAAAATATATATTGATTATACCCTTGAGGTAGGGGAACACCATAAAATGCTCCTTTAGGAAGGAATCCACTCGACAAGATCTCTAGCTCCATGAGATAAGACTTCTCCAAGAATACATCATAGATTATGTATATCTTTTACAATAGGGTTGCTTCTCTCTTTATACAAGATTGTTATGGTTCACCTTCCATGAGTTACAAGATCACCCATGTGGAGGTTCACCTTCAATGAGTTACAAAGTGCATGACAATATTCATTGTGGTTACATATGACAATATTCTCCCAACGGTTACAAGTATGATTCTATGACATACTTATTTCTATTTTGACATGTGGCCTTTCTTACTCAATAATTAATTTATGGTTCATACCATTATAAAATACAATATTAAACTATTCAATATTAAATACCTATCTTGGTACCTAACATTCCATCCACCTTACAAATGTTTCGTCCTTGAAAAATTAGAAGAGGCTAAATAATATGATATTTTAAGCCATGCTGAATAATGGTACCAATCTCGATCATCCATCCATCCAAGTGGAACTATGATTGGTGGTGGTCTTCTTTGATGTCGATGCCATGTGTTGAAAGCATAAATTTCATATTTTTTCATCCATACCTACTTGCATTTAAGACTTGTAGCATACCCAAATTTTTGGCTCCTTGGGTTCCTTATATGTCCCTCATTGTTCTTATGTGGCCTCAAGCCCTGTCGCCATGATTGTTGCCTCTCATGGTGGTGTGGATGGAGATATACTCCAACCTTAGCCTGATGTTCAACCTATTTTTGCTCTTCTTTCTTACTCTCTTCTATTGATTCTTCCTTTACTTTTGTTTCCTTGATTTCTGCTACTGTCTCTGTTTGCTCTTCACTTTGTTCCCCTACAATAGCTACCTGTTTATCCTTACACTGAGAAATGTCTTGCAATGTTATCTTCTTCTTTCGGTACCATAACTTCATGAATTTATTTTGCACATTAATGTTAATAGTACCCAAATAATGCAACCAAGGATAACCAAGAACAATATCTACATCCTTCATCTCAATAGCATGAAAATATGAATGTAAAACATATTTATCCATGGTGAGCTTTAAATATTCAAAAATTTGAACATTGTCTCCCTCAATTTGTATGTCTTTGATTTTCTTTGTTTGCACTTGCAACCTCTTAGTCAAAGACATATTGATAAAATTATATTTGCTGCTAGGATTAATGGAGACAATAATTTTTTGATTTTGAATGCACCCATGAACTTTTAAAATAGAATTTTTACATTCAAACAAATATTTTTTACCATTGTTTGGCCCTGACATAAAAGATGTAGTTTCTTTTACTTGCACATTATTATCCTTTTCCTTTGATCCCCATTTTATTAAAAATGCAACTTCAAATTCTTCCTGTGTATATATAAAATTTTGGGCATGACAAAAATTCTCAAACCAAGATAAAACTTCCCCATCTAAATAATCAAAAAGCCAATATCTCCATAAAGAATTAGAATTATAGGAAGACTTATAAAGTTTCCACCATACCCCTGCATCTTTATCATCCTCTCCATTGAATTTTGACAACTCCATGATTTTTTTTTTAAACAACTAGGGTTTTAAATAATTAAAAACTTTCAAAAATTAAAATTTCTGAAATCTCATCTATTCCTTTGCCCTTCTTCAACCATTAAATCTATAAATTTTCTTCAAAAAAAAAACAAACAACAACTGATTTGCTTACCCAAATTGAAAGTTATGATTTTTTTTCCTTTTTTGCCGACAACCCAAAAAACAACACCAAAATCCCAACTTGCAATAGTTGTAACTTCCTCAATACTTATCAAAATTTCACAACTGAATAGTCATTTTTGTAGTACTCAAAATAACCTACATGCTGATGCAAAAATATTCTGAAAATGACTGCTACAAAATTTAATACAAATTTTTTCTTTTTTGAAAAAAAATTCATGCAGCCAAAAAACAACTTGAACAACCCAACTTCAAACAACTGTAACTCTCTCAAAAATTATCAAAAATCCACAAATAAGAATTTTTTTTATAGTACTCAAAATAATCTATATGCTAGTGCCAAAATATTCTGCAAACGAGTGCTAAAAAATTTAATACGAATTTTTTATTTTGAAAAAAAAATCGTGTGACCAAAAACAACAAAAATAACTCAACTTCAAACAACCATAACTTTCTCAATACATATCATAATTTAAAAAATGAGCAGTCATTTTTGTAGTACTAAAAAATATCTACACAATGGAGTAAAAACCTTATGGAAATGACTACTGAAATAAAAAATATGACCTCCACAAAATGTGATGTTTTTCTAAAAAACGTGCCCTAGCTATGCAAAAACAAACTCACTTTGCCCAAATCAATGCTCTGATACCAAATATAATGAACCTCTTTTCTAATTCTATATATCTATCATTAGTATATCAAAATATTCAACATTCATCCACAAATAAATTAATTGCACAATAAATTGCTCAACAAAATATAGATTGATTATACCCTTGAGGTAGGGGAACACCATAAAATTCTCCTTTAGGAAGGAATCCACTCCACAAGATCTCTAGCTCCATGAGCTAAGACTTCTCCAAGAATACATCATAGATTATGGATACCTTTTACAATGGGGGTGCATCTCTCTTTATACAAGAGTGTGATGGTTCACCTTCCATGAGTTACAAGATCACCCATGTGGAGGTTCACCTTCCATGAGTTACAAAGTGCATGACAATATTCATTGTGGTTACATATGACAATATTCCCCAACAATTACAAGTATGATTCTATGACATACCTATTTCTATTTTTACATATGACGTTCCTTACTCAATAATTAATTTATGGCTCATACCATTATACAATACAATATTAAATTATTCAATATTCAATACTTATCTTGGTACCTAACATGGACCCAGTGACAACCCCCATATTTGAGCCATACCTGTTAAGGATTACCTCGTCTATAACAAACTCAGGATCCTTGAGCTGAGTAAAATCCATTACAAGGCAACAAATCTTGAACGGTTTCGCTCTAGAAGATTCAAAAAGTGATGCCTCACCTTCCTGAACCTAATTAAATCTTGATCTTGGCTTCATGGGAAAGCTAGAATGGCAATTAAACAATGTTATAAATAGACACCTTGTATTCATGAAAAATATCATAAATTGAACGTAATGAAGTGCTTTCCTTTCGTGATTAGAGAGATAATTTTCTCACAAGCATTAGGGTACTGTCAAAATCACGTCATGAAGTCTGAATTCACAATCATGGAGATTTGGAGATATTGAAGTATGAATCTCATTGCTTTTCACCATCAATCCACCATGATTTTGAGCCAATTCCCACCATAAGTCATTCCTCATGAGCACACCAAGAACATCAATCGATTTAATGAGTATTTTGGATATCGCCAGACATCAATCTTAGAGAATGAAGTCTTTGTTTTGCAGTCGTTGTTCTTGACAACGGCCTGTAGGTACCTCCACTGGGCTTGAGGATGGTTAGCACAGCCCATCGTTCTGATTAAGGATGGTCATGTTGTGATGTGCAAATTTTTGTCTTATCATTTAGATCAATTTTATTAGTTGTTAAATATATTTCTAACATGCTTTAGCATCATTTATTTTAGTATTTTACATATTTCTTTGTTGTTTTATACAATTTCCTTTAATTTTGCAGTATCAAGAAATAGGCCTCATCTTGAGAGGCTTTAAATTTGGTATTGATGCTTTGTAGGTGTTTTTATGTGCAGGTTACAGGTCTTATCAGGATCTCTTCATCATCAAGATCATCCTTCTTGGCATCATCAAGCGGAGGTCGCTAGGAAAACCCTCCATAATCAGTTTTGGGATATTACAAAGATCTTTTGAAGACACCTATCATTTGATTCATTGATGTAATTCATATCAAATTGGTTAATCCCTAAGAGGTATATTTTGTAACCTCTATGTAAAGATCATTTTCAAATATGAATAAATAAGGACACCATTTCTTTTATCTCTTTTACTTTACATTGGTTTTATGAATGCTATCTTGTCAATTTGATCTCATAATTATTTAGGTGTTAGATATTTTGTACATCTTATAGTGGCGATCACGTGCGGTACTATTTCCTTAATTTCAATAATTATCACTAACTTGTTTTCTTGATTTTGTGTACTTGCAAGTACTACCATTTTGAGCAGGTGTAGTTCACAATGGTCATCGTCGGACCCTATGATGGCTATCAGGGTTGTTGCCCTAACCTCTAACGACCTCAGAACAGTGTAGAAAACAAATTTACAACATCTTCATCAAATGATGGATACACCTGTAAGTGCTTCTAAACTTGATTTCACTATGTTTTTCCAAAAAAGATAGAATATAAATTCTAATTAGAAAATCTAGAGAAATTTAGAATAAAATTTAAGTTTCCATTTTTCTACCTGTAACCATTGTTGGGAATAATGACCTCTGCTGCTAACCACCCTAGGGTACAATGGCCCCTCTGTCTAATCGTTCCTGTGCACGACGACCTCTTTTATAGACTGTTTTACACAATGATGGCCCTTGATTAAACTGAGTATTAGGGTTTTCTTGCATATGGCCTTCTTAAAGGTTGTTTTCATTTAGGTTTGCACTATCAAATTTCTTAAAATAAAACATCTCTATTCATATTTGGAAATTTAAAATATCTTTTCATGCATTTAGTGAAAATCATGGATTGTTGTATTTTGCATTTTCCTTTTGCATGAATTAAAAGAAACCACACACACTTCATGTTGCAAATTTAACATCAGTGAGTTGGAAGTGACATCCAACCGCTGATCAAGACCAACGGTGGCCTTCATCACCACATGTTTGACTTGTATTGTGGATTTTTGAACCCCTTTTAAGCTAAGGCCAGCTCCAATATCCATTGTAGCCATGGAAAATTGCATACACTCTTCTTTGAAAGGTGTATAGCTGACCATGATAAACTAGGTGAGGACTGGTAGGACTTGTGCCCCCTCATCGGATATGGGCTTCATATCCATATTTTGGTGGGTATCACAACCTGGACTTCATCACTAGGTTAGTGTGTGAGAGCATACAGGTAAAAATCCTTTAACATTAAGCATTACATCAACTATTTAAAACTTGAAAAAGAGAAATGCAAGAAATTCAAAAAATCATAACACACAAGCCAGTTGTAGGAAAGACAAATAATTCTTAAATGAGATAATCATTTGTATACTTTTTTTGTTTCTTAATCACATACATAATCAAGATAAATATAACATGGTCACTACATGAAGTTGTGCCTAGGTACAAACTGAGGTTACTGGCAATGCATAGGAAGGCTCTGTTTTAGGGTTGAAATTACCAATAGTGATGCTTTTCAGTAAAACCCTAAAAACACTTCAAAAATGAAAAAATTCAGACTTTGAAAGGCAATTTATAATATTTTGGTTTTTCCAAGGTTGCGGATTTTTGGAAAAAAATTATTTCATCCTAATCCTAGCCTAGAGCATGTTCTATGGCAAGATCAAGATGTTCAACTCAATAATTTCGAATTCCAATCTCAAGTATTCTCAATTTAATGATTTTCAAAATTCTGCCATGGCTTAAATTAGTGCTCTACGTCGTGATGTCTCTATCCTATAGTAAAAATGGTCAAAAGGAGGAAATCCCAAAAATAAATCACGGTATAAAACCAACTCTTAAAGGAAGCTTGCTCTCACCTGCTCCCGGCTCCAATCCTCTCATTGTTCTATCCCACGATTAAAAAATGAAGGGATTGGAGTTGAATTTTAAATATAATTTTTGCCCTAAAATTAAAATAGCAAACCTTAGGGACTAAAAATGATAATAATTAAAAAATAAAATAAAAATAAAATTAAAAATTTCAAACCTTAGAAAAATTAAAATTAATTAAAATTAATAGTATTATTAAAGTTTTGACCTTTGTTTTTTTTTTAATTTTTTGTAGAAATTTTCATTGGTGGCCTCATTAAATATGACGAGCATCATGGAGGACATGAAAAATTAGTTTAAGCCTGGCAAGTGCAACCGTACAAGGTGGAAGACAAGGAAAACTAATGATCAACCCAAATTTTGTGGGATAATGAAGAATTAATGAAGCATGGTCATTCCAGAGTTCCTGAGCATCGTGCAATTTGAAAATTGATGAAGTGTAGCTATTGCAAGGCTCACTAAATATAAATACATCATGATGCATTTACAAATTAATGTACATTTAATGGAAGCATGGCCATAGTATGGTAGGAGATTTAATTTTAGGAAGTCCATCCCGAAATCAGAGGAAAATTAATTGCATGATGTAATGCTAGATAAGGGTCAAAAATTGTATAAATAGTGGCTCGATAGATGGATACACAGTAAAAAACCATCTATTAGCTGGCCCCTTTAGTATTTTTTGCTTTCTCTTCATAGTTGGATGTTTTTTTGAACCAAGTTGATATTTTTTCTGAGCTCTGCTCTTTGTAATCCATCAAAGTGGATGAACCTAGAACAATATATTCAAGATTATATTTTAATATAAAGGCTTTGAGATTTATTGTGTGTAATTTACGCATGTTGATGGTGGTTGCACTCAGCTATTTTCATAGTCCATTGTCCCTCTAAATATCGTACCATCTTGGATCTAAGGCTGTGTGAATACTGGTCGGGTCAAGATTGGTTAAAAATTGGGTTTATTGCTTTGCCAGATCTGAGATGGAGCTTCAAGGCAATATTGATTTATTTTCTTTTATTACCTCACCCTTCAACCTTTGAATTTTATTTGAAACTCTTATATTAGAAGTATATTAGTATTCATTTGAAGCATTGAAGCTATGTTCTATAACATATCATAAGATTTTATATAGCTTCAATATAATCATTGCTTTCATCTGTGCGACATATCCTTAAATGCAATGAACAATACTATATGGGCAATCATTGTTTACATGGCTTAATATTTAACTTTGTTGTCCATTTTGATTCTACTTAGTTCATGAATGTAGAGATATCTATGCTGTAGAATCAATTTCATTCAGTCAAGCATTTCATTTTCAAGCATTGTACCAGGAAATTTATATTTTTTAAGCAGAACTAGCAAAGGCCCCTTAAAAGGAATAATTATCATCAACCTATGAGTCTATCTGCAACGGACAAGACCTGGCATACCAAAACCTTGTGGGAAAGAAATTTCCCTTTCAAGAGGGAATAAATCATTGTTCCAAGTACATTGACATACCCTTAAAAATGTGTCATTTGCACACTCAACATAACTGGTGCTAGATGGAGGGCCTAAAACTAATTTTATTTGGTGCATTGTTTATATCACGCACTTAGACTATTAAAGTTAGCACCAAAGGTCCATTAATTTTATATCACACATTTGGACTATTAAAGTTAGCACCAAAGGTCCATTAATGGTAGATCTTGCTCCATGGATGGTAGGAAGCAACCCTCTAAACATACCTGGGCCTACACATGATATACCTAATGATTTTGAAATATATCTTCCCAAGTATAGGCATGATGGAATGAGATTAGCTGAAGAACATATTCAGGTATACAAAGACACCATAATCCATTTATAAATTATGCATGAAGATGTTTCCTATAGAATATTTCCATACACATTAGATGATTTTGCTTATGATTGGTATATCATCTTACCTTTAGGCTCTATCACTTCCTGGGCTCAACTAGAAGCAATATTTCTCAGCCATTTTAGAAAACTTGTTGACCCAGTTATGATATACCATCAGTTTACCTCTACTCATAGAGAACCTAATGAATCCTTGAGACTATTCAATGATAGGTTCCATAAGTTATACACTAGACTGGTGACACCTTATGTCCTTACAGAGGATGCAACCATCTAGATGTTTTGGAGCCTTGGACCCATTAACTTCCATGTTTTTTAGAAGAGTTCCTCAAATCACATCCTTTGCCCAAAGAATATAGTGAGGCAGTGATATTTGAACAACAATTAGTTCCTCAAGGTTTTGGTATGGGTAAATTACCATCATTTGAACAACCTGGAGCCTATAATAAGAGACCATAAGTGAACCAAACTCTTGCACAACATCTTCCCATGGTAAACCCTTTTCTAGGAGTTATGTATTCAAACCAGTACCAACCTTTTAATCTGGTACCCTTGAATCAAATGATGTCTAGTGTGGGAAATCAACATGGTGAAACTAACTATTCAAAAATTAAAACTAATTTAATATTGTTCAAAATGAGGTGAAGGTTTGGATTCAGTACCCACCAACAAGGATTGTAAGAATCAAATTAATAAAAATGCAGGGACAATTGTAGTATTGGAAACATATGAATCTTTAGAAGTGGAGGAAGATGAATTTGAATATGACATGGAAGAAGAGATGGAATCTCACCAAATGTTTTAGAAGGATAATGATTATATTCTTCAAGATAGAGAAGGGGAATCACTCACTTCTTTTGCACCTCCCAAGGAAACTTCCATCCGTCCTGATATGCAAGAAACTAAAAGCCATGTTCCACATATGGATCGTACAATTCCTCTGCTACTAGAAGTCAATATACCATTACCACAGATAGAGGAAACTCTAGAACAAAGCAATCTAGGATATGACATTATTGTAGACCTTGAGGAAACTAAGGAAAATAGTCCTTTTTTTGTGACAGTCCAATTAGCTGACCACAAGGATTTGTTGATTGAGAAATAAGAAACCACAAAGGTTGTTGATGCTTAGGTAGCTCTATACAAAGAAGAGGTGGAATCTCCACCTTTCCTTTTGAATTTTGGAATAGATGGAAAATGTTTACATAACTGTCTTGTGCATATCTCAGATGCCTATGGGATACTGCTTAGGGATGATTGGTTAAAAATGTTAAATTATTATACGATAATGGATTTGTTCAAAATAGAGCTAACGTGGAAGAATCTTATCACTAAGTACAACAATCTCAGTGAGGGTTTATGCATTGAATCAGAATGGGTAGTTTACACTGTGGTAGTGGAAACCATAGTAGAAGGTAATTTAAGGTAATTTTGTGAGGATCCTTGAGTTTAATGGATCAATGTATAAGTATGGTAGTGATGAGATTAAATTGAGTTGGTGGGGTGAGAGAGATAAAATAAAAACCTTCAAGATTTTAGATTCGATGTTACTATGGGAGGATGCCCATAAAAATTGGTATACCTATCATGATAGGCATATTTCAAATTGTGGTAATCATGTTTGGGATCCTGGAAAGTTTAATTATGAACAAATTTGATCCTTTTTAGCTAAGGACCCTTTCATATATCAGAAATCCCAAGTCCTACCTTGTAAATAATATTTGTGCATAGTTTAATATTTCGAGTTCTTTTGGGTGTGTTGTTTTTGCTTCTTTTTATTTCTATTGTAGCTATGAGTTTTCATACTAGTTTTATTTTATTTTTTTCGTTTTTGATCTATTTTATGCTAGTTTTTGCATAGTTGTCTTCAATTTTGGTTTGTTCCATGCTTCTCTTTGGGTTGGTCTAAATCATCCAAGTGTAACCTGCTTGTGGTTGCTCTAAGATGGAAGGGTTTATGCACAATTTGGGGGTGAAAGTTCCCACATTGAGCTCATTGAAGCTGAAATTAGCTTAACCAGTTGTTTGAAGTTTATTCATTGTTTGGGATGAAGCAGATGAATCTAAAAGTAATGCAAAATGATGTTGTAGCTCCACATTGAAAACACACTTTAAGGAAAGTTCCAGGTTAGAAGAAATGAAACCATCATGGTTTAGTATTATATTGTGAAGTCTATTCAAGTGTTTACCCTCCTATTTTCCATGGTAATCCCCAACCCAAAAGTAGAACCTAGTGCTTATTGAAAATTATATATAAAAAAATTTAGAGAATTTATGCTTAAGCAAAAAATAAAAGAAAATGTTGGAGTATTTGGGTGATTTAGATAGCCTCTACCAGGGATATGAACACCTAACTGGCAGTAGGGCAAGATATAGAATGGTATTAGAGATAACTTTGTCGGGGCTATAGATGCTTGACTGACAATGGAGCAATATCCAGGCAAATTGGTGACATGTGGAAAATTTTAACTGAATTTAGAACAAAATGAATTCACATGCACACAACTTTGCTAAAACAAAATGGAGTATTTATTTCAGATAAAATTGCCCAAACCTAGCCTTGGGTGGACACCAAATTTTTGGTTTTAAAGTTTCATTGTTTTTAGAGAAGGGTTATTTATTTTTCCAAAATACTCAGGAGCATTTTCTAGTAGAGTCACCATTTATTGTTGCGCTTGCACAACAAACCTCAGTCTGGACTGGGGACCCATTAAAATTTTTCCTTGACTTTTGTTTGCTCCGAGTCTAAAGTTTACTTGCAATCATGCTTCACACTTGCTTGCATTAAATAAGTTCTTGAGCTTGCTTGTATTTGAATGAGCCTTCCAAGCTGGTTTGCATTGAATATCTTATGATGAAATGGATTTCAATTGCCTTTCAAAGTCTAAATTTTTCATTTTCAGAGTGTTTTTAGGGTTTTCTCGAAAAATGTCACTATTGGTAACTACAACCCTAAAACAGACATAACTTTTGCTACAGAGCTCTATTTGATGTGGTTCAAATCCTGGTGGAAATATATTAAAATTATATTTACAATGGTATCAAATTCACATGCTAAGGATTGATATTTCATGGAATTTGGATAAAATATCATTTTAGCTGCATTATTTTTATGTGACAGTCCACATGATTAAAATGATTGTATCTCTAAATAAGTAATACATTTTTAAGTTATATTAGATTTTTTAGATTTCTATTTGGCCATTTTATAAGCATAGAAAATTTAGTCAAATTCTGGGCACTTTGATTTTTTACCTATTTTTCAAGCTATGTGAGTTCGGGAGCAAGAAATCCATGATGGTCAAATTTGGTCAAAATAGTTATATGAAAAAATAAATCATGGGACAAAATCCATCCCCTCACCAAAATGTTCTTCGGACCCGCTGCCAAGGTTTTCATCCTTCGTGCTCTACCCCACGTCAAAGTTGGTCAAACAAGGCAAAATGCAAAAATGAATAACAGGATAGAACCAAAGATCCCAAGTTGCGCACTTTGCAAAATATTTAATTCTGCCCCAGCGGGATAGAACCAAATATCCAAAGTTGCGGACTTCCAAAAATATTTAATTTTGCCCTAGCGGGATGGAACCAAAGATCCAAAGATCCAAATATTTGCTAAGTATGAAGTTGCGGACTCTTGGAAATATTTAATTTTGCCCTAGCGGGGTAGAACCAATTTCCTTTCCAAAATGTGCTCTGATCCGCTTTGTCCTTTCGTTGTCTACGTCGCATCAAAATTGGTCAAACAAGGCAAAATGTAAAAAGTGAATAGCAGGATAGAACCAAAGATCCAAAGTTGCGGATTTATGGAAAATATTATATTTGCTTTATAATATTTTGGTTTTGCCAAGGTTACGGATTTTTTAAAAAGATTTATTTCATACTAATTTCAGCCTAGAGCATGTTCTATGACACTATCAAGATGTTCAACTCAATAATTTTGGATTCCAATCTCAAGTATTCTCAATTTAATGATTTTCAAAATTCTGCCATGGCTTAAATTAGTGCTCTACACCGCAATGTCTATATCCCGTGGATAAAATGATCAAAATGAGGAAATCCCAAAAAGAAATAACGATATGGAACCAACTCTTGAAGGAAGCTTGCTCTCACCCGCTCCTTGCTCCAATCTGCTCATTGTTCTATCCCGCGATTAAAAAAGGAAGGCATTGGAGTTGAATTTTAAATATAATTTTTGCCCTAAAATTAAAAGAGCAAACCTTAGGGATTAAAAAATGATAATAATTAAAAAAAATTAAAAATTTTCAAACCTTAGAAAAATTAAAAATAATTAAAATTAATAGTATTATTAAAGTTTTGACCTTTGTTTATTTTTTTGGCAGAAATTTTCATTGGTGGCGGCATTAAATACGACGGGAATCATGGAGGACTGGTAAGTGCAACTGTACAAGGTGGAAGACAAGGAAAACTAGTGATCAACCCATATTTTGTGGGATAATGAAGAATTAATGAAGCATGGTCATTCCAGAGTTCTTGAGCATCGTGCAATTTGAAAATTGATGAAGTGCAGCTATTGCAGGGCTCACTACAGATAAAGACATCATGATGCATTGAAAAAGTAGTGCACATTTAATGGAAGCATGGCCACAGTATGGCAGGAGATTTAATTTCAGGAAGTCCATCCCGAAATCAAAGGAAAATTAATTGCAAGATGTAATGCTAGGTGAAGGTCAAGAATTGTATAAATAGTGGCTCACTAGCTGGTTACAAGATCAAAAACCATCTATTAGCTGGCCCCTTTAGTATTTTTTTCTTTCTCTTCATAGTTGAATGGCTTTTTGAACCAGGTTGCTATTGTTTTCTGAGCTCTGCTCTTTGTAATCCATCAAAGTGGATGAACCTGAAACAATGTATTCAATGATTATCTTTTAATATAAAGGCTTTGAGATTTATTGTGTGTAATCTACGTATGTTGATGGTGGTTGCACTCAATTCTTTTTATAGTCCATTTTCAATTTGAATATTACACCATCTCGGATCTAAGGCTTTGTCTGGTCGAGTCGAGATTGGTTTAAATTTGGGTTTATTGCTTTACCGAATCTGAGATGGAGTTTCAAGGCAGTATCGATTTATTTTCTTTTATTGCCTCTCACCCTTCAACCTTTGAATTTTATTTGAAACTCTTTATATTAGGAGTAGATTAGTATTCATTTGAAGCATTGAAGCTATGTTCTATAACATATCATAAGATTTTATATAGCTTCAATATAATCATTGCTTTCATCTATGCGACATATCCTTAAATGCAATGAACAATACTATATGGAAAATTGTTGTTTACATGGCTTAATATTTAACTTTGTTATCCATTTTGATTCTAATTAGTTCATGAATGTATAGATATCTATGCTATAGAATCAATTTCATTCAGTCAAGCATTTAATTTTCAAGCATTGTACCAGGAAATTTATATTTTTTAAGTAAAACCAGCAAATACCCCTTAAAAGGAACAATCATCATCAACCTCTGAGTCTATCCGCAACAACCAAGACCTGCCATACGTAAACCTTTGGGGAAAGACATTTCCATTTCAAGAGGGAATAAATCCCTGTTCGAAGTACGTTGACATGCCCTTGACAATGTGTCATTTGTACACTCAACACTAACCTATATGACTTATCAAATCTATGTCAATATGATGATGAGTTAGTCATGGATTATGAGAATAGATGGCACAAAATCATGTAGAAATTAACGTTCACCATTCTTGTTTCTGAATTAACTTTGATGTTCACTAAAATTTGCTCTAAGCATATATCGTTGCTATTACAATTGCAAGTATCAGATATTTTAAGAGGCTTTGGTGCAAGCCAAGGTCATCAAAGATATTAAGGTCTAGGAGGGTGATATTAAGCTCCAAATGAAATAATGGAACAAAAATCAACGTAATAACAATCATCATTTGGCAAAACCAGTGCTTGTAAATTAGGTTATTCTAAACGTTCCAAAAGAAAAATATTCCCAACAGTAGCCTAACTATCAAGCTCAACCCCCTTTGATGTAGTATAAAAACAACACTAGCACAATTAAGATCAGGATAAACAACATCATCCACCTTGTACATACACGTCACTACCTGAGTCTTTGGGGTATTTATTCAATAGACTATGCGAGGCCGAGGCGATAACCTTATTAGAAGTTCACCTTCCAGATCTAGCCTGCACTAAGCCTAAAGGGTATAGAGAGGATCAATACTACTCTTATCATAGACAAAATATGTATGATATCCAAGGGTGTTACAATTTTTAAAACCTAGTACAAAATATGCTCAATAAGAACCAGTTACAAATAGACAACCCCTTAGCCATATATATTCAATAGCTGAGAATATTTCAAGAGCCCTTTCCTGACCGCAAGGCTAAAGGTAATCAAACGGGGCATGTCAAAGATATTCATACAAAACCACCCACACAAGGGTTTATTGGCATGATTAATATTGTAATACGCAATAGGAGGTACAACCAACTTGAGCCACCCATAGCTCCCATTCGCATACCTACTATGCCATAATAAATGCTAGTACAAAACCTTTTTCCAGGTCCATCGGTACAATCGATGATCACTATTCGAAATAGACTAACTTAGAGTCTGCAAACAACCTCAACTAAGCTCTCAATATATGAGCTTATTGTTCAATCCCCTAGGCATAGGGAAGTGCTCATGGAGATTCTAAAATCCATTGAGATTCAACCCCAGGACTCTAATGCGTTCACTAACTTTATGGGTCATGTCTAGAAATGCAAAGAGCTTGTGATCACTTTTTACGATCATAAAATTAAGCAAGTTCCAACTAATGTAGCAAATCCACCGTTGCATATAATCACTTGTATAAACCAAATTTCATACAAGCGAGTGTTGATCGATACCAGCTCATCGATCAACATCATAATGATGATCGCATTAGATCATTTAAGCATTCCAACATCACATATCATGGCATCCACATTTACACTACAAGCATGTCATCCTTGGATTCGTGATATGAAGTGCATTCCTTCTATCTTGCATCAGTGCATTAAATATGTTCATGAAGGAAACATTCATTTTGTCCCCTTAGATGATGAGCCCTTTAAATACATTAACCAGTTTAGCAATCCAAAAGAGTTTATCTTATCGTCAACACATTTGGACATAAGACCTAGTTCACCTATTAAGCATCCAAAGTGTAAATCTAAAGTAGTGTGTGTTGATCCATACACTTCAACACCATCGTATTCACCTAAACCAACACCTTTTTTGAGTGGTAATTTTACCCAATTGCAAAACCACACTCACACTTAGGATTTTGATCACAAAACCCTCTCTTGCAAAGAAATATGAAATTTCTCCAAGGTTCCTTTTACTTATGTGTGCTTGTAATCTTGTGAAGATATATCAAGTGAGTGCTACGAATACCTTAGTGATTTGCAAGTAACTGTTAACAAGGGGTCTGTGTTGGTGTTATTTTATTGTGTCGTGTTATTAATTATTCATGTAACTTAAAAGAAATGAAAATGTGAATTGGCCCTCATATGACCATGATGTAAGCCTTAATTCATTTTATCTTGGAGGATTTTAGGTAAATTTTATCTTCTTTTGGTTAAGCATATTTTAAATAAGTTTTACCTTCTTTAAACCTTGCTTTGAACAATGAAATAGAAGATTAAAATCTCTCCAAATATGAATGTGAAATGAAGATTGAATTCCTTTTAATTTGCCTTGATGAATAAAATAAAAGGAAATAAATATGCATGAATAACCATGAAATGTAAGGGTCTTAAAATGTCATTATAATTATCCCTCTTTAATGAAATAATTTTCATAAAGAAGAAATAATTTAATGTTTTGAAAACAATAGCCTTTGATATAATAATAGATTACCTCTCTTTAATGAAATCAGAATTTTCGTAAAGAAAATGTAATTTATTGCTCTAAAAATGATGGCCTATGAATGCCATGAAAATCACCCCCCTTTAATGAAATTGAAATTTTCATAAAGGGAAGTTCATTTATTGCTTGTGAACATAAATGCAAAACTACAGAATTGATTTACCTTCAAAAATGCAAAAACATGAAAATTTTGAAATTATAAAACACTCATAAAACAACAATTTTCAATGATTTTTATAAAATCAAAATGGCTTCAGAATGAGTTTGAAATTGTTTCAGAAGAAATATTGAAGTTCATTCTAGGGATCCATGCATTTAATTTTGAAGTTTTAATTTTTTATTTATTTATTTTTTAATCATTGGAGTTAAAAAAATCTGTAAAAATATGGGTTAGAAAAATAAAATAAAATAAAAGAAGTGCTGCAACTCAAAATTTCTCCACAGAACCTGCAAGCATTAGTATTCTGCACAAAAACCAGTTTTAGTGTGACCCAACTTAACACAATCAAACAACTAACACGATGCAATCTTCGAAGGAAATGGTGCAATATACTGAAAATGACAACAAGCCAACCATTAACATGCATAAAACCTGAAGTATCTCCAATATATTGCAGTAAAAAGATTTTCAATATTCAACTACAAGTGCAGAAAACCATGCCCAAAATTGGCATCATGTGGTGAACTCAGTCCAACGGTGTGGCTTTCCTCCAAAAAGATCCAGCCCCTCTTTCCTATTTCAGTGGCCTATTTAGCATTTTCTATCTTGACCCTTCATTTCACTTCATTTTTTTTCTTCCTTTTAGGTTTGGCTCTTCATTTTATCTATTTAGCTCTTCTCTTTCCTGGCCTAATTTCCCACCTTTTATTTCTTTGTTACTAATTGTCCATCTCATAACACATTTCCATTGACATGTTATCAATGACTAGCAAGGGCCCTTTTAATTTCAAGATCTTTTATAGCTTTTCTTACTATAATTAAGATTGAAATGCAACTTTTATCTTTATTTATTTTGGAATATGACCTCAAATAAGCATGATAATACGCTAGAGCGCTCTCTCACCAGCATAGTTATAAAATTACACATAAACTGGTGGTATTAGAGTAACTTCTGCATAAGGCCTACTTTGTCATATATTAAATTTATCTCATGATTTATTTCGATTACAAAATCTTGATGCCCCTAGCTACCTAAGGCCACACGTATGAAATTTCCTCAAAACAATACCCCGTGAACTGCTAACTATCATTGACAGAACTCACTACTCTTGGAGCTTGTCCAATGTTAGGAATGGAGCCTAATTATGAGGAGGCTAAACAGAGAAAGTTTCTGGATTTACTGCAAGACAGGCAAGGAAAGTTTCCAGATTTACAGTCTGTTAGTCTACCAAAGAAAATTTCCGAATTTACAACAGGACAGCAAGGGAAAGTTTTTTTTGTTTTTATCCCAAAATTAGATGCTGGGAACTCAATGTTAATCTTGGAATGTATTAAGAAAAGCAGTTTGTTTTTCTATTTTTTTCTTATATATAGTTGTGAGGAAAAACAGAGAATACAATGAAAATTACTGTGTTGATTCCTTGGAAATATAGAGAGGAAATTACAACAGATGTTTGTTGTAGGTTGTAACCCTCTATTGTTTGGATTGAGAAAGGAAGGACTGAAAATTCTTGGTGGATGTAACCCACATTGGGTGAACCACGTTAAAATCGTTGTCTCTTCTACTGTGTGTTGTCTCATTTTTTTTAATTATGTTGTTAAAGTTTGAAACACTATAATTGCTTTTCTATATAAATATATTTTATATAGTGATTTACTCTTACAAGTGGTATCAGAGCGGTTTTTTTATTGGGTGCACTTGACAGAAGGAGAATTTCTGGATCAAGTGGGAGCAATGGCGGAAGAAGGGAGGTTTAGAGTGCAAAAATTCAATGGCCAGAACTTTCAATTTTGAAAGATACAAATGGAGGATTACTTGTACCAGAAGGATCTTTACTTACCTCTTGAGGGGGAAATAGAGAGACCTTCATCTATGTATGATGAGGAGTGGAGTCTCCTTGATAGAAAGGCATTGGGTATTGTGAGGCTATGCTTGGGAGCCACCGTAGCCTTCAACATCTCTGATGAAAAGACTACCAAGGGAGTCATGGATAAGTTGGCCAAGATGTATGAGAAACCATCAGCATCAAATAAGGTATTCTTAATGAAAAGATTATTTAACATGAAAATGAGTGAAGGAGGATCTGTGCATGATCATTTAAATGAATTTAATACTGTCACTAATCAATTGCATTTAGTAGGATTGGATTTTGATGATGAGCGTAGGGCCTTATTAATCTTATGCTCTCTTTCAAAAAGTTGGAACAGTTTGGTAATGGCGATAAGTAACTCTGCTTTGAGTTCAAATAAATTAGAATTTGATGATGTGGTTGGTGTGATACTCAGTGAGGACATGAGAAGAAAAACCACAAGAGAATCATCTAGCACCGCCTTAACTGTTGAGAATAGAGGAAGAGGAAGAGAAAGAGGCAAGAGTTCACATCGTGGCAAATCCAAAGGCAGATCCAAATCATGTGGAAAAGGAAAGCTACGGTGTTGGCACTGTGGCAAAAAGGGTCATCTCAAGAAGGATTTGTTGGCAAAGAAAGGGTGATGGAAATGAAGGTAATGATAATAATGGTAACACTTCAGAAGCCAATATTCTTGGACAAATTTTACAAGATGCTTTAATCTTATCTCTTGATAGAAATAGTGATTATTGGGTAATTGATAGTGGTGCTTCATTCCATGCTACCTCACATAAGGAATACTTCATAGATTATGTTTTTAGAGATTATGGATAGGTTCTATTGGGAAATGACCAACCATGTAAAATCATGGGTATTGGAAAGATTTTGATTAAATCCCCAAATGGATGTCAATGGGCTTTTAAAGAGGTGAGACACATACCAGATTTAAAGAGAAATCTTATATCGGCAAGTAAGCTTGATGGTGAAGGATACACGGTTGCATTCGAAGAAAATGCTTGGAAAGTTACTAAAGGTTCATTGATAGTAGCTAGAGGTAAATTGGTGGGTACTCTTTATTTACTTACTGATTTTTCTCACTTCTCCATGAATTTAGTTTCTACGGGTGAGAGTGCATCTTTGTGGCACCAAAGACTTGGCCATATGAGTGGAAAAGGTATGGAAATTTTACATTCAAGAAAGTTATTGCCTAAGTTAAAATAGATTGATTTGGAATTCTGTGAGGATTGTGTTTATGGTAAAGCAAAGAGAGTTAGATTTCTCAAGGATGGCAAGGAAAGGAAGAAAGAGAAATTGGAGCTTGTGGACTCAGATGTTTGGGGCCCAGCTCAGGTAACTTCTCTTGGAGGTTCCTCTTACTATGTACTTTTTATTGATGATGCAACAAGGAAAACATGGATATATTGCATTAAGAATAAAAGTGATGTTTTTAATACCTTCAAGAATTGGAAAGCATTAGTTGAAAATGAAGCTGGAAAAAGGTTAAAGTGTCTAAAGTCGGATAATGGTGGAGAATATTGCAGTAGAGAATTTGATGTTTTTTGTCCTAAAAATGGAATTAGAAGAATCAAGGTAGTTCCAAGAACACCTCAAGAAAATGGGGTTGCTGAAAGAATGAATAGAACCATCATGGAGCGTGCTAGGAGCATGAGAATACATGCAGGCTTACCATTATTTTTATGGGCTCATGCTATTGATACTGCAGTATATATGATTAATAGAGGACCGTCTAGTGCCTTGGATGGAGGAATTCCAAAAGAGCTTTGGACAGGTAAACCAGTAAATTATTCTTTCCTTAAGGTATTTGGATGTGAGGCTTTTATGCATATAGACAAAGAGAATAGAAATAAGTTATATGCTAAGGCCCAAAAGTGCTATTTTATTGGTTACGGTATTGATGGCTTGGGTTACAAATTATGGGATTGTGATAACCGAAAAGTCATTAGAAGTAGGGATGTCATATTTAATGAAAAAACTTGTATAAAGATCGGTTGCAGGGAAAGAAACAGAAAGAGAAAATTACTGAATACATAGACCTTGATGGACACAGAAAAGGTAACTCCAAAAGTGGTAGAAGATCAAAATGTATAGCAGCAACAACAAGCACCTCAATCTCCAGAAAGTGTTGTTAGACGTTCTACCAGTATAAGTAAAATTCCTCAATGTTTCTCTGATTATGTTTTGTATATTGATGTTTGGTGAGCCAGAATGTTTTCAGGAAGCATTACAGATGGATACCGGGAATAAGTGGGAGCTTGCAATGAATGAAGAAATGGACTCTTTATTCCACAACCAAACTTGGGATTTGGTTGAGCTACCCAAAGGTAAAAGAGCTTTGACCAATAAATGGGTGTACAGGATTAAAGAGGAGAATGAAGGGCATAAGAGATACAAAGCAAGACTAGTGGTCAAGGGATTCGCTCAAAAAAAAGGTATTGATTTTGATGAGATTTTTTCTCCAGTTGTAAAAATGACCTCTATTAGAGCTATTTTGAGTCTTATAGCTATAGAAAATTTGTATCTGGAGCAATTGGATGTGAAGACAACATTTCTTCATGGTGATTTGGAGGAGGAAATTTATATGCACCAACTAGAAGGCTTTCAGGTGAAAGGTAAAGAGGATTGGGTATGTAAACTGGAAAAGAGCTTGTATGGGTTAAAACAAGCTCCTAGACAATGGTATTTAAAATTTGATAAGTTCATGGCTAATCAAAGGTTTGAAAGATGTTAAAGTGATCACTGTGTGTATTTTAAGCAAAGTGGAAATGGTAACTATGTTATTTTGCTATTGTATGTGGATGACATGTTAGTTGCAAGAAAAAATATGCAAGATATAAACATGCTCAAGAAGAAGCTGGCTAAATCCTTTGCCATGAAGGATTTTGGAGAAGCCAAACAAATCCTTGGTATGAGGATAACAAGAGACAAGGAGAGTCACACTCTGAAATTATCACAAGCAAAATACATTGAAATAGTGCTTAAGAGATTCAACATGAACAATGCAAAGTCTGTTGCTACTCCATTGGCAAAGCATTTTAAACTCACCAAAGATTTGTATCCCAAAACACTAAAGGAACAAGAGCATATGGCTAAGGTTCCCTATGCATCGACGGTTGGAAGCTTAATGTATGCAATGGTTTGTACAAGACCAGACATTGCCCATGCAGTGGGAGTAGTGAGTAGATTTATGAGTAATCCAAGAGAAGGACATTGGCAAGCGGTAAAATGGATACTCAGGTGCTTGAGAGGAACTTCAAATTATTCTTTGAATTTTGGAGGCTCTAATATATGCTTGAAAGGTTTTGTAGATTTTGATATGGCAGGTGATCTTGATGGTGGAAGGAGCACTCCCGGCTACATCTTTACTATAGGAGGAGGAGCAGTTAGTTGGATTTCTAAACTCCAACACGTAGTTGCCCTTTCAACCACTGAAGTTGAATATGTTGCTGCTGCAGAAGCAAGCAAAGAGATGGTTTGGTTGCAAAGACTAATGGAAAAACTGGGGAAGAAGCAAGAGGATAATAGGTTGTGGAGTGATAGCCAGAGTGCTATACACCTTGCGAAGAATTCAACATTCCATTCAAAAACTAAACACATCAAACTCAGGTATCATTTCATTAGATCAATAGTGGAAGATGGATCTTTGAAATTAGGGAAAGTTCATACATCACAAAATCCTGTTGATATGCTTACAAAAGTGGTGTCAAGAGAAAAGTTGAGCTTTTGCTCAACTTCAGTTGGCCTTAAGGAATAAGAGGCCATGATGAGAATTTTTTAGTCCTTGGTTGCAATATGGTGCAATGGAATTAGTCTCCAAGTGGGAGATTGTTAGGAATGGAGCCTAATTATGAGGAGGCTAAACAGAGAAAGTTTTTGGATTTACTGCAAGACGGGCAGGGAAAGTTTCCAGATTTACAGTCTGTTAGTCTACCAGAGAAAGTTTCCGGATTTACAACAGGACATCCAGGGAAAGTTTTTGTGTTTTTATCCCAAAATTAGATGCTGGGAACTTAATGTTAATCTTGGAATGTATTAAGAAAAGAAGTTTGTTTTTCTGTTTTTTTCTTATATATAGTTGTGAGGAAAAACAGAGAATACAATGAAAATTACTGTGTTGATTCCTTGGAAATATAGAGAGGAAATTACAGCAGATGTTTGTTGTAGGTTGTAACCCTCTATTGCTTGGATTGAGAAAGGAAGGACTGAAAATTCTTGGTGGATGTAACCCACATTGGGTGAACCACGTTAAAATCGTTGTCTCTTCTACTGTGTGTTTGTCTCATTTTTTTTAATTCTGCTGCTAAAGTTTGAAACACTATAATTGCTTTTCTATATAAATATATTTTATATAGTGATTTACTCTAACATCCAACTCATCTTCACCCACATTTAACACTACAACTTTGGCGCCATCTCCACCTCTTCGTCATATGCTACCAAATGTTGTCGGTAAGCATCGTCCACCACCTGTATCACCAGATTTGACCATAGTAAGATGAACTTACTTTCCTCTACATGTTTGTGAGGAACGTGTTTCACATATTCCTCTACATCGACACCGAATGATCCCACTGCGCTATCGTCTGCTCTCTGTAATATTATCGTTCAGTTTTATTCACCTCTATGTAGAATGGGCCTCGCCTATTATAATTGATATCTATTTTAAAACTAGCTTCATCAGATGAAACCTCTCTCAACGACTATGCTGCAATTTTACATTTACCGCATCGAGGACTTTGTTCTGATATGTTCAGATTTATCAGTGCTCATGGTCAACTTCGATTACCATGTAGATCATCACTGTGCCATAAAAGCATGTAAACACATTCACTCACCACCTATGTCGTATTAAGGACACCATCTAGTCACGATGTTGCTTTCATTTTCCAGTTTCGACAAGGGTAAATGTGCATCTATGTTGATTTTCATTAATCTACATCAGCTACACAATGTCATTTCTACCCATGAAACTGACTGAGTACATATCTCCATCAACTAGCCAAATCCCTCATGTGAGTCATTCACTCTATTTCCATTGCTCGAAAAACCCATCCGCCTATGGTCTCCTTGGTGTTGGTCAGATGCTACTTGTCTGCTCCACCATGGTAAATCCACATCTGCAAGATTTTATGATGGCATACACATTGACCCATCTAACCTCTTCATTGTCATAAAAAATAATTACCTCCATCATTCAAAATTAAAAAGATATTACCAATCCTACTTTGGAATGAATATGCCCTGCATAGTAGCAATCTATCGAATTCCCCAAATTCTTCACTGTATATCGACATATGATGCTTATGGCTTTCGTATGATACAACATGCCTTTATACTATAGGTGTACTCTTGTCCATAGCCATACACTTCTATTTGTTATATCTCCACTGTGCACCACTACTCTTCTACACTACACTGCCAACACTGCGCATTGTTGGAATTTTGTTCCACTTTAATATCTCCACTTCATTTTTGGAATTTCGTTTCACTTTAATATCTGTACCAATTTTTCCATGTTGCATCTGGTTTACCATATCCATTCAGTGAGATATCTCATCTCTGTGTTACACTGTATTTATTTTGTGGGCGCTGCTATGTCACATAACCATGGTCTATCATTCATATCACTGCATTAACAATTTCAGTTTGTATCTGCTCTGCGTGTTCTTAGTCATGTCTATCGGAGTCCAATTTGCTTACGTGGTTGTCCATGGTACCAGTGAACAATCCCCATCCTTGTCCTAAGTGCCCCTCGACATCCCCGTTATCTCCAATGTTTGACCAACGCCTCCCTCTATAACCTGTCACATAATGAAATGAGATAAATTAAACCCAACTCAAAACTCATGTTCTTCGACCTAATAAAATCTCAAAGCATCTAAAGTTCAAAAACGTGATTCCCATTATTAGCACTGACGAAAATGAATGGTGAGTCTCACTTTGGTCCTTATATATATAAAGACCTCATTTGTTTTATTTTACCTTTATTTTCTAGTATTGTCATTTTTTTTGTTTTAACGTATATGTATAATATATATATACAATACATATATGTGTAAGTTTTGTTTTTGTTTATATATATATATTATTGTTTACATTAACTTTTGTTTCATATATATAATATATATATATGAATTTTATTTATTTAGTTAGTTTATATTTTGATTTTTGATTTTTTAATTTTATTTGTTTATATATATATATATATATATAATAAAACAATTTTTTTATTATAAATATATGTATATTTATATTTATATTTACATTATTATTATTTTATTTATTTTTATTGTTTTGGTTAATTTCAATTATTTAAACGCTGAATTTAAACTATCAAAATTAACCCCAACACATTGAAATCTACTCCAAATCACCAAATACACTAAACAAAGCCGAATAGGAGATTTTAATCAACCTTTAAGAAAAAATAAAGAAACCAAACTCAACAAAATGCACAACACTTTACAGGGAGATTAAAGGAGAAATCATCGAAACCACTCAAAGACCGACAAAACTTCCCAAATAACAAAATCGAAAGTGGGTCCCCAAATATTGGGTATGTTATGAGACAGTCACAACAAATGGCGACTCTGCTGGGAAATGCTCCTAAGCATTTTAGGTGAAGAACCCAATATGAAACGAGAACACAAAATATCAATGAAATACTAATTATTTAGCGATGTCCCGAGAAGGTGGGGGTAGACAACTTCGAATAAAAACAACTAATCCATCTGCCTTTGCTTAGTGTGTGACAAAGTGATTCATTTTTGCACCTTTGAAAACCTTTTGGATTCCATCATCTAGTTTACATTTAGGCTATGAAGCACGACTCATAAAAAGAAAACTTTTACAGATAGAGCCCTACTACCAGTCAGGCATCTATAGCCCCGATAGGGTTTATCTAACTCACCCTTGTGTTTGCTTAATACTTTGCAAAGCCTTTCTTATAATCGAGCTGTGTCTAGACAGAGCCCTATTGTCGATCAGGCATCCATAGCCCCGGTAGGGTTTATCTAGACTTTGTGACTGATTTGATCAAGCTTTTCAATGCTCATTTTTTTTTTATAGCTTTGCAATAATTTATGTATCACGAGGGTTAGGAAGCATAGAGATAGAGCGTGTTGAATTTTTGCCTTAATTTACAAATCAAGATAACTTCATCCTTCAGGACTTCCAAAAATACCCTTTAATATGTGAGTTACATGTGGAGCTTTAGCGAAATATTTCATTGTTCTACTCTCCACCATTTTAGTCCCAAAATCTGAGCATGATCACAAAATAATTCATCCCCCTTTTCTTAGGTTCACCTACTTTCAGATTAGGTGTTCCAACCTACTTAACAAAGGAACACAAAAAAATAGTCAAGAGGCCATAAATTAGCGACCACGAAACATCACCTCAAAACAAGGAAACAACCCAAAATACAAAACTAAAAACACAAACCAAATCCTAACCTAATGCAAACTAACAAGAAAGCAAAAACAAAACCAAAAATTAAGGACAAAGCACAAAAATAGTAAAGCTAAACGAAAACATAAAAACCAAAACTATATACAAAATATACAATATGGTACAAGGTGGCATAAAATTTGAGCTATCACTTCCCTGGATCCCAAACATGATTAGCACATTTCAAAAGACATATAACATGATACGCATGCCAAGATTTATGAAAATCCAACCAAAGTAAGATTAAGCCAAATAACACAACCACTTTCATTTTACCTCTTTCACCCCACCAATTTGATTTAGTTCCATTAATGGTCCCATAGGTGAGCTTCAAATCATTAAATTGATTAGACAATAACTGATTTTCAACTCCTCCTTGTCTATTCCTTAATGTGTCAATCTCACAATTCAATTCATGATTTAGAATTAGGCTTTCCTTTTCAAAAATGAGGTCTTGCAAGTAGGAGCCTATTTCTAAAAATTTCAAAGCCAAGTTATTTTCCATGTTTTTAGGCCAATCAAACTTATATAACATTTTGCAAGCATCTAGGATATTTATTAAATGAGCATCATTATAAGTTTTTATCCTAGATTCAATTATTAATTGTTTATGAATTTGATTTAACACTTCAAGCACATCAACTTCCTTTTCATTCAATAAAGCAATATTATTAGGGGTGTGAGGAGCAATTAACTTAAATTCTTTATCAACCACAAATGGCCTTTCATCATTGATAGCATTTGAATCCAAAAACCAATTAGACACACCTTCACCTGGAGTTCGAATGTTGGAACACAAAAGGTGAGATTTTACCTTTGGCACATTTCCATTTACCAATACTTGGAGAGGATTTGTAACTTTTTCTTCTTCCTCATGACTTTCATCATCATCAAGCACCTGTTCAAAAATACCAAAGTTAGGTACCCAATCAAACATATGCCCATATTTTTCAAAACAAGAACCTAGCTTCTCAAGATATGTGTCACATAACACCTTTCCATGATCAATGGATTGAGTTGTTTCAAAATCCACATTTTCATTAGGATCATCAATAATATCAAACCCAAACCACTCAAGTTCTGGAATTTCCTCATTTTGAGATGGCATAGACATTGTAGAGCCAATAGGTGGATCAAGATTTTTAATTTCTTGCCTCTCAAAGGGGACCAAAGCAAGTGGTTCTCCTTATTTATCCATGGTAGTAGAATCATTATCATTTTCCAACACTTGATGAGATTCCAACCCTTCTTCCAAAACATTCTTAGATTGTACAAGATTTGTAATATCCTCACACGAGAAAGCAATTGTATTATCCTGCATATCAATTGACACAAAATTTCATTAGAAGGTTTGGAGTGAGCATATTCTTCCCACTTCTTCCAAGAATCATAGTAATCATCTTCCAAAATCAAGTGGTGACACTCAACTACTTCTTCAACCTCTTCCAATTCATCAACGTGTTTCTCATCAAATTCACCTTCACCTTCCTTAGATGGTTCAATTATTTTCAAAAGTGGGCTACTCTTTGCATTCAAGCTTGTAAGATCACAATTTGTATTTGTAACCCAAAATTCAATTTTATCACAATTTGGAAGGTGTGGGTTTTCTTGACCATCAGTTTCAACAATCTCATCCAAAGTGTTTTTCGAGAACAAGTGGTGAAATTCTGTTATGTCTTCGAATTCATTTATTGGTTCTCTTTCAACCTCATTTTCAACCACTTTTGATGGCTTAGGGGTTTCTATAATGGGATCAATTTTTGCATTCTTCTTTCTATGATCATCCCAATCCTCCTTTGTGAATAATGATTCTAAACCCTTTCTTTCCCAAACAAAAGGGTCATCATTTGGTTCCAATTCCTTGTTAACCATCCATAGTATTTCTTCCTCAGAATATTCAATACAATCATGTGAATTCACACCCAGGTTTTTTGTATTCTGCATATCCAATGAAATAGAAGTTTCATCATTAGGGGTAACCAATAATTCTACACATTTCTTCCAATAATTATCATCTAGACCCATGAGATGAAATTCTATTTCATCTTCCTCATAATATTTAGATTCTTCAAGAAACTCCTCTTCGAATTCTCCTTCAATCATTTTTGGTGGTTCAAGGGTTTCTATGGTGGAATCCATACTTGCATTCAGATTTGCATGATCACCATAATCCTCATTTGTAAACAATGACTCTAGGTCATAGCTTGGCTCATGTTGGTTCTTTTGTGTAAATAAAGACTCCAATCCCTTTATCTCTAAAGGCTCATACGTTTTCAACTTTGAGTCAATCTCTAAATCTTGATGGGCTTGTTCACCACAATCCTCATTGGTGGGTATTGACTTTGCAACTTGCACCTCCTCTTGGATGATACCTAAGGTGGTTATGAAATTTGGACATTCAACCTCATCCCATTGATTGTTCACCTTAGGCATTATTTGATTCAAGGGTGCTACATTGGATGGTTGGCATTGGTTGGAATCCATACCTCCTAAATAATGGTTCATCATGGGAGGAGGTTGTTCCTCAACCTAACTCATGGGTGGTGTCTGATTGTGAACCTTAGGGTTAAGCAATGATGATTGATCCATCTCATCCCTTTTTGAAATACACCATTGTTCTACTATTATTGCAGCCTCATAGACTCTAGCTACGGATGGATCTTCAAGATTTTCCCCTAGAAATGTAGCAAGTACGGGGTCTATGGCTCCCATGTATACCTCAATGGCTTCTTCTTCCAAGATGATGTAATGGGTATACATTTTGATATACAACCTATGGAACCTATCATTGAATTGGCTCATGGACTCATTAGGCTCCTTACAGATAGTGACAAATTGATTCTTTATCACAACTGGATCAACCAAATTTTCAAAATGGTTGATAAATGCTTCTTGTAGTTGAGCCCAAGAAGTGATAGTACTTTGAGGTAAGTGGATGTACCAATCAAATGCAACCTCATCCAATGTGTATGAAAACAACCTACAAGGAAAATCTGCATACATAATTCACAAATGAATCAACATGTCCTTGTATCTCTGAATATGTTCCTTAGCTTGATCCACATCATGCCTAAACTGAGGTAAATAATCTTCTACACCTTTAGGGATTTGATGGATAGGCCTGTTTAAATGGCTATAATAATCCCCTATCCAAGATCCTATCCTTCTTTGGAGTAAGCCTTGCCATTAGTGAATCTTAAAGAACACAACTTTAGTACCAAATTTGTTAGTCAAAGAAATATCTTGCAAAGAAGCATGCAATGACTAACAATTTTCAAATGTTTAACATATAGATCATCAAGTTAGCATCAACCAAAAGATATGCATCAATTAAACCATGACATTAAGGAACATTCTCAAATTTGCAAAAAAGGTTAGCATCAATGCATCATCAATTAGAGAATGTTTGAATCAACGAAAGTGATCATACATCAACAAAATCTCGTTAGTCAAGACCAATGCTTTCAAATAAATATTTCAAGTAAACATGAACAATTTAGCATCTAAATAGCAATAAAGTAAACCAATTTAGGCCTCCTCAGATTCACACTTCAAGCCCTCCTTCTAGCACCAAAATATTGAGTGGTAATTTTACCCAATTGCAAAACCACACTCACACTTAGGATTTTGATCACAAAACCCTCTCTTGCAAAGAAATATGAAATTTCTCCAAGGTTCCTTTTACTTATGTGTGCTTGTAATCTTGTGAAGATATATCAAGTGAGTGCTAGGAATACCTTAGTGATTTGCAAGTAACTGTTAACAAGGGGTCTGTGTTGGTGTTATTTTATTGTGTTGTGCTATTAATTGTTCATGAAACTTAAAAGAAATGAAAATGTGAATTGGCCCTCATATGACCACGATGTAAGCCTTAGTTCATTTTATCTTGGAGGATTTTAGGTAGATTTTATCTTCTTTTGGTTAAGAAGATTTTAAATAAGTTTTACCTTCTTTAAACCTTATTTTGAACAATAAAAATGAAGATTAAAATCTCTCCAAATATGAATGTGAAATGAATATTGAATTCCTTTTAATTTTCCTTGATGAATAAAATAAAAGGAAATAAATATGCATGAATAACCATGAAATATAGAGGTCTTAAAATGTCATCATAAATTATCCCTCTTTAATGAAATAATTTTCATAAAGAAGAAATAATTTAATGCTTTGAAAACAATAGCCTTTGATATAATAATAGATTACCTCTCTTTAATGAAATCAGAATTTTCATAAAGAAAAGGTAATTTATTGCTCTAAAAATGATGGCCTATGGAATGCCATAAAAATTACCCCCCTTTAATGAAATTGAAATTTTCATAAAGGGAAGTTCATTTATTGCTTGTGAACATAAATGCAAAGCTGAAGAATTGATTTACCTTCAAAAATGCAAAAATATGAAAATTTTGAAATTATAAAACCCTCATAAAACAACAATTTTCAATGATTTTTATAAATTTGAAATGGCTTCGGAATGAGTTCGAAATTGTTTCGGATGAAATATTGAAGTTCATTCTAGGGATCCATGCATTTATTTTTGAAGTTTGAATTTTTTTTATTTTTATTTTAATCGCCAAAGTTTTAAAAAATCTGCAAAAAGAAGGGTTAGAAAAATAAAATATAAATGAAATAAAAGAAGTGTTGCAACTCGGAATTTCTCCACAGACCCTGCAAGCATTAGTATTCTACACAAAAACTAGCATTAGTGTGACCCAAATTCACGCAATCAAACAACTAACACGGTGCAATCTTCTAAGGAAATGGTGCAATATACCAAAAATAACAACAAGCCAACCATTAACATGCATAAAACCTGAAGTATCTCCAATATATTGCAACAAAAAAATTTTCAATATTCAACTACAAGTGCAGAAAACCATACCCAAAATTGGCATCATGTGGTGAATTCAGTCCAAGAGTGTGGCTTTCCTCCAAAAAGATCTAGCCCCTTTCCTATTTCAATGGCCTATTTAGCATTTTCTATCTCGACCCTTCGTTTCACTTCATTTTGTTTTCTTCCTTTTAGGTTTGGCTTTTTTTTCATCTATTTAGCTCTTCTCTTTCCTAGCCTGATTTCCCACCTTTCATTTCTTCATTACTTTGTCCATCTCTTAACTCCTTTTCACTGCCATGTTATCAATGACTATGCTACATCATATACTGGGACATTTTAATTTCAAGATCTTTTATAGATTTTATTACTATAATTAAGATTGAAACACAACTTTAAGCATGATAATACGCTGGAGCACCCTCTCACCAACATAGTTCTAAAATTACACATAAACTGGTGGTATTGGAGTAACGTCTACGTAAGGGCCCGCTTTTTCATATATTAAATTTATCTCACGATTTCTTTTGGTTACAAAATCTTGATGCCCCCAGCTACTTATGGCCACACGTATGAAATTTCCTCAACACAATACCTTGTGAACTACTGATTGTCATTGACAGAACTCACTACTCTTGGAGCTCATCCAACTCAATTCGGTGCCATCCCCACCTCTTCACCACATGTTACCAAACCGTGCCGGTATGCATAGTCCACCACCTCTGTCATAATATTTGACCATAGTAATATGAACTTACTTCCCTCTGTGTGTTTGTGAGGAACGTGTTTCGCATATTCCTCGGCGTCAACACCGAATGACCCACTGCGCTCTTGTATGCTCTCTACAATATTATCGTTCAATTTTCTTCACCTCTACATAGAATGGGCCCTGCTTGTTATAATTGATATCTATTTTAAAACCAACTTCATTGGATGAAACCCCTCTCAATGACCATATTGCAATTTTACATTTTTTGTACCGAGGACTTTGTCCCAATATATTTAGATTTATCAATGCTCCTAGTCAGCTCCGATTTCTGTGTATATCATCACTGTGCCATCGAAGCATGTAAACAACATTCTCCTGCCTCCTATGCTGTATTGAGGACACCATCTAGTCACAATGTTGATTTCATTTTCTAGCTTCGACGACAAGGATAGATATGCATCTATGTTGATTTTCATTAATCTACATCAGCTACACAATATCATTTTTGCCCACAAAATTGACTGAGTACACATCTGCATCAACTAGCCAAATCTCTCATGTGAGTCATTCACTCTGTTGCCATAGCTTGAAAAACCCATTCGATTTATGCTTGCGGTCTCCTCGATGTTGGTCAGATGCTACTTGTCTGCTCCACCATCGGTAATCCACATCTACAATATTTCACGATGGTGTACACATAGATCGACATTAAAAAGATATTACCAATTCTACTTTGGAATGAATACGCCCTCCTTCAACGTAGATCGACATATGATGTTTATGGCTTTCTATGATATGACGTGCCTTTATCCTGCAGGTGTACTCTTATCCATAGCCATACACTTTTGTTTGCTATATCTCCACTGTGCACTGCTGCTCTTCTACACTGCGTATTGTTGGAATTTCATTCCACTTTAATATATCCACTTCACTGTTGAAATTGTGTTCCACTTTAATATCTATATCGGTTTTTCCATGTGGCATTTGGTTTACCATATCTATCTAGTGAGACATCCCATCTCTGCGTCACACTATTTTTTTCGTGTGGGCACTTCTATGTCACATAACCACGGTCTATCATTCATGTCACTGCATTAACAATGTCAGTCCATATCTGCTCTGCATGTTCTTAGTCATGTCTACCGGAGTCCAAGCTGCTTACGTGGCTATCCATGGTACTGGTCAGCAATCCTCATCCTTATCCGAAGTGCCCCTCCGTGTCCACGTTGTCTCCACTGCTTGACTAGTGCCTCCCTCTTATCACATAATGAAATGAGATAAATTAAACCCAACTCAAAACTCATGTTCTTCAACCTAATAAAATCTCAAAGCATCTAAAGTTCGAAAACGTGATTCCCATTATTAACACTGAAAAAAAATGAACGGTGAGTCCCACTTGGGTCCTTATATATATAAGGACCTCATTTGTTTTATTTTACCTCTATTTTATTAGTATTGTCATTTTTTTTTAACATATATGTATAATATATATATACAATACATATATGTGTAAGTTCTTATTTTTGTTTATATATATATACGAATGAAACAAAAGTTAATATAAACAATAAAAAATCAAAATATAAACTAAATAAAAAAATAAAATTCATATATATATGAATTTTATTTATTTATTTAGTTTATATTTTGATTTTTTATTTTTTTAAATTTTTATTTGTTTAAATATATATAATATATAAAAATAAATGTTTTATTATATATATATATATATATATATATATATATATATATATATATATAATTGTTTTGGTTAATTTTAATTATTTAAACGCTGAATTTAAATCATTAAAATTAACCCCAACATATTGAAAACTATCCCAAATCACCAAATACACTAAACAAATCCGAATAGGAGATTTTAATCAACCTATAAGACAAAACAAAGAAACCAAACTCACAACAATTTACAGGAAGATTAAAGGAGAAATCAACAAAACCACTCAAATACTGACAAAAATTTCCAAATAAAAAAATCAAAAGTGGGTCCCCAAATATTGGGATATATTGTGAGACAGTCACAAACACTTGCTTATGATAAATCATCTTCATATTCTGATCCAAATATCAAACAGAAGCTAAAGGCATCCATGATTGATGACCTTGAAGTCATCCCCCATGTCTCTTCTGTAGACATTCCTATTCCCATAGAACAGGAAGAGTCAACCGACATGATGGAGGATATACATCAACCTGCATCCTCTGCTTCATCAATGGGATCATCTGTGCCTCAGGTGGCAATGCATCTAGTCAATCTTGGACTCACAAAATATCTGGTTCAAAATGTAACTTTCATGCCAATTATCAATTCTATGCAAGATATGGGGAGACCTCGTGTTCCCTCTTTTTCCATTGGGATGATGGTGCCTTTAGGCATACCACTTAACCAAACCAAATTTATATACAAGGGTTCTGACCAAGCCTCAAATCATTCTCCCTCAAATCATTCTCCTATTATTAATCATGATGACAAACCTTTCACAAGAAATGTCTATTACCTGTCAAACCCCAACTTTGCTCTATATTACTTCTACTATTACCATTGGCATAACAATGGTCTAGGTCTATACGAGCATGGTCGTAGAACACATTTCCAACCACAATACCAGTTACCTATAGATAATTTTGGATTAGGATATTCTATACATGTATCATATGAACTCTTAGTTGATTCCTTGCAATGCTTAAGCTTAGGCTTCGGGGAAGACATTAATTGGAATCCATACACTGACCCCAACCCTTCTCATATATGGAGGGATCATCGCCCAGTAACCATGATTGCTATAGAACCTCCCATGGTTTATCATGAGTCCATTATAGAATAGGAATCTAAATCAGAAGATCTTTTTGAGAATGACTGGGTAGATGAAGATGATGAATACGAGGATGCAAGAGAAATTGCCTATTTAGGTCCTCACCACCTTTGTCATCTCAAAAACTCCATTGGAGATGTTGAACCAATTAGACCCCCTATAGATATAGATGAAATGTATCACAAGGCTTTCCTCGCTCCACCTAACTAGAGATAATTACTTCCCCTTGAGGATCCCATTGTCCTATATGCTCTCAAAGCAGATCTTGAGATTCCCATGTCTCCTTAACCACATTTGGAGCATGAAGGGCAACCAAAAATTAATAGGTCCTACCCATGAGACCATGGAGATCACCAACTATTTGTTAATATGATCTCCATTGATTTAATCGCACCCCTCCATAATCCAAGTGACCCCTCAAAGCCATTGCACCTCAACCTTGAGGCCATTGAATTTGATCGCATCGTGTCGCCTCCATCACCTGAGGAGTTCTTACTATGTTAAGAAATGCTTCAACCATTCCATTTTACCGTAGGCTATGCTCATGATGTCTACAATTCTAAGGTCACATCTATAATGATCGATCACTCAAACCTAGCAGACGACATCCATATGATCCCCATACCTCACCAACTTGAGGAGGGATCTCATATGTTAATAGAGGAGACTTTTGATGTGGATATATGTAACGATCCAACTAATCCTAAGAAATTCAAGTTTGGAGAAAGTCTATCTCCTAAGGAATGAGCCATCCTCATACCTCTATTGACAACAAAGTTTGAAATTTTTGCTTGGTCATACAAAGACATGTTGGGTCTAGATCCAAAATTGGTTACTCATAACCTTTCATTGGACCCTACTATGAAACCTGTCAAATAGAAACTAAGAAATATGCATCCAACCATTGCCCTAATGGTGAAATATGAACTATAGAAGTTGTATGTAGAGTTCATTCAACCCATCGACTATCCAAAATGGGTATCAAACATGGTACCTATAGGAAAACCTGATGGGAGGGTTCATATTTGTATAGATTTTAGAGACTCAAATAAGGTAACATCAAAAGATGCATTCCCATTATCAAATATCGATTCTCTTATATATGCAACTGCAGGTTATGAGATGTTATCCCTCATGGATGGTTTTTTAGGTTATAATAAGATTTGATTCAAACCTGATGACCAACATAAAACAACCTTTACCACTCCATGGGGAATATTTTGTTACAAATTTATGCCATTCAGCCTTAAAAATGTTGGTGCTACCTATCAGCAGGCCATGACATACATTTTTAATGACTACTTGCACAAAATTCTAGAATATTACATTGATGGTTTTCTTGCCAAATCATTTTTGCGTGAAGAGCACGTAGATGTTCTTCAAAAATCCTTCGATCTCCTGATAGAGCATAATATTAGGCTAAATCCTAAGAAGTGTGTTTTTGGTGTTACATTAGGAAAACTCTTAGGATTCTTAGTCTCTAAAAGAGGGATTGAATTTGATCTATCAAAAGTCAAAGCTATTTTGGAAATGCTTTCCCCAATAAACATCAAAGAACTTTGAAGCCTAAAGGGCAAAGTAGCATCCATTAAGAACTTCATAACATAGATATCAGATAAATATTGATCCATAAATTGACTGCTACATAAGGGGATCCCATTCAATTGGGATGAATACTATCAAAAGGCTTTTGTTGAGATCAAATAATACCTAACAACACCACTAGTATTAACTCCACCTTGATCAGGTGTACCTTTTCTGCTATATATATCAGCCATGAACTTTACCTTGGGAACCATGTTAGCCTAGAAGAACAAAGAGAACAAAGAACAGACTATATATTACATTAGTCATACCTTGGTCAGCTATGAGCTAAAATATGCATACATTGAAAAGCTCTGTTTAACAATGGTTTTTGCTACTAAAATATTGCACCACTACATGCCAAGTCATACCACGTATGTCATATCCAAACAAAATCCTTTGCAGTACATGAGTAAAACACATCACAATATGCATATCACAAAGTGAATCATGCTATTGATATAATTTGATCTAAAATTTATCAGTCAAAAGCCCATCAAAGGATAGGTCATAGTTGATCAATTAGTAGAGGCACCCCTTCAGGATGATAGACCTCTTATCATAGAACTACCTGATGATGCAGTATTTGCATTATCAGAGTCACTCAAATTTGAAGAACAAGATAACAAAGTAGATATGACTTTGTTCTTTGATGGTTCTAAGTGTGAGAAAGGGGGTGGCATAGTGATCATATTTTTCATGCCACAAGGAGCTTCTATGCCCTTGTATTTTGAACTTGACTTCCCTTGCACAAATAATAATACTAAATACGAGGCCCTAATATTGGATCTCCAAACAACTATCACCATGAATATTAAGAAGCTAAATATCTTCGGTGACTCCTTTCTCATAGTAAACCAAGTGAAAGGAATTTATCAATATAGCTATCCCATCCTGAAAGCTTACAAAGAGCTTATGGACACCATCTAGCCCAACTTGATTGGTATGACATCGAGGCAGTCCCTCATACATATAATTGATTTGTGAACACTATGGATTATTTGGGATCCTTAATACCTTAGAATCCTTTCACCGATTTTACTACCATCCATGTCAAAATGCTCTCAAATTAGTGATGTTGCATGAGGCACCAAGCAACAAGGAATCAGTCCACATGGTTTAGATAGAACTAAACCATAAGTGGTTCTACAAAACCCAAGACTTTCTGAAACAGGCACCTTGGGGATACTTGATATCATAGGGTCATTTAGATAATGGTACTACCATTCATCATAAGGCTATCTCCCAATATGCATTTTTTCATAACGAATCATAATGGAAACAAGTTATTCAGATAATTGAAGCAGTAGCTTATCAAGATTGGCTAGTCCAATTAAAATATTACCTAAAACTTGGGAGTATCCCTCAGGGATTATCGCATGCCGTAAATTGAGCATTTAAATAGAAAATTATTATGTACGTCTTTCTAGGAGATATTCTATATCGATAGAGCTACGATGGAGTCCTCCTTCATTATCTCAATCCCTAAGAATCTACTTGGGTAATCTTGTAATCTCATGATAGTACCTGTAATGGCCATTTTAGCAACATGACTATCATTAAGTACATTTTTAAAATGGGCTATTATTGTCCCACAATGGATAAGTATTATTGTGAATATATTAGAAAATGCATTAAGTATCAACATCATGCTAATCTCACACACCTGCCATCTCAGGTCTTGCAACCGATCCAATCAGCTTGACCTTTTTCTCAGTGGAGATTCATTCTAATAGGGAAGATCTCTCCTCTATATTTGGTCCACCACACATTCATTATAATGGCCATTGATTACTTTACAAAATGGGTGGAAGCAATCCCTTTGACCACTACGATTGGAGCTCATATTACAAAGTTCATACTCTATAATATTATATGTCATTTTGGTATCCCATCCAAAATCATATCGGATAATGGAACATCATTCAAGAACAAATATGTGCAGGTTTTAACATATAAATATAACATTGAACACAACTTTGCAACACCATATTATCCACAAGAAAATGGGAAGGTAAAGGCCTCTAATAAAAATGTAGTTGCCATATTGAATAAGACCGTTAAGGATAATCATAAGGATCTAGCTTTATGGTCTTATCGCACTAGCATTCAAACATCCACTTGGGTAACCCTATTTTTTCTAGTATATGGCACTGATACCATTATGTCCTTGTAATTGGAAATTCCATCGTTGTGAGTCTCATTGTGAAGATATGAAATTTACTACACCGCCTTAAGGGCACTTTATTGCAATGTGTAACAGTTATCAAGCATTCAAAGGGAAATGAGCATAAACTTGCAATCTATCAAAATGAAGCACATATGAAACCAAATGGTGGATTTCTCCTTCTATTTAATCAATCATAGCTTCAATATATGAGATTACAATCATCCCCTTGAGGGCTTTTACAAATTGATACATTCAACATTACAACAACCAAGGGATCTAGTCCCTTGAAAAGGGCCTCAAAACGGTGTAAACTATGGTGTTATAGTTTGGTTTGGTGTAAATATTGCATCCCACATTGAGAGCTATCCTTCAACCTATTCTTCTAGTCTTCTTAGCTCCTTCCTCCTACATAGAACTACCTGGACCTACACACAAGGGCTTAAAATGGGGTTAGTAGCACTTGTTTCATAAAATGAAGATAACATAGAAAACATAGTAAAATGTGTGAATGCTACAACCAAACAAAGTGATATACACATGTAAAAACTGATCTACAATGAGAATATATATATTAAGATGATCTAAGTAGAAATAAATAGATTTTAAAGCAAGTTATAAGGTGAAACTATGCTGAACTGTTGGCCGCTTCGGGGTGAGCCATGGAGACCTGCAACATTGGGGACTCCAAATCCTGAACCAAAACTCCTCCAAATGACCTCAAATTTGGACCAGAGGTTCATCTAGACATCCTAAGGAGGTCTATGGAGGAATTTATCTAAAATTATCTACTATTTTGAAACCATCCCTATGAGTGCCATGGGCTAACTGCTAGTCATCCCCAAGTGGGATGGTTACAAAACTAGCTTAGTTTTGTCACCTATGGCCTTGGAAATTGGTCCAAAATAGGGTGAGGGTGTTGTCGACAGATGGGGCCAAGTTGTCCTTCAATTTGGCCAGTTTTGGATTGGTAAATCAGGTCCTATTGCCCCTAAAAACACCTTCGAAGTGAAGAGGGTTTCAAGGTAGGGAAAGAGCGAGTTTTGGTTTGCAAATGGGTTGGTAGCAAGTAGGGATGAATTTGGGTAGCACTTCGTTGCTCAAAATTTTCTTCTCCTCATTTTTTTGAAATGGAGGCTTGGGCATTCTTTTATATCCTAAAAGGGCATCTAGGACCAAATGACATCTTTTTCATGCGAGGCAAGTGATGACATTTGTCCTAATTGTGCCATTGATTGGGGAGGGGAAGGTTGCCCATTTGGGGCTCCTAATATAATGCCTTGCAATCCATTAGCAGGTCCCCAATCAATATGGGATGATTAGACGCACTAATGGAAGTCTTGGATTACCATTTAGAACATCCTTTAACTTTTTCAAAGGTCCAATTAGGGGCCATCCCAACCAGGGATGGTTGCTGATGGTCTTCCCTGGGTGGGATGATCACCAACTGTGGCCATCCCTGGGTGGGATGGTCACCAGTAGGGGCCCTAAAACTGCTCCAGACTACTAGGAACCCTCCAAAATAGCCTATAGGGGTGCTAGCCTAGAGGGGTGCTTAATAAGGTCGTATGTTGTCGATAAGAGGGCATATGTAATGCACTGATAGTCTTATCTGATTTACGTGATTTAGTTGTCTATAGATGCCCCATTTTTGGGATGTGTGATGTGAAAAAAAGTGTTGAGCAAAAATAGATCGCTAAATCATTGAATTATAAAGGTTTTTAATTAACCTAATCAACTCTGGATGCCTTCATTATGGAAAATCATACATTCCTGGAATCCTTTCTATTGACATAGTCGAATGATCAATTGCATGTATATCTTTCAGACGTGCTATAGTAACAGTCTTATGGGGCTTAGGGCATACTAGGTCTTGGTGCCTTGTATTCTTGTAAACCTTCACATGGGTCAATTATTGAGGTTTCAAGGATGTCAAGACTATTTAATTTGCTTCTTATGCTGATTCTTTGCCCCAACATGGGCTTGAAAATTTATCTTTAGCCAAGATTCTTTTGAATGCATGGAATTTTACACTTCTGAGTGTTTAAATGTTGATTCGATTTTTGACTTCATTATGATGACTACCCCCTCAAGCGATGATTCTATGAGGGCATGAAAAATTCTAAATCGATGAGTCACTTGAAACATATGACTTAATTGGGGCAACTCTCTATTTTTCCCATGGTACTCTATACCTATTCGGAGGTGATTTTCGACTATTTTGATGAATAGTTTTGGAGGCAAAAGGCCCAATATCTCATTCCCGTGGAGTAGTATAGCCATGGATGCCTTATTGGGGACTAAAATAGAGTCTTTTAATGCATCCAAAAGTATTATAGGTTCAGTCTAAATCCCTCTCATTTTCTTTCCCAATCTGCCTTATTTTTGGTGGGTTTTTGGCCCATTTTTTGATATTTTTGATGTTTTTAAGTGCAATTTTTTTATGACCATCCCATGGGGGGGTTATGGAAGTATTATTGAATTTCCCATGGTGGTATGGCCAGCCAAAAGTGCGCTCGTCCCACCCAGGAGCGGTCGGTTTTTTTTGGATCTATAAAAGGCCAAAAAGGGATATTTTAGCTCATTTGTGCAACTTTCTTGGAGAAGTTGGAGAGGATAGGAGGTATGAGAGAGTTATATGAAGTGTAGAACTGCTAAAATATCAACCCAAAACATGATACAATCAGTGGATGCATCGGGCGGTGGAGCCAATGCAAAACGGGTATGGATTACATGCTTCCTCTACCCTATATTATTGAATTTTTGCAATTTCTGCTCTAATTTCATGACTACATCCACACCCATGATTTAAGAAACTTAGGAGTACTGAAATACATAAAATTTAACCTTATGCATGCTTTATTTGCAAAAAAATTAGGGTTAAAAATCATTTTTTTTTGTGTTTTTTAGGATTTTTAGGGCATTTTTAAGGGTCAAATTGACCCTATTTTACCTCTATTTGGGGACCATCCCTGTAAGGGACGGTTACTAGTGGTAATACCTTGTTGGTATGGCTACCAAATTAGGGGTCATCCCTGGGTGGGACGGCAAATAATTGGGCCAAAAAAGGCCTTTTTGTGTGTGTTTTTTAGTATTTTTATAGCAAAAATTTGTATTTTTAGGGCCTATTTGACACCCTGATTTGCATGAGTAGATAGTTAGGAATCGCTATAGGGTACTGAGTCTTTTTTAGGTCACTAGAGACCGTTTGAGTGCTACATACTAGCATTGGATCGATGCCATCGATATGAAGCATGTTATGCTGTTAAATCCCATCGTGGGATACTGCGCCTATCTGACTGCTCTAATAGACCTATGGGACCCTCACACTAACACTTTCTATTTAGCTACATGGGAGATGAAAGTGACACTAGAGGATGTCTATAATATACTACGTATTATGATAGAGGGGTGCCAGATAGTATCTTCTTTGATGGAATGATGGGAGGTCATAGTGCAGAGGTACTTTGACGCGTGCTAGGAGGATGTCCTGACTGACATGGTTAGTGTAGGTATTCTAGTGTTTAGATGGTATCATGAGGGTGCACTTGGCATTAGGTACACTTTGTTGATGACCTTGATCAATAATATGCTGCTACCCAACTCTTCAGGAGCTAGGTTCTCATGGAACCTAATAGAGCTGGTTTTTACACTAGTTGACTACACAGAGGAGTCGATAGTGATGGTTTGGGGTCCTACTTTATTAGCATAGTTATACGGTGAGCTATATGAGATCCGATATCATAGGCAAAAGGGTTTGGGCTATATTTTTCTACTACAGTCTTTGTATTGGCAGCATATTGTAGTGGATAGAACATGGGGACTACCGTGGACCACTCGAGTAGAGCTATCGGATAGGGATATTGGCTATGGAGTGCTATGGACGAGGTCGCATGAGTCAGGGTGTAGCTGATGCTATGTTGGGGAGGTAGAGCACTATACAGAGGATTTTACATGGCTTAGGGTAGTGAATATTGAGTGGAGACCCTACAGGGATTGTCTTTCCTGGGATGAGGCTTTGACACATCTACACCGAGTTCGATGAGGTAGCGACATGGCACAGAGCGAGAGTACTTCTCTTATGATCGTATGCTATGATAGTTTGGGCTACGTTAGGTATTTCCTAGTGAGTCGATGGTCTATCATCATCACGGGGATGAGAGGACTCTAGCATGGCCTATGGTAGAGGATTTGGGATATGAGTCAGATTCTAAGGTGATAGTCATAGACTCAGATGATGCGAGCACTACAGAGGAGTATGACACATGGTGGGTCATGCAAAAGTGGTGAGGGGAGGTACCACTAAGAGGGTATGCAACTACGAGGATAGTGGATGCCGCTAGGGGTGCTCCAAATGAGGAGGGTTTTGGTGAGTCTCCAGATGATGAGGAGGCAGACACAAGTGAGCGAGTTGTGCATCAACGTGTGTCAGTAGACAGGGTGGAGCTAAAAGATGTACAAGATCCTATTGGCTTTGATGAGGGAGACTTGGGAGATCAGGGTCTACCATTAGAGTTAGCAACACAAGATGCTAGGATCGTAGAGCTGTAGAGTGATCGGGCTTTACTATAGGCATAGGTGCAGAGTGCACAGGAGGATGTGGAGAGGCAGGTAGTAGTGATAGCTACATTTTAGGCATAGGTCAATAGATAGAACCCTAGCCATGAGGATTCTAGCAATGGTGAGCTAGCCAAGATGCAAGAGGAGATATCACATCTCCAGGGTTTGGTAGTGACCTATCAGACTAGGTGTTGAAAGTAGCGCACCTACATGGACATGATGTAGGATGAGATAGTGCATTGTAAGGGATGCATACCAGATCGAGCATTAGCTATTGGATCACAACATAGCTAGGGGAGAGAGACGAGATATTCATCTGCTTGTATGAGGGCTTCGATAACTTATTAAAGGATGGATGTATATGGAGGTAGCATATTAGGGGAAAGTAGGTCGAGGAGCTCACGATAGACTCATACTAAGAGCAGAGGAGAGAATCAAGGTACCGGTCCTACGTGACCATGGTCAGCAGACTCTGATGGTTCTTTTTGGTTTTTTTGGATTGCAGTCGGATGACTCGCTTTTATTGTAGCCTATGGATAGTTTATGGACTATGATGTTTCTTTTAGCTTTTATATATGGAAATATATATATGACTTAGCTTTTTGATCATTATGCCATTTTACTACTTTATGATATGAATGCAATTTTATATTTGCTATATGATGTTATGATAGATTTCTAACATGGATGCATGTATTTATCCGATGATGTGATTTGATGATATGTAGATGTGGATGCTTCATTTTATATGCTTTTGTAAATTAAAAGGTATGCATAAAATAGTCAGTGGTCGTTTAAATATTATTGCTAATATTTAATCGGTATCTATCCTAGATCATGAATACCACTTAATAAACAATTTTTTTAAATGTGTATGATTGAAAGTAATGATTTGATTATATTTAATTTTTGTATGATGTATTTACAATGACTATGGGATGCATTATATGCTAGAACCATAGACTATACAAAATGTATCTTGTTTATTTTCATGTTATTATAACCCTTTATTTGATGGACATTGTAATTTTGACAAACATGTGATAGCATGATGTAAAATGGAAAGGATAATGTGATGTGATATGATTGTATTTGATAGTTTTTAAGAGACTCAAACACTCTAGTTACCTAATCAGAAGTCAAACTAACTATACAAGATCTTTTGACAAAGTATGCACCTACTAATATAACCAAGATAATCAATATCCCTATGTGTGCACGTGAGTTCATTACCATGATAACACATAAGATTACCCTAGTGCAAATGGGATTCATTCAGCCCATCGGTACTAGAGATCATTCTACGAGTCTCATTATCCTGAGTTTTGTACTTAGTTGGATTAGACCACTATATAACCTAAGTTACAACAAGCTAGCTCATCCACATTCAAATATTGGTCTATACCTAAACAAGTTTCTTAAGTGATAGACATATCGTCATGCAGGAGGCTACCACCATTGACAAGTAGGCTATCCACAAAACCTGTAATGAGGATCACCTTATGGTTCTCTGATGCTGAAAATTCCAAGGATTCAAGTTTCGGAGTCCCTAAATTTCTTTGACTTTCTCAAAGGAATTTGCTCATTTTAATTTGTTGAGCAAGGGATTTTAATAGTGGTGAGAACCACTATTTCTTTCTTTGCTTTTCCTAGTGATAATAATCATTGTTTCTTTATGCATATTTGGGAGTGATAATAATCACTATTTTCTTTGGAATATTTCTTTGAGATACTTGCCCCAATGTAGGGCAATGTATGTTTTCAATACTTGGGGGGGATAATAATCATTACTGATTTTATTTCTTTGGGATACTTACCCCAGTGTAGGGTAAGGGATTTTGGGTAAGGAATAACTTGTCCTTTTATCAATTCTCAGCATATTTTAACCATTCGCACGAGGAGATGAGAAAGATAACCTTTTTGCTTGAAAGTAACTTAGACTACTTCATAGGTTTCATCTTTCCTTGCGCTGGACTTGGATTTATTAATGTGAAAATTGTGTTGGGATTTTGATGTATACCGAGCATTATCTAAGCAAGATTCTACCTTCTAAAGATCATGATAGTTTTCTACAATTTTTAGAAGATAACTAGATATGGCTGAGTGATCGAAAACTTTAACTATGTTTTACAAACAATGGCTAAGTGATGGAAAATAGACATATAATGTAAATGGTATATGTAATATAAACTGATGGTATAACTGACATATGATAACAATGAATTTTTACCAAATGCCTAATGTATAGACCTGGTGCTAGAAATATATGATCAATTTAGAATGATGCATAATGCAATAATGACTATGCCTAATGCAAATATGATTATAATGCAAGTGATGATAAATGCAATACAATGCAATATTTTTATATTTTGATGGTTTTCATGATTTTTTTTGTTATTTTTGAGATATGTGTATATATGTACAAGTTGACCAATGGGCTTAATGAATGCCATTGGAGCTTTTTGGGTGACCAAAGGGCTTATAGACGCCTTTGGAGCATTTAGGTTTGACCTAGATAGTTGTAAACTACCTAGGAGCATTTTAAGGTGACCAAAGGGCTTATAGATGCCTTTGGAGCTTTTAGGATTGACCTAGACGATCGTAGATAGTCTAGGAGCTTTTTAAGGTGACCAAAGGGCTTATAGATGCCTTTGGAGCTTTTAGGGTTGACCTAGATGATCATAGATAGTCTAGGAGCTTTTTAAGGTGACCAAAGGGCTTATAGATGCCTTTGGAGCTTTTAGGGTTGACCTAGATGATCGTAGATAGTCTAGGAGCTTTTTTATGTGACCTAGATGGGCAAAGACCGCTAGGAGTGTTGAGGGTGACCTAGGCAGGCAACAACACTTAGAAAGTGTCTAGGACTGCCTAGGGGTATTTGGTTGTGACCAAAGGGCTTATGTATGCCTTTGGAGCATTTAAGGTTGACCTAGATGATCGTAGATAGTCTAGGGGATTTTTTATGTGACCTAGCCGATCAAAAATTGCTAGGAGCCTTTAGGGTGACCTAGGCGGACAACAACACTTAGAAAGTGTCTACGACTACCTAGGGGTATTTGGTTGTGACCAAAGGGCTTATGGATGCCTTTGGAGCATTTAAGGTTGACCTAGATGATCATAGATAGTCTAGGGGATTTTTATGTGACCTAGCCGATCAAGAACCGCTAGGAGCCTTTAGGGTGACCTAGGCGAGCAACGACACTTAGAAAGTGTCTACGATTGCCTAAGGGCATTTTATTGGTGCTTTAAGCATGAAATGGTTGCAAATGACTTATATTCATGGGTTTAGGCTCTTCATTTCCTTCGATGGATGCTAGGAAATAAGTTCCAGGTCCAATATGATGTGTAATGATGAATGGACCTAGCCATTTTGTTGCAAATTTGTCTCACAAATTGGAGGGCAAATTTGAGTTTTGTTGGTTTTCCTTTAGAACTAAATCACCTAATTGAAAGTCTCTTTGATGTACTTTCAAGTTGTAGGCTATCTTAAGATGCTCTTGATAAACACTTAGACTCTCTTGATAAACACGTATATTCTCTTGATAAACACATAGATGCATCGGGCGGTGGAGCCAGTGTGAAACGGGTAAGGATTACATCCTTCCTCTGCCTTATTTTATTGAATTTTTCAATTTCTGCTCTAATTTCATGACTAAAGCCACACCCATGATTTAATAAACTTAGGAGTACCGAAATACATAAAATTTAACCTTAGGCATGCTTTATTTGCAAAAACAATAGGGTTAAAATTATTATTTTTTGTGTTTTTTAGGGTTTTTAGGGCATTTTAAGGGTCAAATTAACCCTATTTTACCCCTATTTGGGGACCGTCCCTGTGAGGTACGGTTACTAGTGGCCATACCTTGGTGGGAAAAATACAAAATTAGGGTCCGTCTCTGGGTGGAACGACCAAAAACTGGGCCAGAAAAGGCCTTTTTGTGTGTGTTTTTTAGTGTTTTTATAGCAAAAATTTGCATTTTTAGGTCCTGTTTGACACCCTGATTTGCATGAGCAGGTAGTTAGGAGTCGGTACAGGGTACTGAGTCTTTTTTAGGTCACTAGAAACCATTTGAGTGCTACATACTGGCATTGGCTCAATGCCATTGGTCTAAAGCACATTACGCGGTTAGATCCCATCGTGGGAGACCGTGCCTATCTGACTACTCTGATAGACCTATGGGACCCTCACACTAACACTTTCCATTTAGCTACAAGGGATATGATAGTGATACTAGAGGATGTCTATCATATACTATGTATTTTTATAGAGGGGCGCTAGATAGTATCTTATTCAACGGAGCGACGGGAGGTCATAGTGCAGAGGTACTTCGACGCGTGTTGGGAGGATGTCCTGACTGACATGGTTAGTGGAGGGATTCTAGTGTCTAGATGGTATCATGAGGATGCACTTGGAATTAGGTACACTTTTTTTATGACCTTTATCAGGAACATGCTGCTACCCAACTCTTCAGGATCTAGGTTCCCATGGAACCTAATAGAGCTAGTTTTTACTCTAGTTGACTGCAAAGAGGAGTCGATAGTGATGGCTTGGGGTCCTGCTTTATTAGCATAGTTATACGGTGAGCTATATGGGATCCGCTCTCATGGGTGGATTGGTTTGGGCTGTAGTTTTCTACTATAGTCTTGGGCTTGGCAGCATATTGCAATGGAGAGACCACGAGGAATACCATGGACCACTCGAGCATAGCTACCAGATAGGGAGATTGGCTATGGAGTGCTATGGATGAGGTCGCATGAGTCAGGGTGTAGCCAAAACTATGCTAGGGAGGTAGATCACTATGCAAATGCTTTTAAATGACCCAAGGTAGCAGATATCGAGTGGAGACCTTACAGGGATTGTCCTATCTGGGATGAGGCTTTGACACATCTACGTCAAGTTTCTCGAGGTAGGTGGTTGATAGGGCGACATGGCATAGAGCGAGAGTACTTCTCTTATGATTGTGTACTATGATAGTTCAGGCTAATCCAGGGATTTCCTGGTGAGTTGATGGTCTATCGTCATCATAGATATGAGAGGAATCTAGCATGGCCTGTGGTAGAGGAGTTGGAAGATGAGTCAAATTTTGAGGTGGCAGTCGTAGACTTAGATGATGCAGGCACTATAGAGGAGTATAATGCATGGTGGGTCATGTGGTAGTGGCGAGGGGAGGGACCACTAGGAGGGGATGCAGCTACGAGGGAAATGAATGTCACTAGGGGTGCTCCAAATGAGGAGGGTTTTGGTGAGTCTCCAGATGATGAGGAGGTGAACACAGGTGAGCGAGTTGTGTGTCAGCGTGTGTCAGCAAATAGGGTGGAGCTGATATATGTATAGGATCCAGTTGGCTTTGATGAGGGAGACTTAGGAGATCAATTTTTGCTATCAGAGTTAGCAACATGAGATACTAGGATCATAGATCTACAGAGTGATCAGGCTTACAGGCATAGGTGTAGAGTGCACGGGAGGAGATGGAGAGGTAGGTAATAGTGATAGCTACATTTCAGGCATAGGTCGGTAGACAGGGCCCTAGCCATGGGGAGTCCAACAGTGGCAAGCTAGCCAGGATGCAGGAGGAGATAGCACATCTCTAGGGTTTGGTAGTGACCTATCAGACTAGGTGTCGAGAGGAGCGTATCTACATGGACATGATGGAGGATGAGATAGTGTTCTGTAAGGGGCACATACCAGATCGGGCATTAGCTATTGGATCATAGCATATGCAAGGGATCGAGACGGGACATTCGTATGCTCAGATGAGGGATTTGAGTACTTATCAAAGGATGGATGTATTTGGAGGTAGTAGATCAAGGGGGAGCAGGTCAGGGAGCTCACGATGGACTCATATTAAGAGCAAAGGAGAGAGTCGAGGTACCGGTCCTGCGTGACCATGGTCAGCGAACTTTGATGGTTCTTTTTGGTTTTTTTGAATTGCGAATTTGGATGACTCACTTTTATTGTAGCCTATGGGAAATTTATGGACTATGATGTTGCTTTAAGATTTTATATATATGGACACATATATATGACTTAGCTTTTTTATCATTATGTCATTTTACTGCTTTATGATATGAATGCAATTTTATATTTGCTATACGATGTTATGATAGATTTCTAACATGGATGCATGTATTTATCTGATGATGTGATTTGATGATATGTATATGTGAATGCTTCATTTTATATGCTTTTGTAAATTAAAATGTATGCATAAAATAGTCAGTGGCCATTTAAATATTTTTGCTAATATTTAATCGGTATCTATCCTAGATCATGAATACCACTTAATAAACAAATTTTTTAAATGTGTATGATTGAAAGTAATGATTTGATTATATTTAATTTTTGTATGATGTATTTACAATGACTATGGGATGCATTATATGCTAGAACCATAGACTATACAAAATGTATCTTGTTTATTTTCATGTTATTATAACCCTTTATTTGATGGACATTGTAATTTTGACAAACATGTGATAGCATGATGTAAAATGGAAAGGATAATGTGATGTGATATGATTGTATTTGATAGTTTTTAAGAGACTCAAATACTCTAGTTACTTAATAATAAGTCATATACTAACTATACAAGATCTTTTGACAAAGTATGCACCTACTAAGATAACCAAGATAATCAATATCCATGTGTGTGCACATGAGTTCATTACCATGATAACACATAATATTACCCTAGGGCAAATGGGATTCATTCAGCCCATCAATACTAGAGATCATTCTGTGAGTCTCATTATCCTGATTTTCGTACCTAGTTGGATTATACCACTATATAACCTAAGTTACAACAAGCTAGCTCATCCTCATTCAAACATTTGTCAATACCTAAACAAGTTGCTTAAGTGATAGACATATCATCATGCGGGAGGCTACCACCATTGACAATTAGGCTATCCATAAAACATGTAATCAGGATCACCTTATGGTTATCTGATGCTGAAAATTCCAAGGATTCAAGTTTCGGAGTCCCTACCTTTATTTGACTTTCTCAAGGTAATTTGCTCGTTTTGATTTGTTGAGCAAGGGATTTTAATAGTGGTGAGAACCACTATTTCTTTCTTTGCTTTTCCTAGTGATAATAATCACAATGTTATTTGGAATATTTCTTTGAGATACTTGCCCCAGTGTAGGGCAATGTATGTTTTCAATACTTGGGGGGATAATAATCATTACTAATTTTCTTTCTTTGGGATACTTACCCCAATGTAGGGTAAGGGATTTTGGATAAGGAGGAACTTGACCTTGTGTCAATTCTCAGCATCTTTGAACCATTCGCACAAGGGGTATGAAAAAGATAACCTTTTTGCTTGAAAGTAACCTAGACTACTTCATAGTTTTCATATTTCCTTGTGCTAGACTTGGATTTATTAATGTGAAAATTGTGTTGGGATTTTGATGTATACCAAGCATTATCCAAGCAGGATTCTACCTTCTAAAGATCATGATAGTTTTCTGCAATTTTGAGAAGATAACTAGATATGGTTGAGTGACTGAAAACTTTAACTATGTTTTACTAAGAGTGGCTAAGTTTGTTGGCAATTTTAGGTTTGAGATCCTAGCTTCTTGTCTATGAGTTGTCATTGATGTCAAAAGGAACTGGCATTAATGTCAAGAGGACTTATTGGCTTCAAAGGTTGAAGATTCCAAATAATATTTTCTAGAAGATTTCGGAGAGATTCCATGTGGCAGATGAAAATGTTTTTATCAAAACCATGGCAGGTTTAAGAGTTTTTATTAAAACCAAGTGGATGCATTAAGGATTTTTCTCAAAACCACTCTCAGCTTAATGCAAAGGCTGGAGACACTTATTAATTAAATAACTTAATTAATAAAACCTTTTTAAGGTTTTTTAATTAATTATTTATTTGATTTAGTGATTAAATTATTTTAATAATTTAATGGGTTCTCCACCTAAGGTCTAAGGTCTAAAAGACCTTTGATTATTTTTTAAATAATCAAAAGGGTTTTCATAAACCCTAAAGTTGTTTCAAAGGTGCCAAAGTAATATTAATTCGAAAAATTTGAATTATCCTCCCATCGACGTCGTGCATAGCATGGAAGTTTGGCTATATAAGCCATAACCTATAGTCCAAAGCAATGGGGTGAAAGAAATTTGAATTGCGCAAAATTTGGGAAGTAAAAGCTATGGCTATCATTTTTTTGCCACGTTTATCCGTCGCCAAAGGGTTAAGGAGAAGGAGACTCTTGCTAGCCTTCAAGCTAGCACCGTTGGCCTAGTGGCAACGACTGTTCTACGAAGGCGCTTGAAGGGAGGTCAAGCGTTTGACTCTCGCCGTGGAGTGTGAGAAGAGTTTTTGCGCTCCGATTTTTTCGGAGGCACTGTTGACCCACGATTTTTGGAAACATTTTTTTTGGTAAGGTTTTTTAAATAAAATCTGCATTTTTTTAAAGAAGAAGTGGTTGGGCAGATTTATTTAAAATTATTTTTAAGGTTAAATGCTTCTTTGGAGATATAAGGTTGATAGTGTGTGGTTGAGATTTTTGGCTTGATTGTTGAGTGAGATTTGCTAAGAAGCTATTATTCCTTGAGCATGGTTTAATTAATTTGGAGAAATAAGGTGTAAAAGGATATATTGTTTGTATGCTTTATATTTTTTGGTAGTTGAATTCTAAGGATTGGAGTCATAAGGTGTTTTGTGGAATAAATATTTTTGTGGTTACTTTTATGATCTAACCCTAACTTGGTGGCAAAGTTGAGGGTGGTGTTGGTAACAGAGTTGAAGAACTATTCTCTTCTTCCTCAAACAAAGGTATGGGCAACTTCTTCCATGTATATTGTTGATGGTGTATTTTTTGAAATTGAGTTTGGAGTGAAAAGGTTGTCTACTAGGTATTCTTGTTGGTGTAAATCACATTTTCTAGATATTGAAGGTTTTTTATGCATTAAAATCATTGATGAGTTTTTTGGGTGAATGCATAATTCTGGTTGAGGAAGAGGAAGCATTTTTGCACTAGGGTTTATGTTAGTAAGTCTTGCTACTTGCATTGAGTTGGTGAAACCCTTAGTTGGTTGTTTTGAGATTGATGGTTGAGTTGCTTCCATAGAGGTTGTTTTGATCAAGTTAATGCTTTACTTGATACATGATTTGGGCTTACTCCATTGAGATTGATTTGAGCAAGTTATTCTTTGCATTGGTGATTTATGTTGGTGGTTGTTTTGTTCAAATACCTTTGGAGGGAAAAGGATGTCTACTAGTTTCCTTTTCATGTAGTGATTGGTTGAATGCTTCAAGGTTAATGTTGAGTTGAATGATGTTGGTTAAACCTTTTCTATAAGCATTAATTTTAAAGCCCTAATTGGTTGAGAAAAGAAATTGGTTGTGGAAATAACATGAGTATCATTGTTATATGAGATATTGCATGGTTGGCAATTGTTGGGTTGTGTTTCATGTTCTTGAGAAAAGCATACTACATCTATCTTATTCTTTTGAGATTGAGATTGAGTTGAGATTGAGATTGGGAGTTAAGTATAGAACATATTGAGTCTAACAATTCTCTTTATGTTTCTATGAGATTTGAGATTGAGATTGGGAGTTAAGTATAGAACATATTGAGTCTCTAACAATTCTCTTTATGCTTCTATGAGGTTGATGAATCACATTGGGTCTCTAACAATTCTCTTTGTGGGTTCATGCTAAGCAAGTTTTTCTTGATGAACTTGTGAGCTGATTTGGACAGGTTCTAGTGAAGACTTGTGAGCTGATTTGGACAGGTTCTAGTGAGGACTTGTGAGCTGATTTGGGCAGGTTCTAGTGAGGACTTGTGAGCTGATTTGGACAGGTTCTAGTGAGGACTTGTGAGCTGATTTGGACAGGTTCTAGTGAGGACTTGTGAGCTGATTTGGACAGGTTCTAGTGAGGACTTGTGAGCTGATTTGGACAGGTCCTAGTAGAGGACTTGAGGATAGAGTTGAAGTGGTTCTTTGAGAAGAACATGAGGACAGTTTTGACAAGTCTTTGAGAAGGCTTGTGTGCAACAGAGATTGATTTATTCAAGCTTTATGAGTTGATCTTCGGACAGATCTGACAGAGTGAGGAATACTTGTGCTGGATCGACTGACTGTGTTTAGTACAGGTTGATGAGTTGTTGTGGAGGTGATGAGTGAGGACAGAGGTCTCTTGAGGCTAAGCATTGAGGACAGGAGGTCTTCTATGGAAATGAGTTCCACATGCTAACAGAATAAGAGGCAAGTGATCTTCTGAAGTATCATTTCCAGAGCTGAGGGGAAGGATTCTCCTTTGGATAGGAGGCTCATAAATTCGTGTTGAGGGGAAGGATTCTCCTTTGGGCAGGAGGCTCATAAATTTGTGAGGAGGGGAAGGATTCTCCTTTGGGTAGGAGGCTCATAAATTCATGAGGAGGGGAAGGATTCTCCTTTGGGTAGAGGTTCATAAATACTTGAGTAGGGAAAGGTTTCTCCTTTGGGCTGAGGCTCATAAACATTGTAATTGGGAAGGATTCCCAAAGAACTTTGAGAAAGCTTTTTAGATAAAATTTTTGTGGATGTAGCCCATGTTGGGTGAACCACATTAAAATTGGTGTCTCATTGTGTGTTGCTTTATGCATTGCTTTGATATTGCTATTTGTTCATTACTTTGAGAATTTGAAGTTAAATAGAGAAAGTAAAAAGAGGTCTTATACTGTTCACCCCCCCTCTTAGTATAAGCTTGTGTTCTTCAAAGTTATGGAAAATAGACATATAATGTAAATGGTATATGTAATATAAACTGATGGTATAATTGATATATGATAACAATGAATTTTTACCAGATGCCTAATATACAGACCTGGTGCTAGACATATATGATCAATTTAGAATGATGCATAATGCAATAATGAGTATGCCTAATGCAACTATGATTATAATGCAAGTGATGAGAAATGCAATACAATGCAATATTTTTGTATTTTGATGGTTTTCATGATTTTTTTTTTTGTTATTTTTGAGATATGTGTATATATGTACAAGTTGACCAATGGGCTTAATGAATGCCATTGGAGCTTTTTGGGTGACCAAAGGGCTTATAGACACCTTTGGAGCATTTAGGTTTGACCTAGATAGTTGTAAACTACCTAGGAGCATTTTAAGGTGACCAAAGGGCTTATAGATACCTTTGGAGATTTTAGGATTGACCTAGATGATCGTAGATAGTCTAAGAGCTTTTTAAGGTGACCAAAGGGCTTATAGATGCCTTTAGAGCTTTTAGGGTTGACCTAGATGATCGTAGATATTCTAAGAGATTTTTAAGGTGACCAAAGGGCTTATGGATGCCTTTGGAGATTTTAGGGTTGACCTAGATGATCGTAGATAGTCTAGGAGCTTTTTTATGTGACCTAGCTGATCAAAAACTGCTAGGAGTGTTTAGGGTGACCTAGGCGGGCAACGACACTTATAAAGTTTCTACGACTACCTAGGGGTATTTGGTTGTGACAAAAGGGCTTATGGATGCCTTTGGATCATTTAAGGTTGACCTATATGATCATTGATAGTCTAGGAACTTTTTTATGTGACCTAGCCGATCAAAAATTGCTAGGAGCATTTAGGGTGACCTAGGCGAACAACGACACTTAGAAAGTGTCTACGATTGCCTAGGGGTATTTGGTTGTCACAAAAGGGCTTATGGATACCTTTGGAGCATTTAAGGTTGACCTAGATGATCGTAGATAGTCTAGGGGCATTTTTATGTGACCTAGCCGATCAAAAACCGCTAGGAGCCTTTAGGGTGACCTAGGCAGGCAACAACACTTAGAAAGTGTCTACGACTGCCTAGGGGTATTTTATTGGTGATATAAGCATGAAATGGTCATAAATGATGTATATTCATGGATTTAGGCTCTTCATTTCCTTCTATGGATGCTAGGCAATAAGTTCCAGGTCTAATATGATGTGTAATGATGAATGGACCTAGCTAGTTTGCTGCAATTTTGTCTCACAAATTGGAGGGAAAATTTGAGTTTTGCTAGTTTTCCTTTAGAACTAAATTACCTACTTGAAAGTCTCTCTGATGTAATTTCAAGTTGTAGGCTCTCTTAATATGCTCTTGATAAACACGTAGATGCTCTAGGTATTTCACACGTTGTTCATCAAGCAACGTTAGCTGATCTAACCGAGCTTGCCTAGTTGTATCATCGTCGATGAATTATTGCATGAAAATGCACAACGACAGAATATATAACTCTAGAGGCATGATGGCTTCAACACCATACACTAGTGAAAACGGAGTTTCTCTAGTGGGCGTTCGAATACTAGTGCAATAGGCCCAAAGGGCAAGAGGTAATTGATTATGCCAATATTTATGATTTTCCTAAACGATTTTCTTCAAGATGGCGACTACTATTTTATTTGATGCCTCTGCTTGCCCATTGTCCTGTGGATAATAGGGCATGGAAAAGCTATGCTTTATGTTATACTTTGTTGTTAATGCACACACATCCTTATTTTTAAAGGGTGTTCCATTATCTGATACTATTTTGGATGGAATACCAAAACAACATATAATGTTATGTAGTATGAACTCCGCAATGCGAGGTCCAGTTATTGTGGTAAGGGAAATTGCTTCCACCCATTTTATGAAATATTCGGTTGTCGTTATGATAAACGTGTGATGGCCCGATGAGGCAGGTGAGATTTTTCCAATTAAATCAAACCCCCATTGTGCAAATGGCTAGACCGATTGAATCGGTTGTAAGACCTATGAAGGTACGTGTGTTAAATTTACATGGTGTTGACACTTCACATATTTCTTAACATAAGCATAGCAATATTTCTCTAAATTTAGCCAATAATAGCCCATGTGAAGAATGCGCTTGGTGATGGCCATGCTGCTAAAGTGGCCATCGCATGTACCATCATGTGCTTGGGTGATGGCTCAAGTTGACTCCTATGAGTCTAAGCAGTGAAGGAGGACACCTTCATAACTCCGACAATACATTATTTCTCCTATTAAGACATATTTTACTACATTTTTCTTGAATGCTCGCTTTGCAGCGTGCGACAATCTAGGTGGAATATTATCCAGTTTAAGATAATATTTATTTGGGATGATCCAATATTGCTTTGAAGAAGCCTCAATATTATGAATCGTGCTATCCCTTTGATGTTTGTCTTGTGCGAACACTAATTGAGAGCGAACTTGGAGATATAGTGTTGTGCTAGTATCAAAAGGATTATGAGGGAACAAAGTCCCCTAGTTAACATTATTCAAATATTGGTGTAGTTGAGAGAACCTTTCATGAGGAGGCTCAATCTAAATCATGTGAAAAAATGGTATAGCCTTATGCTCTTCACGCTCAGTCGCATCTTGTGCTAGCATTTTTACTTGGATAGTTATAATATCATCTGAAGGGTCATGCGAGATTAGTGACCCTAAGGAAGCCATTGTATCTGCAAAATAATTAGATGAATGAGGGAGTGCCTCTATATCATACCATTCAAATTTGACCAAGATTTTGTCCACTAGGGCTTTACAGGCTTGCAATATGGAAAATCGACACTGGAAAACCCCTTTTACCTAATTAACTATGAGCAAGGAATCACCAAAAATGTTTAGCTTTGTTATTTTCATGGTGATTGTCTTTTGAAGTCCTATGATGAGAGCTTCATACTCGGCGTTGTGGTTGGTACAAGGAAAATCGAGTTTAAATGAAAAAGGTATGGGAGCCCCTTGTGGTGTGAAAAACATGATACCTACACCACCACCTTGCTCACACTTGGGAAAATCAAAGAATATATTTATGTCTACCTGTGACTCAGGCTCTGCATAATTAGGTGATTTTGAAATTTGAAATACTCCATCATCGGTAAGTTCTATATTTAGAGGTTGATCATCATGTAGAGGAGCCTCTACTAGTTTATCAACTATGACATGTCCTTTGATAGATTTCTATCTAATGAACTCTAGGTCAAATTTCATCAACAACATTATCCATTTCACCGTGCGACTATTATGATATGTTCTAATCATCATGTAGCGCAATGGATTTTCTTTAGATACAACATATGTAGTGTGATTTAACATATAATGGCATAGCTTTTTGGTGGCAAAGACTACTACTAAGCATATCTTCTCAACATATGCGTATCTAACTTCATAGTTGACCAGTGTGCAGCTGATGTAATAAGTAGCATGTTCTTTGTGAAATTCATTCTTTTGGGACTTGGTATCCAAAGCTAATTCAGTAGCTAAGATATATAAATAGATCAACACTCTTGGTCACGACGGAGCCAATACAAGTGGTGAATCCAAGTATTTTTTTATCTCATAAAAGGCATTTTGACATTCCTCATCCCAATGAAATGAGATCCCCTTGTGTAGCAACTTATTCATGGGTCGACACTTATCTAATAACTGTGCTATGAAGCATTTTATGGATGCGACCTTTCCATGCAAACTACGTAGTTGCTTAATAGTTGTTGGGGGAGGCATTTCTAATATTACCTTGACCTTGTTGGGATCTACCTCTATGCCTCTCTTGGAGACTATGAATCCCAAAAGTTTACCAGATGTGACACCGAAGACACACTTTTTGGGATTAATTCTAACATTGTGCTCTATGAGGTGATCTAGGATATTACATAGTACATCGAGATGTTCATGGCGTAATAAATATTTTGCCAATAAATCATCCATGTAATATTCCAAAATCTTGTGCATGTAGTCATGGAAGATATATGTCATGGCTCGTTGGTAGGTAGAACCAACGTTCTTAAGGCCAAAAGGCATGACCTTGTAATAGAATGTCCCCCAAGGCATTGTGAATGTCATTTTGATTTGATCTTTTGGATTAATATGAATCTCATTATATCTATAAAATTCATGCATTAGGGATAGAATTTCATATCCTGTTGTTGTATCTACCAATGCGTTGATGTTAGGTAAGGTAAATTCATCCTTAGGACTCACTTTGTTAAGATCTCGAAAGTCGGTGCAAATGCGAATCCTCTCATCAAGCTTTTTTATGGGAACCATTTTTGAAACCCATGGTGGATAATCTACTAAGATGATAATATCAGTGTCCAACAACTTTTGTAATTCATATTTCACTATTAAGGCTACTGTTGGGTGCATTTTTCATAAAATTTACTTAACAAGTTTAATCTTGGGGTCTAATGTAAGATTATGTGTGACTATATTTGGGTCTAGTCCTGGCATATCTTTATACGACCAAGCAAAATCTTTAATCCTTGCTTTCAATGCAGCTATAAAATCATCTTGTCCACTTAGGGAGAGGTCTTCCCCTAATTTAATGGTATGGGGATTATCGAGATCAGTACCGATATCCTTGTCAATTGTTGGCTCAATCGACATGTGATACCCATCCTCCAACTGATGTGGGGTGGGGATTAAGTGAATGTCATCAACTAGGTTTGCTTCTTCCATAGGAAATTCAAGGTCAACCTCAGCTTGAAAAATATCCTGAGTAGTTCTTGGAGAAAATTTAAATTGTTGTAATATTTTCTCACAAGGCCAATACTCTGAGGGCGATGGAGAAGGATCTCCCCGATCAAAGTCAATTGCCTCTAAATCAAGATGCACTTGCTTGGATGGGTCATTCGGATTCACCAATGGTGTCGTTAAATAGATGGAAATAATGTTGATGGATACATGATCTCCTGCTCTAGGGTAGGTCGAGTGGATCTAGAGACTTGATGTTGTCTCACAACTCGCGAGTGTGGCTTGGGTGGAAATGGAATAACTGGTGGTGGCCTGTGCGAAAGAAGGTGAACATGATCTTCACGAGGCAAAAACTAGCATTAGATGGGTTCTTGTATGGGGAATAACATACAAAGAAAATATTCATCCTTGTAATCTAAAGGGAACACGTGCTCGTATTTAGAATCTAAGCTATGGCAGTTAATGGGTGCAACACCATAATCATCTTTGTTATCACTCATCCATTCGTGAGGACCTTGGTCTTGTTCCTCACTGTCATATTGCAAGGTGTGTGAGCTCTCCCCCACTTCATGGGGTTGGATGACATAACTGGAAAGACCCTGATCTGTCATGTCTATGGGGAAATGATCTCCCAAGGAATGAACATGATTCCAATTAGTATATGGATCGCAGGAGAATTTGGCCTGATGACTTAGGCATAGGTTCTCAAGACTCTCGGTGAGGACATCCAACGGTACCAATTTATTATTTCCCAACCTAGATATATTATACAAAAGTTGATATTGGGGTTGACATGGAACACGGTTACCCTGCTCATACAGGCCAAGACCAAACCCATGCCAATTACAACGATTTAGATATTTCAATGCATAGTCTAGATTTGAAAAATAATTTACATCCTCAAAAAAGGGTTCATCATCATCTTCCATCTAAGGAATAGGTAGATCTCCATACTATATACCTCCATATATGAAATTTGTTTTATTAGGAGGTATACCAAGGGGTACAATGCTACCTATGGGAAGACAAGGTCTTCCCATGTCTTGCACTATCTCCACTGATGGAACGGTCGTGATATTTCTCACCAAGTATTATCCTAACCCTGTGTTAGACATCTATACTGTGACCTAGGATGGCGAAGAAGGATGAGATGGAATGGAGGTTTGAGGTGATTCAATGTTCACCTCTGAAGGTAATTCCTCATTAATGACACAAGGAACCTCCTCTGTGGATATGGTAGAAACTAATGGTGGGATCTCATCAATAGGCCTCTTCGACATGTTCCTTGGTGGAGGGTTTGACGATGTCGAAGCCTTATCTAAAGGTGGTGATGATGAGGATGGAGTAGATGATGATGAAGGTGGTGGAATGGGTAGACTCTGATCAAGTTTATTTAATCGAAAGTCTACATGAGTCAAAGGTAATATCGACTCTAGCATCTGTTGCAACATATTGTAGTATTTGAAGGGCTCTAGATCAACAGATACTACATGTACTTGCCCTTCATGAGTGTATTTAAGACATTGATGTGCGATGGAGGGGACACACTTCATATCCCGTATCCAAGGTCTTCCAAGAAAAATTTTGTAGGCCATATCTCCCTCTAGCACATGGCACAATGTCAGTATAATATTTTGTCCCACCTGGATGGGTAAAACTATGGTACCAACAGTAGAGCATATTGTGTCATTGAAAGCACAAAGAGTGTAAGTTGAGGGCACAACATGAGATGTTGGCAACTTAAGATGATTTCATGCTTTAGTTATTATGATGTTACTCGAGGACCCTGTGTCTATAAGCACTATCTTGTATGGTATCTCAATTATACATGCAATTATATGTAAAGGAGGGTCTACCACATCGCTGGCTATTTAATATAATAAATGCTCATGCTCATGAAATTGTGTGACTGGTTCTTTGCACTATTGAACATGTCCCACAAAATCTATGAAGTATTTGGACTCCTACGGTTGCAACTTTATGTATTTTAAAATATCCATCAAGGCATCCCGATGTGGAGGTGATTTTTGGATCAACTCATATATGGACAATCGTGTTGATGTGGTCCTCAAGCTTTGTGCAAGCTTGCTCTTAATTGTCACTATTGACATAGAAGGAAGGCCCTATACTAAATGTGGTGTAGCTTGTGATATATTTGGAACATCATTTGAAGTTGTAGGCTGTGCGACTTGACTTGAATATCTTTTTTTCCTAGTCACAATACTTACCATTCCAACATACCCTTAAATAGGGTGTTTTTGGTTCACCTCATTCATCGATTTAGCAACCACCACCTCTACCTCATGAGTTGGTAAAGGGTATTTGAAAATACCCATTTTTTTATTGGTAGGAGCTACTAGAGCATCTACTATAAGCTCATTCCTCTCAATCATGTCTTGTACTATGTGTTTAAAACCATAGCGTGATTGTAAATCATGGCCACCTTGCTGATGAAACTTACAATACTAATCCTCTCAACATCCCATAAGCTTGGTTTTGCCTATTTTTGAATCTTTTTGTTTGATATCTAGTAAATTAACCATATTTACAACCCATAATCAATCAAAAAGAGAATACATGGATTCAGTGATGGGAGTAAATTGTCGCTGAGGGCGATGCTATTTTTATCCCTGGTTCACTGTACCATTATTATTATAGTTCATAGGAGGAGGTTGAGCCTGATATTTCACCTTTTGAGGAGGTGTAACTTGAGGAGGCATAGGGATATTTATGGCCACTTGATTGACCGTAGCTAGCTTTGCAGGTGTCGAGCTATTCTTAGGATTATTTTTCCACTCCTTGTGAGGTTTTGTTATTTCTCCCTCTTGGATTTTGATTTCTTCTATGTTTCTAGCCTATGCTAGAGCTTATTCCAAGGTAGGGTATTGTTGTAATTACAATTTCAAAGAGATGGATCTCAAGCAACTCTTTGAGAACAAACAAGTTAATTCAATCACTGGAAATAGATAGGGTAGCTTGACCAAAAGCATTCACCACTTGTTTCCATAGTTAGTGATCATCTCAATCTCAGTTTATTTCATTCCTATGAGGTCAGTTAATGTCACCTTTATTTTGGTGTTAAAGGCGAAATGTTCCAAAAATGCATCAGTAAATTGTTCAAATGTGTAGATGCTATGTTTTGGAAGTTTTTTGAACCACTCAATGGCAGGACCAGTGACGGTACTCAATAAATTTATTAAGAGCAATGCATCATTTTCTTGTATGTTGAAGGACAAATTTATAAATCTAGTAACGTGCTCTTGAGCATCTTCTTCACCCTTGAATCTATCAAATTTGGGTATTTTGAAATGCTTAGGATAGATCGAGGAAGGAATGGATGGATGTAACAGTTGGTTCTTTAGATGATGTAAAGTAGGCTTTTGAATACCATTGCCAGTTGTCGTACCTTCTACAGTTTTTAAGCATGCACGCAAAGCTTGATACACATCCAAGGATTTAATCTCCTCTTCTTTGTTTTGAACTCGTAGAGGTGGACATGGAATATTAAGCCTAGGTTGGGGTGGTGGATTAAAATTAGCCACACCTCCATAAGGTGCTTCTACATAATCCTCCTTGTTCCATATCATCGTAAGCCCCATAAGGTGTTTCAGGTATGGTACTACAAGGAGAAACTAACACCTATTGAAGACGATCTATGTTTGGCCTATCATATGTATTATGTTCAGGCCTACAAGGTCTAGGAGGCAACATAGGATTAGGTCTAGGAGACCTATCTTGTTGGAAATTTGGTTGCCTTGGATGAGCCTCTTGTCTACATGTACTTGGAGTGACAGCTCCATGACACAAAGTTTCTTGAATTTGTCGTTCAAGCTTCTCTTTATCTATTTTCTATCATTGCTCTAATAGATCTAAGCGATGTTTATCCGACCTAAGTTGATTAAACTCATCTTTGTGGTCAGCATATCTCTGGACCAAATTATTAATTTGATCAGTTGTATTAGGTCTATGTAACTTAGCATGATTGCCTCATTGTCTATTCTATTCAGGAGGCTCTATGAGATCAATGACATGCTTCCCTCGATCGAGGGTAGTCGCATTGACTTGATGTTCTCTCCTAGACAAATATTTTTGAAAGACTATTGGCGCAAAGGCACAATGTGCTTTCATTGACACATTTTCATGAGGATAATCTAGATGTTCCTCAAGTCTTCCCTCATAAACAAGGAAAAGTAAGGTTGAATAATGTCACCTAATTTAATGAGTATCATACTCATTGTGATTTTGATACCTTGGAGTAGGGTGACTTGAAATCTTGAGATTATCGTTCAACCCTACTCGAGGTGTGATCTCTTGCTCCTGTATATGATCAAGAGTAGAGGATCGAGAAGGCACGCGAACACGTGGTATTGCACTATGTGGAGTTGCCTCATTGTGCGGTGACTCTTCTCGAAAGAAGGTGTTTGTAGCATATTAATTAGGGAGATACTTTCCTAAAATAGGACTATGACCTGTAGGAGTACCCTGCGAAGGGGTCCCTTGTAAGAAAGATCCTCTAGTTGACTCTTTACGAGTAACCATCCACTCATCAGTCGATCTACGACTGGGATAAGTAGCTGATTTCCAGGTAGGAATGATCCTATCCCTAGACTCAACACGAGGACATTCTATATCCTCTTATCTATTACCCATAGCTTCTACCCTTGAATGGGCTTGGCTATGGGTATGTACCAAAGGATCTAGTCCCTTGAAAAGGGCCTCAAATTGATGTAAACTATGAAATATAGTTTGGTTTGGTGTAAATATCGCATTCCACATTGAGAGCTATCCTTCAACCTATTCTTCTAGTCTTCTTAGCTCCTTACTCCTATGTAGAACTACCTGGACCTACACACAAGGGCTTAAAATGGGGTTAGTAGCACCTATTTCATAAAATGAAGATAGCATAGAAAACATAGTAAAAGGTGTGAATGCTACAACCAAACAAAGTGATCTACACATGTAAAAACTGATCTACAATGAGCATATATATATTAAGATGATCTAAGCAGAAATAAATGGATTTGAAAGCAAGTTATAAGGTGAAACTATGCTTGAACTGTTGGCTGCTCTGGGGTGAGCCATGGAGACCTGCAACATTAGGGACTCTAAATATTGAACCAAAACTCCTCCAAATGACCTTAAATTTGGACCAAAGGTTCATCTAGACATCCTAAGGAGGTCTATGGAGGAATTTCTCTAAAATTATCTACTTTTTTTAAATTGTCCCTATGAGTGCCATGGGCTAACTGTTAGTCATCACCAAGTGGGATGGTTACAAAACTAGTTTATTTTTGTCACCTATGGCATTGTAAATTGGTCCAAAATAGGGTTAGGATGTTTTCGATAGATGGGGCCAAGTTTTCCTTCAATTTTACTAGTTTGGTTTGGTAGATCGGGTCTTATTGCCCCTAAAAACGCCTTCAAAGTGAAGAGGATTTCAAGGTAGGGAAAGGGCAAGTTTTGGTTTGCAAATGGGTTGGTAGAAAGTAGGGATGAATTTGGGTAGCACTTCATTGCTCAAATGCTCTTCTCCTCATTTTTTTGAAATGGAGGCTTGGGCCTCCTTTTATAGCCCAAAAGGGCATCTAGGGCCAAATGGCATCTTTGCCATGCGAGGCAAGTGATGCCATTTGTCCTAATTGCATCATTTATTTGTGAGGTGAAGTTTACCCCTTTGGGGCTCCCAATATACTACCTGTAATCCATTAGTAGGTCCCCAATCAATCTGGGATGATTGGACGCGCTAATGGCAGTCTTAGATTACCATTTAGTGCGTCCTTTGACTTTTTCAAATGTCTAGTTAGGTGCCATACCACCTAGGGATGGTTGTTTATGGTCATCCCTGGGTGGGACGATCACCAACTATGGTCGTCCCTGGGTGGGACGGTCACCAGTAGGGGCCCCAAAACTACCCCAGACTGCTAGGAACCCTCCAAAATGAGTTTTGAATGGTTTTGGAAGCCTTTTGCTAGCATAGAGGGGTGTCTAATAAGGCCATATGTTATCGATAAGAGGGCATATGTAATACACTGATAGTATTATCTTATTTACGCAATTTAGGTGTCTACACATTGAAATAGTTCATCGATGATGACACATCATGACAAGATTGCCTTGATAAATTAACCCTTCTTGATGAATGATGAGTGAATGCTCTTGAGCATCTCCGTGTTTATCAATATCATATTAAATGAGCTTATAATACTAAATTCCATCTAAGAGACTTTAAGGTTGGGTATCTTGTGCTTAAAGAGAACCAACATAACTCAAACATGTGGCCTCATCTAAGAGATAAATTTATGACCAACTGGTTAGGTCCCTTCATCCTAACTAAGAAGATAGGACCTGGAAATTATCACCTAACCTCCTTAAAAGGTTTTTAGGATCCTGAACCTCTCAATATTTTTCACCTATGGACATTTTATACTTAAGTCATAAAACAACCAAATCACAAAAACAACAAAAAAATCACCAATAATCCAAAAAAATAAAAAAACATTAAAACACAAAAACAATTCAAAATATTATAATAAAAAAACATTTACATTATGCATTTTCATTACATACACCTATAAATTACATTGCATTAGGTATATTCATCCATTGCACTTGCATTAGGATAGGTTGTGTTTACACTCTTATGAATAACACTATGTTTGTATGTCAATCACATATCCAGATATCATTATCATCCATATCTCCATGAGAGTGACTATGTTTTTCAACACAACTTATGAGTTGCTATAATGTTTATACTAGGGTTTTTCGGTTATTCAGACATCCCTAGTTATATTTTCAAATTTTGTAGAAAGTTATCTTGGATTTTAGAAGGTGAGGTCTAGTTTTGATAGTCCCTTGCATATATCAAAATATTGATACAATTTTACACATTAAACAATCTGAGTCTGAACTAGGAAATATGACACTACAAATTAGTCCATGTCACCTTAAGTGAAAGGTTTTCCTTGCTTATATTATTATGTACATGGTCTAGAATACTGATAATTGAAAAAAGGACAAGCTCCCCCCTACCCAAACAAATCCCTTACTCCCTCACAAAATAATAAATTCCCATAGAAATACAAAATAAACAATCATTTTCATCACTAATCAAATCCCTTGCTCAAAAATAAAACAAAAATGCAAAATAAATAGTGATTATCATCACTAAGCATGAGCAAGTATCCCAAGAAATCAAAATAAAATAAGGGGTAACAAGCTTGAATCCTTGGAATATTCAGTATACAAACACCATGGGGTTATCTCCATTACAACAATGGGTTGAATGAAATCGACCTGGCAATAGAGTAGACTTATGCATGGTGATATATCTGTCATATTAACGACCTTATTTTGTAGAGAACAATGTTAGCTTATGGATGAGCTAGATTTAGGTGGCTTGTATTGCCTAGAAGTCTAGTTGAACTATGTCCAAACTCAGGATCATGATGACCATAGGGTGATTCTCATTACAACAATGAGTTGAATGAAACCTGCCTGGTAATGAGGTAGTCTTATGCCTCATCTAATATATTCACTTTGTACACACACGGATAGTAAATATTGAGGTATTATTAATAGGATTATATCTTTCAAGAGTCTTGTGTAGTCATTATACAACTTTTGGTCAATAAACTAGGGTTTTTGAGTCTCATGGAAAACCTCAACAATCCCCTAATAGAAACAAATCATATCATCAAACATTCACAGTTTTCATTATGAAATTTTGTCTATTAAGGGGTGTGCATAGAATAGGATAGATACCAAATGGATATCAACAATAATATTTAGATTAACACTAATAATTTTATGCATATCTTATAGTTTGTAGAAGCTTATAAATAAAAACCCTACATCTCACATCATTTCATCTCACATATGGATTAATACATGATTAATTCTTATGATACAAGTTAACATTTTTTAGTCATGATTTTAATACATTCTGTGTTGTATGCCATTAGTTTTTTAAACATAAATTAGATTCATTTATTATGTTTTAAGTGATTAAAGCATACAATTTCATTTGTATTAGACCATCCACATGAAATTAATGCATTACATCCACCATATCATGTAATAGAAATTAAATAAATAATCAATAAAATAAATCAAAACATGCATTTAACATTAACTACTGCATCCATATACGCATGCATAGTAGTACATCCACATATCTAGATCATAATATCTAATCATACATAAATCATTTAACTATTGCATGTCAAGTAGTACATCGTATATAGAATATTACATCATAATATAAGCATTACATCCATCAATGCATACATAAACATAAAGTCAAACTATAACACATAATGAGATAAAAGAAGATATCATATATATATATATATATTTATCTGTGTGTGTGTGTGTGAATATGTCAAAGTACATAGTGGTATAAAATACCCGTAGGCTATTTCAATTGCCTTGTTTTTAATAAAATTATTAACTTACCAAAAAAAATACCCGTAGGCTACAACTATGTAGGTCCTTAGAACTTACACTCAAAAATTATAAATACATGTCATAGCATCAAGTGGGACCTGCAACCCCTGAGTGGCCTCTAACCTCAGCCCCATCTCGGTGAGGCTACCTAGAGCCACTACCTATCAATATCTCTAATCATTCAACTGACTTGTGACTGAGATGCACTAATGACTATCCAGACTCACTCCGCATACTTAGTTGGGATCCCTCTACTATAGATATCTCTAGAAGAATTCCACTACATAGCCTAACTCGAGTCTCTAGGGATATGATGTATGTTGCATCTGCTTGGTGTTGAGCCATAGTCTCCTATATGAGGCTTCACAATCTCCTAATATTTGTGTTGCCACCTGATGTTGTTGGCTCCTAAGTGAATGGAGCAGAAGGTGCACCGTGACCTTAAGTCACGGTTTCTAGATGTACCCGTAGAGAATCTACCTCTGTAGTCCTAGTAGTTAAGTATAGATATAGATTATCCCTCTCCACTATAACTTGGTCAATCACTATTTGTGCTATCAACAATTGAGCCTAGAATAGAGCTCTCTCCTTAGCATACCCCTGTTATAACTGTTGCCCAGCACTCATCTGACTTTGAGTAGTATAAAGAGATGTATCTCATTCCATCAACTACCTCTAATAAGTTTATAGTTGTGCTTGTACAACTTGCAACTGTACTCATAGTTGTGCCACCGCATCACTCGAGGAATCCTCCTCACCCTCCTCCTCAACTTGAGGCTCATCCATCTATCTTGCAAATTGCCCCCACTCACCCTCCATCCTATGATGAACCCATCACTCATCATCATCTACACCCTCATCTATTGCTACTACTATAGGTATACCCATAGGACCACAACTTTACCATAGTCAATAAATCCACCAAGTGTTATACTCCATAGTAGTCCTCTAATTCTCTAAGTCTATATCTGCAACTAGAGGTTCCACCTCCTATGATAATGTAGTCATCTAGGGTAGCTCAAACTATCTTTGTGTGCCTATGACAATAGAGGACTAGCTCCTCTACACATCTTGATCTATGTTGAACTACCTAGTCACTCGAGAGTAATGGAAATACTCTCTCTCTTTTCTATGGTTCCCCACAAGCCATCTACTGTGTCTTACTCTAGCTAGATATATCTCTACATCAGGCCAATTAGGGCAATCCAAATAGGATTTCCATTTAATATGCTCACACTTGAATCCATCTAGTGACCCCATATAATGTGATAGGATACCTCCATGTGGTCAGCTTTGACCAGACTCCTCATCCTATAACCATTATGCTATGTAGTCAATATCATCATCCCTTAATTCAACTTGGGACATCAATAATCAAGTGGGTTGATCTACTTGGATGTGCTCCCATACCCAAATCTAGATCAATAGACTACATCCCACTTCCACCCATCACCGATGTTGTATCTCATATAGCTCATCATAGATATGTACCAATAGAGTGCTCCCCCATGTCATAATAACTAGGTCCTATAGGTCACACTCCACTAAGTTGTGTACCATGTCTAGGAGGTTTCGTAGGAACTTTGGTCATGAGGAATTGGGTAGTAGTACATTAGAGATAATTTACATCACTACTACCTATCATCAAGAGAAGATGCACTGCTCATACTATCTATTGACTAAGATCCCTCTGTGATCTATATCCCCCAATACCTCCATAGCTCTAGTGCCAAACACCCACTTCAGAACCCTCTCCCAATCCTGATTCAAACAAGAAGTGATAGCCAATCTATCGATGGGGATTCTAAAAATCTGATAGACATCCTCTAACGTCATTTTCAACTTGCCAGTGGGGAGATGGAATGGGTTGGTCCTATTGTCCCAACGATGAGCCAAGGTTGTAAGGTAAGACTGATCTAACATTAATTTGGTAAGCGCACAACTTGTTTGATGTCGATCATCTCAAACCATGCCTAGTCATCATCGTCAAGCACCAATCATAGATCTAAGAATAGGTTGGGCTCCCTAGCCCATGTTGTCAAATTTTGACACCTAATAGAACACAATTTAAAACTAAAATATCATCTCAAAAACCATAAAAATAAAAATAAAAATCAATCAAAAACTTCAAAAAAATAAAACAATCATTCAAAAAATCACAAAATTAATTAAAAAAATAAACCTAAGGTTGGTAGCTGCTTTGGGCCCTACGACGACCACCCCCAATGGTCAATTTTTAACTGTTGGAAATCAAACTTTGCTACCAGCCCCCCTGATGGCCCCATTTTGGCCATACGAGCACCACTCCTACCTAGGATGGCCTCATAGTGGCCCCCACGTGGGGTATCTTCCCAACCCTAAAAATGTAAAAAAATTAAACATTACCTACCCTTAAGCTAACTTAAGCTAAATTCCTAGACTAGGGGAAAGGTTTATTACCTACATTTTAATATGGTTCATTTAACCCATTAATTAATGAAGTTCATTTTATATTTCAAAATTTACTAGAGTCGGATGGATAGTCTACCTTAGGAGCTCTGGCTCCACTGCTCGATGATGCCTTGGGTTGATCCACCATAGTGGTCTATCTTGATCTCGATAGTGTTCTGTATCAAGTTATCTCTCTCCTCCCTCGGAGCTCACTTTTCTCTCTTTGTCAACTAGTAAAATGAATTTACAAAAATTATCAAAATTTCTTTTATATTTTCTAAATTTGGTAGCTGCTCTCCTGAAGAACGATAGCATTTCGACACAACCATCATACCCAACAATGGCCCCAAAATTTGTAAGTCACTACCATTGTACGCTAGGATGACCTTCAGACAACAATAAATGCATTCATTTTGTCAAAACTATTGGCATCAAATTGGACATTTAATCACACATAATGGTCCATATTCATCCACAATTTCAAAATTAACAAAAAATCAAATAAATAAAATTTCAAATGCACCTTGTACTTATTTATTTACCCTATACACTTGGTGGTTGCAGCGACTTGCTATCCATACAATCTGGTAATATGAGTAAATTACGATAAGGCCTTTTGAACCAAATTATTCATCAATAAATTGGAATGTCTTCACCTCACCCAAGAATACCGTTGTGGCTAAAATGTTGCATAGGAACGGGTGTTCATTTCATTCTTCTATGACACTTTTATCTAATCATCAAACATAGTGATTCACCTCAAATATTAATTGAATTACTATCATCTTGATTCCCTAAGAAAGCCATGTGGTTGGACTGCTCCATGGGATAGAGATGTACAATTACTTATCATATTTGAAATTACAATTGTAATAGGACTTTCCCTTTACAAAGGTTATCATCTTGCACCATCCAAATCAATCATCTTGGTCAAGAAACTTGTCAATTTCATCACTTGCCATTTCCTCATCGACTCGTCGCTTAAGGGGGGTAGTCATAATCAAATAATTCATAATCAAAATCAACAATTAAACACTTAATCATGCAAATTGCATTCATCCATGAATTATTGCTAACAACTATTATAAGCTTCTCTTTTTCTATGTCAAAAAGCAAAAATGATAATCTAAACCTTTGTTAATCTGAACCTATGGTCCTTGTAGCTTGACAATGCTACCCGTATGCCTATCATATTTGTCAAAGTTTTAATCAAATTAACCCTACCATTTGTTTTGAGGTAATTATTCAAATATGTATGCTCTTTTCATGATTGGTATATTTAATGTTGACCAAATCAATGAATATCAATCAACCTGCAATATGATGTTAGGTTACCTATTTTTTCTTAGTGTTGTGGTTTCACACAATGCATCTCAAAAAGAGGTATATGTAGACACCTAAAACACATTATATTGAGGAGGCTACTCATGTGGACACCTTTTTAGGCCATATAAATAATATTGGACCTTCCCAATATCTAAGAGTGGTACTAACCACTTAAATACGGGCAAAAAACCCTTTATAGCCTGGGTCGATGTCCCCCATAGTGGTCGCTTGGTGATCGTTGGACCCTGTGATGACCCCTAGATTTGAGCCATGCTTATCAAGGATGACCTCATCTATAACAAACTCGGGCTCCTCGAGCTGAGTAAAATCTATTACAAGGTAACAAATCTTGAACGGTTTCGCTCTAGAAGCTTCCAGAAGCGATGCCTCACCTTCCTAAACCTAACTAAATCTTGATCTTGGCTTCATGGGTAAGCTAGGATGGCAATTAAGCAATGTTATAAATAGAAGCCTTATCTTCATGAAAATGATCCCAAATTTAATGTAACAAAGTGTTGCCCTTTTGTGATTAGAGAGACAATTCTCTCACAAACGTTAGGGTGTTGTTGAAATTGCATCATGAAGTCTAAATTTATAACCATGGATCTTGGGAGAGCTTGAAGGATAAATCTCATCGCTTTTCACCATCAATCCACCATGAATTTGAGAAAATTCCCATTGTAATTCATTCCTCATGAGTACACTAAGAACATAAATCGATTTGATGAGTATTTTGGACATTACAACGCATCGATCTTAGAGAACAGAGTCTTTTTTTGGTGGTCATTGTTCCCGAAAATGGCCCGTAGGTGCCATCGTTGGACCTGAGGATGGTTAGAAAAGACCACTATTATGATCAATGATGGTCGTGTTTTTATGTGCAAATTTCTCTATATTATCATTTAGATCAGTTTTATTAGTTGTTAAATTTGTTTCTAACATGGTTTATCATCATTTCTTTGAGTATTTTATGCATTTATTTATTGTTTTATGAAATTTCCTTTCATTTTGTATTATCAAGAAATATGTCTCATCTTGAGAGGATTTACATTTACTATTGATGCTTTGCAGGTGCTTTTGTGTGTAGGTTACAAGCCTTATTAGGAGCTCTTCATCATCAATATCATCCTTCTTGGCATAATCAAGTGGGGGTCGCTAGGAAAACCCTCCATAATCAGTTTTGGGAGATTACAAGGATATTTTACAAGACACCTATCATTTGATCCATTGATGTAATTCGTATCAAATTGATTGATCCCTAAGAGGGATATTTTGTAATCTCTATGTAAAGATAATTTTCAACTATGAATAAAGAAGGAAACCATTTCTTTTATCTCTTTTGCTTTAAATTGGTTATATGAATTCTATCTTGTTAATTGGATCTCATAATTCTTTAGGTGTTAGATATTTTGTACATCTTACACTACGCAATGTAAAAGTGGATGAAAGATAGCAAAAAGGGAAAAAAAATGACTAAGTGTCATGGCTAGCAAAAAATTGGGTTGTTGGTGGACTTTGGAGAAAACGTGAGGGACCATCACCAAATATGTGAAAATGGCCAAGTGTTAGGCTTGGCGGAGAATTGGGCATCCAATGAACTCCATATGGGTCCTGAAAGTCTGCCACAGATGGAAAATATGGATGGGTCCTAAATTTCCATCAATGTTGATGAAGCCCAAAAACCCATCATGGAGAGGCTTGGCAGAGAATTAGGTCACTACCAGACTCTCGATGGGTCCCAAAAGTCTACCATGAATGGAAAATATGGATGGGTTCCAAATTCTCATCAATGTCAATGGGGCCTAAAAACTCGTCATGGAGGGGCTTAGAAAATAATTGGGTTGCTATTAGACTCCTAATGGATCCCAAAAGTATGCCATGCTAGAAATATCACTTTTTTATCAAGGCCTACAAAACCTATCAAGGAGAGATAATTTAGGGATCTAAGTATCAAAACACCTTGGAATTGCAACACCTGACTGGTAAATGCAAACCCAACATTCATATGCACCTTGGAATTGCAACACTTGACTGGTAAAAGCAAACCCAAAATTCATCTGGCAGAAGATGGATGATATCTCTACATCACAATAATGATATACATCATGATTTAGGTTACACAAATTGACAACCCACTACCTATAGGCATATGCGGTAAGACATCATGGAGTGACAGAATTATTAGATGCATCAAATGAATAGAGGGACCAAATGTAGCCAACACAACCCACTCTCATTTATTATGAATTTTCAGTTACAATTCATAGGGTGATAGGTGGAAATATACAACTTAGTCACTCCGTTGACACAAGGGCATTCCACAATCAAACATCATGATTATTTGTAACATAATTCATTGTAAAAACTATATATAGTAGAATGTTAAGCATTCAGAAAGGTTAGCTCTTTAGCTTTTACAACTTACATGTAAATATTTTGTTGTTCAAGAAATACAAGTGGATTACTATTTGACCTCCATTTTGTCTCATGTATGTATGAATGTTTGTTTGCTTATTTCTATTAAAATTGGTTGAATGATTTAGCTTTAATTATGCAATATGGATTCCAGGTACTTCATTCTCTAGTTATGGAATTTAATTTCAAGTAGATGTGATTAATAATGATTAAGAACTTAACTGGTTGGTCTATTAGGTGGTTTGTTTAATTTCTCATGATGGTTTAAGTTTAATAATGCATGTTTGTTGATGTGGCTAAATTTGTACCCTCATAAGTTTTAGCTTCAAATATATTTCCTTCTTTCAGCACCCTAATCACCTCCTATTAATTTGTAGTAGTTAGCCAGAACTCCCAAGGAACTAACCTTCTCTAAAGATTGACTAGAAAGTCTTCACAATTTTCTAGGCCACTCAATGTTGATCAAGATTTGTGGGTGCACAAATATTAGATAAATTTTTGACCAACAAGAACCACTGCCACTCTTGTAAAGAGAGTATACAAAGCAAACTATGCTTCAAGGGCTATAGTAGAAATTTTCTTCAGTCTTCTTCCCAAAATGTTGCTTGCTCCTCACATAATTCATGCTTAAAAAATGGTGATACAAGTTGGCTTGAAATAGATCCAACATATCACCTAGCCATGGAACATGTATTTTAGTCGACAATAACCTAAAACTAAGCACCTAAGAAGCAACAAAGTTAGTCAAGTTTTTGCCACACCTTCTTGCTAGCCCTCTTATGACTAGAATCATGCACCTCCACTAGAAGCCTATACCATCCTATCAAACATGCACCTCAGAACTATGGTTGATTCATTATGGGGCAAATTGCAACAAAGAGAGGAAAAATAACAAGGGCACAAATCCTCCAAGTATCCTTATGGTAATTTGCTCATCTTATCGGATTGCATGGATAACTAGTCACTACAACTGCCAAGTGTTATAGAGGAGATTACTAGTTACAAGGTTCACTTGTATTGAGGAGTGTCAGGTACCACTTATTGTGCACTCCATATTACAAATACATAAAGGAAAATATGCAGTAAAGTCCAAAATAGGACTTAATGCACTTGAATACAAAGGTTTCAAAATCCCTAAATTGGAGGATGAAAAATAACTCATTCCTCCAAATCCACAATTATAAGTGGATACAAATGCATACAACATACAAAAAGACTTGTAGCCAAATTAAAATCCACAATAGGACAAGATGCACCTTAATTATAGAAGAAATCAATTAATAATTACAAATTAATTGATTATAAGGTGTAACAAATAAAATTAATTAATTAATGTTGACTTTTAATTAATTAATTTAATTAATTATTTAAATAATCAAATTAATGAAACTTTAACCCTTGCTAAATTAAATTTAAACCTTTTGCAAGGGTCTTAAAATGGTTGATTGGAATTTAATCAACTATCAATGACCAATAAGCACCAAAGGTGATTGGTCCAAGCAGTCAAATCACTAATTATCAATGTCCAATAAGCACCAAATGTGACCAGTCCAAGTAGTCAAACATCTTGACAATCTTCACAAAGGTGGTCAAACATACCGACAAACCATGATATAACATGCAACAAATTACAAGCCATTCAATGAAGGTAGGAGTTGCCAATCACCAGCCAGATTTCCCAACTAATTCAAATTCATCTAAAAGGTAGATTAAAATATTTTGGTATCTCTTGTTCCATGCATGTGGGATAAATCCCACAATATACGTTATCAACTTGTAAGCTCCTCGTAGTAGGTATTTTGCATGAGGAACAACTAAGGGGGTTTGTAGACCAATTAAACCATATGCTATGTGGAGATACTTGTAACCATTTCAAGCCTTCTAAAATTGAGAAAGGTAATTTATCTAATTTGGTGGAAAATCCAAGCCAAACGCACTTCGTGTAAGAAGGACACATAGTGGGATCTCCAATTTGGCCATATGGGAAGCATGAACCCCATTATCTCCGAGAATGGCCTGTGGAAGGTTGAAAATAGGTATTCTACCAAACACATGATAGATGTTATATTTGCTCAAAATAGTCAACAATATAGGGATAGGTTTGGTTTATTTGTGATTTTTTGTAGATCTTAGAAGTTGATGTCTTCATCGATAAGTAGAACATGGTTTGCTAGTGTGATTTCACAATGGGTCAAGGATCTAAACTCTTGATCATGGGTGGATTATTTGTTTCCCATGTGATCACAACCCATCATACATTTCATTTTATACCATACATAAAAAACACTTGCATGTGTGTTGGCCTTGACCATGTGGCTAGAGAGGTTATTTTTTTATTTATGGTAGGTAGAGGCTACGAATCTGCACATAAAAAATAGGGCAATCACGCATGTAGGCATGCAGTTCCACTATCATATGTAGGGAATCCTTGGGGTATCTAAACTCCAATATCTTGTCTCCTCAAAGAAATTATGAGGAGGAGAATAGTATTTCCACCTCATAGTTTGGCAAAGAATAACGTATGCAGCTAATTGCAGATCTATGAACCAGATGCCTCCAATTGAGAAGGTAATATTAAAAAGTTAATTTGAACATCTCCCATTGCCCAATCATCAAGATGATTTGCAATAAATCATTTGTAGTCAAAAAATGCAACAAGTTATAATAGGTGATAACAAATGAATCCTATAGGATAAACTATAAAAATATTTAGGGAACCATCAACATTTGCATTAGTGGTTTGCATTGATCTATGTCTAATGGATGCATGGACCAACCTATGATTGGGTGGTATCCATGTATATTCCATGGTGGGCTAAGGATCAAATCCCAATCACTTCATATTTGACCTTTGCATGTTGGACTACTATTGGAAATTTATAGTATATTGTTGTCATTGATGTCAAAGGATTGATGTCATAGGTTGATGACATTGGTGGTCATTGATGTCAAAGATAGCTTGGAATGGCAAAAATATAAGGTTTATAAGTTGGTTAATTATGCAAGGTAAATTTCATCCCAATGCAAGGAAATTGATAAAAAGAAAAGGTTAAAATATTTACTTTAAATATTAAGCCAAAGAGGTTTGGGAGAAAGCTCTAAGTTTTTGGTTAAAAGGTTGAAGGCCCAAGTTTAAGACCATGGTTTCAAAAAGGAAGCAAGTGACTAAGGCTTAAAAAGAAATAATATTATAATATTTTAATATTATAATATTAAGGATAAAAGTTTGAAGACAAAGGATTAAATATTAAAAAGTTTATTATAATACTTTATATTATAATTTAAACCCAAGATGGGTTTGGCACCAACAATTTTGAAGGTTTCAAATAAAACTTATAATGAGCACCGACGTCAAGAAAGGGGGGTAAAATCCATATAAATATGGATTAAAACTATGCACTAATGTGAAGTTTTTGATTGGCAAGTATTTGATTTCCCTCATGTGCAATTGTGAGACAAATAAAAGAACAAACATATTTTAAAAAAAGGACAAAGCATGGTTGAATAAAGAGAGCATCATGGGAGTTTATTTCCAAGTAGGCGGCTGGCATAGCGACAATTTAGGCAGCACTAAGGCACAGGGCATGCAACAAGTCCTAGGTTCAAAACCCGAGAATGATAGTTTTGATTTTTTTCTAGAAAGGAGGATTAGCGAAGGGTTTAAAACATAGAACGTGCATTTTTGGTTTCATGTGAATGGTTGGCCTCGCGGTAGCCTAAGCGATGCTAGTGCATTGGCAGGCAGGAGGCATCATGGTCGATTCCCACGTGTGGTAGATGTGGTAAGTGAAATATTTTTTTTTAGTGACTAAGGTTGAAATATTAAGGGCCTAAGTTGTGTTTGATTATTGTGCACACTATTGGAATTAGGGATTTATAAGGGAAATAAATTTTTATTTTGGCCATTGTTTTAGAAGGAAATAAAAGGAGGAAATTGCAAGTATTTTTTGAAGTATTATTTTGTGGAGTAATAAGGTGTAATTAGTGGTTTATCAATTTGTCTTTGTGATGTTGAAATATTGAAGCGGGAGATAAAAGGTGTATGGTGTTCTTTTATTGTTTGTAATACTTGCATTAGTATTGAAGGGTTTGGTTTATAATTTTATGCTTTATTAGGAGAAACCAAGAGAGTTATAAAGCATATGTTTGGGACATAATTGTGCACACATTTTAAAAAGGATTTCCAATATAAAGAGGTGTTGTACTAATCGATTTTGAAGTTGCAAAATATATTATTTTTGAGACAAGTATTTGAGGGTACATATTCATCAAGCATTTTGAGGTATGGTGGTTCAACTTCTTATCTAGGTGATTGTGTTTTGAGAAAGTAATTTTGAGGTGAATTTAAAAGGTTTGATTGGTGTGCATTGTTGAAAATATTTGAGCTAGAATTTGTGAAACAAATTGTGCATTATTGATTGATGAAAGTGGAAATAATTGTATTAGGGTTTGAGACCTACATGTGTTCTATTGTTGAAAGAAATATGAAATACTTGTGTTAGGATTGAGACCAAGTTTATACATCATTGTGAAAAATTTTGAGTAGTGGTTGAAAGACATTGAAAGTAATTGTTTGAGATCAAGCTTGTAAAAAAAAATTGTGCATTAGTGTGTTTGAGTCTTGAGAGCAAATTTGCAAGAAAGATAGATTAGTTTGTGAAGTAAAGTTATACACTAGTTTGATTTGATTTGAAAGGGATTTTTCAAGAGGTAGATATTAGATTAGATGAATGCAATATTTGTGAATGTGAAGAACATATTGAGTATTTTATAGTGCATATCATCCTCTATATGTTCTAGAGGTTAAACAAATTCTAAGTAGAATATGTTTGAATTGTCTATTTGAAGAAAGCATTTCTGAAAAAGATATAAGCATTGGTTGTATGCCAGATTTAGAAATGTTTTAGCAAGTCTTATGAGAAGACTTGAAGCAAATATGAGGTATATTTGAGCAATTCTTGTGAGAAGACTTGAAGCAGTAGTGAGGCAGAATTGAGCAAGTATTGTGAGAAGACTTGAAGCATATTTGATGCAGATTTGAGCAAGTCTTGTGGGAATACTTGAAGCAGTAGTGAGGTATATTTGAGCAAGTCTTGTGAGAAGACTTGAAGCAATAGTGAGGTATATTTGAGAAAGTCTTGTGAGAAGACTTGAAGCAGCTTTAAGGTAGACTTGATCAAGTCTTGTGAAGACTTGAAATAGCATAGTAACATATTTGTGAGAAAATTTGCAAGAAAGATAGATTAGTTTGTGAAGTAAAGTTATACACTAGTTTGATTTGATTTGAAAGGGATTTTTCAAGAGGTAGATATTAGATTAGATGAATGCAATATTTGTGAATGTGAAGAACATATTGAGTATTTTATAGTGCATATCATCCTCTATATGTTCTAGAGGTTAAACAAATTCTAAGTAGAATATGTTTGAATTGTCTATTTGAAGAAAGCATTTTTGAAAAAGATATAAGCATTGGTTGTATGCCAGATTTAGAAATGTTTTAGCAAGTCTTATGAGAATACTTGAATAAAATTTGAGGTATATTTGAGCAATTCTTGTGAGAAGACTTGAAGCAGCAGTAAGGCAGAATTGAGAAAAAATTGTGAGAAGACTTGAACCATCTTTGACGCAGATTTGAGCAAGTCTTGTGAGAATACTTGAAGCAGTAGTGAGGTATATTTGAGCAAGTCTTGTGAAAAGACTTGAAGCAATAGTGAGGTATATTTGAGAAAGTCTTGTGAGAAGACTTGAAGCAGCTTTAAGGTAGACTTGAGCAATTCTTGTGAAGACTTGAAATAGCATAGTAACAGATTTGTGAGCAGAGTTAGAATAGATTTGTGCTAGCCTTGTGATAAGGTTTCGTGTAGATTTAAGATAAAGTTTAGAGTAGGCTTTAGAGTAGATGATAGAAAATGGGATAGAATTACCATGTGGAGAGACATCCATACACAATAACAGAGGGGATAGAGTTCTCCTATGGAGAGATATCCACAAACTAGATTAGATGGGATAGAGTTCTCCTATGGAAAGATATCCATAAACCAAAGTAGAGGGGATTAAGTTCTCCTATAGAGAGAGATCCATAAACCATAGTAAAGGGGATAGAGTTCTACTATGTAAAGAGATCCATAAACTATAGCAGAGGGGATAGAGTTCTCCTATGGAGAGAGATCCACAAAATAGAGTATAGGGGATAGAGTTCTCTTGTGGAGAGATATCCACAAACCAGAGCAGAGGGGATAGCGTTATCCTATGGAGAGAGATCTACAAATATGAGCAAAGGGGATAGAGTTATCCTATGGAGAGAGATCCACAAATCAGAGCATTGTGGATTGAGATCTCCTTTGGATAGAGGTCCATAAATATTGTAATAGGGAATTTATTCCCAAGATATTTGTTGAGAAAAAATAGAAGAAATATTTTCTTCATGGATGTAACACACATTGGGTGAACCATGTTAAATTTGTGTCTCTCATGTGTGTGATGATTTATGCATTGTTTTGATTACTACTATTGATATTACAATTGAAAACATTGAATAATATTGTTTGGAAAAAAAAAAGTAAAAGTTGATATTATACTGTTCACCGCCCTCAGTATAAGTTTATGTTCTTCAATTGGTATTAGATTGGGTTCCTTTGGAAATGTCTAAAATATTAAAGGAATATATTACTGGAACACATATGGCATATCATAATGGATCTTCATCAAACAAATATCCATTGTTTTATGGAAACAATTATGTTTTCGAGAGTATAAAGATGAAGACTTACCTGATGGAACAAGGATATGAGACATGGCAATCTGTTGAGGGCTACTCCTCCCATAGATAAGGATGGTAAGTAGTTACATTTGAATAATTCCAAGGCTATGAATGGAATATTAAGTGGATTACGTGAAGCAAAATTTGTGAAATTTATGCAATACAAATCAACAAAAGAGATGTGGGACAAATTGGAGTAAACATATGAAGGAGATAACAAGGTCAAGTTGGAAAAACTACAAAACCACAAGAAAAGGTTTAAATATTTGAATATGGAAGATGAGGAAGATATTGCTAAATACTTACTTCATGTGGATGAGGTTGTTAATACCATGCATGGACTTGGATTCAAAATTGAAGACTCTAGTGTTGCTCAAAAAGTATTAAGATCACTCCCTATAAGGTATGATGCAAAGGTTTCAGCTATAGAAGAGATGAGAGATATTGATAAGTTGGCTATGTATGAGTTACATGCAATTATCATAGCTTATGATATGAGAATATAAAATGATCACAATTCCAAGAAAGAGGTAACTTTCAAAGCTTCAAAGAAGACAAAATATAAGAAACCAGAATCAAGTGGTGAGTCAAGCAGTAATGAAGAAGCTAACAATGTGATAAAAAATAATGACTCAAGAAGCACAAAGGTATGAAGACTGAAATATTTTAATTGTGGTAATTTTGGTCACTATGCATCTAATTATCCACAAGTTGGAAGCAGTAGTAGTAAAGAGAAACAAGATCATAAGAAAAAAAAGGAAAATCCAGGCATGAAAAGAAAAATAGGTATGGTCAAGGCAAGTATGAAAAGAAGTTCTTTCAAAGGTACAAGAAGAGTTTCTATGTTAACAAGGCAAGCAATGCTTCAAGTGAAAGTTATGAAAGACTCTCATATAGTGAAGAAGAAGAGATTCTATTTTTGGTAATATAAGAGGAATAAAATGCTCCTCTTGAAGATAAAGTCAAAAAGTATGAAGATGCTCTTGAAAACCAAGAAGTAGAGAAATATTCAAAAAATAAAGAGGAAGGCATAATTGATCTAGAAGAAAAACTTATTGTTTCTGTCATAGAGTTGAAAATAGTTAGAAAGAAAAATTCAAGACTAAAGGCTCAAGTTCAAGAATATGAGGAAGAAAAGAAAAGCTTCTACAAGACTTGACAAACTCAAAAACTAAGGCAAGCATATTCAAAGAGGTCATGGTTGAAAAGTTAGAGGTAAAAGAGTTAGAATGTGAACTATTAGAACATGAGGTAGTTTCTCTAAGGATGGAAGTGAAAAATTCTAAAGACAAGCTACATAGGTTTGAAATAAGTTCAAAAACTTTGGATAAAATTATCAATGCACAAAGATCTTAATTTATCAAAACATGACTTGGTTTTGAAGAAGGACAAGGGAAAAAAGAAGAGGGTTCGAGCTCAAGATCAAAATAAGAGGAAGTTTTAGAGGAAGAGAGTGAAGAATAAATTAAGACTTATGTGGATAAGTTGAAGAATAGAAGCTTCACTAAGAAAGGAAACAATGCACAAACAGGAAACATGGATCATCACAGAGAAGGCAAAGAAAGGACTAAGAGAACAGAGGCTTCAAGACAAGATGAATATTTTTTTAAAGGGCATTATTTTTCATGTAATCATTTTGGTCACAAAGCTATGCATTGCAGGGTTCATGGAAATAAGGAGTATGGCCTCACTAAAAATAATTTCAACTCATTCAAATATGGATATTTATTTCAAGGATATTGCTACTCATGTAATCGCTTTGGTCATAAAGCAATCCACTGCAGGGTTCATAACAGAAATTATTATGGCTTCACCAAGAGAAACTTCAAGACATTTACACCTTCCAATAATTATGACATTAAGTGTTACAAGTGTAATAATATTGGCCATAAGACCAAGTGGTGTAGAACAGATTTTTGAAAACTTCCAGAATCAAGCAAGAATAGGGACACTCGAAAGGATCAAAAGGGTATTTTTTTGAAAAATAAGGTTGACAAATAAAAAGAGCATTGTATTATGGGAGTAGAAATACTCCCACCCCAAAATTAAACACCTCAAGGAGAGGAGGTGGGGAGGGATTTGAGATAAGAGTATTATATTTAGCCCCAAAGGAGTCCCTTTGCTATTGATTTCAAAGGGGGAGAGATTTGAGTAAGGGGGGGAGCATTTAGTCAGGGGGAGCAATTTCTCAAGGGAAGCAGATTTGGAATCCAATGGCAAGAAAAGGAATTTTTAGAAAGGGTTACCATCAATGACAAAGGGGGAGATTGTTGGAAATTTTTAGTATATCATTATCATCGATGTCAAAGGATTGATGTCATAGTTTTATGACATTGGTGGTCATTGATGTCAAAGATAGATTGGCATGGAAAAAATATAAGGTTTATAAGTTGGTTAATTATGCAAGGCAAATTTCATCCCAATGCAAGGAAATTGATAAAAATAAAAGGTTATAATATTTACTTTAAATATTATAAGCCAAAGAGGTTTGGGACAAAGCTCTAAGTGTTTGGTTAAAAGGTTGAAGGCCCAAGTTTAAGACCATGGTTTCAAAAAGGAAGCAAGTGACTAAGGCTTAAAAATAAATAATATTATAATATTTTAATATTATAATATTAAGGACAAAATTTTGAAGACAAAGGGTTAAATATTAAAAAGTTTATTATAATACTTTATATTATAATTTAAACCCAAGATGGGTTTGGTGCCAACAATTTTTGAGGTTTCAAATAAAACTTATAATGAGCACTAACATCAAGAAAGGAGGATAAAATCCATATAAATATGGATTAAAACTATGCACTAAGGTGAAGTTTTTTATTGGCAAGTATTCGATTTCCCTCATGCGCAAATGTGAGAAAAAGAAAAGAAAAGATGATTTTTGAAAAAAAAAAGGAAAAAGCATGGTTGAATAAAGAGAGAATCATGAGAGTTTGTTCCCAAGCAGGCAGTTAGGCTAGTGTCAGTATAGGCAGCGCTAAGGCGCAAGGCAAGAAACAGGTCCTAGGGTCGAAACCCAATGATGATAGTTTTGATGTTTTGCTAGCAAGGAGGATTAGCGAAGGTTTTAAAACATAGAACATACATTTTTTATTTTGTGTGGGTGGTTGGCCTAGCGACATCCCAAGCGAAGCTAGCACACTAGCAGGCAGGAGGTGTCATGGTCAATTCCCACCCGTGACAGATGTGGTAAGCAAAATATTATTTTTAGTGACTAACGTTGAAATATTTTTTTTTTGGTAAGTTAAGGAACTTTCATTAAAAAATGGCATTTGAAAGGCACCCCAATGCCTTGTACATCAGCAAAATTGAGAATAGAAAAGAGGAAACAAAAAAGGAAACACCAGAGGATCAAAAGGCATACAACCAGCAGAACCAAAAAGGACCCGAATTACCACAAAATGGAGCAATACAAAAAATTGAAAGCTGAGACTAAGCTTTCAAAAGTAGAGACAACAAACCTACTAATTGGGAGCATCAGTCTGCATTGGAGATGCAACCACAATTTCCATATCAGCATCCTTAACCTCATCCTTTAACATATCCTTTGGGGCTTCCTTGCAAGCTTCCTTGGTGATCTCCACAACCTCCTCATCCTTAGCATTGTATTTTATGTCAGAAAGTCCCTCGATAGCAAAAGTAGCCTGAACATCCTTGAAGGAGTCGTAGACAAATAGCAGGTTGAGTGATTGACGCTGCTCTTTAAGTTGTGTGATAGCTTTCCCAATGGCAATGTGAGCAGTTTCCAGGCGACTAATATTAGCAGAAGTGGCTTGGACAACAAGCTTATGGAGGTAATTTTCAACAATGTTGGGAGAACTAGAAAGTTCTTTCTTGACCCTCTTAGAGGAAGGAGTGGGCGTCTCAGCAATCTCCTTAAATTTGAGCCTCAAGGAACAACGGACGGGCGTTTTATAAATTTTGACTTTTTTCTTGATATATGACACAACTTGAGACTTCTCAATTTTGTTCTTTCTCTAGGACCTAGACTAACGTTGAAATATTAATGGCCTAAGTTGTGTTTGATTATTGTGGGCACTATTGGACTTAGGGATTTATATGGGAAATAAATTTTTATTTTGACCATTGTTTTAGAAGGAAATTGTTGAGCAAGGAGGTGCAAGAAGTTTGTCATTGTTGTCAACACAGGCAGCTAGATCTAATGATGCAGTGGCCAGACAGTTCAGGAGTCATTCAGATGCAGAAGACAAAAAAAATTCGAAGAAAAAGACAAGTTAGAAAACTGTCGCGATATCGCGACATGTTTTCTGTCGTGATTTCGCGACAAGTCGGAGGAGAGAGAAGGCGCAGCCGAAAATGTCGCGATGTCGCGACAAGTCGGAGGAGAGAGAAGGCACAGTCGAAAATGTCACGATTTCACGACAAGTCGGAGGAGAGAGAAGGCGTAGCCAAAAATGTCGCGATGTCGCGACAAGTCGGAGGAGAGAGAAGGCGCAGTCAAAAATGTCACGATTTCGCGACAAGTCGGAGGAAAGAGAAGGTGCAAGGCAAAATGTCACGATTTCATGACAAGTCGGAGGAAAGAGAAGGCGCAAGGCAAACTGTCACGATTTCGTGACATGTTGGAGGCCAAGAAGCTAAGTCAAGAAACTGTAGCGATTTCGCTACATGTTGTTGTTTCGCTGGCCGAAGCAAGGAAAAAGCGTTAAGTGAAAAGTTGTAGCGATTTCGCTACATGTCAAAATTTCGCTGGCCGAAGCAAGGAGAAAACGTTGAGTTGAAAAGCTGTAGCGATTTCGCTACAAGTTGAAAAAGCACAACACGAAGGTGTAGCGATTTCGCTACCGCATGAAGCAAGAATTGTACGGATGTCGAAAGCGTCGCGATTTCACGACAAAGATGAGGATGACGTCAACAAAATTGAAAGTGTCACGATTTCGCGACAGGGTGAAAGAAAAGCCGCTGGAAGCCGAAAGCGTCGTGATTTCACGACAAAACCGAGGATGACGTCAACAAAACTGAAAGTGTCACGATTTCGCGATAGGGTGAAAGAAAAGCCGTTGGAAGCCAGAAGCGTCGCGATTTCGCGACAAGAATGAGGATGACGTAAGCAAGAGTTCGAAGTGTCGCGATTTCGTGACAAGAACGATGGCAAAGCTACCAAAGGCCAAAATGGTCGCGATTTCGTGACAGCAAGGATATGAAGGCGTACGGCTACAAATACGTCGCGATATCGTGACATGTTTGTGTTTCGCGACAATAGTTACAAAAAGGTAACAGAGGTGGCAGTAGCGGTTGAGGCCGACAAAGTTGAATCGAGGCCGATGATTTTTAGGGTTTTGAAGTCGACATTTTCTAGGGTTTTTCAGCGGACGTCTTTAGGGTTTGCAGCCAACAATCACTAGGTTTTAGCAGCCAAAAAATTCTAGGGTTTGAAGCCGAAAATATTTAGGGTTTTAAGCCGACATTCATTAGGGTTTGAAGCCGATATTCATAAGGGTTTGAAGCCGACAATCATTAGGGTTTTAAGCCGACACTCTCTAGGGTTTGAAGCGAATATTCATAAGGGTTTGACAGCCGACGCTCCTTAGGGTTTAAGCCGACTACAGTCTCAATATTGTTTTTGAAGATTTCTTCTATAAAAGGAGGGACTAATTCAAGATGGAGTGTGAGGTGTGCGAAGATAAGGTGTGTATGCGAGATTTGCAGTGCACAGAGAGTGAGTAGTTTCGATTTGAGCTAAGGCTGAAGTGATATATCTTTAGTGACGAAGTGAAGAGTGCATATCGAATCTTCGAGAATTAAGAGCACGATGTGCAGAGGGTGTGTTCCAAGTCCGAAGTGATAATGAGCAGACTGCAGAAGTGATCGATGATATGATTATAGCATAGAGTGCGAAGAAGTACAGAGAAGCGATCGGATAGTGCGAATCGTTTAGCGCAGAAGCAGCAGAATGCAAAAAAAAATAGCAGACTGTGAGAAATGAGGTGAAAGTTTTATTCTGTAATTTTTATTATTGTCTTCCAAGTTGCAGCTTGGCATAAGGGGTTGGTGCCTCTTTCCAGTAGGTGCTGGTAAATTAGGAGTTGGTGCTCCATTCTGCCTGAAATAGATAAAGCAAAGGGGTTGGTGCTCCTTCCAGTTGGTGCTGGTAAAAGATATTGTAAAGTTGTAGCTTTGCATTGGCTGGATTTGGATGGTAGTCCAAGCAGTCATTTTTGAGGAGTAGCCACATTGGTGAACCTCGTTAAAATTGTTGTGTTATGTGTGATGCTTTCTTGATGCATTTAATATTTCTTTTATCTGTTTTAAACTGCTACTGGTTTTAAAACCATATGTTTTAGAAATTTTAAAGATCACACTGATTCACCCCCCTCTCAGTGTCATTGTGATTACAACAATTGGTATCAGAGCCAAGTACCTAAACAGGCTTAAACAACTAAGGTGATCTTGGAAGTTATGCAATGGCAAGTGGTGAAGGTTTCTCCTCGAACAAAGCACCATTGTTTGATGGGACTAACTATGCATTCTGGAAAATTAGAATGCAGACATATCTCAGTGCTTTGGGTTTTGACATCTGGGGTGCGGTAGTTAATGGTTACAAAGCTCTTGCCACCGCTCCAACAGACACTGCTGGTAAAAAGGCATTTGAATATGATTCAAAAGCAAAAAATGCCATCATGTGTGGACTAGTGGACAGTGAGCTAGTCAAGGTCATAAATTGTGAATCAACAAAAGATATATGGGATAAACTAGAGAACATCCATGAAGGAGATGATAGGATCAAGGAGGCCAAGCTTCAAGCACATCGAGCTCAATACGAATCTTTAAATATGGACAATGATGAGAACATAGAGACCTTCATGCAAAGAGTCAATGGGATCACCAATTCAATCAGAGGTCTCGACGAAGAATTAACCGATGCTACTATCGTGAAAAAGGTATTAAGATCGCTCCCTCCTAGATTTGATTCTAAAGTCTCTGCCATAGAAGAAGCCAAAGATCTAAATAGTTTTAGTATGGATGAGATGCATGGTTCTTTGACTGCTTTTGAAATGAGAATAGGAAGGTCTAATCCCACAGAGAGAGAAGCAGCTTTCAAAGCCCTAAAAGGCAAAAGCACAAAACAAGAGTCCGAAGAAGAGGATGCTTCAGATGAAATGGAAGCAAATTTTGTCAGAAAGTTGAGAAAAGGAAAAGGAAAATACAAAGGAAAGCTACCTTTTAAATGTTTCAATTGTGGAGGCATTGGACACTTTGCTATCAAATGTCCTCTCCATGACAAGAACAAAGGTGAAGAAACTCAGCATCAAGAAAGAAGTGAATGGAGGAAGAAAACTAACTTCAGAAAAGGCAATTTCAAAAAGAAAAGCTTTATCTCCCGAAATGCGAGAATCTTCAGAGGACAGTTCTAGTGAAGACTACGAAGAAGGAACAGGTGAGGCTCTCTTTATGGCATTTGAAGTAGAAGAATCGGAAGAGGTAGAAAACACAAAAAAGAGAGAAGGAATGAACTCTGAAGTATCTATTGAAAAAGGTGAGGCTGAAGTTGATTTAGAAGGTGAGCTGGTTTCTGCTCTTATGGAATGGAAATCTGAGAAAAGAAAGAATAAAAAATTGTTAAGGAAGCTTGAGGATGCAAATGACATTATAGCCAGTCTAAAAACACAGACAGAAGAGTACAAGAAAATGTCCGAGGATCTTGAAGTACAGGTAACCATGAAGATAGATTACTGTTGCAAATTGGAAGAAGAAAATGTTAGTCTTCGAATACAGATACAAGAGCTGGATCGAAAAATTAGCTGTCATTTAAAACGTGATGAAAGTTCGATGAAGCTGGACAAAATCCTAAGCGATCAAAGACCCACAGGTATCAAATTCGGTCTGGGCTTTACTGAAGGAGAATCATCAAATGGACCAAAGGCAAGCAATATTGAACGTGAAAAGAGTAAAGACAAGAAACAGGCTGTTGAAAGAAAAACAAATCAGGCAAAAGAAAACAGTAATGCCAGTCCTGAAATAGGAACTGACAATGACGGTTTTACCAAGGTCACACATCAAAAGAAAAGAAGATCCAAGGCTCCTGCAACAACTTGGCAAAAACCATCTTTCAGGTTCAATCATTATTTCTATGGTTTCTGTTTTAAATGTAATGGTTATGGGCATAAAATTGTGGATTGCAAGTACAATATAGGTCCTAGAAGTTTCACTAGTAGAAATGCTTTTGCTCCTCTAATGAGTTATGCGGTAGAATCCTTTAATTGTCACAACTTTGGGCATATTGCTAGAAACTATCACAGTATTTCTGTTTCAAATCAATCTCAGAAAGAAGAATTCAACCATATAGGGCAAAACAAAATAGAATTTATTCCGAAGGATATGTGCAAGATTCGAAAAGGGGAAATCCAAGTTAGAACCCAACACCACAGTTAAAACAGAATGGAAACAAAAAGAACAGCTCAGGAAAGAACAGGAATCTTTAATAGTGCAGACAGCTTTTAGAGCTCAGAATAAATGTGTACCGTGGATCCTTGATAGTGGGTGCTCAAGTCATATGACAGGTGATAAACAAAAATTTGAAAAACTACAGAAATATGAGGGTGGCTCTGTGAAGTTTGGAAATAATGATGGAGCCAAAATTATAGGAAAAGGGTCTGTCAAAATTAGTGAAGGGAAAATCAAGTCAGAAGAAGTTTTATTTGTGGATGGTTTGAAACATAACCTGTTAAGTGTTAGTCAAATCTGTGATAAAGGTCATGAAGTAGTCTTCAAGAAGCAGGGTTGTGAAGTCAAAAAAATAAACAGTGGGAAATTGATAGCAACTGGTTCAAGGACGTCTGGTAATCTGTACACACTCTCAGAAACTTCAGAAGGTACGTGTTTTATTGGACAAGAAGAAGAGAACTGGTTGTGGCATAAGAGGCTTGGACATATAAGTTTTGATAATTTGGTGAAAATCAGCTCTAAACAAGCAGTGAGAGATATTCCAACCATTAAGAAACCTTCAAACAGGTGTTTGTGCTTCATGTCGAAGGGAAAGCAAACCAGAGTGTCATTCAAAACAAAAGAGTACCACACTAGCGAGGCCTTTAGAACTTATTCATACTGACTTCGTGTGGACCCATGAGAACTCAAAGCATAAACGACGACAAATACTTTATGCTGTGTATCGATGATTATTCCAGAATGACATGGATATTCTTCCTAAAAGATAAAATAGAAGCTTTTGAAATGTTCAGAACCTTCAAACAGCTAGTTGAGAATGAAACAGGAAAAAGGATTAAATGCTTGCGATCAGACAGAGGAGGAGAATTCATTTCGAATGAATTTATAGAATACTATGAAAAATATGGTATCAGGAGACAATATTCAGCAGCCAGAACTCCTCAACAGAATGGTGTAGTAGAGAGAAAGAACAGAACTATACAGGAAATGGCACGCACCATGCTGGTAGAAAACAAAATAGCAGATAGATTCTGGAAAGAAGCAGTTCACACAACAGTATACATTCAAAACAGATACATGTTAAGAACTCATGAATGCAAAACACCTTATGAGTTGTGGTTTGGTAGAAAAGCAACAACAAAACATCTCAAAGTATTTGGCTGTAAGTGCTACATCAGAAAAACTGATGACAACCTTGGGAAGTTTGAAGATAGAGCAGATGAAGGTGTTTTTGTTGGCTATTCTCCAAATAGCAAAGCTTACAAATGCTACAACAAGAGACTCAAGAAAATTGTGGACAAGTGCAGATGTTAAATTCGATGAAGGGAGAAAACAAACAGTTAACTTTGAAGAAAACTACCCAATCTACGAAGAAGTCATTGAAGGAGATGAAGTGCAGGGAACAGAAAATACGTCTACGGTTGATGCAGATAACTCATCAGATGACTCAGAGATGCAAGAAAATAGAAAATTCAAAATGGGCAGCTGGCAGAAAAATCATCCTAGAGACCAAATAATTGGAGATCCCACAGCTGGCATTCAGACAAGAAAGAAAGTAATAAGTAATTACTCTCTCTTATCCAGCATTGAGCCCAAAAACATAGATGAAGCAAGCAAAGATGACAGCTGGATGAAGGCAATAAATGAAGAGTTAGATCAGATTGAAAAGAACAGAACTTGGGAATTAGTTCCTAGACCTACAAACAAGAATGTAATCGGCACAAAATGGATATTTCGAAACAAATTAAATGAAGACGGACAGGTCATTAGGAACAAAGCAAGACTGGTTTGTAAAGGATATGCACAAGTCGAAGGCATTGATTTTGAAGAGACTTTTGCTCCAGTGGCTATATTAGAAGCAATTAGAATGTTTTTGGCCTTAGCAGTTCACAAAAACTTCAGGGTGTATCAGATGGATGTAAAATCTGCCTTTTTAAATGGGAAACTCGAAGAAGAGGTCTATATTGAACAACCGGATGGATTTCAAATTAGTGAGGATCCTAACCTTGTCTCGCAAATTAAAGAAAGCACTGTATGGATTAAAGCAAGCACCACGGGCTTGGTATGCTAGGCTAGATAACTATCTCTCTCAACAGGGATTCAAGAAAGGTTTAGTGGACAATAATCTGTATGTAAAAATAGAAGGTGGGCATCTCATTGTTTTAGTTGTCTATGTAGATGATATCATATTTGGCAGCAACAAAGATGAATCTTGTAAAGACCTAGCAAATAAGATGCAGAATGAATTTGAAATGTCTATGATTGGTGAACTGTCTTACTTTCTTGGGCTACAAGTTAATCAAAATGAGAAAGGCATATTCATTTCCCAAATCAAATATGTGAAAGAAATGCTAAAAAGGTTCACTATGGAGGACTGTAAGCCAGTCAACACTCCCATGACAACAGGCTGCAAGTTGAGTAAAGAAGACAAATCTCCACCTGTAGATCAAACCATGTATAGATCAATGATAGGAAGCTTACTATATTTAACAACAACCAGACCTGATATTCTACAGGCAGTTTGCATGGTAGCCAGATTTTAGGCCAGTCCCAAAGAGACTCATGTAACATGAGTTAAAAGGATTTTTCGGTATCTCAAAGGCACCATGGAGTATGGGTTGTGGTATCCAAAAGGCAAATATTTCACTCTTATATCATATTCAGACGCAGATTGGGCTGGATGTGTTGATGACAGAAAGAGTACCAGTGGAGGAGCATTCTATTTGGGGGACAGATTGGTTGCATGGCACAGTAAGAAGCAAGAGTCAGTTTCTTTATCTACAGTCGAGGTAGAGTATATTGCAGCAGCAACATGTTGCACACAAGTTTTGTGGATGAAACAGACCTTGAAAGATCTAGGTATTAATTTTAGTGAACCAATATCGGTAAAGTGTGATAACACCAGTGCAATTAACATCTCTAAGAATCCAATAATGCACTCACGGACAAAGCACATTGCTATAAGGTATCATTTCTTGAAAGAGAAAGTTGCAGAAGGAGAAGTTAAATTGGACTATGTCCCAACTACGAGAACAAGTAGCGAGATATTTTTACAAAACCTTTGCCCAAGGAAGTATTTGAGTACCTTCGAAGCAAATTAGGAGTAGTCACACTTCCTAAGAAGTGACTAGCTACGGGGATCACTTTCTCGGGGGGAGAATTTGAGTATTTGACTATTCTTTTGCTCATGATCATAATTTGTGCCAGATGCAACAAATTGTGCCTGAGAAGTGTGAGGATGGACTCGGGGGAGTCTGCAGTAGCCCTTTGGTATTATTGACAAAGGGGGAGAAGAGTTACAGGAATGTACACAGGTGTTGCCAACAATTCCAAAGGGGGAGATTGTTGAGCAAGGAGGTGCAAGAAGTTTGTCATTGTTGTCAACACAGGCAGCTAGATCTAATGATGCAGTGGCCAGACAGTTCAGGAGTCATTCAGATGCAGAAGACAAAAAAAATTTGAAGAAAAAGACAAGTTAGAAAACTGTCGCGATATCGCGACATGTTTTCTGTCGCGATTTCGCGACAAGTCGGAGGAGAGAGAAGGCACAGCCGAAAATGTCGCGATGTCACGACAAGTCGGAGGAGAGAGAAGGCATCAAAAATGTCATGATTTCACGACAAGTCGGAGGAGAGAGAAGGCACAGCCAAAAATGTCACGATGTCGCGACAAGTCGGAGGAGAGAGAAGGCACAGTCGAAAATGTCATGATTTCATGACAAGTCGGAGGAAAGAGAAGGCGCAAGGCAAAATGTCACGATTTCATGACAAGTCGGAGGAAAGAGAAGGCGCAAGGCAAACTATCACGATTTCGTGACATGTTGGAGGCCAAGAAGCTAAGTCAAGAAACTGTAGCGATTTCGCTACATGTTGTTGTTTCTCTGGCGAAGCAAGGAAAAAGCGTTAAGTGAAAAGTTGTAGCGATTTCGCTACATGTCAAAATTTCATTGGCCGAAGCAAGGAGAAAACGTTGAGTTGAAAAGCTGTAGCGATTTCGCTACAAGTTGAAAAAGCACAACACGAAGGTGTAGCGATTTCGCTACCGCATGAAGCAAGAATTGTACGGATGCCGAAAGCGTCGCGATTTCGCGACAAAGATGAGGATGACGTCAGCAAAATTGAAAGTGTCACGATTTCGCGATAGGGTGAAAGAAAAGCCGCTGGAAGCCGAAAGCGTCGTGATTTCGCGACAAAACCGAGGATGACGTCAGCAAAACTGAAAGTGTCACGATTTCGCGACAGGGTGAAAGAAAAGCCGCTGGAAGCCGAAAGCGTCGCGATTTCATGACAAGAATGAGGATGACGTAAGCAAGAGTTCGAAGTGTCACGATTTCATGACAAGAACGATGGCAAAGCTACCAAAGGCCAAAATGGTCACGATTTCACGACAGCAAGGATATGAAGGCGTACGGCTACAAATACGTCGCGATATCGCGACATGTTTGTGTTTCGTGGCAACAGTTACAAAAAGGTAACAGAGGTGGCAGTAGCGGTTGAGGCCGACAAAGTTGAATCGAGGCCGACGATTTTTAGGGTTTTGAAGCTGACATTTTCTAGGGTTTTTCAGCGGACGTCTTTAGGGTTTGCAGCCGACAATCACCAGGTTTTAGCAGCCAAAAAATTCTAGGGTTTGAAGCCGACAATCTTTAGGGTTTTAAGCCGACATTCATTAGGGTTTGAAGCCGATATTCATAAGGGTTTGAAGCCGACAATCATTAGGGTTTTAAGCCGACACTCTTTAGGGTTTGAAGCCAATATTCATAAGGGTTTGACAGCCGACGCTCCTTAGGGTTTAAGCCGACTACAGTCTCAATATTGTTTTTGAAGATTTCTTCTATAAAAGGAGGGACTAATTCAAGATGGAGTGTGAGGTGTGCGAAGATAAGGTGTGTATGCGAGATTTGCAGTGCGTAGAGAGTGAGTAGTTTCGATTTGAGCTAAGGCTGAAGCGATATATCTTTAGTGACGAAGTGAAGAGTGCATATCGAATCTTCGAGAATTAAGAGCGCGATGTGCAGAGGGTGTGTTCCAAGTCCGAAGTGATAATGAGCAGACTACAGAAGTGATCGATGATCTGATTGCAGTAGAGAGTGCGAAGAAGTACAGAGAAGCGATCGGATAGTGCGAATCGTTTAGCGCAGAAGCAGCAGAATGCAAAAAAAAAGCAGACTGTGAGAAATGAGGTGAAAGTTTTATTCTGTAATTTTTATTATTGTCTTCCAAGTTGTAGCTTGGCATAAGGGGTTGGTGCCTCTTTCCAGTAGGTGTTGGTAAATTAGGAGTTGGTGCTCCATTATGCCTGAAACAGATAAAGCAAAGGGGTTGGTGCTCCTTCCAGTTGGTCTTGGTAAAAGATATTGTAAAGTTGTAGCTTTGCATTGGCTGGATTTGGATGGTAGTCCAAGCAGTCATTTTTGAGGAGTAGCCACTTTGGTGAACCTCGTTAAAATTGTTGTGTTATGTGTGATGCTTTCTTGATGCATTTAATATTTCTTTTATCTGTTTTAAACTACTGCTGGTTTTAAAACCATATGTTTTAGAAATTTTAAAGATCACACTGATTCACCCCCCTCTCAGTGTCATTGTGATTACAACAGAAATAAAAGGAGGAAATTGCAATTAATTTTTGAAGTATTATTTTTTGGAGTAATAAGGTGTAATTAGTGGTTAATCAATTTGTGTTTGTGATGTTGAAATATTGAAGTGGGAGATAAAAGGTGTATGATGTTCTTTTATTGTTTGTAATACTTGCATTAGTATTGAAGGGTTTGGTTTATAATTTTATGCTTTATTTTGAGAAACCAAGAGAGTTCTAAAGCATATGTTTGGGACATAATTGTGCACACATTTTAAAAAGGATTTCCAATATAAATAAGTGTTGTACTAATCCATTTTGAAGTTGCAAAAGATATTATTTTTGAGACAGGTATTTGAGGGTACATCTTCATCAAGCATTTTGAGGTATGGTGGTTCAACTTCTTATCTAGGTGGTTGTGTTTTGAGAAAGTAATTTTGAGGTGGAGTTAAAAGGGTTGATTGGTGTGCATTGTTGAAAATATATGAGCTAGAATTTGTGAAACAAATTGTGCATTATTGATTGATGAAAATAGAAACAATTCTATTAGGGTTTGAGACCTACATGTGTTCTATTATTGAAATAATTCGAAATACTTGTGTTAGGATTGAGACCAAGTTTGTACATCATTGTGAAATATTTTGAGCAATGGTTGAAATACATTGAAAGTAATTGTTTGAGATCAAGCCTGTAAAAGAAATTTGTGCATTAGTGTGTTTTATTCTTGAGAGCAAATTTGCAAGAAAGATATATTAGTTTGTGAAGCAAAGTTATACACTAGTTTGATTTGATTTGAAATGGATTTTGCAAGAGGTAGATATTGGATTAGATGAATGCAATATTTGTGAATGTGAAGAAAATATTGAGTATTTGATAGTGCATATCATCCTCTATATGTTCCAGAGGTTAAACAAATTCTAAGTAGAATATGTTTGAATTGCCTTTTTGAAGAAAGCATTTCTGAAAGAGATATAAGCAATGGTTGTATGCAAGATTTAGAAATATTTTAACAAGTCTTGTGAAAATACTTGAAGCATCTTTGAGGTATATTTGAGCAAGTCTTATGAGAAGACTTGAAGCAGCAGTGAGGTAGATTTGAGCAAGTCTTATGAGAATAGTTGAAACAACTTTGAGGTAGATTTGAGAAAGTCTTGTGAGAAGACTTGAAGCAATAGTGAGGTAAATTTGAGCAAGTCTTATGAGAATACTTGAAGTAGCAATGAGGTATATTTGAGAAAGTCTTGTGAGAAGACTTGAAGTAGCTTTGAGGTATATTTGAGCAAGTCTTGTGAAGACTTGAAACAACATTGAGATAGATTTGTGAGTAGAGTTAGAACATATTTGTGCTAGCCTTGTGATAAGGTTTGGTGCAAATTTGAGATAGAGTTTAGAGTAGGATTTGGAGCATACCAGAGAGAAGGGATAGATTTCCCCTATGGAAAAAGATACACAAACCAAAATATAGGGGATAGAGTTATCTCATGGAGAGAGATACACAAACCATAGCAGAGGGGATAGAGTTATCCTGTGGAAAGAGATCCACAAACCAGAGTAGAGGGGATAGAGTTATTTTATGAAGAGAGATCCAAAAACCAGAGCAAAGGGGATAGAGTTCTATTGTGAAGAGATATCCACAAACTAAACTAGAGGAGATAGATTTATCTTGTGGAGAGAGAACCACAAACCAAACCATAGGGGATAGAGTTATCCTATGGAGAGAGATCCACAAACTAGAGCAAAGGGGATAGACTTCTCCTATGGAGAGAGATCCACAAACAAGAGCAAACGGGATAGAGTTCTCCTACGGAGAGAGATACACAAATTAGAGCATTGGGGATTGAGATCTCCTTTGGATAAAGGTTCATAAACATTGTAATAGGGAATTGATTCCTAAGAGATTTGTTGAGAAAATTTAGAAGAAATATTTTCTCCATGGATGTAACCCACATTGGGTGAACCACATTAAATTTATATCTCTCATGTGTGTGATGATTTATGCATTGTTTTGATTACTGCTATTGTTATTACAATTTATAACGTTAGATAATATTGTTTAGGAAAGAAAAGTAAAAGTTGATCTTATACTTTTCACCCCCCTCTTAGTATAAGCTTGTGTTCTTCAACTACAAATATTCCTTCATAGGAAACATGAGGGCATATGGATCTTCCTTGAAACCACAATACAAGGAATCATAAATAATAAATAGAAATGTTGAATGGAATTGCAAAGGGGAGGGAGGATTTCCATGAGGTAAAATATTGGAAATTTTGAGTAGTTTTGTTGTCATTGATATCAAAAGAATATTGGATTAAATTCGTCGTCATTAAGGACATTAAGTGGTTTTTCCAAAAGCAAGAAGATCTTGGAAAGGAATAGGATATAATATTTATTTTTAATATTATATGTCTAAAAGGACCCAAAGGATGAAGACCTGAGGAAGGAGAAGCAAGTTTAAATTAAATAATAATATTCTATTATTATAATATTTTAGGCCAAATAAAAAGGTGAATAAAAATGAAGTTCAAATTGAAAATACCCATGAGCAATTTTTAAAATATTTAATTTAAATTAAAATATTTAATATTTGATTAAAATTTTAATTTTAATTAATAATGGAGGCAAAGTTTTTTAAATTTAATATTTAAAAACTAAATTTGAATTTTTAATTCAAAAATGGACCGACATGAGAAGTCAAAATATAATGTGCATTTATATAGGAAATTATTTCCATTTCCCAAAGTTAATTAAAATACACCTTCGAATGCGAGTAAAGAGAATATCGAGTGCTGCATCTAAGAAGAAAATTTACATTAAAAAGAGCTTGGAGGGAAACGAGAAAATAGTGATTGAGCATTGTTGTGAGTGTGAAGCATATTGAGTCTCTAACAATTCTCTATATATTTTTGTGATATTAAACAAGATTCTGTGTGAAGCTTGTTTGAGTGATTGAAGAAGTTTTCTATGATAATATTGAGTTGATTTGAGTAAGCTTTTGTGGAAGCTTACAATGTAGATTTGAGGCAAGTCTTGGTGAATACTTGTTGAGCAGATTGGACAAGTTCTAGTGAGGACTTGTTGAGAATATTTAAGGTAAGTCTTGGTGAAGACTTGTTGAGTAGACTAGACAAGTTCTAGTGAGGACTTTTTGAGCAGATTTAAGGTAAGTCTCGGTGAAGACTTTTTGAGAAGATTGGACAAGTTCTAGTGAGGAATTGTTGAATATATTTGGAGTAAGTATTTGAGAAGACTTGTGAGTAGAGTTGATTGATTGATTTTTTAAATATTGAGTTAAGGTTTGGGGCAGATATAGCAGAGTTTATTTGTGATTGATTCAAGCTTTATGGTAAGGCTTGAGGATAGATTTTGGTGCATATTTAAGGATAGTTTTTTACCAGACTAGAGATAGAGATTGAGCAAATTTGTGCTAGACCGAAGGACAATGTTTAGTGCAGATCAAAGACAGAGATTGAGCATATTTGTGCTAGATCGAAGGATTGTGTTTAGTACAAATTTGAGATAGTGTTGAGAGCAATATTTGGAGGTGATAGAGCATAGAATTGTAGTCTCCAATGGATAGAGATCCATTAGCTAGGGTAGTGAGGACAAACATCTTCTGAGTGATAATAGGAGTCTTCAGTGGATATAGATCCACAAGCCAGTACAGTGGAGGTAGTATACTTCTAGAGGATCACTATACAGAGCATGGGAGAAGGAGTTCTCCTATGGATAGAGATCCATGAACCAACTGAGGGGATTTGTGTCTCTTGTGGATAGAGATCCACAAACTTGATTAGGGAATTTGTGTCTCCTTTAGATAGAGGTCCATAAACATTGTAATAGGGAAAGGATTCCCAAGATATTTATTGAAAAAAATTTAGTGAAATATTTTCTCTGTGGACACAGCCCACATTGGGAAACCACATTAAATTGGTGTTTCTATTGTGTGTGGTGATTTGTGCATTGCTTTTATTATTTTTGTTGATATTGCCATTGATATATTGCATAATATTGTTTGAGAAAGAAAAGTAAAAAGTGGTCTTATACTATTCACCCCCCTCTCAGTATAAGCTTGTGTTCTTCAATTGGTATCATAGTGGGTTCCTTTGAAAAAGGTCTAATGGCTTGAAGGAAGATCTTACAAGAACAGACATGGCAAGGAAAGGTAAAAGTAGAACCATGAGACCTAAAAATAAAAGAACACACATGGTCATGAAAGAAAAGGAAGATGAATTTTATTTTGTTGTTCTAAGAGGAGTAGTGGAAATAGATTCAAGAGATGAATCAAGCAATGGAAAAGAGGCTAAATTGATAATTTTTTGTACCAGATGTAGGAAGACAGGTCACCATGTAGCTTATTATCCACAAGAAGGTGAAGAATATTTTTTTTGTGGTCAACTCGATCATGATGCAGGTTATTATAATGGGTTTAGTAGCAATGAATATGAAGAAGATACTTTTAGAATTGAAGACCTAGAGGATGGTTTAGAAAAAGATAACAGGGACAAGTCCTCAGGTAATGAAGAAGATGAAATTCTATTTTTTGCAGAAGAAAATATGATGTTAGAAAAAGGGCACCAATGATTCTCAAGTGTTTTAAATGTGGTAACTTTTGCCATATTGAAGATATTTGTACAAGGAATGGATTCAATTTCATTGAATATGAATATGATGATGCTCTTGAAGGACCAGAAGAAAGTCTTCTTATGGAAATAGAAGAAGAAGGAAGTACTTCTAGTGAAAATAAATCAGAAAGGAATGAAGATGATCCTAAAGGAAAAGAAAAAGAGGAAGTCACTCTTAAGGAACTTGTTGAGTTGAAAATGAAAAACTTAGAATTAAATGCTCAAATACAAGAGGATGAGAAATGTAATATAAAGCTTCTATAAGATCTCTCTGACTTGAAATATAAGGTTGAAAAGGCAAGGAGAGCTGAAAAATGTATGGTTGAATAGTCAAAGGCAAAAGAGCTAGAATGTGAAAGACTTATTGTTGATCTCGAAGAATTAAAAAGGGAGAACTCATGATTAAGGGTTCAATATCAAGAATATGAGAAAGCAAAAGCAAAGTTTATACAAGAACTCACTAACTTCAAAATTAAGGTTGAAGAGGCAAGGAAAATGGAAGAATGTATGGTTGAAAACTTAAAGACAAAAGATCTAGAGTGTGAAAGATTAGAACATGAGATAGTTTCACTAAGTATGGAAGTGAAAGACTTTAAGGATAAGCTACACAAGTTTGAGATAAATTCAAAGACCTTGTACAGGATAATTAATGCACAAAGATCATCAGTCACCAAAACAGGACTTAGTTTTGAATAAGAATAAGGGAAACAGGAAGCAAAAAAAGGAGAGTCAAGCTGAAGCACCAAAGAAGAAGAAGCTTCAAAATAAGAGAGTAAAAGAGAGAGTGAGACTTCTAGAGATAAGTTGGACAATAAAAAGTTCAACAAGGCAAGAAACAATGCACAAATAAGGAACTGATGGAATAGAAAGCAACAAAGGGTAGAAGAGACCAAGATACCAATGAGGTTAAGGCATGGTAATTTCAATGGACAATGCTTCTCATGTCACATATTTGGGTAAAAAGCTACACAATGCAGGACACATGAAATATAGGAATATGGGAATTTTATAAATAGGTATCTTTTTCAAGGATATTGCTACTCTTGTAATCAGTTTGGTCATAATGCAGTAAATTGCAAGGTTCATGGCAGGAATGAATATGGTTTCACCAGAATAAACTTCAAGATAGTTGCACCAAATCCCAAAGGTGAGGTGGTGGGGGATGTTCTAAGCTAAGAGTCTCATTCTTAGCCCCAAGCCTCAAAGGTGACCCTTTGCCATTGATGTCAAAGGGGGAGAGATTTGAGTTAGGGGGAGAGAATTCAGTCAGAGGGAGTAGTTTCTCAGGGAAAGCAACTTTTGAAAAAGAAAAATGAATGGTAAATATAAAGTGGTTGGCATCAATGACAAAGGGGGAGATTGTTGGAAATTTTGAGTAGTTTTTTTTTCATTGATGTCAAAATAATATTGGTTTAAATTTTTTGTCATTAAGGACATTAAGTGGTTTTTTCCAAAAGCAAGAAGGTTTTGGAAAGGAATAGGATATAATATTTATTTTTAATATTATATACCTAAAAAGGGCCCAAAGTATGAAGATCCGAGGAAGGAGAAGCAAGTTTAAATTTAAAAAAAATATTCTATTATTATAATATTTTGGGCAAAATAACAAGGTGAAGAAAAACAAAGTTCAAATTGAAAAGACCCATGAGCAATTTTCAAAAGGTTTAATTTAAATTAAAAAATTTGAATCTTTGATTAAAATTCTAATTTAAATTAATAATGGAGGCAAATATTTTTAAATATAATATTTAAAAACTAAATTCAAATTTTTAATTCGAAAATGGGTCGGCATGAGAAGTCAAAATATAATGTGCATTTATATAGGAAATGATTTCCATTTCCCAAAGTTAATTAAAATACACCTTCAAATGTGAGAAAAGAGAATATCGAGCGCTACATCTAAGAAGAAGACAATTTGCATTTAAAAGAGCTTGGAGGGAAATGAGACAACAAAGGCCGTGTAGTGGTTTGACATCCCACTGACGGTGGTAGCGCAGGCGGTAGTTGGGAGAGTGTTAAGGCTTGTGTGGAGAAGATCACGGTTTGATCCACGCGATCGAAGTTTTGGAGGAAGAGGCCTTCGTTTAAATTGCTCAATGTTTTTGTGAGGTGGTTTTTTGGGATAGCATGCACCGTGTTACTTATGTGGGCACGCAGCCCACTTGGTGGCCTAGCTTGGAGCTAGGGTGTTGGGAGTGCAAGGTCACGTGGTCGAATTCACCGAAGTCAATTTTTAGTGGGCAGAACAAATCAAAGGTATGTCATTCGATTTTATTTTCCAAGGTGTTGAAAATTAAGTGCTTTGAGATTGTCGTGAATGCTAAGTGCTTAGGGGAGTTATAAGGTAAAAAAAATTAAAATATTTTATTTTGATTTTTGGTGATTAAAATTTATAGGGTGTGGAGATTATAAGGTGTATAAGGGAGTTTGCTATGCATGTTGTTTTAATGAAATTGTTGAGTTAAATTTTGTGAGTTTGGATATTATAAGGTGTGCAAGGGAAAATGTTAAGTGTTTTGTTATGGTGAAATTATTGAGTTAAATATTGTGAATTTGGAGATTATAAGGTGTACAAAAGGATTTGATATTTTGTATGAAAAATAATTGTTGAGAAAATTATTTGGGGAGACCTTTAGATAGGTTGTGGTAACCCAACCCTAGTGTTGGCAAAGAAAATTTAATTGTGGTTAAGACAAGTTTTGAAGACATGTCTCCATAAAAATAAAAGGTATGGGTACATATTCCTTGTGAGTAAAATATTGATGGATTGGACATTGTGAATGCTAAGTTGAAGTGAAAAGTATTGTTTGTTGAGCATTGTTGAGTTTGGTATTGAGATACCCAATATTGATTGATGAAGGTTTTTTTGGAATAAAGGTTGATGATAGAAACCTTATTTGATAAGCATTGTTGGAAATATTGAGTGAATCTTCATGTGCATGATTAGGTTTTTTGAAAGATCACGAGTATCATTGTTATGTGAGGTTGTTTGATAAGCATTGTTGAATAAGCTTTCATGAGTAATTGGTTGAGTGGAGTTGGTTTAGCTTAGTTGATTGGAAGTATTAAGGTGATAGTTCAAGTTCTGTGAAACAAATTGTTCTTTATTTCCGGATTGAGTTGAAGAAAATATTGAAAGTGATTAAGCATTGTTGTAAGTGAAACATATTGAGTCTCTAAAAATTCTCTATATGTTTCTATGGTAAAAACAAAAGAGTGATTGAGCATTGTTGTGAGTGTGAAACATATTGAGTCTCTAACAATTATCTATATGTTTCTATGGTAAAAACAAAAGAGTGATTGAGCATTGTTGTGAGTGTGAAGCATATTGAGTCTCTAACAATTCTCTATATTCCATGAGATTAAACAAGATTATGTGTGAAGCTTGTTTGAGTGATTGAAGAGATTTTCTTATTTGAGTGATTGAAGAAGTTTTCTGTGATAATATTGAGTTGACTTGAGTAAGCTTTTATGGAAGCTTACAATGCATATTTGAGGTAAGTCTTGGTGAAGACTTGTTGAGCAGATTGAACAAGTTCTAGTGAGGACTTATTGAGCATATTTAAGGTAAGTCTTGCTGAATACTTGTTGAGCATATTGGACAAGTTCTAGTGAGGACTTATTGAGAATATTGAGGTAAGTCTTGGTGAAGACTTGTTGAGCATATTGGACAAGTTCTAGTGAGGACTTGTTGAACATATTTAGGGAAAGTCTTTGAGAAGACTTGTGTGTAGAGTTGATTGATTGATTTGTTCAAACCTTGAGTTAAGGTTTGGGGCAGATCTAGCAGAGTTGATTTGTGATTAATTCAAGATTTGTGATAAGTCTTGAGAATAGATTTGAGGATAGATTTTGGTGCATATTTGTGCTATATCGAAGGACTATGTTTAGTGCAGATCAAAGAAATAGATTGAGCAAATTTGTGCTCGATCGAAGGACTATGTTTAGTATAGATTTAAGATAGAGCTAAGAGTAAGCTTTGGAGGTGATAGTGCAAAGAAAAATAGTCTCCAGTGGATAGAGATCCATTAGCCAAGGTAGTGAGGATAGATATCTTCTAAGTGAGGACAAAAGTCTTCAGTGGATATATATCCATAAGCCAGTGCAATGGAGGTAGTAGAGTTCTAGAGGATCACTAGATAGAGCAGAGGAGAAGGAGTTCTCCTATGGATAGATATCCATGAACTAGTTGAGAGGATTGGTATCTCCTGTGGATAGAGATCCATAAACTTGATTAGGGGATTGGTGTCTCCTTTGGACAGAGGTCCATAAAAATTGTAATAGGGAAAGTATTATCAGGAGATTTTTTGAGAAAATCTTAGGGAAATATTTTTTCCATGGACGTAGCCCACATTGGGTGAACCACATTAAATTGGTGTTTCTATTGTGTGTGGTAATTTTTGCATTGCTTTTATTACTATTGTTGATATTGCCATTGATATATTGCATAATATTTTTTGGGAAAGAAAAGTAAAAAGCGGTCTTATATTGTTCACCCCCCCTCTCAGTATAAGCTTGTGTTCTTCACAAAATCCCCTAATAAGGTAGGAACTTCTTGCTCTGATACCAACTGATGTGGAATCACATAGAACTAGTTTTGCATTGTTTAGTGGGAGCTTTAATAGCACAAAATACATAATAATAGTCTTACAGAGTTTAGAAGATAGCAAACTAATTAGAAGATACAAGCAAGAGGAGTTGAGATAAAACTTATCTCAACAACCCAACAACTTGTAGTTAAAATCCAATGTAAGCAATAAAGGCTTACGCATAACAATAAAATAATGGATATCTTCATCACTTGCCATTGTGCTTCAAATCCAATTGGTAACGTTCAGTGGCATTGCTCATGCACATTGAGGCCAGGTTGGAAGCTAACCAACGTGGCCTCAAAATGCACTTGAAAAAGCTATGATTAATCTACTAATATAATATTATAATTTCAACCTTAAGATTTATTTTATTCCATATATTATAATTCTAGTCTTACAAACTATTTTACATATATTATAATTCTAACCTTAGGAATTCAATTATTATTATTTTATTCCTTTCTCATTAAGCATGGATATAAAAACAAACAAAATATAATCCAAATAATAAAACCAAGATACCATTGCTTCTAATATAGTGAAAGGATCAATTATTCACTAATCAATATTATATGTCAATATGAATTATTAACATTGACATTAATATTCAAGCATTAATGGTATTATCCCTATTAATACTTTTATTGGCTATCTACCCAAATCAAATTCTCCAATACAAGCAAAACAAGAATTTGAAATATTATACAACATTGCTTTATCTATAAACAAATGGCTCTTTAAAATAACTAGAACATTATCCCCACCATACCAAAGATGGATCCTTCGCCAAAGCAATCTCTAGGTCCAATGTTGTATATATCAACAAGCACAAATGCAATGCATCTACATGAAGGTAATCTTTATCTTAGAGTTGTTGATGAACAATTCATCACCATAATTTTCCATCTCATGTGGTTATCCCATATTAATCCATAAATGAGAGCACCTAGTCCTACAACCAAAATTACATTAGTAGTACCATATTCCAATAATGTAATCAAAGCATAAAGTATATCTACTCATTCTTATTGACATAAAATAAAACTATGCATTAGGTATTCATATTTCAATACATAGTTCATGAATAACACAAGCTTATACTGAGAGAGGGAGTGAAAAATATAAGACCACTTTTTACTTTTCTTTCCAAATTAATATTATGCAATGTATCAATAGCAATATCAAAAATAGTAATCAAAGAAATGCACAAATCACCACATACAATAGAGACACCAATTTAACATGGTTCATCCAATGTGGGCTACTCCACGAAGAAAATATTTCACTAAAATTTTCTCAACAAATATCTTAGGAATCCTTTCCCTATTATAATTTTTATGGACCTTTGTCCTAAGGAGACACCAATCCCCTAATCAAGTTCATGGATCTCTATCCATAGGAGAACTCTTTATCCTTAGTAATGGCTAGTGATCTTTTAGAAGAACTACTCCCTCCACTGCTCTGACTTATGGATATCTATCCACTGAAGACTCTTGCCTTCATACAAAATACTTGTCTTCACTACCCTAACTAATGGACCTCTATCCACTAGATATTGTTATCCTCTATACTCTATCACCTCCAAAGCTTGCTCTCAGCTCTATCACAAATTTGTACTAAACACAGTCATTTGGTCTAGCATAAATATGCTCAATCTCTATCTTCAAAATTGTACTAAACACAGTCCTTAGGTCTAGCACATATTTTCTCAATATCTATTCTTAAATCTGTACTAAACATAGTCCTTTGATCTAGCATAAATATTCTTAATCTCTATCCTCAAATACGCACTAAACACAGTCCTTCGGTCTAGCACAAATATACTTAATCTATGTTCTCAAATTTGCACTAAACATAGCCCTTCGGTCTAGCACAAATATTCTCAATATCTGTCCTCAAATCTGCACTAAACACATTCCTTAAGTCTAGCACAAATCTATCCTCAATATTTATCCTCAAATCTGCACTAAACATAGTCCTTCGGTCTAGCACAAATTTTTCCTCAATATTTGTTCTCAAATTTATACTAAACACATTCCTTCGGTCTAGTATAAATATGTCCTCAATCTCTATACTCAAGCTTTAACACAAATCTTGACTCAATCACAAATCAACTCTAGATATGTCCCAAACCTTAACCCAAGGTTTGAACAAATCAATCAATCAACTCTGCTCACAAGTCTTCTCAAAGACTTGTCTTAAATATGCATTGTAATCTTCCATAAAATCTTACTCAACTCAACTCAACTCAAAATTTACATAAATTATTTTCAATCACACAAACAATCTTCACACATAATCTTGTTCAATCTCACAAAAACACATAGAGAATTGTTAGAGACTGAATATGCTTCACACTCACAACAATTCTTAATCAATTTCAATATATTTCTCAAATCAAATTAGAATATAGAAAAATTTGTTTCACAGAAATTGAACTATCAATTCAACACTTCCACTTGACTAGGCTGACACAACTCTACTTAATTAATCACTCACTGAAATTCTTCTTGCTTACAAATCCTAGTCCAAACATATGAACACCCACTCAATTATTTCCAACAATGCTTATCAACCAATCTCATATAACAATTATACTCATATTATTTCACAAACCCTAGTTAAATATAGTTCACAACTTCACATAACAATGATACTCATGTTCTTTCACAATCCCTAATCATGCATATGAAAGCTTTACTTCAATATTTCCAACAATGCTTATCAAACAAGGTTTTTGTCATCAACTTTCACTCAGAAAAACCTTTAACAATCAAACCCAACAATGCTTATAAAACAACATTTTTCACTCCAAATTAGCATTCACAACATCCAAAAATCACTCACAAGGAAGATCTACACATATCTTTTTGTTTGATGAAGAAGTGCCCTTAAAAACTTGTCTCAATCACAATTATTCTCTTTGTCAATTTTAAGGGTTAGGTAGTAAAAACCTTCTCAAAATTTAATCAATATTTTCCTCACAAATTAGTTTCACCATTCACAACATGAGAACTCAATTAACCTTGTTACTCCTTTCAAATATTAAACAAAATAAAACTTTATTTTGAAATAACATTCAAAAACATCTAATACCTTATCACTCCATTCAATATTATAATCACCAAAAAATCACAATATAAAAATTAACTTTCATAGCCCTTATATCTCCCTAAAAATATTATGCCAAAACAACCTTAGGACAAAATTAAATTTGAAAAATTTAAATACCTTTTGCCCTTGGTGGGAATCAAACCCATGTTGTGTTTCCACCAACGCCCTAGTCACGGCTCCAACCGTCGTGTGAGCTAGGCACTCACCTTGGGAGCAAAGAGCACCACATGCTCTATAACCTCCCCTCTTGTTGCCTAACCAAAATATTTGCGCTACTTCCTTTGATGCCCAACAAAAACTCTCACAAAATTACCATCGAGATTCGATCGTGGGTCCTCCCACTTCCAAAGCTCTAAGTCACAACCGCTTGCCACCAGGCCAACCTGCTAGATGGATATAAGGCTTAGAGCCTTATCACTTTTATTCCTTTCACTGGCACACACAAGAAAAAAAATATTTTGTCTTCTTCCTCGCATGAAATCGCATAAATCGCATAAGTCGTAGGCCTTTTAGAATTTGAACGAAGGTAAGTTTCTTGCCACTAAGGCATATGGTATTTATACCATTATGCCACCATAGTTTTTAGACATCGATGGAGGGATTTTATTTAATATGTCGATGCATTTATTTTTTCCTTGCAACCCTAACTTTAGGGTTAATTAAATTATATTATAATTTAATTAATAATAAATTATTATAATTAACTTATAATTAATTTAATTACTTTGGGTCTTTCCATTAGACCTTTAATATTATAATAAAATATTATAATAAACCCTACAATTCATTGCCTTGTGACCAAATTGATTACAAGAGTAGCAATACCCTTGAAATAGCTATCTATTTTCTAAAGTTCCCATATTCCTGTCTTTCATGTGTCGTGCATTGAAAAGCTTTGTACCCAAACCCGTGACATGAGAAACATCATCTATTAAAATTACCTTGCCTTAACCCCATGGATCTTTTAGTCTTTTTATCGTGTTGGTTCTTGTTCCATCTATTCCCCTTTTATTTATTGTTCCTTTCGTTGCTAAACTTTCTATTTTTCAACTCATCCTCAGAAGTCTCACTTTCTCTTACACTCTCTTTTTCTAAAGTTTCTTCTTCTTCAGAACATGAGGTTGACTCCTCTCCTTGTTTCTTTTGTACTTGTTCAAAACCAAGTCTTGTCTTGCTTGTTGTAGGTTTTTGTGTCTTGATAATCTTATCCAATTTATTTGAGCTTCTCCCAAACCTATGTAACCTATCCTTAGACTCTTTTAATTCCTTCCTTAGTGAATCTATTTCATGCTCTAAACTTTCACATTCTAAGACCTTTACTTATAACCTATCTTTGAACTTTCTTGTCTTGGCCATTGATTTATTTAGATCCTCTATAAACTTTCCTTTCTCTTCATCACATTCATGAAATTGAATCTTAAGTTGGGAGTTTTGCTTTCTTACCTTCTTTAATTCATCAAGAGAATGAATAAGCTCTCCCTCAATATCAACTTCTCCCTTATCTGATTCTTCCTCTATTTTTTTTCCTTTGAAAATATCTTCATTCTATTCTAACTTTTCTACTAGGGGATAACCTCCTTCTTCTTCTAGTGCCATAAGTAGATTCTCTTATGGTTCTTCAAATGTATCTTCATATTCATAATCACTAAAACTGAATCTATTATTTGTACAACTATCCTCAAGATGACTAAAGTTACCACATCTAAAATATTTGAGAATTATTGGTGCCCTTTTCCTAACCACTTCTTTGTCTTTTCCCAAAAATAGAACTTCATATCTATCAGTATCTGAGGAACTATCATCACTATCAGTTGAGTACTTACTTGCCTTATCTGCATAGAAACTCTTCTTATGCCTCTGGAAAAACTTCTTCCCTTGTGTATCTTTTCCATCCATATTTTTCTTTTGGCACCTGTGCCTTCCTACATACCTATTCTTATGATCTTGTTTCTCATCACACCTTCTATTTCCAGATTCTGGACAATCAAATGCATAGTGACCATATTTCCCACATTTAAAACATCTAACTAATTTTGTACCTTTGTACTTCCTTGAGTCCTTGTTCCTTCTACCATAATTAACTTCTTCATCACTGGATAGCTCATTTCTTGAATCTTACTTCTTACCCTTAGTCCTTAGTGGATTTGAATGTCTCTTCTTTCTAGGTAATAGGTTCCTCTTTTATTCTTACCTCAAATTTTGTAAGAATACCATGTAATTCATCTCTTGTCAAAAGATCAATATATTTTGACTCTTTTATAGCTAAAATATTTTCACTAAATATTTTTGGAAGTGACCTTAGAATCTTATCACACACATCACGTTATGAAACTTCAATCCCAAGTCCTTGCATGGACCTAACAACTTCATTCACATGAATTAGATAAGTAGAAATATTTTTATCATCCTTCATTTTTAGATATTCAAATGCTCTTTTGAAGTTTTGCAACTTTACTCTTTTGACCTTTTTATCTCCTTCATATATGCCTTGCAACTTATCCCAAATTTCCTTTGCTAATTTGCAATGCATAATTTTATAAACTCTATTTCATGCAAGCCCTTTTGAATTGCATTCATTGCTCTTAAATTATAATGATGCAAAATATTACCATATTTATCTGTAGGTGGAGTTTTTGGTGTTGTGTATCCATTTTCAACTGCTTCCCACACTTCATTTCCAAGTGCCATTAAATGAAACTTCATCCTTGTGCTCCATAATGTATAATTGTTTCCATTGAACAATGGTGCTAAATTTCCTAAGGATCCACTCTGAGAATCCATCTATGTTATTGTAATATTTTCCTTCAAGCTGTTAAACTCTTTTGAAGTAAACCGCTCTGATACCAATTGAATAACACAAGCTTATACTAATAGGGGTGGTGAACAATATAAGACCACTTTTTACTTTTCTTTCCAAATCAATATTATTCAATGTATCAATAGCAATATAAACAACAATAATCAAAGCAATGCACAAATCACCACACACATTAGAGACACCAATTTAACGTGGTTCACCCAATGTGGGCTACTCCACAGAGAAAATATTTCACTAAAATTTTCTCAACAAATATCTTGAGAATCATTTCTCAATTACAATGTGTATGTACCTCTATACAAAGGAGATACCAATCCCCTAATCAAGTTCATGGATCTCTATCCACAAGAGAACTCTTTCTCCTTAACTCTAGCTAGTGATCTTCTAGAAGAACTGTTGCCTCCACTGCTCTAGCTTATGGATATCTATCCACTAAAGACTCTTGCCTTCACACAGAAGACCTGTCTTCACTACCCTGGCTAATGGATCTTTATCCATTGGAGACTATTGTACTCTATACTTTGTCACCTCAAAATATTACTTTTATCTCTATCACAAATTTGTACTAAACACAGTCCTTAGGTCTAGCACTAATCTTCTCAATCTATATCTTCAAATCTGCACTAAACACAGTCCTTAGGTCTACCACAAATCTGCTCAATCTCTATCCTCAAATTTGCACTATACACAGTTCTTGGTCTAGCATAAATCTGCTCAATCTCTATCCTAAAATATGCACTAAACATAGTCCTTCGGTCTAGCACAAATATGCTCAATCTCTATTCTCAAATCTACACTAAACACAGTCCTTCGGTCTAGCACAAATTTGCTCAATATTTATCTTCAAATCTGCACAAACACACTCCTTTGATCTAGCACAAATCTATACTCAATATTTGTCCTCAAATATGCACTAAACATAGTCCTTTGGTCTAGCACAAATATATCCTCAATATTTGTCCTCAAATATGCACTAAACATAGTCCTTCGATCTAGCACAAATCTATCCTCAATCTATGTTCTCAAATCTTCACTAAACACAGTCCTTCGATCTAGTACAAATTTGTCCTCAAGCTTTAACAAAAAGCTTGACTCAATCATAAATCAAATTTGCTAGATTTGCCCCAAACCTTAACCCAAGTTTTGAACAAATAAATCAATCAACTTTGCTCACAAGTCTTATCAAAGACTTATCTCAAATTTGTATTGTAATATTCCACAAATGCTTACTCAACTCAACTCAAACTTTACACAAAATCCTTTTCAATCACACAAACAAGCTTCACACATAATTTTTTTCAATATCATAGAAAAACATAGAGAATTGTTAGAGACTCAATATACTTCACACTCACAACAATTCTCAATCACTTTCAATATCTTTCTCAAATCAAATTAGAATATAGAACAATTTTTTTCACAGAACATGAACTATCACTTAAACACTTCCACTTGACTAGGCTCACACAACTCTACTTAATCAATCACTCACTGAAATGCTTCTTGCTTACAAACCCTAGTCCAAACATATGAACACCCACTCAATTATTTCCAACAATGCTTAGCAACCAATCTCATATAACAATGATACTCATGTTCTTTCACAAACCCTAGTTCAATATAGTTCACAATTTCACATAACAATGATACTCATGTTCTTTCACAATCCATAATTATGCATATGAAAGCTTTAATTCAATATTTTCAACAATGCTTATCAAACAAGGTTTTTATCATCAACTTTCACTCAGAAAAACCTTTAACAATTAAACCCAACAATGCTTATCAAACAACCCTTTTCACTCCAACTTATCATTCACAACATCCAACAATCACTCACAAGGAAGATCTACACATATCTTTTTGTTTGATAAATAAGTGCCCTTAAAAACTTGTCTCAATCACAATTATTCTCTTTGTCAATTTTAATGGTTAGGTAGTAAAAACCTTCTCAAAATTTAATCAATAATTTCCTCACAAATTATTTTCACCATTCACAACATGAGAACTCAATTAACCTTATTACTCCTTTCAAATATTAAACAAAATAAAACTTTATTTTGAAATAACTTTCAAAAACATCTAATACCTTATCACTCCATTCAATATTATAATCACCAAAAAATCACAATACAAAAATAAACTTTCACAACCCTTATATCTCCCTAAAAACTTATGCCAAAACAACCTTAGGATAAAATTAAATTTGAAAATTTTAAATACCTTTTGCCCTTGGTGGGAATCAAACCCACGCTATGTTTCCACCAATGTCCTAGCCATGGCTCCAACCGTCGCATGAGCTAGGCACTCACCTTGGGATCAAAGAGCACCACATGCTCTATAACCTCCCCTCTTGTTGCCTAACCAAAATATTTGCGCTACTTCCTTTGACGCCCAATAAAAACTCTCATAAAATTACCATCGAGATTCAATCGTGGGTCCTCTCGCTTCCAAAGATCTAAGTCACAACCGCTTTCCACTAGGACAACTTGCTAGATGAATATAAGGCTTAGAGCCTTATCACTTTTATTCCTTTCACTGGTGCACACAAGACAAAAAATATTTTGTCTTCTTCCTCGCACGAAATCACATAAATTGCATAAGTCGCAGGCCTTTTAGAATTTGAATGAAGGTAAGTTTCTTGCCACTAAGGCATATGGTATTTATACCATTATGCCACCATAGTTTTTAGACATCGGTAGAGGGATTTTATTTATGATGTCGACGCATTTCTTTTTGCCTTGCAACCCTAACTTTAGGGTTAATTAAATTATATTATAATTTAATTAATAATAAAATTATTATAATTAACTTATAATTAATTTAATAACCGTAGGGATAATTAAATTAAATTACAAATTAATTTATAATAAAATTATTATAATTAATTTAATTACTTTGGGTCTTTCCATTAGACCTTTAATATTATAATAAAATTATAATATTATTTTTCCTGGGCCTTCTAACTTCTCCTGTAGACCTTATCTGATCACCTTCTTATTTTTGAAACTGACTCTTGAAGCCCTTCCTTTTTCACTGCTCACTAAAACTGACTTTTGACATCAATGACAACAAATATTTCTCATATTTCCAATAATATCCCCCTTTGTCATTGATGGCAACCCATTTTTCTTTTACCATTCCTTTTACCTTTTTCTATTCTGCTCCCCTGAGAAATTGCTCCCCCTGACTAAATTATCTCTCCCTAACTCAAATCTCTCCCCTTTGTCATCAATGGCAAAGGGTCACCTTTGGGGCTCGGGGCTAAGAATGAGACTCTTATCTTAGCCCCTCCCCCACCTCCTTTTGAGGTGGTTAATTCTGGGGTGGGAGTATTTCTACTCCCAATATGCACTGATATTTATCTTTTTCCACTTTCCTTCTCATATGATCTTTCCAATTATTTTCTTTTCCAATTTTAAGGCTTAGGTAGTAAAAACCTTCTTATATTTTAATCAATAATTTCCTCACAAATTATTTTCACCATTCACAACATGAGAACTCAATTAACCTTATTAATCCTTTCAAATATTAAACAAAATAAAAATTTATTTTGAAATAACATTCAAAAACATCTAATACCTTATCACTCCATTCAATATTCTAATCACAAAAAAATCCCAATATAAAATTTAACTTTCATAGCCCTTATATCTCTCTAAAAACCTTATGCCAAAACAACCTTAGGATAAAACTAAATTTGAAAAATTTAAATACCTTTTGCCCTTGGTGGAATAGAACCCATATTGCACTTCCACCAGCACCCTAGCCATGGCTCCAACCACCGTGTGAGCTAGGTGCTCACCTTGGGATCAAAGAGCACCACATGCTCTATAACCTCCCCTCTTTGCGCCTAACCAAAATATTTGCGCTGCTTCCTTTGATGCCCAATAAAAACTCTCACAAAACTACCATCGAGATTTGATCGTGGGTCCTCCCGCTTCCAAAGCTCTAAGTCATAGCCGCTTGCCACCAGGCCAACCCACCGGATGGATATAAGGCTTAGAGCCTTATCACTTTTATTCCTTTCACTGGTGCACACAAGAAAAAAATATTTTATCTTCTTCCTCACACGAAATCGCATAAATCGCATAAGTCGTAGGCCTTTTAGAATTTGAATGAAGGTAATTTTCTTACCACTAAGGCATATGGTATTTATACCATTATGCCACCATAGTTTTTAGACGTCGACGCATTTCTTTTTGCCTTACAACCCTAACTTTAGGGTTAATTAAATTATATTATAATTTAATTAATAATAAAATTATTATAATTAACTTATAATTAATTTAATAACCATAAGGTTAATTAAATTAAACTACAAATTAATTTATAATGAAATTATTATAATTAATTTAATTACTTTGGGTCTTTCCATTAGACCTTTAATATTATAATAAAATATTATAATATTATTTCTCTTGGGCCTTCAAACTTCTCCTGTAGATCTTATTTGATCACCTTCTTATTTATGAAACCAACTCTTGAAGTCCTTCCTTTTGCACTGCTCATTGAAACTGACTTTTGACATCAATGACAACAAATCTTGCTCATATTTCCAACAGTTCATTGTCAATATTAAGTCCTACCAAGGAGTACTATTGCATACTCACCCCTTAGACTAAACACAGTCCTTTGTGTTTTCTTACAAGTGAGTGTACATATGTTTATTCAAATAAAAATGAAAATCATTTTCTCATTTCCTCAACATCTTCCCATGTTGCACAATTTTCAAAATACTGGTCCCATTGGACCTTACATTAATATAAGGTTCATTTTCTCAACATATTAGAACAAAACCTTAGAATATTTAGTGGTCTCACCTCAATGGCTGAGGGATCTATCATCTACAATTTAAAAATATTCCAAATGTGAGTAGTATTAGCAACATATTTCCTCAGTAGAGATATATGGAAAGTATCATGGATCTTTGATAGGTTTGGTGGCAAGTTGAGCCTATAGGCTACTAGACTAATCTTATTAATTTTCTCAAAAGGCTCAACATAGTGAGGATATCTTAGTTGACTTGATGGTACTTTTCATGGGTCTTACTCATAAGAAAACTTTATCCCCCATAGATAATTCTCTTGGTGATATTTTCATATCAACATAGCTCTTCAGACAATCGATCACTTCCTTGAGCCTAATCTAGATTGCTCTAAGCTATTCCTCCATCTCTTTGACAATGTGCAATTTGATCACCACCCAATCCTTTATATTATCCCATGATAGAGAAGTTCTACATCTTATGTCATACAAGGCTTCAAACGGGGCCATTCCCAAAGAAGCATGCCATCCATTATTATATGTAATTTCAACAAGATGCAAAAAATATTCCCACTTAGAATTTTGGTCCATGTTGTACATGCAAATAATATCCTCTAAAAATTGGTTTACCCTCTCTATTTGTCCATTTATTTTTGGATGATATGCAAAACTGATATTTAGCTTAGTGCCCATTGCACGGTGTAGAGATTTACAAAATTCTAACATGAATCTAGAATCCCTATCTGATATTATCACCTTAGAAAACCCATGTAACCTAGAAAATTATTTGGTAAACTTATTTTCCACCACCAATACATCATCCTTGATATTCCCTAGTATGAAATGTGCAACCTTGGTCATCTTATCAACCACTACCAAGATGGAATCATGTTGGTACCTAGTATTAGATAGATCCACAATAAAATCCATAGATATTACCTATAATTTCTTTGTAGGTATATCATGTGGGTATAATTTCCCTATTAGATGTTTGTTAGCTTTTGATGATATGTATTAAAGGAAATGCAACCACAAGATGTAAAATGAGCGAGCAATGATAACTATATGATAATGGCACTATAATATGAAAAAAATATATATAAGAAATTTTTGCAATAACTCAAGCATATGTCATTAATGAAAGCTCACAAAAATAGTACAATGTAATTTAATGAAGGACATGAACACTCCATAAATGCATGAAGGATCTACATTATACTCACTATGAGTACTAATACAACTAGTCAGTATTGTATATTTTGTCACACCTTTCTCTTCTACCTCAAATGCATATATAGGGATATAAGTCCCTTGGCCTTTCATCTACCCATGACTCTTCATTTACCTAACCTATGACTCATGTACATGTGAACTACATGCACGTTTACATCATTACATATTCTAACACTTGTGCATTTATTACATTGCATGAAGTAACTACTCAAAACTTACTATAAGGTAAAATCTTACTCTAGTTATGTACCCAAGGAGGTGCTCTAAAATCCCCCTATATTACATTATTTGGGTATTGAATACTTTCATCTTAAATATGGATCTTCATCTTTCAAGTATTATATAGTTTGAACTAGTCCTTCTTCTTCTTCTTCAGTCTTCATGTTTTCTTTCCATACATTCCATTTTTCTTTGATATTTCAAAGTGTTTTGTAGAATCATTGACCTTTAAGTCTTTTAGGTATCCTTGATGAACTAAGGATATTATAATATTGTAATTCATAAGTGGGTCAGAATTACTTCTTGTTATTTCCTTTGGTCTTCTGAATGACCCATATCCTTACTCAAAAGTATCAAACTTGAATTCATTGTTAGTGGATGCTTCTAAAATAAGAACTTGAAAGAAATAATCTAAATCTGAATATTAATTTCTCTTCAAATATTTTATAGTACTTGTGTTTATAGTAATAGAAGAAATATGAATGATATTTTCCTATGTTAGAGTATATTACACCATTTGGGTCATGTAAATGTACCACCCTTGGTATATAACTAGAGTAGTAGATTACTTTAGGGGATAATTAGCTAGTTACTTCAAGTAATATAATAAATGCACAAGTGTCTATGTGTAAGTTGTAAATGTGCAAGGTGTCCCCATGTACAACTAGGTAGAGTTTTGGCCAAGAAATCCATATTTCTATATAAAGGGTCTCATAGTAAGTGATAATATATTGTTGTAGGTAGTAGTGGGTATACTGGGTAGATCACCATATAGATTGGTGATGGATACAATGTGGTTATTTAGCATTAGTTCTAGAGTGTTCATTTACTCCATTAATGTATTGTATCATTTTCATCACTTTCCATTATTAAAATAGTTTAGCATCTTACATTTTTGTATATTCAGCATCCTATGATTGCATTCTCCCTTGGCATATACCATCAAAAGCTAACAGTTGTATCAAAGCCACGATAGATCAATAGAAATAGGGAGAGCTACAAAAGGTCACTAGGAATATGAAAGTCATAAGAAAGATTGAGAGGAGAAGCAAATCTTAATTCTAGAATTTTTGAGATTACATTTGGCTAGATTCTTTCCACAAAGTTGCAAAAAAACTCATGAAGACTAGAACTCAGCATTCGTTCCACTAGATTGACAAATCAACTTATGAAGATTCATCATTGATAAGATTTAGAATTAGCTTACTAATACTTTCTTGTAGAAAAAGGAAACTAAGGGAAGTCCTATTGTAGATTAGCACATTGCAGACAAAAATACCATAGAAGCCTTGGTCCAAAATAAAAGGTCACAAAAGCCTTGATTCATAAGAAAATGCCACAAAATCCTTGATTTAGAAGAAAATTTCATAGAAGCCTTGAACCTAAATAAGACTCCATAGAAGAGTACATGAAATATAGGATATTGGTGATCTCCTTTGTTGATTGAAGACTTCCTCTAGAAGAAGTTGAAGAGACCCATAAAAGGTCTCATTAAAAACTTCCATCCCTATAAGAGATAGAGAAGGACTATCAAAAATCCCTATTGTAGAGATCCATGAAGAATATATCATTACCAATATTTCCATAGTTTAATATTGAAGGAAAGGTCTCATCAACAAGACCAGAGAAGCTACCAAACTAAAGACCTTGGAGAGGTCTCAAGAAGAAACAAGGAGAAGGCTTGGAGAGCCTTATTGCAAAAATTGGAGAAGCCATCAAAGAAGTTCCTAGGAGAACTAATTGGAGAAATTCACTATAAATTATAGTGGAAGAACTTGGGATAATTATCGCCATCCGAAAACAAGCCTAAAGGGGAAAAATTTTGCAATTAATTTATCAAACTTCAGAGAGAAGATTCGTGAAGACCTTAAGACCTTCATATTCTTGAGAAGAACGTCCTGTTTGAAGTTAGAACTCCAATAGAATAAACCTACCAAATCCAAGAATATTTGGAGATTACCATTCATAGCTAAATAAGGCACATTTCAAAGATAGATATTTGTTGGATTTATAGCAAAATATTGAAAGGGTTCTTGAAGGACAACATATCAATAAATAGATTTTCTACCAAAGAATAATAATCAAGATAGCATTACTAGCTACAAGACTTCAGAGTTCTAGATCCTAAAGGAGAAGTTAAAATCATCTACTACAATTTTAGAGCAGTAGACTAGAAGCATTCATAGCTATGAGCAATCACGATTCTAGACAAGAAATTTGGTGAATCAACTCACAAAGATATTCATCATCAAAGGTAAGCAACTTAGGTGCAAAAGTTTCATTACTTGAACACTTAATTCATATTACTACTTAACTTCATTAAGCATCTTATTAGAATTTAGAAGTTGCAAAATAGAAGGTTTTATTTTAAGTCCTCAAATAAAGTGCAGAAGATAGTTCATGTTAAGGTTTGTTACCTACACATTAATGGGAGTTAGATACATTCTTCTTATTATCTAATTATTGAGAAGAGGACTACATTAAGGAATATGCAGTGATTATTAGTGCATTTGAAACTACTTTGAGAGCTTATTAATAGGAGCAATAAGGTGATATTGTTAAAGTGCATTAAGTTAGAAATATTATCAGTTTATTACACTCTAAACACTAGATATATAATAGAAAATAAACAAACAATGATACCAGAGATTGCACAAAGAATATATTTTATATTATTAACATCGATGGATCTCAATACAATCAAATGTACCCCAAATAGGGGTTTACACTATTTATTTTAATACAATGAATACAATATGCTAGAGTTATTTGTAACCCTAGCTAACAATGCTTATGGTGTTTTCAAAGCTCATTATTGCTCCCAGATCATTATTGCTCCCAACAGAGGTGAGTGGGCTTTAGTTATCCATTGATCGGACCACTCCAGCTTAAGCAGCTACCAAATACCTGTGTATTTCCAAATTTACACACAAAAAATGATAAAAGAGGATTAGTAGTAACTGTGAGGGCTCCACTGTGTAAGACCCTCAAAAATAAGTAAAAAATCTAAGTTTCAAATAGTAATATTGTAAGCAAATATTGAAATAATGAAATCAATACAATGATGGAATATTTACCTTGTAAACTTTTCACTTTCTAATTTGTCGTTGTCATCGTTGTAGGAAATAGGTGCACAGATGCCCTAGCGACACTCAAGGGTTTGCTAGTCAGTAGAACTAGGGTTTGAGATGCTTTCGGGTGCTTGACAGTAGTAGGAAGCATCTAGTGATGCTTAGAGATGGTAGAAAGCACCTAGAGGCACTTAGTGATGGAGGGAAGGCACCCAAAGGTGCTCGATAGTAACAGGAGACACCTAGAGGCACTCAAGAACTGGAAAAAAGTCTACAAAAGCATATCTAGTTCAGCTAAGTAGGCAGCTATGGATGTAGAGGCTACAATGAGTGAGGGGATATGGTGAAAATACTTGGATGCTTGAGGACTTTAAAAACTTAAGGAATAACTTAGGAGTTGAGCCATCAAAATGACTCCTATTTATAATCTTTCCTAGGGCACGTTAGGGTTTCAATGACACAATTTGTGTGGTTAATATTAAAACGTGATAGAGTATGGAGATTAAATTTGGGTAGTTGGCATGGATTAAGGTGGATGAATGGCTAGGGATTAGACCAAGATGGATGGCTAAGATAAATTCACTCATATATATATATAATATAATGCAAATATTAATATTTAAATATATACTAAACAAATATACATAAATATATGTGAATAATGGGTAAAAATTGTGGGAGGACCTGTATGGACAACAAGTGGCTAGATTTTGGTGTCTACAAGATACATTCTTCTTATTATCTAATTATTGAGAAGAGGACTACATTAAGGAATTTGTAGTAATAATTAGTGCATTTTAAACTACTTTGAGATCTTATTAACAAGAGCAATAATGTGAGATTATTAAAGTGAATTAAGTTAGAAATATTATTGGTTCATTGCACTATACTAGTTTTTCATTAAACTAGTTACTCTTAAAGGGTTATTTTGTGTATTGATTGTTAAGATCAAGGATACAAAAATCTATAAATATCAAAGTTTCTAAAGACACTATTCAGAAATCAATACCAACAAGGTATTGTAGCCTATAGAATCCATCAACTAGGATCATATTCCTTCAAGGAGTGGAGAAGAAAGCCACCATTAAGATCCTTGAAAAGAAGCCAAAAATCGAGACTTGGTGAGTCTCAAATTCAAGGTGCACTAAGAGCTCATTACAAGTAAAATATTAGTATAAAAATTACTCCTTAAAGGGCATACTATATACATTATTATTAGCTTGGATTCATTACTAGATTAACCAAGCGAAGGAGAGAGTTTTCTAGAAGATAAAACAACATCGAATCATCCCTTGCCTACAAAATATTGCACATCAAAACCAGCATAAATAAAGCTTGCAAAGAGATTGGAAAATAGGTCCAAAATAAAATATTCTATTCTAAAATTTGCAGAGGTGTTTATATTAGTTTCTTGTACCATTCAAAGGACAAGCTTATGTGTCATAAGAGCACTCCAATGGCCTACAAGACCTGCAACATTATCTAAGCAAGGAAGAGAGCCAAAAAAGGGCTCGTATTTAGATGAATAAAGCCTAAATATTTGACCTATCATCAAGCATTCACCTACAACACCAAATCCAATATAATGAGGGTAGAATATCAAGCAATTATTTTCTATTGCATTCCAATGCACGACTCACTACAATAGAGAAGAAAGACAACAAGAAAGACATAAAAATAAGGGCTAATTACCAAGAGAAAATTTTTGGGAGAGCACCACTTAAGTTGCCATCAAATCTCAATACATACATTGAGGAGAGAACCACAAAGTCACCAAAGCATCATACATCGAACTGGAGCCAGCTAGAGAATAAATATTGAGGAAATATAGTAGAGCAAAATTTGGTAAGGAAAGATATACATTAAAGTAAGCTCTACATGTATACAAAGGACCTAACACTTGGAAAACCTGAAAGGAGTGCTCATAACATCTAAAATATTCATTCTTGAGTGTGAGAAGAAGCATCCATAATATAACACTCATATTAGAAGTATTAGAGGTGTTATTAAAAAATAGTCATCATTATTCCCAACCAAGAGCATTGAAGAATCGCTCATAGAAGATCCTAAGGTCTATCCACCAAGTGTTGAAGAGCATTTTAGTTTCTTGATCATTGAATGCAACTTCCATGACACGTGTCCAAAGTCAAGTGCCATTTGTACTATTTAAAGGTGCCTAAACTCAAGGAAAAAAATGCATTCGTAGCAATAAAAATAGCACAACATGTAAGAGGAGATAAGAGCATTAAAATCTCATGGTCAAGGAGATACAAAGAAGCAAAATCAAGGCACCCACTATACAAAATTATAGTCAAAGAAGAATCAAAGCCTGCCACCATCCATCATAAAAGGAATTCAAGAGAAGCATTAAGGCTTGTTGTCATCATCTATGATCTACACTAGAGAATACAACACCCATTATACAAGATTTGTAACATTATAAAGGTAAGTATTTCACTTAATTAAATTTGCTTTCATTAAGGAGTTATAAGTTATATATTATAAGGTTGAAACCATAGCAAAATCAACCACATTTGAAAGTAAAATTAAGGGAGACCAAGCCAAAGAAACATTATAAAAAGTTCGAAGAAAGAGCATGCAGACCTTAATTGGATAGAAAGGTCAAAGCAATATTAATACAACATTGGAGATACGTACCAACCAGCCATCAAAGTATGTGGAACTACTCAAGGATACATAGAGCATCAAGCCTTACTAAGGTAAAGATAAATTTACTTGATTGAATTAAAATCGGATTTATAAGGTGATATAGACTATTGCATTGAAATAAACTTATCAAACATTAGTAATTATCAAGAAAGCTTATTTCATGGTATTGAATATTCATATTTTAAATTAGCCAAGTAGGAGATATAAGGTTGTCAATATTGATTAAATCATTATTAAATTACAAATACCATTATTTTCTAATATTCCAAAAAGTAGGGAGATAGAAGGCATATTACTTCAAACTATATACATATAATTGGAATTTAGAAAATTAATCTATTGGAAAGAGAAGCATATCAATTGCCTTCATATAAAGTTGGAATAAATTGGTAAAATTATCTCATACTCATTCTAAGGAGACAAAAAAAAATTCAACCATTAAAGCATACTTCATTGGGAAAGATAAGGCAAAATTAAAAGTTTGATTATTCTCAAAACATTACAAAATCAATTTAGAAGGTGAACTAAGCATACTCTAATTATTAGGGAGTTATAAGGAAGCCTAAAAAACCTAATATTGAGTGATAATTTTTCCCAATTGCAAAACCATACTCACAATCAGGATTCTTCTCGAATATCCTCTCTTGCAAGGAAATATTTGTAATTTTCCCAAGGTTCCTTTTAATGTGTTAAACTTGCTTGCGATGCTTAGTAAAATGTGAAATGTTAAAATTAATTGGATACCTTAGTGTTGCATATACCTATTAACAAGGGGCCTATTTTGGTATTGATTTGATTTACAATGATCTTTATTGTTCATGGAATTTATGAAAATGTGATATTATTGATCAACTATATACTTTGAAATTTGATAAACATTTAATTTGCATCTTTGAACGGCGATTTAATCAATTTTATCTTTTTTTGTTAACAAATTTTATCTTCTTTTGTTAACCAATTTTTATCTTCTTTTGTTAACAAATTTTATCTTCTTTTGTTAACCAATTTTTATCTTCTTTTGTTAACAAATTTTATCTTCCTTTGTTAACTGATTTTATCTTCTTTTGTTAACCAATTTTATCTTCCTTTGTTAACAAATTTTATCTTCCTTTGTTAAAAAAATTTAACTTCCTTTGTTACCTGATTTTATCTTCTTTTATTAAGATTTGTTTGAGCACAAAATAAAATGACTAAAATCTAACTTTGCAATGTAGGAATTTTGGAATGTCATATTAATTGTTCATTTTAATGAAAAGTTGGATTTTATTGAAATTTCCATTTTCATAAAATGAAATTAATTTGATCCTTAAAATAAATGTACAAAGTCTACAAAACTCCAGTTTCCAATGTGCAATCCTACCAATAATTATTTGACCCCTCTTCCTTATGCTTCAATGGATATTTAAAACTTCAACAAAATCCCTTCATTTTCCTCTTGCTTATTCATTTTCATAACCATTGTGAAAACGAACATCCGTTAGCCTTCACCTAATTTCTCCTCCCTCCACTTATAACTGGCGTGCTTTGATTATTTCTATTTATTGTAAAAGAAATCATTCGATAACATCTTTGTCATTATATTCTGCCAGTTTTCATGCCATACACAAAGGAGGAGGTGCACTCACCATCTATAAGCTGAGGGCAAAGCATTTATTGTGATAATTTTGATCTCCAACTTTTGTACACCCACAACATACATACCAACGTCAGTGTTAGCATCCGAGTGCTTTTTTGTGCAACATTTGAATATTGTCTTACACTGTCCCTGTTGGTCATCAAATCTGCCTAGGTAAGGGTTTTGGGTAAATGTATGCGCCCTAGACCTGGACCAACATTGAAAGGCCGAAGGGAAGAGATGCCCCTCGTGCCAATCTCCGGAGAAAGGCCGGCTCCTATACTAATCTACTTGGGTGTTTTGAAGACAAGAGTGCAGGAAAGAGATAAAAGGGGTTAGGGTTAGAGAAATCGGTAATGTAAGGTGGGAGAGAACAGGAAGCACGATCACTAGCTAATAACTTGAATAAAAGCAAAGAACACCAAAGATAAACGGAAGGAACGCAATATTGATTTTCCTATGTATCCTTCAGGCGAGTTTTAGGGTACATTCCTCGATCGCACATCGGACGTAGGATTCAACATCCAACATACAAACGAAGAAAGACAAAAGAATCAAGCAAAGAAGGCAGCATAAAAGAAAGCCAATACGATGTCTTTCAACTCCTATGTATCCTTCAGAACGAGTTTCAGGACACAATCCCCGATCACACACCGGACGCAGGATTCAACATCCAACATACAAACGAGGAGAGATAAAAGAATCAAGCATAGAAGGCAGCATAAAGGAGAAGAATTAAGCTCAAAGCCTCTTAGTATTAATCGCAGGACATCAAGTTACAGCAACTTTCTAGCAGATAGTTCCCCCCCTTTTTCCATTACAATGCCTAGGTTTTTATAGAGGACCCGAGCCTCTGAGTCATAATTACATAGAAGAGAAGAGTACGCCCTCGAGCCCTGAGAATCGGCTCCCCGAGGCTCTCGTGACCGAGTTTTCAAATCTGTTACCAAAATTGGCAACTGCAACCGGGTCAACCATGGAAAGGTGCATTGATGAGCCGTCTGGACGTCCTTGGTCTCCGGGTGCGGTGCTCGAGTGGCCGCCATGCTCGTCGGGCTCTCCATCATGGCTTGATACTTCATTTTTGATTGCCAAAAATGAGCAACGGGCTTGTTGGGCATGAAAAATTGCATTTATGAGGCACTTGATCGCCTCGGGAAGATACCCGGCTTGGAACGCGTGCCCGTGAAGCGCTTCGCTAGGTCTTCATTCACAACTTCGCTTCGCAATGGTTTTGGGCCGAAGCGAAAACTCTTCCTTGAATTATACTTCGCACAATTGAGCTTCGCAAAACTGCTTCGGGGAAGGTTTGTGCCGAAGCATATCTGCTTCGCAAAATGGTCTTCTTCGTCCTTGCTGCTTCGTTGACAAAACTGCTTTGTTGATGCCTTGGAGAAATGCTTCACTGCGATCCTCTTTCAAAACTGTGATTCGAGAAGGTTTTGGTCGAAGCATTGTTGCATTCCTTTACTTCGCACAAAATTAGCCAAAGCAAAAGCTTCGCAATGGTTCGTTGATGGAGGGGCCCGAAGTGAGTACTTCGGCAACTTTCTGGCGAAGTACTTTCAATGCTCCTTGAGTTCCGCTTCGCTGATTTTCTGGCCGAAGTGACTGATGGAAATACTTTGGGTGCGAAGTAGTTTTCTTGCCTTCTCTTTTGAATTTTGGTTCGGCATATTGCTTCGTAGAAATCTTTCCCGAAGTAGCTTCTGAAAAAGCTTCGGGCCCGAAGTAGATTTCTTGCCTTTGCTTTTCGACAAAATTGTTCTTTCGAACGCTGCCTTTGTATTCTACTTCGGTGATACTACTTCGCAAAAACTCCACCTGAAGCAGTGTTGAAAATGCTTTGGGTGCAAAGCTCTCTTTCCTTCTGAACACCGCTTCACTCAACTTTCACCCGAAGTAGCTGTTGGAAGCGCTTCGGGCACGAAGTAGTTTCATTCTCTTTTTCTTGTGTTTTACTTCGATGAAAACTACTTCGCAAAACTTTTACCCGAAGTAGTGTGGGAAATGCTTCAGGTGCGAAGCTATTTTATTTTCCTTCGGTGAAGCTCTTTTTTCTAGCTTGTTTGGCAGTGAAGTTCTTTCCTTTCTACTTTATGTACAAATGGGTGGCATTGAAAGCCAAAATTGTTGCAACTTTTCAAAATAAAAATAACAAAGTAAAAACTTTACACAACACTATACAAAACTTGTTTCTTTTCTACCCCTTGAGAAATGTGACAAAATTGTCAACATTCTTGGCGGCTCGCGGGGCAACGAGCTCGTCTCGGTGGAAGGACCCTTTAACTTTGATCTATTGGGCCAGAGTCTTTTCCCGATCCATCTCCTCCTTCTTCTGCACCTTCTTCTTCTTCTGGGAGTGCCTCAGCAGCTGGTTCTCCTTCTTCTTCTGCTCCCTCTTCTTCTTCGCCCTCCTCTGCTCCTTCGTCTATTGGCGTGGCCTCCTGCTATGGAGATGGGATAATGCGATCGCGGATTTTCTTTATAGTTCGGCGAACATGAGCCCAGACCCCTTTCTAAAATATTTCTTGGTCTTCGAGCGCCTTGACCAGAACATGGAATCGGTCAATCTGCCCTATGTCGGCGTGTTTGATCCTCGCACCTAGGTCATTCAGGCAAGTCACGATTTTACAGTGTCTCAGGATGAAGTCTGTGACCTGTCCCTCCATGACCGGTTCTTCCCACTCATCAATTTTGGAGACGTCATTTTCAAAAAGGAGCCACGTCGGCTTTAGTTCTTCCCTGGTGAGAAGGTTTCCATCATCATCTGTGAAACTCGGGAAACCCAAAGAAGAGAGGTCTTCAAAGTGACTCATTGATGTGCGCTGCTCCTGCTCAAATATATCAAGGAGGTCTTTCACCTTTTGCGCTTTCTTCACCTTGGAGAAGAAAGCACGAATAGTGGCTTGGGCAGTAGACCAATCCCTAGCCGTTCGACTCATAGCAGTGACCTGTAGGTCTTGATATCTGATGCTTTGAACCTCAAAGGCAAGCTTGAGTCGCTTCTTAATTTTTTGAATCACCTCGTCCACCATTGGTCCCTTCTTAGCGATGGCATGCTGAGCTTCGATGACATAAATCAAAATTGACAGGGCACTGGAGGCCCGAGATCTGAAACCTTTGAGTAGGTGAGAGCGGATCTCCTTGATCCTGCCTTTGTCGAACAGCTCCAGGTTCGCCTTTTGGTATAATTGCTGCTGGGACTGCAAGATCTTGCTCTCGAGCTCCTTGGCTTTTAGCTCATTTTTGGCCTATTTTTGTGCTTGTTGTTCGGCCGAAGTCTGCAATTGTAGAACTTGCAGTTTGAGGGCATGTGTTTCCTTTTTGAGCAATTTGCCCTGCTTCTGTGAATCCTCCAGCTCAGAGCGAATCTTAGCCAGCTCTTCCTCCAACTTGATGTTGGCATTTTCTGCCTCAAACCTGCGCTGGTTGGCAATGTTTGCATGTGCTCTGAAAGTTTCGACCCTGACATGCATGGATTCAGATTCGTCATCTATATTTAAATGCTCCAGGTCCTTGGTTTTCTCCTGGTAGTCGTAATCGGCTGGAGTCATTTCATCCAGAGGCTTCTGGACCTTAGGGACCTTTCTCACCTTATGCAACTTTCTGCCCTTCAGGTCAAAAACTGCACATTTTTCAACTTGAGCCAGAGATTTCCCTCTTTTCTTTCTCGCCTCCTTTAACATCTTCTCTGTATTCTATCGAGCTAAGAGTAGCTTTTCAGCCAGAGGGCGCTCCTTTATTGAAGATAGGTCTATTTCAGAGAAAGTCGAATCTCCGGCCAAAGGTGTAAACAAATATAAAGAACTAACAGGGGCAGGTTCACCCGACGACTCGAGGACGGGTGTAGCAAGGGCTTTGGCGAGTGGGACTATGCTTTGAGCTATGGGAGAGTGGGCTATGGGGCTTGGTGTAGGCGAAGTGGTTTCAACGGGCTTATCCTGTTCAGATGACTCGAGACGAGTGGGGCTATGCAGGATTGGGCTGGCGATGGGCGGTTTCTGAGTGGGGGATTGACTCTATGGGGAAAGGAAAGACTGATGAGGGCTTCCACTCGGGACTGCCATGGATGTGTCAGAGACCAAAGCGAAGGGAAGAGAGTGCGTACCTACATGCCCTCCTGGCAAAGCGGTTGTGGTCACTTCTTGCGTGGTCGACTCTTGTCCCTCTTGGGCTTCATCACCCCCGACCTCTACAACTTCTGCTCCAGAGTCCTTCTCTTGTTGGAGGAGTTCCTCCACATCGATGATATCTATTTTGGGGACCGTTTCAGCACTTGGTGCCCCTTCATCTCCAATGTTTGCCTCAACCGGGCCTGATGCAGGGGATCCAGTAGGAGTACCTAAAAGTTTCGTGCGAGGGCGCTTTGGGTGGCTCGGAGGTACTTGAATTTGCTCTTGCCTCTTCCTTTTCTTCCTCTCCAATGGTTGTTCTACTTCTTCGATGCTTGCTTCCTTATCTTCCTTCGAAGCATCCTTAGCCCCACCTGGGCTTTCGCCCGATCCTGGGGTAGTTGGGGGAATAAAATCTGCAAAGGATATCGACTTCCAGGTTTCGACATTGGAGTCATAAAGAATTGCGAAGTCTTTATCCGATGCTAAGAGTCCATAGGAGTTTGTCTTTTGATGGTGGACTCTCATTGTCCACCATTCCCGAAGCTTTTCCTCGCTCCAGTATTTTACCTCCTCCTTCAAATCGTCCCTTGCCTTTTTCCAAAAGGTGGAGCCTGGAGTCGGGAGGGGATGCTGATCAGGGTCGTACTTGACCTCTATAGGATAGAACTCATGCCATGGAGGCAATGTCCTCATCCTTTCTAAATGCCACTCTAGATCTTTTCCATTGGGGTTGTTCCTTTGTTCCACAACTTCGGGGTGAGGGCAGATGTGGAAGCTCTTGAATTTTAAATGATCCTTCATCATGCCCAAAGGATCGTAGAGCCACTACTGAGGAATCTGGAGTAGGCCAAAATAGGCAAGCCTTTCTTCCAGGAACGTGCCCTATTTTAGGGCAAAGACTTCGATTACCCCCATCCTGAAGGGGAAGTCACAAGTATGTGCCCACTTACGACCGTGATCGTATATTGCATTTGTAGAGTCGCTCTGTCGAGCGACTTCCAATGCGAACTGATATTCTGAGGGGTAGACTGGTAACAGGAAGGGCTTCCCAATGAAGCCGAATATGCGAATCACCAGTCCCTGTGTCAATTGGAAGACATCTCCCTTTTTTCCCAGCACCACTCTATCTCTCAAACTGAGTGGTACCCGAGGAGAAGAACCTTTCAACAAATGCATGGCGGGTCCCAAAAATTGCTGATTAAAAGAATAATAAGACTCCTCCTTCAATAAAAGGGGAGTCCATTGGTACACTGGCAGAGGATTTCCATCCTTGTCGCTTGGGGAGATGGCGATATGGGGAAAATGCTTATGAACTTGGTAGAAGAATAGCCAGACAAGAAAGGAACAGGGTGAGAAGTACTGGCCTGTTGCTGAATTCTTCATGCTAGCGAGCCTTGTATGCGGGGTTCGGGCCACCCATTCTGCCCAATCAAAGAAAACTGGGTTGGTGTTCGGCCTTGAAGCGTCAAGGGCATAAAACTCCCCTCTTGAAATGCATTCGGCCAGAGACACCTGCCAGGGCTGTACTGAAGTATCCTTTGACAAGCCCGCCACCCATGCAATGATAGAAAAAATATCTATATTTTTGAAGGCCTCCAAGGGTAAGGGCATCTGGGGCAGCTTGTTTGAAGGTAGCCCGCTCTTGAGATTCTCCCGCAGGAACTTCAATATGTGGCTATTGGAGGTGAATCTCTCCATTTGTTCATTTAGGAGGACATTGCGAACATAATATCCCTTGGGCGGGCCCTGCTGTGGTGCGAAGGCTGCTTGTACATCTTCCTTCAGGATGGAGAATAGCTTGTGTCCCGAAGCATCTAACACCTGCCTGGTCGCAGGTTGGTAATTCTGTGCAATGGCGTAGACCAGCTCGGGACAATGGTGAGCAGGTGGGGTTAGAAACCAGTAGATCTGGGAGTAATATGCAATGGCTCTCTTGTTTTTTGGCGTGAGCCTGCTTGTCATGAATTCTATGGTGTGTCGAAGATCGGATACACCCTTCGAGAGCTGCGTGTCTCGGATTCTCTCCCACCCATCAATTGGTGGCTCCACAAGTTGTTCTTCTTTTGAGTCGTCCCCCTCTTCCATTGGCTATTTTTCGGGTCGAAGGGGAGGATTTAGCTTCTTTGGGGTATGCTTTTTCTCTTCTTTCCCCTTTTTTGTCTTCTCGGGGCCTGCAACTTCGGGCTCTTTCCCCTTCTCCTTAGAGTTTTTCTTTCCCATGATGTTGGTGATAGCGGCAGGGTTCTTGATACAAAGAGCTTAAATGCGAATGGCCAGATGCAAAAGGACAGGAGAGTTGCAGAGTATCTGAAAGCTCTTAGTGTAATTCTAACTGATGGACAAATAACTTCCCTCTTGCCAAGAACTCGCTTTTATAGCCTAAAAAGGCAACCACCTGAATTTATGGCACCTACTAAAATTAAATTTGTACTCGGACAACGGAAGCTGCCGTATTCTCAAACCGCTTCTGCAACGACGTGGTACACAGGGCTGCATGCTTTGATGATTATACTTCGTACTGGAGATGCCACCTACTGCCACCTCGTACCTTGGTGCGAGCTTTTCTTCTCTTTTTCTGACTCGATCATCTCGGGAAGTGCTCCACCAACCCTTTTCCTTAAATTCGTCCGCTTTGTACTCCTTTCAAGGCCGTTGTTGGCACATTCTTCGAGGCACATTTTGAATTCTCCACCTCGCACGTGTTTGGCTCGACGAAGAGAAACTTGATGCTAAAAATGCTTCACGGCGAACCTTTGGTTCGGACTATTTTTCGATGCTTCGGGCCCGAAGTACCTCTTCTTCGCCGTGTTGCCGCTTTGGTCGAAAATGTTTCGGGCGAAAACTAGCCGAAGTGAATGCTTCGCTATGGTTTCCACCGAAGTAGAAATGGTTCGGGTATGAGGAGGCCCGAAGTAGATGTTTCAACAACTTCCTGGTGAAGTAATCTTCAATGTTCTCTTGGATTTTGCTTCGCTGGTTTCCTAGCCGAAGTGTTTACCAAAAATGGTTCGGGCCCGAAGTCCTTCCACCTTGGTCAAACTTGAATCGTGGCCTAGACTTTTCTTCTTCGATGAAGTTGCCTCTTCGGATGATTTCCGCCCGAGGCAGGAATTTGAAATGTTTCGGGCCCGAAGCTCTCTTTATCGGCCCTTTGCATTTTTATTCGGCAAAACGACTTCGCACAATTTTCACCCGAAGTAGTGCTGGAAATGCTTCGGGTGCGAAGCTTCTTTTGTGCCTTTGGTTCAGATTTTGGTTCGGCTTCCTTTCAGGTAACATGCTTCACAAGGAGCCTCTTATAATCTACTTCACAGGAATGCTGCCTGAAGTAGCTGCTGAAAATACTTCGGGTGCGAAGTTCTCCTTTTGAAAACTGGTTCGCAGAATTTTGCCTTTGGTTACCTTCTTTGCAGTGAACCTTTTGTACTTGCTACTTCACATCAGAAGTCTCCGAAGAAGATTTGGAAGTGGTACTTGGCTTTGTGATCTTGGAAGAGAATGTATATACAAATGCAAATTATATACAGAAGTATATATACACATTTTTTTTTTTTTTAAAAGGAGAAATTGTCTTTAGCGATGAAAAGTCTTCAGGTGAAGACCATTGACAGAGATCGGCAGAACTTGTCCATCTGCATCTTTGAGGATGAATGAATTGGCCGAGTTTACCTTCATAATTTCAAATGGCCCATCCCAAAAGGCGTCCATCTTGTCGTGATTCCCAGGCTTGGCCTTCCAAGAATCCCACTTCAATACCAGGTCTCCCACATTGAATGTGCGATCGGATGACTTTTTCTTGAACCAGTCTCGGATAACCTGAGTATGCTTAGCGAAGTCCTGGTATGCTTCTTCGTGATCCTCCTCCAGTCGTAGCAGCTGAGCTAACCTGTTCTCCATCGGATTAACTCCATCTTCTGCTTCTAACAGTCGCAGTGCAGGGATCTCAACATGGATGGGTAAGATGGCCTCCTTGCCATAGACCAGAGCATAAGGCAAAGTTTTGATTGACCTTTTGATAGAAATCCGATCGGCCCACAAGGCCCGATCTAGAAGGAGATGCCAAGTCCTTTTGTTCGTCTCTATGAGCTTCCTTAGCATTCTCAACAGAGTCTTGTTGGTGGATTCTGCCAAGCCGTTGCCCTGAGGATAATAATTGGAGGATACTTTATGATATATCCCATACCTGTAGAGGAAATCATTGATTTTAGTGCCTGTGAAGCCAGGGCCATTGTCTGTGATGATTGCTTTGGGGATGCCGAACCTGGTGATCAATCCTTCCAAGAAGGTGACTACAGTCTCTTGATCTGCATGTTTGGTAGGAATCGCTTTGGCCCACCTGGTGAAGTAGTCTGTTGTTGTCAGGATGAACCTATGTCCCACGGAGGAATTTGGTGATACGACTCCTATAAAATCCAACCCCCATTGTTGAAAGGGTGTCTCTACTTGTATCGGACGAAGGGGCATTGCAACATTTTTGTTTCGGTCGGTGAACCTCTGACACTGCTCGCATTTACGGCAAACTACGAAGGCATCGGCAAAGAGTGTGGGCCAATAATAACCCGCCCTAATGATCTTTAACGTTGTTGTTCTTCCTGCAAAGTGACCTCCCGATAGTCCTGAATGGAATTCTCCCAGGACTCTCCTTTTATCATCGTCTTTGATGCACTTAAGAAGGACACCATCAATGTTCCTGAAAAATAGGCCTTCGGGGCGCAGAGTGTATCTGGAGGACCGCATCCTGAAATGTCTTCGTTGTGATGCATTTAGATGCGAAGGACACTTGTCGGTGTTGAAATAGCAGATTATCTCACCGACCCAATCCTTCTCATCTTCTTCGTAGTTAGCGAAGCATTCTTCGACTGGTAAGTCATCCCTCCGAGATTCTATCACTTCGGCCGTCACGCTCTTTGCCAATTCTTGACACAATGCACGGCCGTGAACCAATTTTGTGGGCTTGATCTCAATGTCAAACTCCTGTATTTTGTTCACCCAACCAGCTCTTTTACTTCCCAATTCTCCTTGGATAATGAAATTACGCACATCGGGGTGAATGACATAAACTGTGACTCGGCTCTGAGAGATGAACTGCTTGAACTTCCTTAGTGATTTCATTATTGCATGCACCTGACGCTCAATGAAATTATACCTTTCTTCATGGGAATTGATCACCTGACTCAGGAACGCGATGGGACGCTCCTCGCCATCTTCTCCCTTTTGCGTCAGGACAACAGCGTAGCTCTCGGGCTCTCCTATGACATACATGATGAAATCCCGATTGTAGTCTGGATTGATCAAGACCGGTGCCTGAGCAATTCGAGTCTTAATCTCTTCAAAAGCTTCTTTTCTTTCTTCGGTCCAGTTAAATTCGGTGCCCTTCTTTAGGAGTTGGGACATCGGCTTGATGACTTGGGCGAAGTCGGGGACAAACTTCCTCACGAAGTTAATCTGGCCGAAGAAATATTGAAGTCCTTTCTTGTCTGCGGGAAGTGGGAGCTTCATTAGAGCCTCGGCTCTGTCAGGATCTACAATGAGGCCTTTTTTTGATATCGCGTGTCCCAACAACTTTCCTTCGCTGACTGCGAATATGGACTTCTTTGGATTAATTGAGATGCCGAACTCTCGACATTTTTTGAAAACTTGTTGTATATGTGTGGGGTGGTCTTCCCTTCTTCGGGAGAAAATAGTCATGTCATCCAGATAGATGACGATAACCTTATTTAGAAGCTCACCAAAAGCAAGATCCATTGCTCTCTGGAAAGTGGCCCCAGCATTCGAAAGGCCAAACGACATTCGCTGGTAAGCGAATGTCCCCCACTTGGTGGTGAATGTCGTCTTGTGTTGGTCTTCATCCCTGACCCAAATCTGATTGTATCCAAAAAAACCATCGAGCAGAGAGAAGCGTTGAGCTCCAGCCATCGAGTGCAAAATTTGATCGATTTGTGGGAGAGGATAGTGGTCCTTGAGGGATGCCTGATTTAGATTGCGAAAGTCTACGCATAACCTGATATCTCCATTTTTCTTTCTGACTGGGACCAGGTTCGCTACCCATGAAGAGTGCTTGATGGGGTATATGATCTTTGCCTCGAGCATCTTCAGGAGTTCGGCTTTCATCAAGACCTCGATCTTAGGATTGATCGGCCTCTACTTTTGTCGAAAGGGTTTGACCCCTTCCTGCAACTCGATTGTGTGTTGAACCAGCTACCGATTGTATCCCCTGAGATCTTGATAAGACCAAGCAATTATGTCAGAAAACTTTTTGCACAGATTTTGTATCTGTTCTATCTCCTTCGAAGTGCAGTCGGTTCCCACCTTTATTGCTTTCCCAGGTTCGAGCTCCAAATCCTGATACTGTTTCTCATGGACTTTGATCATGTGAGAGAGAGCTCGGTCGTTTCGATCAAAGAGACTTTCAAGGGTGATTAGTCCCTTGGGAACATGGTTATTCTTCAATTGAATCAGTCCTTCATATTCTCCTTCATCAGAGCTTCGGTCTTCGACTGTGGCGGCTTCTTGGATCATGAAATTTATAATCTGCTCATCGTTATCAAACACTTGCCAATGCAGCTCCTTGTCTGGGACAGAGGGCCTATAGATCATCCTCACAGCTCTGGGCTTGTGCACCATGTCTTCTGCTGGAGAGTACTTGGCTGCGATGGATGCCAGGACATCGGCATGTCGGTTCTTTTCTCGTGGGATTGACTGCAGATTGAGAGACTCAAACTGGTCGAGCAGGTCCCATACCCTGTTGCGGTATGACTTTAGATAATGTTTCTTTGAGGTACACTTATTTGTGACCTGGTTGCATACTAGTTCAGAATCTCCGAAGATTTGGAGGTGCTTTATGCCTAACTTGTCAGCTTTCTTAAGTCCTAGGCATAATGCTTCGTATTCCGTTGCATTGTTAGTGCAGCTCCATGTCAACCGGTAGCAATACTCTTTTTGCTCTCCGAAAGGTGAAACTAGAAGAATCCCTTCCCCAGCGCCATTTTTACATCGGGCACCGTCGAAGAACAACTTCCATAGTTCTTCCTGGGCACTTGTTCTATTCCCTGGTTGGGAGTGATTTTTAGGCTTGGCGATCGCATAACACCCTATCTCGGTCTCCACCATGGCATTGAAGTCTGCCAATGAGAACTCATCTTCATAGCTCAATTGCGCAAGAGACTCCTCGATCAGGTCCACCTGCTCTATCTCCTCCACTAGTGCATTCACTGGTTCGCTACTTTCTTCTTCGGACATCTTCTGCACAAGAAAGGAAGAAGGCTTTTCATTGTAAATCTTCACCTTCTTTCCTTTGAATGGAACCTCTAGGTGAGAGTAATCCATAGATAGATACCCACCCAGTTTAGCCATGAATTCCCTTGACAAGCACATACTGAAATATGGCTCCAAGTCGACTACAACTACCTCTTGTATGACTGTAATCTGAGGCATCTTATGTAGCCGGATAGGAATGTCCTTGATCACTCCCACGGTCTTCATTGGAGTACCATCCAATTGGAGTACACCCTGGCTGCTTCGCGTATACTCCATTCCTATTTCTTCGTAGACTGCCCTTGGCATGACTATTGTAGCGGCCCCAGAGTCGATCATGCAGTTATGTACAATATACCCTTCCATTTGTAGGGTTAGGTAGAATGGAGGTGGTCTATTCTTCCCCATGATAGATGTGGATAGGGTCTGCACAAGAGCAAGCGGTGCTACCTTTTTTGATTTAATTGTCTTCAATGATTCTTGCAGCAAGTCCACCTGTCCAGGTAGTTGCAGTGCATCGTACAAGCTGATCTTGGCTGGGATCTTCTTCAATTCCTCTACGATGTTGTATGCCAGAGATTTGAGCACTTCGGGTTCCTTTCTAGGTTCGTATCGGGTACGATATTGCTCTGTAGCTTCAACTCTTTGCCGCTTGGTGAGGGAAGGAAACTTGAGCTTTTCCTTAGCCTGCTCCTTAGTTTCTACCTGAGGTGGTTCGACAGAGGCCTTTTGAGCCTTTTCTTTGATTGGTGTAGGTGGAGGAGCTTCGCTCGGGGCCGAAGTAGATGATTGTCCTTTCTCGGGTCGAACTTGCTCTTTTGCAGGAGCCATCTGAGTAGCATCTGTTTCTATTGCCTTCCTTCCTCCTCTGGTAAGTACTGCAATGGGCTCCTCCTCGCCAATTACCAGGTTCTGACTCATCTGCCTAATGACGTTCACTTGACCGTTGTGACTACTGTTTGCCAGCGTTTGTACATAATGTTGGTGTAGGGTGCAGGTATTTTCTTCATGCGGATCATTGCACGTAGAGCACCAATATACATAATCGAAGGTGCTCGGAGCTTCATCAATTGCAGCATTTCTTGTCGAAGCCTTCCCTTGCTGGACGGCTTGGTCCTTGGTAAGTGCAGGCGCAGGATAAGGTCTTCTCGGTAGGAATTCCTGTTGCGCTTGCTTCTTCTTTACAATGGTCATGTCATTAGACAACATCTGAACTATAGAGTTCAGGGACTGCATCTCCTACAAAATTTTGGTCTGTATATCATCGACTTTCGGAGCGAGTGGTAATGGAGCCATCGTCGATATTGGAGGAAGAGGCGGGGAGTTGAGGTGGTGCTGGCAACACAGGAAAAGCCGAAGTGACCATGGGCTGTGGAGTTGAAAATGTAGGGAAATGGATCTATGGGGCGGTGATTTGAGACACGATAGGATTCGGATTCCAAGATGAAATCGAGAGTGCAGGGGTTGTGGAGATTTGCGAAGCAGCTGCGTTTGCATACTGGAATTGTAAGAATTTAGGAAGTATGGGCGTTGGCATCCTTTGAGGGAGCTTGCCCATAGCTATCAAATCCATTTCTGCTCTCTTGGCTAACTCATACAACTCGAGAAAAGTATTAACGTTAGAATATCTTACCATGAGACTGATATCGGGATTGAAAGCCCGAAGGAAATAGAGTGTTGCAGCTTCGTCGGTTGGTCGAAGGCCAATTGGCACTCTCTACCAAGTTCGAGCGAACCTAACATTGAAATCTATGATTTCTTCTTATGGATGTCTCTTGATCGAAGTGAACTGATGCAGAAGAGAAGTAGGATCGGAAGACTCGTTGAAGTTTCCCATCATTTGCCCAGCTAACTGGTCCCATCCCGTAATGCTACCGGGTGGTAGAGATCTATACCAATAGAGGAGTTTTCCTCTAAGGGAAAGAACCAGAAGCTTTACCATAATTTGCTCTTCTGTAATGTCATGGATCGCCGCCAGAGATATTATGTCCTGGATATGCTCCAGAGCGGTCTTCCCAGTTCCATCGAACGTTGGGATCTTCTTTATGGCAGCAGGCGGCACTTGTCCTTGCCCTGCTAGATTCAATGGTGACAAGGAATCCCATGCTGGGCACAACTTGGGTGGTTGTGGCTACTGCATTTGCTATTGTTGTTGTTGTTGTTGTTGCTGTTGTGCCATACTTGCTCCTAGATTTTGAGAAATGGGAATTCCCGAAGCTCCCCCTTGACTGCTAATAGGACAACTAATAGGAATGGAGGGACTAGGATGCTTCGGAGAGTTGGGAGGATTGGGAGGAAAACTAGATGTTGTACTATCAGAAGTTGAGCCTTGTCTGCCAACAGAGGATGTTCCTTGTAATAGTGATTCGGGGGTGATCAACCTTGATTGTTCCCCGAAGGCGTCAATATCTAGCTCAAAGAACTCGGTTTCCTCTCCTCTATTCTTAACTCTCCATCTCGTTTGCATGAAGGCATAGATTTTTGGTACTGGTCTATACGACTTAAATATTCTTGGGTAAACAGAGTCGCCAGATGCTAAGGGTCTTTCAGTAATGAGGGCATCGGTCCTCACTACCACTAATTCAGGTGAGACTGACCGGGTCACACCAGGAACTAGTTTGAACTATTGGCCCCGGTGAAGACGGGTTTGAGATTTAAAATATGGGGCCTTGACTGGTTATGGATCTTACTGAGATATACACAGTCGGTCCCACCGGGCGTGCCAAAAATTGTTGGTCATCAAATCTGCCTAGGTAAGGGTTTTGGGTAAATGTATGCGCCCTAGACCTGGACCAACATTGAAAGGCCGAAGGGAAGAGATGCCCCTCGTGCCAATCTCCGGAGAAAGGCCGGCTCCTATACTAATCTACTTGGGTGTTTGAAGATAAGAGTGCAGGAAAGAGATAAAAGGGGTTAGGGTTAGAGAAATCGGTAATGTAAGGTGGGAGAGAACAGGAAGCACGATCACCAACTAATAACTTGAATAAAAGCAAAGAACACCAAAGATAAATGAAAGGAACGCAATATTGATTTTCCTATGTATCCTTCAGGCGAGTTTTAGGGTACATTCCTCGATCGCACATCGGACGCAGGGTTCAGCATCCAACATACAAACGAAGAAAGACAAAAGAATCAAGCACAGAAGGCAGCATAAAAGAAAGCCAATATGACGTCTTTCAACTCCTATGTATCCTTCAGAACGAGTTTCAGGACACAGTCCCCGATCACACACCGGACGCAGGATTCAACATCCAACATACAAACGAGAAGAGATAAAAGAATCAAGCACAGAAGGCAGCATAAAGGAGAAGAATTAAGCTCAAAGCCTCTTAGTATTAATCATAGGACATCAAGTTACAACAGCTTTCTAGCAGATAGTTCCCCCCTTTTTCCATTACAATGCCTAGGTTTTTATAGAGGACCCGGGCCTCTGAATCATAATTACATAGCAGAGAAGAGTACGCCCTCGAGCCCTGAGAATCGGCTCCCCGAGGCTCTCATGACCGAGTTTTCAAATCTGTTACCAAAATTAGCAACTGCAACCGGGTCAACCATGGAAAGGTGCATTGATGAGCCGTCTGGACGTCCTTGGTCTCCGGGTGCGGTGCTCGAGTGGCCGCCATGCTCGTCGGGCTCTCCATCATGGCTTGATACTTCATTTTTGATTGCCAAAAATGAGCAGCGGGCTTGCTGGGCACGAAAAATTGCATTTATGAGGCACTTGATCGCCTCGAGAAGATACCCGGCTTGGAACGCGTGCCCGTGAAGCGCTTCGCTAGGTCCTCATTCACAACTTCGCTTCGCAATGGTTTTGGGCCGAAGCGAAAACTCTTCCTTGAATTATACTTCGCACAATTGAGCTTCGCAAAACTGCTTCGGGGAAGGTTTGTGCCGAAGCATATCTACTTCGCAAAATGGTCTTCTTCGTCCTTGTTGCTTCACTGACAAAACTGCTTCGTTGATGCCTTGGAGAAATGCTTCGCTGCGATCCTCTTTCAAAACTGTGATTCGGGAAGGTTTTGGCCGAAGCATTGTTGCATTCCTTTACTTCGCACAAAATTAGCCGAAGCAAAAGCTTCGCAATGGTTCGCTGATGGAGGGGCCTGAAGTGAGTACTTCGGCAACTTTCTGGCGAAGTACTTTCAATGCTCCTTGAGTTCCGCTTCACTGATTTTCTGGCCGAAGTGACTGATGGAAATACTTCGGGTGCGAAGTAGTTTTCTTGCCTTCTCTTTTGAATTTTGGTTCGGCATATTGCTTCGCAGAAATCTTTCCCGAAGTAGCTTCTGAAAATGCTTCAGGCCCGAAGTAGATTTCTTGCCTTTGCTTTTCGGCAAAGTTGTTCTTTCGAACGTTGCCTTTGTATTCTACTTCGGTGATACTACTTCGCAAAAAACTCCACCCGAAGTAGTGTTGAAAATGCTTCGGGTGCGAAGCTCTCTTTCCTTCTAAACGCCGCTTCGCTCAACTTTCGCCCGAAGTAGCTGCTGGAAGCGCTTCGGGCCCGAAGTAGTTTCATTCTCTTTTTCTTGTGTTTTACTTCGGAAAACTACTTCGCAAAAATTTTACCCGAAGTAGTGTGGGAAATGCTTCGGGTGCGAAGCTATTTTATTTTCCTTCGACGAAGCTCTTTTCTCTAGCTTGTTTGGCAGCGAAGTTCTTTCCTTTCTACTTTATGTACAAATGGGTGGCATTGAAAGCCAAAATTGCTGCAACTTTTCAAAATAAAAATAACAAAGTAAAAACTTTACACAACACTATACAAAACTTGTTTCTTTTCTACCCCTTGAGAAATGTGACAAAATTGTCAATAGTCCCCATCACGTCCATTCATTTAGAAACTTTTCACTAAAATTTTCATAAGCACAAACATAATGCACCTATTTTGTTGATGTAATCGTGTTCTTCCTTGAAAAATCAAAATAGAAAAAAATGCTACTTGCGCATTTCCTTAACACATTCCTCCTGTTAAATGAGAGCAAAACTACAACCCCATTTTCTATACAACACCAAAGCCTCCATCTCCAACCTCTTTGTGGTCAAGAAAAATTTATGTTGCCTTTGCCAAGGGTTTTACAGTTGAAAATTTCCTTAGAACAAGTAACTCAGACTCTCATGTATAATCATGTATTTCTTCATTATGCCTAAAAAATGTAGATTTAAGTTTCCTTCTCATTACAATCAATAGAATAACTACATCCAAAACAACCCCTCCCAAGATCCCCAATATTGTGGCTGATTTTTTTGAAAACTTCTCTAAAAGGTAGATCATTGAAGCGCTTGGGTCATATGAATTACTTTTCCATACCAGATGTGGGAGCTATTGATCCTTAAGGAGATGGAGACCTGGTAATTTCATCAAAAAAATGATAGTTTTCATATTAAAGCATGCAACTTCCTAACATAGCTTGAGCTCCTTTTTTTGAAGAACAACATCTCTCCACAATTTCCATTATTGTTACCAAGCATGTTTTGTAATCTTTGATAGAAATATTGCTCCAAAACTAAACTAGACCATGAACTATCTTGTTAGTAGAGTATTGAGCTGATCCTATGGCAAATCCCTTATTTGCAGGATCTAAATCCCTTTTAGACAACTTTGACAGAAGATCAGAAATTGTTGCCTTAAAAACTTGTATATCATTTGGCACATCCTTTACATCCATGAGGTAATTTTATTGAGTATCTAGTCTTGGAATGAAACTATAGTTCTCATAGCATAAAAAACAGTGATCCATCCAAATTCAGCCACCTTGTTCAAGAAGCATTGTGAAGTAGAAAATCCATAACATTTATCAAATTTATGGAATATCTACTACCTTAGTAAAATGTAGATGTCTCATTTCATGTAGACGATGGGAACACGACTACCACTAAAGCAAAATTAATTAAATTGAGTAAACCAAAATAACAAATATTAGCATTAAAATTGCACCTCATGTCCTTCCTCCATCACGTATATGTCCATTGGCATCTCTGAATACACAGTACCTAGAAAACTACAAGGCCATCCCCATCGAGTTTGTTTATATTACCGACCCTACAGTAATTTTAGTCCCACATTTGGGATGGGGTAGTAGTGCACAAGGTTTAAAAGGAACAACACACATACTAATTTTTGATCACCACATGGTGATCTACAATCATTTCGTGCCTCCTCCCTTGCCTGTAATGTCATTGGTATGAGCTTTGACTGGTAACATTGACAACTATGGTGCATATACTGAGTTGGCTCACCTTTTGCCTCAAAATTCATGCCACCTGTTGAAATATGCAAACACACGTCAAAAATAAAATAAAACCCTTTTTTATTAAAACATTTTTTATTTTAATTCTAAATGTTTTAATTGTTCTAATTCAAACACAAAACTAACATTTTTTATGTTTGGACCTCAAAAAAATAAAACTCAACCTACCACTCAACATAATATTAAAATTAAATATATTACAAATAATCAACATAACATTAAAATTAAATATATTACAAATATAAACTCAACATGACACTCAATATAATATTAAAATAAAAATATATATAAAAATATACAAAACTCAACACGATACTAAAATATTTTAAAAAGACACTAAACATATTAAACTTAATAGACGTTAAAAAAATTAAAAATATTAAGAGATATTAACCAACATATAAACCTTGGACTCTATATTACCAAATTTATTGGTAGGGACCTCTCGATAAACCACTCAAAGCAAACCAAAATATTCATATAAGCATCAAAATTTCAAGTGGGTCCCCAAAATTGGGGTGTGTTGTGTGACAACCACAACAAATGGTGACTCTGCTGGGAAATGCTCCTGAGCATTTCAGATGAAGAACCCAATCTAAAACCAAGAAAACCAAAGATCAGATAAATAAACATCATCTAGCAATATCCAGAGAAAGTGGGGTAAATAGCTTCAAATGAAAATAGATGAACCATTTGCTTTTGCTTAGTGTGTGAACTGTGATTCATTTTGTATTCTTGAAACAATTCAGATTCCATCATTTTTTTTGCATTTAGGCTATAACATGTCACTCATAAATATGTACCTCTGCATTGCTCCACTTCCAATCAAGCATCTATAGCCCCGGTGGAGATGACCTTGATCTCTTCTAGACCTTGCTCTACTACCAACCGAGCATCTATAGCCTCGATAGAGATTATTTGAATCACCCAGGCATAAGATTTATTTTGCATGTTTATTTTTTTAATTTTTATTTATTTATTAAGCATTTAATTACTTTGCAAAATTTGTATGCCAATTGGGTTAGAGACCACTTAAGTCTAAATATGGAGTGTATTAGATTTTTGCCTTAATCTACAAACCATAGTGAATTTATCCTTCAAGGTTTTAAATAATACCCTTTAATATAGTGAGCTACATGTGGAGCTTCAACAAAATATTTCATTGTTCCAAAATCCACTATCTTCGTCCAAAATCTAAGAATGATCACTAAACAATTTTATTTCCTTTTCCTCAATTTCACCTGATTCCAAATTAGGCAATCCATCCTACATGACAAAGGAACAACTATCAACAAAGAGACCAGAAGTTAGTAGCTATCACAAAGCACTACCTCAATCAGAGGAACAAACCCAAAAGTGTGAAAATACCCAAAAGTGAAAAATTCAAAATGGAAGCAAACCAAAACATGTTGTGAAAGAGAAGAAACAAAATTTGAAAACTGAAACACCTATCCTAACATGAATTTGCATCAACATAAAGCCTAGAAAATAAAACAAAATAAAAATTTCAAAATCAAAGATGACAAAACAAACAAAACAAATGAAACTGTGTCACCACACAAACAAGAAATCATGCACCAGACAATGCAAAAACTAGGAACTATGTACAAAGCTATTTACAATGCAAGACTTGGGATTTCTCATATATGAAATTTTCCAGGATCCCAAACATGATTACCATAATTTGAGACACACCCATAATGATAAGCATGCTGATTTCGATGGGTATCATCCCATAATAACATTAAATTTGAAAGCTCAAAAGCCTTTATTTTTCCTCTCTCACCCCACCAGTTCAATTTAATTCCATCCTCATTATCAAATTTATATTTTGCTCCATCAAAATTAATGGTCCATAACTGATCTTCAATTAATTGTTGTTTACTATGTGAGATGTTTATTATTGAATTTTTATCTTCAATCATATTTTCTACCTTCATGTTGAGAATTCCCATTTTTGATTCATTGCTCAAGATACTATCCTCATTATTATGATTAGACATGAGCTCTTCCAAGCTTGACCCTATTTCTAAAAAATTACCTGCCAAACCACTATTCATAGTTTTAGACCAATCATAATTACGCAATAATTTACAGGCATCTAGGATATCTAGCATATGAGGATCATTATAACTTTGTATCCTAGGTTCAAAAGTCAATTGTTGATGAACTTGATTCAGTAACTCAAAAACATCTACCTCTATCTTGTTCAACATAGCAACCTTATTACTGGTGTGAGCAGGAATCAACTCTAATTCTTTGTTAACCACAAATGGCATTTCATTATCAACAACATTTGAATCCAACATACAATTATGCAAACTTTTACCTAGAATTTGAATGGTTGAATAGAAAAGCTGAGATTCTACCTTTTGTACATTTCCATTTACCAAGACTTGATGAGCCTTTGTAGTTCCTTCTTTTACCTCATGGTCTTCATCAATAACTTGATTTTCAAAAACACCAGCATTAGTCATAAAATTAAAAATATGTCCATCATTTTCAAACCATAAATCTTGTTGGTCAAGGGATGTTTTAAATAACAAATCTTCCTGATCAACTACCTGAGTCATCTCAAATAGAGCAACATTTTCCTTTGGGTCATCAACGATATCAAATCCAAACCATTCATGTTCTAGAGTTTTCTCTATCTGAGGTAGCATAGGCATTATAGGATTATTAGGTGGGACAAGGCTTTCAATTTCTTGCACATCAAGTGGGAAAAAAGTGAGTGATTCTCCTTCTTTTTCTTGAATAATATAATCATTATCTTTCTAAAACATTTGGTGAGATTCCATCCCTTCTTTCATGCCATATTTAGATTCTTCTTCAAATTCAATGTCATTGAGGCTATAACCTTCTTCAAATTCATCTTCCTCCATTTCTAAAGGTTCATATGTTTCTAAAACTGAATCAATCTCTACATTTTGATTAACTTGATTACCACAATCCTCATTTATGATTAATGACTCTAAAATTTTCCTTTCTTTCTGGTCATTATTTGGAATAAGTTGGATTTCTTGACAATCAATTTTAGCAAGTGGATCAAAATTTATAGAAGCTCTTGAGTTGTCATAAGTTTCATTGCTAGTAAGATCTAGGACTCCTCCATTGTCTGAGAGAGTATCCCATTGAGTATCATTGGATTGAACATTGAAATTCATATCATGAACATGATTTGAAGGATTATCGAGAAGTGTACTTTGAGGCACTTATTTCTGTGATTGAACCATATCTCTACTAAGTTGTAGAACTAACCTTTGTAGATTATCTATCTGAGGGTTGATATCATTAACCTGAGCTATAGTAGTCTGGTTCATTGCATCACTAAGAGATATTGGGGTATTCTAAAATTGATTGGAACTTGTGAATGATGGTATATTATGAGTGGTAGATTGAGAAGTAGGGTGGGTAGGGGTGGTAATGATATTAAATGATTGATGATTGAATGATGGAATTTGACTCACACCAAAACCTTGAGAAATCAACTATTGTTCGAATGTTATTGCCTCATTATAAGCCTTGGGCAAGGATGTAATTTGAGGAATCCCTCTCAAATACATGGAAATTGATGGATCCAAAGTATTGAAATACATCTGGATGGTTGCTTCCTCTATAGGAATGTAAGGTGCTTCTAGATTTGTATATAGCTTATGGAACCTCTCAGTGAATAGCTTCAAAGATTCATTAGGTTCTCTATGAGCAGAGACAAACTGATGGTATATCATAATTGGGTCAACTGATTTTCTGAAATGACTAAGAAATGTTACCTCTAGTTGAGCCCAAGAGGTAATAGAACCTAAAGGTAAGTTGATATACCAATCATATGCAAACTCATCTAATGTGTATGGAAATATTTCACAAGCAACATCTTCATGCATGATTTGTAAATGAATTATGGTGTTTTTGTATGCCTGAATATGTTCTTCAATAGATCTCATCCCATCATGCCTAAACTAGGGTAAAGATATCTCTCAAAATTTATAGGTATATCATGTGCAGGCCTAGGTATGCGCAAAGGGCTATTGCCTACCATCCAAGGAGCAAAAACTACCATTAGTGGACCTTAAAGAATATAACTTTTGGTACCAATTTTGCTAGTCAAAGAAATATATCTTGTAGAGATGCATGAAATGACTAATAATTTTCAAATGTTTAATAGATAAATCATCATGTTTATCAAAAAGATATGCATCAATTAAACCTATCAATAAAGATAATTCTCAATTTGTCAAAGGTTAACATCAATGCATCACCAATTAGAGAATTTCCAAAATTAAATGTGAAGAGCGCAAAACTTTATGAATCAAATTAATTGCCTTCAGGTCCTCCTTCTAGCACCAATTTTGTTGAGTGATAATTTTACCCAATTTCAAAACCATACTCACAGTTAGGATTTTATCAGGATATCCTCTCTTGCAAGGAAATATTTGTAATTTTCCCAAGGTTCCTTTTAATGTGTTAAACTTGCTTGCGATGTATAGAAAGATGTGAATTGTTAAAAATTAATTGGATACCTCAGTGTTGCATATACCTATTAAAAAGGGGCTTGTTTTGGTATTGATTTGATTTACAATGATCTTTGTTGTTCATGGAATTTGTGAAAATATGACATTATTGATCAACTATCTACTTTGAAATGATAAACATTTAATTTGCATCTTTGAACGGCGATTTAATCAATTTTATCTTTTTTTGTTAACAAATTTTATCTTCTTTTGTTAACCAAATTTTATCTACTTTTGTTAACAAATTTTATATTCTTTTGTTAACCAATTTTTATCTTATTTTGCTAACAAATTTTATCTTCCTTTGTTAACCGATTTTATCTTCTTTTGTTAACCAATTTTATCTTCCTTTGTTAACAAATTTTATCTTCTTTTGTTAACCAATTTTTATCTTCTTTTGTTAAGATTTGTTTGAGCACAAAATAAAAATGACTAAAATCTAACTTTGCAATGTAGGAACTTTGGAATGTCATATTAATTTTTCATTTTAATGAAAAGTTGGAATTTATTAAGATTTCTATTTTTCATAAAATGAAATTAATTTGATTGCTTAAAAAAAATGTGCAAAGTTTGAAACTTCAATTTTCATTAAAAATGTGGATTTGCATAAACATGAAAATCTGAAATTTAATTTTGGAATTGCCATATCTTTTTTTTTGGGATTTTAAATTTTATTTATTTATTTTTATTTTGTAATTGATGAGATTAAAAAAAATGTAAAAGGGCTAGGGTTAGAGAAAATAAAATAAAAGAACAAGTTACCACAACTTTTAAAATTTCAAACCGAACCTGCACACATCAATATCCTGCATTAAACCAGCATTAGTTTGACCCATATTCACGCATTCCAACATTAATGCGGTGCAATATTCGAGGAAAAAAGGGCACAATATATTAAAAAAATAGATAATTCTACCATCCGCATGCATAAAACTTACTAAAATTTCCAATATATTGCCAAAAGAAAGATTTTAAAATAAATACACTTGCAGCATATTGTGTTTCAATGGCTTCCAATGTTGAAACTTGGTGCAGTCTAGCAACTTGGGAGGAGAGGTTTCTTCCACAAAAATTCGGTTTCCAACATGCAATCCTACCAATAATTCTCTGACCCCTCTTCCTTATGCTTCGATGGATATTTAAAACTTCAACAAAACCCCTTCATTTTTTTCCTGCTTGTTCATTTTTATTGTATCGTTCCAAATTTTTCGCACCCTTACCTTCAGGCTAAAGGATCCATGCCCGAAAGGGGGATGGGAAAAGGATGGGACGGTACCTCGGACTGAGAGGCCCTTTGAAGGTCCCGCCTCTCGGGGGAGGGGTATTAAGGTGATTTTTCGACGGATGGTGGGGTTCACCAGGGAAACGTTTAGTGGCAGTTTCCACGCCTAGGTTGGGAATGTGTTTAATGTGTTCAGTTTTATCTTTAAACATCCAAGTCCTAGGTTTGGCCAGATGAATCTAAGTGTTCTATTATGAAAATGCAAATTAAATAAATACAGAAAATAGATTTGGACAGAAAATAGAAAGAATAAGCTAGATTAAAGAACCATACGATCCGGATGTACGATGAAGATTCTGATTCTTGAAGCGGTCAGGATCGTCTAGAATTTGACAGGATCATCGAGATCGACGGGATCATCGAGATCGACGAATTCATCGAAATGTAGAGACACACAAACGAGAGAAATAGATACAAAATACCAGAAATGCAACTATTCTGACGAGAGAAAAATGGTGTAAAATGGCAACATAGATGCTAAGGTGATAATCACAAATAAAAATTCAAGTAGATTATGACGTTCTAATGACAAATTATGACTTCATTGTGCACTTAAGCTATATGGGTGAACTCCAAGATGCAGAACAATAAGGAATAATAACAAATTTAACTAAATGCAGGATAAATCAACAAACAAAGTGAGAAAATGCAAACCCTAGGCACTGATTGCCCCCAATGTTGACTACAGTCGAAATCATCTCGGATTGGTACGAAATCATCTCGAATTGAACAGGATCGTCTGCGATGATCTGAGCTTGCTCCGACTGAAAAACAATGAAGTTCCTGCAAACAAACTTGGAAAAATACAAATGCAAATGGTGGTTTAAGATAGTCTAATGCATGTAGAATTCATGTTACAGGGAATTTCAGCCGGGGGAATGCCAAGAGGGGGTCCTAAGGTTAAATAGGCTTAGGAGGGAGGTTAGGAGGTTGGAGATCATCCTAATTTGGAAGATCTCCAACGGGGAGGTCTCTAACGGTGCAGACACGCTTCTGCCCGGATTAGAGACGTCGTTGAAACAGAAGCTAACTATGCACAAATCAGTTTGGGACGAGATCGTCTGGACGTTCTTCTCCAGACGAAATCATCCGATCTGAGGTGATATCATCTGATCGGCGATGATATCATCAAACGGACAAAACAAACTCTAAAAATGGCATAAAAAATGAGGAAACGGGCAGCAGGCGGTTTGGGAGCGGTTTTGGGGTTAAAATTTGAATTTGAATTATTACTAATGTAATTTTAATTATTTGCTAAGGTTTACTGCGCCAATTTTAGGGTGCTACATTTTGCCCCCTCTTTAGCAAATTTTTTGAGGAAAATGCGTTAAAGATGAGTTCTTCTCGATCTACGAGAAAGCAAAAATTTATTCCCATTTTTAGGCGACGATTCTTGGTCGAATCGTACGACGACTTACTATGATGCCCCCTCCGTGTTTTTACCCAAATCGAACGTTTGAGGTAAAAATGCGGAAAAGCCAAAATTAAATTTGTTGTTAATTGTTTTTGAATAAAATTAAGAAAAATAGGGAAAAACCCTAATTCATTTTTACTGTTCATTTTTTATTTTCTGGTTTCTAGAGCTACGCAAACAAGATGGTCGAGACAGCGCACAGATCGACAGAGGTCCGACGCGGGCTACGGGTAAGGGTCTAAACTTAGTTTAGAAGGCTTGAATTTTGAATTTCATGCTTTTTAGATTAAATTTTGATGATTTTTGAGCATCGCGGCCATTTTTGGGCCGTCGACGTCGTCGAGACGAAATCGTCTCGATTTCATCAAAATCGTCTCGATATCGTCGATTTCGTCCAAGGGCAAAATCGATGAAATGGGGACGATTTCATCAAAAAGGGGACGATTTAGGCTGGCAAAATCGGAGACGAATTTGCTCAAATTTGGGATGATATCATCCAATAGTGGACGATATCATCATTTATGAAATTGAACTTTGTTTTACTTGCATTTTTAATCATTGTTTTATTAATGATTTTTATTGTTTTGTTGTTTATGTTGCAGAGAGGATTACTAAAGAGCAGAGAATGGAAATACGGTGGGTTGAGGGATGACTTGGCCGCTCTATCATAGGCAGAGTGAGATTAGCTAGCACAGGTCGGCTTGCAGCATGTGGCGGAGATGCCACAGGTTTCTACGGATATGGGGCTATTGACAGCCCTAGCAGAGAGGTGGTATCCGGGTTCTTCCTATTTTCGGTTATCGATAGGGGAGATGACTCCCACACTAGAGGATGTATGGAGGATTTTGAGGATCCCCATACAAGGATGGCTAATCACTCCCATGGCCAATCAGGGCCACGTGATGATGCGACTATGCGGAGATCCGAGCTTCGCCCTGGAGAAGGGCGGAGTGAACATCGAATCTCTACGACAGATGCCTGGGGCATCTAAACTGACACAGGTTTTGGTTGGGGTTGTAGGTGGTCTGTTGCTATGCCATCAGAGTGGATGCAGAGTACCATGGCTATTGCGAGATGTGGTCTATGACATGAGAGACCATGGATACAGGTTTGCTTGGGGGAGCTTTGTACTATGTCGATTGTATAGGATCCTGCATGGGGTCGTATACAAGGGCGGTCGATGTCTGGTTATGACATCTCTACTACAGGTTTGGTGTTGGGAGCACATCATGGTGCGGAGGCCGATAGGGCTCCCACTGATAGGGATTGATGGGGAGAGGCCCCGAGCTTTCTATTGGTGGCTCCAGAGAGGGTCACAATGGCGGATAGATCTGCCAATGTCCCGGAGACTACTTGATGACCTTGTCTCCGACCAGATCACCTGGAGGCCTTGGAGAGATCATCCAGGGTGGGCCGAGGATGGACAGGAGCTGGCTCACATTAGGCGAACTCTGTTGGCTAAGGATGGAGAGGGGAGAGGTGGAGCTCCATCGCTATGACCGAGTTTTGAGGTAGTTCGGTCTACGGTAGGGGATCCCATCTCTTAGAGACTACGAGTTTCCTGGACTATTCGGGATAACACTACAGTTAGCGGGGCTCCAGATATGCGGTGCTTCGGGGTCCGGACATAGATGATGCCCCCATTCAGCCAGTGGATGGGGATGACGCTAGGGTAGCCGACGGCTATGATGCCTAGTACACAGGCATCCGCCCTCCTCGAATGACGAGGGCTCAGGGTCTGATTCACATAGTTGTGCATCGGATGGGGAGGCGGTGCCAGGCGGCCATTGAGGCGGCACGGGGTCACGATGGGAGAGAGCGAGAGGAGACCACGAGGCTCAGCGAGAGGCCATGGCAGCGAGGAGAGGAGGGAGGAGAGACCCCCTTCTCCATGGAGAGAGAGACCACCATCGCCCGATAAGGGCAAGGGTGTGGACACGAGGAGAGAGTAGTGAGATGGCTACTCTCGGGCGGAGACTGTCCGTCTCCGAGGGAGGTGCAGACTCTACAGGATGAGGCTGCACGACATCGAGAGGAGGCCACATAGCTCAGAGATGAGGTAGCACGCCTTAGAGCACGGAGCGGATGGGCGAGCACTCGGGATCTAGCATGGGCTATTGCCCGGGTCACATTCTATCGGACACTATACCACCATATGGTGCCGGAGGGCGGAGGTTACCATTGTCGGCCCATATTGCGGAGCCTATCGGGATGAGGTCATCGAGGACATCATCACGATCAGAGTCCAGGACTCATAGCACCACACGGACTATGATGGGGCCACCTCGTCCACCTCAGGGCGGGGGAGGAGATGAGGCTGAGAGCTCGAGGGGTTCTCGAGGCTAGCTGCTATAGATTGCACTGCACAGATTGATTATAGTGCTTATTATTATTTTTGATAGGGGATTGAGTATGCCTAGGTACAGATTGTGGCATACCAATCTAGTTTTGAGATGATGTACATATATTGTTGAGATATATATAGATGAGATATTTTTGATCATATGACTTGTCTTATGTATTTGTATGATGCTTTAATGTTTTGATTGATTGATTCGATGATTCATGTAATTATGCCATTTGGAAATATGATGGTTTGAATGTCATGCTTTTTTAAAATTTAAATGAAATAATCTGATGTAAACAAGTTGGTTGTTTGTGATGTGATAATTTGATAAAAATAAAAGGGACTTTTAACAATAATTTCAAAGGACATTGTCGCTATTATAGACCATTTCATGGAGTCGCCGCTCACTCGGTCGTCAAGCTAATCCTAGTATAGAAATATTGCTAAAAGTAAAAGGGTGCTTAAGAGTTTGTCTTAAGACTTTGTTGTGATGATGCAAATGATGATGATGATGATGATTTGTTTTTCAGATTTCCATGAAAATATTATGCATGAAATATTTTAAAATGACTTTTGCTAGGCATAAATTCCTAAGTGTGATAAATTTTTTGGATAATTCCCTAGGAATTATACCATCATTGCAAAATTGAAGTTTGACATAATGACATGAAATAGAATAGGTGTTTGTTTGTTTTAAAGCATAATTGTGTAACATAATGATTTAAGTCATATGTTTTTATGATTTTAAATAAATGGGGAATAAAATTGGTACAATGGTTTGCGCTAGGCATAGAATATTTAGGTATAGACTTATACCATCATCGCGAAATCCAAAGAAGAAAATAATAGTTTTATTGCATGGTTGATTTTTAATTTTGGTCTTCAGAAAATATGAAGATGAGGACTTGCGCTAGGCATAAAATTCCAATTTTGGTTTTGGAACTATACCATCATCGTGAAAGTCGATAATATATATAAATGTAACTTGATTGCATGTTTTGGAAAATGATTTTGATTTTTTTGAGAATGCATGTAGTTGTCTTTATACTAAACAACTGTTCTTCAAAGAAGAAAATGAATTTATTCCAAACAATTTGCAAAAATATTTCAAAGTATCTTAAAGACAAAAGTTAGATTTATAAGGAATCCCATGTGCGTATGTGAGTTCATTACCAATCTTGATTTATCATAATGATACACAAAATCTCTCAAATACAAATGTGTGTGCAATTGCATTGTTCATTTACCAAGTTTTGAGCAAGATAATTTGATACAAGTGATTTGAATGAACCAAATAAGTGTTCATTAACCATGATTTAGATGCATATAACCATACCAGACTACTATGTAGGTCGGGTTATCAAGAACTAGCTAATCCATAAGCAGACATAGGTCTGTACAAAAGAAGGTCGCTAATGTGACAGACATATCACCACGCTAGGAGTTACCCAAGGCCAAGCGGGTTGGGCACAAACCACCTGTTATGGGGCTTACCTCACAGTTTTCGAATAATTGAGAATTCCAGGGATTCAAGCTCATCAACCCTTCTTTTCTTTTCAAGGGGTAGGGAAAGGGATTTTATTGCTTTTGCTTTTGCTTTTCTTTCTTTTGCTTTTTTTTTTTTTGTATTTTTGTATTTTGGCTTGATATTTGAGATAATGCTGAAATAACTTGTTTCTTTTTCTCTTTTTCTTTTGAACTTTTCTTTTCTTTCTATGCTAGGGATACTTGCTCGGATTAGCTATAGAGCAAGGGATTTTTATTTCGGGTAGGGGTGAGCTTGTCCTTTTGCCAATTCTCAAAGATTCTAGACCATGTGCATGATAGGATAGCAGGGAAACTTTTCGCTCAAGAACCACTTCTACTATGTAACATAGCATGGAAATTACAAATGTAATCATTTTATTGTGAAAAGATATGCTTGGTTTAAGTAAATAACAAGATCAATTCTCTATGCTCAAACTTTATTTAATTGAATTTTGTGGACTTTGATATAAGAGAGATTAGTAATCATGCAAGATAAAATCAAGATATTTATTTTTGTGTTTGTGATAGTGAGGGATTCCAAATAAATGCTAATTTATCCAAAATAACTTGAAAATATAATGGCAATGCTTGAAGAAGAAATATATACAACAAATATTTGTGAAGAGTTTGATAATTTTGACTCTCTCTTTCTTCTTTATTTTTTTTGGGTTTCAAAAGAGTCAATAATATTGTTGTTTTGACTTTTTATTTTTTTATTTGTTTTTGTTTAAACAGTTTTATATATTTTTTTAAAATGAGACAACATGCAAAATATGTACAAATGATGAAATGACCAAATTTTATGCGTAATATCGCTTAAGATGCATAATATTCATAGGTTCTTTTAAATATTTACCATCTAAGGTAGCTAATTTGTATGCTCCTGATTCAAATTTAGCGAGTGATAATATATGGTCCAAGCCGGTTGGGCTCAAATTTACCTTTAAGGTCTTTAGTTGCATTAGTATTTTTTTGATTTTCTTTTAAAACAAGGTCGCCGACCTCAAAGGATCGATGACTGAACTTTCTTGGCATATGATCTTTTAAGCTTGTTTTGGTAGGCACGAAGATGCTCTAAAGCATTGATGCGCTTTTCATCTAGAAGTTCCAGTGGTCGAGTCTGCTAGCTCGATATTCATCTCCTACTTCGGCATCTTGAAGTAGTAGAGCCAAAGAAGGAACTTCTAATTCAAAGGGAAAAATGGCTTCAGCGCCATAAACCAAGACAAAAGGTGAAGTTCCAGTGGGAGTTCGAACACTAGTTCGATAGGCCCACAAAGCTGGATATAATTGAATGTGCCAGTCGCGGCCAGTTTTATTGACTAATCTTTTGAGAATTTTGATTAAGGTTTTGTTAGATGCTTCTACTTGACCATTACCCTGAGGATAATAGGGAGTGGACCAGCGATGTTGAATCTTATATTTTTGGCATAATTTTTTAACATCTTTATTTTTGAAACAAGTTCCATTGTATGAGATGAGATTTGTAGGAATTCCGAACCTACAAATGATTTGATTAAAAATAAATTTAGAGACTTGAGTTCCAGTGCGGGAAGCTAAAGGCATAGCTTCAACCCACTTCGTGAAATACTCAGTGGCGGTTATGATGAATTTGTGTCCATCAGATGACACGGGATTAATTTTGCCAATAATGTCTAAGCCCCATTTTGAAAAGGGCCAAGGAGATGAAATAGCCTGCAGCTCTTGTGCGGGCGCATGGACAAGGTCGGCATGTTTACGGCACTTGTCGCAATGGCGCACATAATCATGTGCATCCTTTTCCATGGTAGGCCAAAAGTAGCCTATCCTAAGGAGCTTTTTAGCAATGACACTACCACTGAAGTGTCCTCCACAAGATCCATCGTGGGCTTCACTTAAAGCTGATTTGGATTCTTCTAGATTCAAACATCTCAATAGGATACCTTCAAAAGATCTCCTATATAAAGTATTGCCAATTATTACAAATCGACTTGCTCGTCGACGTAATAACCGATGCTTGTTTCTATTAGAATTGGCGGGGAAAGTCCCATTTTGGAGAAAATCAATTATATCCATATACCAAGGTTCGAGGAGTAGTTTCATTGATTAGAAACACATCCAAAGGTTCTAAACATGACTTATTTGAAGCGGGTTCCTGGAGTCGACGAATAATGATGGTGGCATATTCGTCATCTAACTCCAAGGGCAGAAGAGATGCAGCTGCGGCCATAGCATCAGCTGCACGATTGCTAGTTCACGGAATAGCTTCCAAAGTAACTTTATCAAACAAGGATAACAATTGCAAAACATATGCTTTATATGGGCGCAATTTATCATCTCTGGTCTGATAAACTTCATTAATTTGGTTTATGACAAGTTGAGAATCACCAAAAACTAGCAGATGTTTGATTTTTAATGCCAAGGCAGCTCGTAATCCAAGGATTAGAGCCTCATATTCGATAGTATTATTAGTGCAAGCAAATGTTAATTTAAAGGACAAAGGTATAAGATGTTTTTGTGGGGATATTAAAATAATACCCGCACCAGCCCCACTCATGCATCGGGCTCCATCAAAGTATAAGGACCATTGTTCAATATGGTCTGCCTCTAATTGAAGGCATTCATCAGGAAACTCAATGATGAGGGGATGGGTAGACTCTAAGGGTGCGGCAACTAATTGATCTGCTATGATTTGACCCTTAACAGACTTTTGTCCTATGAACGTGAGTTCAAACTCGCTTAGAGCAAGAACCCACTTTGTTGTGCGACCCGATAAATAAGGTCGACTCATGAGATACCTCAAGGGATCATATTTAGCAATGACATACATTTTTTGACTGAGCATATAATGACATAATTTTTGCATAGAAAATACGACTGCTAGACATAATTTTTCTAATGTTGTATAACGGGTTTCATAACTGATGAGGGTTCGGCTAATGTAATAATTAGCATGTTCTTTCTTCTCATCATCAAGCTGAGCTAACATAGCTCCTAAAGCAAAATCTGAAGCTAAAATATACAGGAGAAATGGGCGATTAGGTCTAGGTGATGAAAGCACAGGTGGGTTAAGGAGGTATTGTTTGAGAAGTTCAAAAGCTTCCTTACATTCATCATCCCAATTAAAAGGAACATCCTTCTTAAGGAGCTTAAGAAAGGGAGTGGTTTTGTCTGCCAACTTATCGATGAAGCGACGGATGGCTTGAAGCTTACCTTGTAAACTTCGTAACTCCGATATATTGGTAGGTGCGGGCATATCAGTGATAGCCACAATTTTGAGAGGGTCGATTTTGATACCACGTAAAGAAACTAAAACCCCTAATAGCTTACCGGACTTAACTCCGAATATGCATTTGGCTGGATTTAATCGAATAAGGTATTCTCTTAACTGATTAAACACTTTTCTCAAATCATCTAAATGATCATCTTCTTTAATAGAGTGAGCTATAATATCATCTACATAATCATGTAGGATATCATGCATCATATCATGAAAGATATAAGTCATAGCTCGTTGATATGTTGCGTCGGCATTCTTTAAACCAAATGGCATCACTTTCCAACAAAAGGTACCCCAAGGGGTAATAAAGGTTATTTTAGCCTGATCTTCAGGAGCTATCCTGATCTGATTATAGCCAGAGAATCCATCCATTAGGGACATCATTCCACTCCCGACAGTAAAGTCAATGATTTGATCCATGTTTGGAAGAGGAAAATCATCTTTAGGGCATGCAACGTTAATATCTCTAAAGTCTGTGCAAACCCTAACTTTGGTAGCTTCTTTCTTGGTGACTTGGAACTACATTCGAGATCCATTCAGCATAATCAATAGCTTGTATGAAAATAACATTCAGGAGTTTTTCTAACTCCCCTTTGACTAGCAGGGCCACTTTGGGATGCATTTTTCTAAGTTTTTATTTAACAGGTTTAGCATCCGGATGGACTACTAGATGATGCATGACTACAGAAGGGTCCAGACATGGCATATCTTCATATGTCCAAGCGAAGACATCTTCATATTCTTTAAGGAATGCAATGTATTCATCTTGTTTTTCTTGACTTAATGCTGATCCAATATTGATTATGTGAGGAGTATCCTCAGTTCCAATGTTAACTTTAATGACGTTTTCTACTTCCATGTGTAGATCTCTTTCAAAATTAGGTGGGGCGGGTGAAATGCCCAATTCTTGTAATTCTTTTAAGGTTAAGTTGGATAATTTGTCTTGATGAGTGGTGGCCTCAAGTTGGGCTATAGTTGGTATAGAACCATCAAAATAAAAACCATTGTGTAACAACTCTTCAACGGAGACATCATGGAAAATATCTCCTTCCAACTCCTCATCGGATTCAGCAATCAATTCAGGGTAAGCTATGGATAGCATATTACATGTAAATGGCTGATTCTTTGGACACAAAGAATCTTGTTTATCTAGATAATCTTGATAACATATGAGTTGATCATCATCTTCAAAAGGGAAGGGTTGACCCTTACTAGGAAATAGGCCCACACCACATCGGGCGGGCCATGGTTCTACCTCGATAGGTTCTTTCATGCCATTTTGGAAAGGTCCCAAGCCTTTCCCTTTATATCCCATTTTAAGCATTATGGGTTTAGCTTTAATATATTCATTAGTAAAATAACATCGTGCATATCCCTCATGATGAGTTTTGATATTTCGAGGTATTCTTCCCCAATCATATCCTTTATAAATAAAAGCACAACTCCCGACTTGGTAAGTACTTCCCATAGGTTGTGGGAGGCCCAAAGTACGAGGAGATGGTGGCAAATTATTTAAAATAATTGAATCTTGCATAAAAGCATTTGTTTTTTCTGATATTAAGATTGTGGATAAATCCGGTAAAAGTTCATCAGAAAGAGCATAAGATGTAGAAGGATCATTCCCTATATCTTTAGATGTGGAAGGTATGATAGATGTTGATAATGTGGAAGTGTTAATGAATGGGTCTATAGGTTTTGAAATGATAGGGATGGAACATGAAGAATTGGTTGTGGATTTAAGATCTTTTTGAGGTTCTAGTGTGGTTTGTTCAGAAGATGGTTGAGTTAAATGTATAGGTGTAGTTGATGGAGTAGATGATGTTATGTGTGTGTTTTTCACACGTTTAGATGAAAAATAAGAATTAGGATGTGTGGATGACAGAGCGGGGCAAAATTGCACTCCAACAGGTTCTGCCAAAGCACACATATCAAAGGGTCTAGGGTCACCATGGATAGTGACCAACTGATTTTTAAATTCAAATTTAACACATTGGTGTAAAGTGGAGGGAACCGCTCGCATCGCATTGATCCAAGGGTGACCCAAAAGTATATTGTACGATGCGGGGCAATGTACAATAAACACGGTTGTATCTAGGGTTCTAGGACCAACTTGCAAGGGTATAGTAATGACTCCACACGTTTCTTGTGTCTCGTCATTGAAAGCTTTGATAATCATGTCAGTTTTCTTCATTTCATCACTTCTAAAGCCAAACCGTTGGTAGAAGTCAAAAGTGCAAATGTTTAGAGATGAACCATTATCAATCGGGACTCGTTTAACAGCTACATCTCCAATTAGAGCAGTAATATATAAGGGATTATCCTTATGTAAACTATGTTGTGGGATATCTTTATCCCGGAAGTCAATACAATCGACTTCTCGAGTGATGATAGTATTGGACATGGCTTCGGGTTGAATATTTTGAGGTACCATCATTTGGCTTAATGTAAGCATTAACTCATCCCTATGGGTGGGAGAAGATCTTAACAAATCCAACAGGGAAATTCTGGTTGTAGTGTTGGATAATTGTTCATTAATATTGTAAGGAGGCTTAAGTTGAACATTAGACATATGATTCCCTTTATTGGGATTTTTCAAAATAAATGGAGCTGATCCATCATTCTGAGTTTGATCTTGTTGAGAGTTTTGAGCCTATTGTCTAGTAACAACTCCGATGGTACCTACAATGTTATATTGAAGACGTTGAACTGGTCTCGGTTGAGCGTTTATGGCTTGTTCATTAGGAAGGAATTGATTAGAAGAGGGTCGAGTAGTAACTCTTCTAGGAAATGGTTCTTCTGGAACCATAGCATCTGTGATAGGTTGAATAGGATCTGATTCATTTTTAGAACTATTCGATTGGTTTGAGGTGATGTCTACTTCACTTTCAGTATCTGATTCTACATCACTAGGATCGGGAGTTTGAAAATTATGTAGGGGCCTGGTCGTGACCAAGGATAAAGTTGTGTCAAATATTTGAGGATCCTGAATAGGTAATTGTCCGCTAATAGTCCCTACATATCGGGTAGGAGGGGAACATTATGATGTTCGATTTGATTAGCCACTTCTTTACCATGGTTTGGTAAAGGATGTTGAAATATATCCAATGATTGATTAGCATTTTGATTTTGATTTTGGGGAATGGTCTTTTGAGCGTTATTAGGAGCATTTTGTTTAGGTTGGAAAGCTTGCACCTCCATTTCATTATTATCAATCAAGTCTTGTATTTTATGTTTCAATATTTTGCAAGAATTTGTAGCATGTCCAGGTCCTCTATGAAAGTCACAGTGTAGATCGGCTCTGTATCCGGGTATAGTTGGATCAGGTTCCCGGATAGCTGGTAATTGAATCAAGCCTCGTGCTAATAATTGAGGTAGAATGGTTGATAAAGGTTGATTCAATCTAGTAAATTCTCGAGGAGGTTTATCAGGGGGTTTTAATATAAATTTTTTTGTTGTCTTCGTTGTATTGATATTAGCAACGTTTATGCTATCAGTGACTCCGTCACCTACAACTTGTTTGTTTTTATACTGATTTCTGGATGTTTTCTCATCATCTTTCTTTTTGAGGTGACCTCTCCTAATGAGAGCATCTTCTACCCTTCGAGCTAAGTCTATAGCTTGATCGAAGGTGGTTAAGGTAGCAATTGATAACTCATAGGAGATTTGTTCTTGCAAATTATTGATAAAAATGTCCAACATTTCCCTATAAGGTAACACAAAGTGCAGTTTTCCTATCAACTGCCTCCATCTAGCTAAGAAATCAGCAAAACATTCATCTTTGTCTTGTTTTAAGTTGTACAAATCTTTAATGGTGACATGCCTCTCGATGTAGGCACTAAATTGATGGACAAACGATTCAACTGTTTCTTCAAAATTTCTCAAAGAATGAGTGGGCAATTGATAGTACCACTCTAATGCCATTCCTCCTAAACTTTTTGGGAACATTTTTAGTAATAGCAAGTCATCATGTGATATATCATGACATGCTATCCTAAACATACGAAGATGCTCTATGGGATCTTCGGTTCCTTTATATATAGGCAGGACGGGCATGGGAAAGTGTTTAGGGTATGGTTGTGCTACAACTATGGGATCCAAAGGTTGACTACATATCTCTCGATAATTATACGAGGGACGGTAGGGATCTATCTGGTCCATACGCGAAGCTAACTGTTTCACCATGGCTTCCAGATTACTAGTTTGCCCACCATATTGGTTCGGTAGGGCATTAATATGAGATTTGTGAACATATGATGGAGGGACATGAAGATTAGATGCTATGTTGCTATTGTGTAAATTGTTGGTAGGAAGGGTGTTATGAAGAAATCTTGAAGTTGTATTATGTTGTATCCCAGATTGTTGAAAATTGGTGTTTGGCTTCATTTTAGGTTTTTGTTGATTTGAAGCATATTGATCAATAGTTTGGCGAAGTAAAGCAGTGAAGGAAGTTTTCTTTTGTGTGGGAATGATTTTAGGCTCAATAACGGGTTCCTTAGGGGGTTGGGTAACCTGTTGTTTTGGCATGTTCTGAATCATAGTGACCATATCTCTATTGGATGGTCCAGCTTTATCACTTTCTTGATCAATAAAGGACAAGGGATTAGTGTGTATATTAAACATATCTTCCATGGCTGCTTGAGTGTCACTAATTTGTCCTTTATCAATACGAACTGCCATATTAAGAGCACCAATGTTATTATTGAAAAATTTCCAGAAATGATCTAAGTTATCAAAAGCAATAGTTCCATCTGGAGCTATTCTAGGGGATGAGGATCCTTCCTCTTTAAGATTGTCTTCTTGTTCATTGTCTTCACCCAGGTCATCTTATGGCTGTTCTAGAGTTTCTCCTTCCGGAATTGGATCCTCAGGAAGGACATTTGGGTTTGTAGTTTTGCCTCCCAACCAATCTTCTTCTTCTTGTTCAGTTTGTTTACCATTTCTAAGTTTAGGCATTGTGCTTAAATTTAAATTTCAGCAAATATATATATACTTGTATATATATATATATGCAACAAGGTATATATTTTAATTATATACCTACTATAGTATTTAAAATAAAATGTTTTGGGTTTTTGTTATGTTTTCTATTTTTTTTTGTTTTTGTAACAATATTATAAAGATAACAAACAACACAATAAATGCAAGAAATAATAATGAAAGCAATGATCTAGTTTTCTATAAATAATTTATAAATGTCATTAATGGGCTCGAGTTCTTCAGGAGTCATGAAGTGTTCTTCTTCAAATTGGAAATTTTCTTTCAAGAATTTAACAAAAAGTGCTATAGTGATATTATCTGTCTCAGACTCTGGTTGGTAGAAATAGAGTTCGTGGCAATACTCTCGATATAACACAGCTCGAGGAACTCTCCTCCATATTTCCCTATCCATAAGAACGACCTCTTGATCTTCTACACGACCTAGGAATTGGTGTATAACAGTTGCGTTCTCGAGGTATTCCTCGAAGGTGAACAATTATGAAGACACAAGAGCTCTCCTATAAGCTAACCACCTATGGCGAGGCTCTCCGAAGTTCATGATAAAAAATGAGTTGATGAGGATCCAGGATCCTATCTAGGGAAAACCTCTTGATTTGTCTAATTGCGGTTGATCTATATGAAATGACACCTAGCCTCCTATCAAGTTCTTTCCACGAAGTTGGTTTCTATCTATGTTTCAGGCACACTAAGCACAGAATTAACTTCTATGGCTGCTAATTGGTTTTCAACATTTATAGTAACTGCTAATATTTTCTTAGGAGCTACCATCTAGACATGATATGCAACTTAGTAGTTTTCTAATGATTTTAAATGCATCTATGTTTTTGTTTTTGTTTTTTTTGTTTTCAAAAGGTTTTAGTTTCACGTCGGGTTCACCAAAATGTATCGTTCCAAATTTTTTGCACCCTTACCTTCAGGCTAAAGGATCCGTGCCCGGAAGGGGGATGGGAAAAGGATGGGATGGTACCTCGGACTGAGAGGCCCTTTGAAGGTCCCGCCTCTCGGGGGAGGGGTATTAAGGTGATTTTTTGACGGATGGTGGGGTTCACCAGGAAACGTTTAGTGGCAGTTTCCACGCCTAGGTTGGGAATGTGTTTAATGTGTTCAGTTTTATCTTTAAACATCCAAGTCCTAGGTTTGGCCAGATGAATCTAAGTGTTCTATTATGAAAATGCAAATTAAATAAATACAAAAAATAGATTTGGACAGAAAATAGAAAGAATAAGCTAGATTAAAGAACTATACCTGATCCGGATGTTTGATGAAGGTTCTAATTTTTGAAGCAGTCCAGATCGTCTAGAATTTGACAGGATCATCTGAGATCTGACGAGATCATTCGAGATCTGACGAATTCTTCAAAGACCTACAAACAGAGAAATAGATACAAAATACCAGAAATGCAACTATTCTAACAGAGAAAAATGGTGTAAAATGGCAACATAGATGCTAAGGTGATAATCACAAATAAAAATTCAAGTAGATTATGACGTTCTAATGACAAATTATGACTTCATTGTGCACTTAAGCTATATGGGTGAACTCCAAGATGCAGAACAATAAGGAATAATAACAAATTTAACTAAATGCAGGATAAATCAACAAACAAAGTGAGAAAACGCAAACCCTAGGCACTGATTGCCCCCAATGTTGACTGCAGTCGAAATCATCTCGGATTGGTATGAAATCGTCTCGAATTGAACAGGATCGTCTGCGACGATCTGAGCTTGCTCCGGCTGAAAAACAATGAAGTTCCTGCAAACAAACTTGGAAAAATACAAATGCAAATGGTGGTTTAAGATAGTCTAATGCATGTAGAATTCGTGTTACAGGGAATTTCAGCCAGGGGGAATGCCAAGAGGGGGTCCTAAGGTTAAATAGGCTTAGGAGGGAGGTTAGGAGGTTGGAGATCATCCTAATTTGGAAGATCTCCAATGGGGGAGGTCTCTAACGGCGTAGACACGCTTCTGCCTGGATTAGAGACGTCGTTGAAACAGAAGCTAACTATGCACAAATCAGTTTGGGACGAGATCGTCTGGACGTTCTTCTCCAGACGAAATCGTCCGATCTGAGGCGATATCGTCTGATCGGCGACGATATCATCAAACGGACAAAACAAACTCTAAAAATGGCACGAAAAATGAGGAAACGGGTAGCAGGCGGTTTGGGAGCGGTTTTGGGGGTTAAAATTTGAATTTGAATTATTACTAATGTAATTTTAATTATTTGCTAAGGTTTACTGCACCAATTTTAGGGTGCTACATTTATAACCATTGTAAAAATGGACATCCTTTCGCCTTTGTCTAATTCTCTTACCTCCAATTGTAATTGATGTGCTTTGATTATTTCTATTTATTGTAAAGGAAATTATTCAATAATGTCTTTGTCATTATATCCTGCCAGTTTTCACGCCATACACAAAGGAGGAGGTGTGACGACCGTCTATAATTCAAAGGTAAAGTTTTTTTTGTGATCACTTTGATCTCCAATTTTTGTACACCCACAACATACATACCAATGTCAGCATCAATGTTCAAGCGCTTCTTCGTGCAGCATTTGAATATTTTCTTACACTGTCCCCATCGCATCCATTCATTTAGAAAAAAAATTCTAACATTTTTATAAGCACAAACATAATGCACATGTTTTGTTGATGTAATCATGTTCTTCCTTGAAAAATTAAAATAGAAACATAATGCTACTTGTGCATTTCCTTAACACATTCCTCTTATTAAATGAGAGAAAAACTATAGCCCCATATTGTAGACAACACCAAAGCCTCCTCCAACCTCGATGTGGTCAAAACAATTATGTTGCTTTTTCCAAGGGTTCTACAATTGAAATTTCCCTCAGAAAAAGTAACTCGGACTCTCATGTATAATCATGTATTTCTTCATTATGCCTAAAAAATGTATATTTCAATTTCCTTCTCATTACAATTAGTAGAATAACTACAGCCAAAGAAACCCCTCCCAAGATCCCCAATATTGTGGCTAATTTTTTCAAAAACTTCTCTATAGGGTATATTATTGAAGTTCTTGGGTCATATGAATTACTTTTCCATACCAGGTGTGGGAGCTATTGATCCTTGAGGAGAGGGAGACCCGGTAATTTCATTAAAAAAAGGATAATTTTCATATCAAAGTGTGCAATTTCCTAACATAGCTCAAGCTCCTTGTTTCGAAGAACAACATATCTCCATAGTTTCCATTATTAGTACCAAGCATGTTCTACAATATTGGATAGAAATATCACTCCAATACTGAACTAGACCATAAACTATCTTGTTAGTGTAGTATTTAGCTAATCCTGCTGCAAATCCCTTATTCGCAAGGTCGTAAGCCCTTTTAGACAACTTTGAAAGAAGATTAGAAGTTGTTGCCTTGAAAATTTGTACATCATTCGGTACATCCCTTACATCCATGAGGTAAATTCCTTGAGTATATAGTCTTGGAATGAAACTATAGTTCTCATAGTGCAAAAAGCAGTGATCCATCCAAATTTGGGCACCTTGTTTGAGAAGCATTGTGAAGTAGAAAATCCATAAAATTTATCAAATTGGTGGAATATCTACTACCCTAGGTGAATGTAGATGTCCCATTGCATGTAGATTATGGGAACGCGACTACCACTAAAGAAAAGTTCATTAAAATGAGTAAAACAAAATTATAAATATTAGTATTAGAATTGCACCTCATGTCCTTCCTCCGTCATGCGCCTATCCATTGGCATATCTAAATACACAATCCTTGGAAAACTATGAGGCCATCTCCACCACGTTTGTTTATATTACCGACCCTACAATAATTTTAGTCCCACATTTAGGACATGGTAGTAGTTCACATGGTTTAAAAGGGGCAACACACATACTAAGTTTCAATCACCACATGGTGATCTACAACCATTTTGTGCCTCCTCCCTTTCCTGTCATGTTGTTGGTACGAGCTTTGACTGGTAACATTGACAATTATGTTGCATCTACTGATCTGGCTCACCTTCTACCTTGAAATTCATGCCACCTATTAAAATATGCAAACACATGTCAAAAAATGAAACAAAACCCCTTTTTATTAAAACATTTTTTTATTTTAATTTTAAATGTTCGAATTAATTTAATTCAAACATAAAACTAACAATTTTTATTTAAAACTCAACCTACCACTCAACATAAAATTAAAATTAAATATATTACAAATATAAATTCAACATAACATTAAAATTAAATATGTTACAAATATAAACTCAACATGACTCTCAATATAACATTAAAATAAAAAAACATAAAAATATACAAAACTCAACACGACACTAAAATATTTTAAAAGGATACTAAACATATAAAACTTAACAAACATTAAAAAATTAAAAATATTAAAGAAATATTAACCAACATATAAACCTTGGACTCTATATTGCCAAATTCATTGGTAGGGACCTCTCGACAAACCACTCAAAGCAAACCAAAACATTTATATAAACATCAAAATTTTAAGTGGGTTCCCAAGATTGGGGTGTGTTGTGCGACAACCACAACATCTAATTCCAAGAAAGGTTTTATCAAATTATTTTACATATCTCAACTTGGGAGTCATAAGGCAGTCTACTACAAATAATCTAACAAAACTATTCTTAAAACAGAAAGAGCTAAAACTAAGAGATATGTCTACCTCAAGGAATACACTGAACAATTATATGAACAACACTATTAGAAAAGAAAGAGCAAGTGTCATATAAAGTGGAATCAAGAATTTACTTATAAAGTCTAAAGGAAACTTAGATCTTACTTTAAAAAGGATACATGGTGAAGCTTTAAAAGATAACTTTGAAACTATGGAACATTATCTACATGCTCGACTCACTGAAGAAAATGATAATAGAAATAATGACATTCAAATTCCTTTATAATATGGAAGCATATTATATATGGCACTACTTACATTCAAATATTATAAGGATGAAAATATAGAATAGAGAGGATTGATAGAATTACTTAAATTGAATATAGAATATGGATCATCCCTAGCAAAGATATTTCAATCCTCATGCAGTATTAGTACTTCAAGTTCTATTAACATAAAATCTTATTATGATGTTCTAAGTGTATATTCAGAAGCTTCTATACAGGACATGGAGAATGAAAACAAGGACGAAGGCAAATAGAAAATACTCTTGCAAGAATCTTATGATAGTATGTCTACCTATGAAAGTACTGACTCCAATAAAGAAGAAGAAGAAGAACCAATTCAAGTAGGTATACAATGCAATATGAATTAAATATAATACAAAGGACCAGATCAAGCTGAAGAACTTTTGAAGATAAAATATCCATATTGAAGACTTAGTCTTCAATACCCAAATAATGTAATACAGGGGGTGTTAGAGTATATTACATCATTTGGGTCAAGTAATTGTACCACCCTTGGTGCATAACTCGATTAGTATATTACTTTAGGGGGAGATTAGCTAGTTACTTCAAGTAATATAATAAATCCACAAGTTTCTATGTGCAAGTTGTAAATGTGCAAGGTGTCCCCTTGTACATGAAGAACACAAGCTTATACTGAGAGGGGGGGTGAACAGTATAAGAGCACTTTTTACTTTTTCTCTCAAACCAATATATGCAATGTAAAGATAGCAATATCAACAGTAGTAATCAAAGCAATGTACACAACACCACACACAATAGAGACACAACAATTTACGTGGTTCACCCAAAGATGGCTACTTCCACGGAGAAAATATTTCACTAAATTTTCTCAATCAATCTCTTGGGAATCCTTCCCAATTACAATGTTTATGGACCTCTATCCAAAGGAGACGCTGATCCCCTAAATCAAGTTTGTGGATCTCTATCCATAGGAGAACTCCTTCTCCTCTCGCTTTGGTTGGTGATCCTCTAGAAGACACTGCCTCCACTGCACTGATTGGTGGATCTCTCTCCACTTGAAGACTCTTGTCCTCACTCAGAAGACCTATCCTCAATGTCCTAGCTGATGGATCTCTATCCACTGGAGACTCTGTCCTCTCTGCTCTATCACCTCCAAAGCTCTATCTCAATTCTGTACTAAACACAGTCCAGTCGGTCTAGCACAACTCTACTCAATCTCTTGCACTAAACACAGTCCAGTCGGTCTAGCACAAGTCCACTCAAATCTGCACTAAACACAGTCCAGTCGGTCTAGCACAAATCTATTCTCAATAGGTCCCACTACCCTACTCAACTCTACTCAACACTATCCACCCAAACCTACTCAATAGGTCCACAAATCACAACTCTGCTCTCAATAGGTCCACTCAAAACCTGACTCAAATATGCTTCATAGTTCCTCATAAACCTCACACCAAACTATCCACAAGTCCACCTAGAGAACCTTGCTCAAATATGCTCAATAGGTCCACAGAGAACCTGCTCAAATCTCTCAACAAGTCCACAAGAACTTCTCAATCATACTCAACAGTCACACAGAACTTATCCAAATCTCTCAACAAGTCTCACATAGAACTTGTCCAAATCTCTCAACAAGTCCAATTCTCAATACTCAATCACTTTCTCAACTCAATCTCATAGAAGCATAAAGAGAATTGTTAGAGACTCAATATGTTCTATACTCAAAACTCAATCACTTTCTCAACTCAATCTCATAGAAGCATAAAGAGAATTGTTAGAGACTCAATATGTTCTATTCTCAAAACTCAATCACTTTCTCAACTCAATCTCATAGAAGCATAAAGAGAATTGTTAGAGACTCAATATGTTCTATTCTCACAAACTCAATCTCAACTCAAATCAGAATATAGAATAGTTTATTTTATGGAACTTGAACAATCACTTCATACATCCACTTGACTAGGCCCAATCAACTCTACTCAACCAATCACTCAAGAAACAACTCTTGCTCATAAACCCTAGTCCAAGCATGTATCATCCAACTCAAAATATTTCCAACAATGCTCAACAACAAATCTCACATAACAATGATACTCATGATCTTTTCAAACCCTAGTTCAAGTTCTTTGCATAACAACTCACTTCAACAACCATGCTCATCAAACAATGTTTTAATCACAACTCTCAATTTCAGAAAACCTTGAAGCATTAACTCAAACACTTCACTCAACCAATGATCTCAACAACAATGCTAATAAAACAAGGTTTTAATCTCAACTCTCAAATCAGAAAACCTTGAAGCAATAACTCAACCACTTTTGAAAAGGAAACCCTAATCAAGTCCTTTTCACTCCAAACTTAATTTTCAATAAAGCCAATCAATCAACTCAACCAAAGAAGAATTTGCCCATACCTTTTGAATGTCAAGGAGTTGATCTCACAAATCTGCCACACTCACAAATTTCTCTTTTCCAATCTCAATAAGGGTTAGAAGACTTCAATAAAAATCACAATACAAAAATAATAACTCAATAACACCTTATTACTCCAACTTAATTTTAACATCCACCAAAGTCCTTTTAGAAGAAACCCTTATAAAAAATAATAGCCAACAAGTCTTAAAATAAATCTCAATTAAGCCTTTATTATAACTCCTTATACCTCCTAAAACATAACTCTCAAAACAACAATTTCCAAATTATAGAACTCAAATAATCATCAACACTTCACCTTCAAAAATCAATCACCACAACCTTTATTTAATAAAGTTTATTAAAAATTAATAAACTTTAGAACAACCTTATCACTCCAACCTTAGGGCATAAATCATAAAATTTTAATTAAAAAATCGTACCTACCTCAAGGGGTTTCGACCCCATGACTTGCCCTCACCATGAGCGCCTTAGCCATGGCTAAGGTTGCCACATGAGCTACATGCTCATTCACAAAGGGGAAGCACCATGTGCTTCCTCTTTGCGCTTCTCCTTGCCCATGTTTAACAAAAATGTGCGCCTTGGGCGCTTCCACAACACTGCCACCAAAAACCACTTCACGAGAATCGAACGCATGACCTCCGTGCTCTCAACGCCTTTGCGCTCTCCAAGCTGCCACTAGGCCACACTGCCCAATGCGAATTGGGGGTGGTCTCTCTCCATGTTATCCTCTGCTTCCTTTGCCAAACATTTTAAACCACACGAGCTCATTTTCGCATATGCCACACAAATTTCATTCGAGCAAGGATAATTAATGAACAACTTTGGGCATATATTTATATTGCCCTCCTCCTTTGTCTAGGACATCGGTGCTTTGATTTGAATGCATCACGTCGATGCTCTAAGGCTTTGAAAGCCTTAGTAAAACCCAACCTTTGGGTTTTTAATCTCTAAAAACTTTGCGCTCGAATATATTTTAATTTTCTAAAACCCAACCTTAGGGTTTTAATCAAATGAACTTTATCCTTTAAAATCTAATTATATTATAATTAAAAATTATAATATTTAATTAGATTTTTACCACTTTGGTAAATATTATAATAACAATTATAATATTTTTAACCTTCCAATGCTTCGGATGAATTGCTTCCATGAAGAAAAGAGAAACCTCTTTCTGACCCAATATTTTTGGGTGTAAAATAAAATATTTTAACCCATTATAAACTTCCATTAAACTTTGCACTCGAACTGAAGAAGAACTCTCACTGGCATCTTGACATCAATGACAACTTTGGCTTAGGGACTCAAAATGTCCAACAATCTCCCCCTTTGTCATTGATGGCAACCCACATTCTTTTTACTTGAAACCTGACCTTTCTTTTTCCTTCTGCTCCCCTGGGACATTGCTCCCCTGGCTCAATGCTCTCTCAGATATCAAATCTCTCCCCAATACACAAATCTCTCCCCCTTTGACATCAATGGCAAAGGGTCACCTTTGGGGCTCGAGGCTAAGAATGAGCCTCTTAGCTTAGCCCCTCCCCCACCTCCTCATGAGGTGGTTAATTCTGGGGTGGGAGTATTTCTACTCCCCGAAAGCACTGTTCTTTACCTTTATTCTTTTCCCTTATTTTTTGAGTTTCTTGAATCCTCTGATTATTTCTATCCAAGTCATCATCCATGTTCCTATCATCATTCATGTTCCTATTCATGTTCTTATTCACATCCAGGTTCCTGTTCCTATTCCTATTCCTATTCATGTTCTCATCCATGTTCCTATTTCTGTTCTTGTTCATGTTCCTATTCATGTTCCTATTCATGTTCATATTCATGTTCTTGTTCATACCTATTTCTGGAATATCTGCTCTACACCACTTTGTTGTGTGACCATCATTATTGCACTTATAACACTTAATGATATTATTCCTTGGAGGTGCAAATATCTTAGGATTTCTCCTAGTGAAGTCATATCCTCTTCTTTCATGAACCCTGCAATTCATTGCCTTGTGACCAAACTGATTACATGAGTAGCAATACCCATGGAAAAATTATCCATTCCCATATTCCTGTCTTTCATGTGTCCTGCATTGTGAAGCCATGTGCCCAAACCTGTGACATGAAAAACATCTTCCATTGAAGCTTCCTTGTTTTGACCTCATCGGTCTCATGTTCTGATTGTTGTTCCATCTGTATCTTCTCTGTGCATTGTTCCTATATTTGTTGAACTCTCTATTGTCCAACTCTTCCTCTGATGTCTGACTTTCTCTTACACTGTCTTCTTCTGAAGTATCTTCATCTGAAGTTTCCTCTTCAGAACTTGAAGTTAACTCTCCTTCCTATTTCTTTTGAGTTTGTTCAAAACCAAGACCTGTTTTGTTTGTTGACCTTCTTTGAACCTTGACTATCTTATCCATAATATTTGAGCTATTCTTGAATCCTTTCATCTTGATCTTGGAGTCCTCTAAATCTTCTTTTAGTAGTGCCACTTCTTGTGCTAACTTCTCACATTCCAAGATCTTTGCTTCTAACTTATCTTTGAACCTTTTTGCCTTAGCCTTTGATTTTTCTAAATCCTCTATGAGCAATCTTCTCTCTTCATCACATTCTTGAAACTGAATTTCAAGTTTAGAGTGTTGCTTTCTTACCTTCTTTACCATGTCAAGGGCATAGATAAGTTCTCCCTTGAGATCATAACCATTCTCTGTTGAATAATCCTCTATTTGTTTACCTTTGTCCACATCATTACTTTCTTTTGGCTTGTCTTCTATAGGATCACTTACTTCTTCTTCTAAAGCCATTAGAATATTTTCATCTGGTCCTTCAAGTGCATTCTCATATTCATCATCACTGAAACTATAACCATCCCTTGTACAATCATCTTCAAGATGTCCAAATTTACCACATCTAAAACACTTGAGAATAACTGGAGTCCTTTTCTTAACTGGTTCTTTTTCTTCAATCATAAATAGGACTTCATCTCTATCATTATCTGAAGAACTAGCATCACTATCATTTGAGTACTTACTTGCATTGTCCGCATAGTAGCTCCTCTTTTGTCTTCGGAAGAACTTCCTTCCTTGTCTGCTTTGTCCATATTTGCTTTTCTTTTGGTGCCTGTGTCTTTCTGATTCCTTGTACCTGTGATCCTATTTTTCTTCACCATTGTTGTTCTTTGGCTCTTTACAATCTGTTGCAAAATGTCCATACTTTCCATAATTGAAACACTTAACAGATCTTAGATCTATGGGTCTTCTGGAACCTTTATCTCTTCTACCATAATTTGCTTCTTCATCACTGGATGACTCACTGCTTGATTCTGACTTCTTACCCTTTATCTTCTTGTTTGCTTTGAAAGCAGCCTCTTTCAGAGGGATAGGATCTTTTGTTCTTATCTCAAAAGTTGTAAGCATGCCAAGTAAAGAATTTCTTGTCAGACTATCACTATCAATTGAAGTTTCTATAGTAGAGACCTTTTCACTGTACCTTTTTGGAAGAGTTCTCAAGATCTTATCACAAGCATCAGATTCATCGACCTTCATTCCAAGACCTCTCATCTCATGTACAAGTTCATCAATCTTACTGAGATAGTCATGAATATTTTCATCATCCCGCATTCTTAGATTTTCAAATTCTCCTTTGAGATTTTTGATCTTAGCTTTCCTGACACCTTTATCTCCTTCATATATGTCATGCAGTAGTTCCCACATTTCATTTGTTGTTTTACAATCCATAACCTTCATAGATTCTGATCTATGCAACCCTTTTATAATTGCATTCATAGCTCTTGAATTTGCATGCATTAGAAGCTTACCTTCCTTATCTGTAGGAGGATTGACTATTGAATCATATCCAAGTTCCACTGCATCCCAAACTTCATTGCCAAGTGCCATCAAGTGAAACCTCATCAGCATACACCAATACAAGAAGTCACTTCCATCAAATACTGGTACTATATTATTGATGGACCCATCCCTTTGATCCTTTTGATCCATTGTGTTCTTGACCACTTTTCCTTCAAGCTATCAAACTCTTCTGAAGGAACCCGCTTTGATACCAATTGAAGAACACAAGCTTATACTGAGAGGGGGGTGAACAATATAAGAGCACTTTTTACTTTTTCTCTCAAACCAATATATGCAATGTAAATATAGCAATATCAATAATAATAATCAAAGCAATGTACACAACACCACACACAATAGAGACACAACAATTTACGTGGTTCACCCAAATATGGCTACTTCCACGGAGAAAATATTTCACTAAATTTTCTCAATCAATCTCTTGGGAATCCTTCCCAATTACAATATTTATGGACCTCTATCCAAAGGAGATGTTAATCCCCTAAATCAAGTTTGTGGATCTCTATCCATAGGAGAACTCTTTCTCCTCTACTCTAGATGGTGATCCTCTAGAAGACACTACCTCCACTACACTGACTAGTGGATCTCTCTCCACTTGAAGACTCTTGTCCTCACTCAGAAGACCTATCCTCAATGTCCTGGCTGATGGATCTCTATCCACTAGAGACTCTATCCTCTCTACTCTATCACCTCCAAAGCTCTATCTCAATTCTATACTAAACATAGTCCAATCGGTCTAGCACAACTCTACTCAATCTCTTGCACTAAACATAGTCCAGTCGGTCTAGCACAAGTCCACTCAAATCTACACTAAACATAGTCCATATCTAGCACAAATATTCTAAAATCCAGGTCTCACTAACCTACTCAAATCTGCTCAATAGGTCCACTCAGAACCTACTCAAACTCTCTCAACAGGTCCACCTAGAACCTATCCAAATATGCTCACTATAGGTCCACTCAGAACCTGCTCAAACTCTACTCAATAGGTCCACACAGAACCTATCCAAATCTACTCAACAAGCTCACTAGAACTTGTCCAAATCTACTCAACAAGCCTCACATAGAACTTGTCCAATTTCTCAACAAGCTCACACAGAACTTGTCCAATCTTCTCAATCACTTTCTCAACTCAATCTCATAGAAGCATAAAGAGAATTGTTAGAGACTCAATATGTTCTATACTCAAAACTCAATCTCTTTCTCAACTCAATCTCATAGAAGCATAAAGAGAATTGTTAGAGACTCAATATGTTCTATACTCAAAAACTCAATCACTTTCTCAACTCAATCTCATAGAAGCATAAAGAGAATTGTTAGAGACTCAATATGTTCTATTCTCACAAACTCAATCTCAACTCAAATCAGAATATAGAATAGTTTATTTTATGGAACTTGAACAATCACTTCATACATCCACTTGACTAGGCCCAATCAACTCTACTCAACCAATCACTCAAGAAACAACTCTTGCTCATAAACCCTAGTCCAAGCATGTATCATCCAACTCAAAATGTTTCCAACAATGCTCAACAACAAATCTCACATAACAATGATACTCATGATCTTTTCAAACCCTAGTTCAAGTTCTTTGCATAACAACTCACTTCAACAACCATGCTCATCAAACAATGTTTTAATCACAACTCTCAATTTTAGAAAACCTTGAAGCATTAACTCAAACACTTCACTCAACCAATGATCTCAACAACAATGCTAATAAAACAAGGTTTTAATCTCAACTCTCAAATAAGAAAACCTTGAAGCAATAACTCAACCACTTTCGAAAAGGAAACCCTAATCAAGTCCTTTTCACTCCAAACTTAATTTTCAATAAAGCCAATCAATCAACTCAACCAAAGAAGAATTTGCCCATACCTTTTGAATGTCAAGGAGTTGATCTCACAAATCTGCCACACTCACAAATTTCTCTTTTCCAATCTCAATAAGGGTTAGAAGACTTCAATAAAAATCACAATGCAAAATAACACCTTATTACTCCAACTTAATTTTAACATCCACCAAAGTCCTTTTAGAAGAAACCCTTATCAAAAATAATAGCCAACAAGTCTTAAAATAAATCTCAATTAAGCCTTTATTATAACTCCTTATACCTCCTAAAACATAACTCTCAAAACAACAATTTCCAAATTATAGAACTCAAATAATCATCAACACTTCACCTTCAAAAATCAATCACCACAACCTTTATTTAATAAAGTTTATTAAAAATTAATAAACTTTAGAACAACCTTATCACTCCAACCTTAGGGCATAAATCATAAAATTTTAATTAAAAAATCGTACCTGCCTCAAGGGGTTTCGACCCCATGACTTGCCCTCACCGTGAGCGCCTTAGCCATGGCTAAGGTTGCCACATGAGCTACACGCTCATTCGCAAAGGGGGAAGCACCACGTGCTTCCTCTTTGTGCTTCTCCTTGCCCATGTTTAACAAAAATGTGCGCCTTGGGCGCTTCCACAACACTGCCACCAAAAACCACTTTGCGAGAATCGAACGCATGACCTCCGTGCTCTCAATGCCTTCATGCTCTCCAAGCTGCCACTAGGCCACACTGCCCAATGCGAATTGGGGGTGGTCTCTCTCCGTGTTATCCTCTGCTTCCTTTGCCAAATGTTTTAAACCACACGAGCTCATTTTCGCATATGCCACACAAATTTCATTCGAGCAAGGATAATTAATGAACAACTTTGGGCATATATTTATATTTCCCTCCTCCTTTGTCTAGGACGTCGGTGCTTTGATTTGAATGCATCACGTCGGCGCTCTAAGGCTTCGAAAGCCTTAGTAAAACCCAACCTTTGGGTTTTTAATCTCTAAAAACTTTGCGCTCGAATATATTTTAATTTTCTAAAACCCAACCTTAGGGTTTTAATCAAATGAACTTTATCCTTTAAAATCTAATTATATTATAATTAAAAATTATAATATTTAATTAGATTTTTACCACTTTGGTAAGTATTATAATAACAATTATAATATTTTTAACCTTCCAATGCTTCGGATGAATTGCTTCCATGGAAAAAACCTCTTTCTGACCCAATATTTTTGGGTGTAAAATAAAATATTTTAACCCATTATAAACTTCCATTAAACTTTGCACTCGAACTGAAGAAGAACTCTCACTGGCATCTTGACATCAATGACAACTTTGGCTTAGGGACTCAAAATGTCCAACAAGTACAACTAGGTAGAGTGTTGGCCAAGAAATTCATATTTCTATATAAAGGACCTCATAGCTAGTGATAATATATTTTTGTAGGTAGTAGTGGGTTTACTGGGTAGATCACCATATAGATTGGTTATGGATACAATGTAGTTCTTTACCATCAATTCTAGAGTGCTCATTTCCTCCATTAATGCATTGTATCATTTTCATCACTTTCCATTAATAACATATTTCAACATCTTACATTTCTGCATATTCAACATTCTATGATTGCATTCTCCCTTGGCATACAATATCAAAAGCTAACATTCTCCACAATATTTACATGGATGAAAAATCCAACAGTTTGCTTTCTCATGACCAAATTTATTGTAATAATAACATGATTAATATACCCCAACTCCTTTTTTACTTGTTTTAGGTGAATCAAGTTCATCCATTTCCTTGATGAAAAATTCAAACCATATGTTTATTATTGAAGCTATTCCATCTTTACTTCTTTTATAAATTTGTATGACCTATTTTTGATCAATATTAATTTCTATCTTTTGGTTTTTGATAAAATAGTTTTCATCCATCCCTTTCATCGTATTTGAAGAATTTATTTTTGGTGAATTCTCAAAAATATTTCTAAACCATATTGGTTCTTCTCTTCTAATTGCATTTTCCTTATTTTCATTTCTAGAGTCAAGCATGTCTCTGAACCATTTTGATTCCTTGAAACTTGTATACTTAATAAGATTTTCCATGGTTCTTTTGAAGTTGTCTTTCTTGTTAAGAAGGAACAATTTTGATAGGATTTTAAATTTCTAAAACCTTTGAATTTGTCTACCTTATGACTCCCTAGTTTGATTTTATGATCAAACTTGATAAAACCTTATCAAATCTTAGGTTTTGTAGTATCCCTTATATCTCCTAAGTGATTAGAGTATGCTATGGTCTTGATAAAGTGATTAGCATCTATCAAATATCTTTCTAAGTTGATTCTCTAATATTTTGAATACAATGTTAATATAATGATCAAATCCTATTTCACCTTATTTCTCCTTATTGAAATATGCACTTTTCAATTTTATGAAGTTCTCTATCTTAAAGACTCTATGGTCGAATTTCTTTTGTCTCTTTAATTTGTATATGAGACAAGTATAAGTATTAAATTCCAACTTTAAAGCAATTAATGATTTTACTTCTTTTAACCTTAATTTTTAATGGTTCAATTTTTTAAATTTCAATGATCTAAAGTTTGATGTAGTACTTCTTATATCTCCCTAATTTAGAATTTTTAGAAAGTGATAATATTTGCAAAAGAATAATATTTTAATTTTTCCAAGGTAGAAAATCTTATATCCCCTATTTTAATTATTTGCAAATAATATGATATTTGTATTTCAACTAATGCACTTTTGAAATATCATTTAAGGATATAAACTCCTTGTTTTGATTTGCTTTATAATTCACTAATGTTGGTATTTGCTTATATATCCAATGCAATAATAAATAAACTCAACCTTATATAATGCACCTTATAACTCAGGGTTATGCATAAGAGTTTGGAATCGAAATATACTTGTAAAAAATGGCAAATCCTAATCAAAATCAAGGTGAATCAAGGTGAATCCTAAGCAAATCAAATAAATCATCTTCACCCCCAAATTTGGGGCATATGAATCCCTAAAAAGTAAGGTCATATTTGGGAAACAATTTGACCATTTAAATCACCTTATAACTTCATAAAAATACCACCATTAGATCAGGCTCAAAAAGAGCTTTTCAACGAGTACAAATATTCCTATGTTTGGATATAATTGTGGCAAATTGAACCTAAAAAACAATTGGTCCCAAAAATTTTAGGCGAATGGGCCGACATCAAGGGTCCTCATATTTGCCAATTTCCAATTTTGGAAATCCTAATTTTGGCCCAATTTGTGAATATTCACCACTGTGCATAACCCTGTTATAACTGCTTACACTCAAAGAAAGAAAATATTAAATCATGTAAAACTATACCTTCCTTCTAATGTTGCATGCTCCAAGATGATTGGATTCTATTTTGAATCCTCTATTTAGGTTTTGGGTGATGTATTTTTTAGTCTTCGTAGTATGATAGTGAGCATTGAATGCTCTACATTCAATAGGTGCCTTATGATAGTATTCTCCTCCTTCAATGTACTTTGACCTCTCTATGTTGGATATGCATGCTCTTCTTGTGCATGGCTATTAAAATATTTTGTCTCCCTTTGAAATGTATGCCAAGTGGTGCTTACGTTGCCTAAGAATGTATGTCTTCTTGTTAGGTGGCGCAATAAGGTTACTACCTTCTTGAAGGTATTAATTTAGGTGGTTCAAGCCTTGTAATAAGTGTTAGGTGTTGAAACATTGATTATTGATTCCTCTTTGGCTTGAATGGAGCATTACTCCAACCTGGGAACTTTTCTCCCTTAGTGCAAGCATTATGTCATTGAAGATATGTAGACACTCTTTCTTCCTTTGTGCCAAGTGGCACATGATTCCTTACGTTGATATGGCAAGTGGAGGCTCCTCCCCTTGCATGCAACCAAACTCTTCAACATACATTTTCTTCTCAATGCTCTTCATTCTCTTATCACCTATTCTTGCCAACTTTATTTGCAAGTTTGTTTGGCTTATTTTGTAACAACAAGCTTTCTTGATTGTCCAACATGTGGTGGCTCCTCTCCAATGTAGGTGGTCATTCATCCAATATTATTTCTTCTATCACTTGGGACTATTGTTGTTCTCCTTTGTACCTTGTCTTTGCCACTTGTATTATGTTATTCTCCAAATTGCACTATTATTGCTTTGGTTGTCCTTGCTATTCTTTTTGTTGTAGTTTCTTTTCACTGTGATAGGTATTTTTTACTATGGAATTGCTTTCATGATATTGTGACACCAAACTTGGTACCTTGAACACATAGAATGCAATGATATTAAGCCCTTAGGTGTCTCTATCTTCTTTGCATCCTAGCTTATGCTTAAACCTAGTTTATGCTACCACTTGATGACTATAATTTTATGCTACATTGGTGTCTTAAGATACTTGAATCTTGTCCTTATTTTACTGCCTTGAGAAGACTAATATGGTGCTTATTAAAATCCATAATGAATTTATAATAAACTAATATGGATTACCTTAGTTGCACCTAGATTTTTGAGATGTTTTGTAGCTTGCTTATTTGTCTAGATATGGTAGCTTCTTCCCTATTCCTTGGTGGTTGTAATGCTCATTTTTGGTGGCTTCTCTTCACCAAGATATGTTGCAGTTTTCCTATGCTCAATAGTGTCTTTTGACACTCCAAGTCAATCATGTTTTGTGCACTAATATTTCTTCCTTTGCTAAATACTTAATGCACTTTAATTGTATTAAAGCACTAAATTCTATTCAACCTTCACTTTAGAATAATGTCTTCATTCATTTCAATAGAAGGTAGGATGTTGATATTTTTCTTTCTTTCAAAATATATCTAACTCCTCTTTCTTATATACAAGTTCTAACCTTTGTAGAAACTATCTTCTGCACTTCCTTGAAGACTTAAAACTTGAAATTTTCTCCTTGCAACTTTAAACTCTAATTTGGTGCTTAATGAAACTTAATAATAATATGAATGTAAATATTCAAATAATGAACCTTTTACACCAAAGTTGCTTACCTTTATGACCTTTGTATAGTGATGAAATTCTTGGTGATTAGATTCACCTAAATGTTGCCTTGTGTTTGATGAAATCGCAGCTCTTTCTTGCTGTCCAAAACAACTATTTAACTCACCAATTTACAGCTTTAAAACTCCTCTAACTTGCTATCTGAAAATGTGTTTTGATGGCTTCAACTCTCCTTCAGGATGCTCCCTTGAAATCTATAAATTAGCTACTATTAATGCTGCCCAAAATTTTGCCGATAACTCTGGAATTTTCATATTATAATGCAGCTAATTTCTCCTCCAAAATTCTGTCCTCAAATATCCCCAGTTTGGTATAAATATTCTCCAAATTGTAGCTGAAACTCTCCTCCTAGAAACTTTTAATTTTTTGTTGTAAAACCAGTAATATCATTTCTCTAAAATAGCCTTCAATGGCTTTCTCCAAATATCTTAGATTTGGTGGCTTCTAACTCATTTCTCCTTCAACTTCCTTGTCAAATTTTGACTTTGACCTTGGCCTATCTAGTGGCATTCTTCTCAATAATTTTAATGTCTTGAGGTCTTCACTATTCTCCTTCAAATTTTGAAAAACTTCTTACCATATCCTTCTCCTTTTAGGCTTGTTGTCAGATAGCGATAATTGTTCCAAATCCTTATTTCTTATGTGCTTCTCTTTGCTAGCACTCTTCTTTAATAAGTTCTCCTAAAATATTCTTCAATGACCTTCCTAGCCTTCTCAAATTTCTCCAATGAGGCTTTCAAAGCCTTCTCCTTCATTGAGGCCTCTTATCTAGGGTCTTTAAATTTTGTAGCTACTCAAGTCTTCTTCTCAAGACTCCAATGAGACCTTTCCTTGATCTATAGAATCAGCTACTTCTAAAATATACAAGAGGACTTTTGCTAGTCCTTATCTATTGTTAGTCTTCCAAAACTAGAAGTTCTTAAATGGGACCTCCTATGGTTCTCTTCATCTTCTTAAGCTAGTTTCTTCTTCTTTCACTCTAAAATCTACAGTCTTCAATATTCAATGGATATCTCCAATATTCATTCTTATTTAGGACACTTTTTTGGAGTCTCTACTTCCTTCAATATGCAATCTACAATTTGCAAGTTTGTAACTCTTGCAATGGGACATTTTCCTTAGGTATCCAAATCTTCAATCTCCAACTTGTTGCTTTAGGTACTGGATTGATTTCAAAGAAGATATTATTCCTAGATCTTTGTAAGAAGCTTTCCAAATTTCTTTCAATCTCCTTTTTCTACAGCAAAGTATTAGAGAAACTATAATAGAAGAAATTCTAAATCTTGAGATAACGAATCTTCACTAGTTGATTTGTCAATCTAGTGGAATCAATGTTGAGTCCTAGTCTTCACAATTTTTTTTGCAACTCTGTGGAAAGACTCTAGCCAAATATAATTTTTAAAATTTCTAAAAATGAACTCTCCCAATCTCTTCTCAATATTTCTTATGGCTCTTCCTATTTTCTATCGATCTACCATGTGCTCTGATACCACTATTAACTTTTAAGGATATATATTAAAGGAAACGCAACCACAAGATGTAAAATGAGCAAGCAATGATAACTATATGATAATGATACTATAATATACAGGAAAAATATATAAGTTACTTTTGTAATAACTCAAAAATATATCATTAATGAAAGCTCACAAAAATAGTACAATGTAATATAATGGAGGACATGAACACTCCATAAATACATGAAGGATCTACATTGTACTCACTATGACTACTAATACAACTAGTCACTATTGTATCTTTTATCACACCATTCTCTTCTACCTCAAATGAATATATATAGGGAGATAAGTCCTTTGGAATTTCATCTACCCAGGACTCTTCATCTACCTAATCCATGACTCATGTACATGTGGACTACATGCACATTTACACCATTGTACATTCTAACACTTGTGCATTTATTACATTGTATGAAGTAACTACTCAAACATTACTCTAAGGTAAAATTATACTCTAGTTATGTACCCAAGGTGGTACATTAGCATGTCCAAAATAATATAATATACTCTAACAATGCTGATTTTATGCCTTAACCTTTTGTTATTCTAAACATTTTGCAATGAAACTAGTGATATCCTACTTCATTCCTGCCTAGTAGAAGGTCTTCCTCATGTTTTCCCTCATTTTTGACCCCCATGGATGAGCATAATAGGGAGAACTATGCACCTCTTACATAATTAATCTCCTTAGCTCACCAATTTTAGGTATAACAACCCTATCCTTAAAGCATAAAAGTCCATATTTTATATTTAAATCCTTATCCTCTTCAGGATTTCTCTCAATTTTACCCTAAATTTCTATGCAATACAGATCATGTCATTTCATTTCTATGATTTTATCCATCAAGTCTATATGACTCTGGGTTAATTCTAATATGTTCCTTCTCCTACGTAAGGCATATACAACCTTATTTTCTTTCCCTTTGATATACTCAATACCAAAATCATATTCTACCAAGAACTCTATCAATCTTCTTTATCTTGCATTTAACATAGGTTGGGTAAATATATACCTTAGAATTTTATGGTTTGTGCTTAGATTAAAAGGTTTGCCCAACATATAATATCTTTAGACCTTTAATACATGCATAATGACTGCTAATTCTAGGTCATGTGTAGCATAATTTACCTCATCCTTCTTGTGTTTTCTAGACTCATGCTAGTATAGCCTCTTCTTGGGATAATACCCCACCTAATCCTTCTAAGAAAGAATCTGTACACAAATTAAAATTTTCAAGAGGATTCAGTATCTTGAGAATCAATGTTGTAGTTAGCTTATTTTTAGAGCCTCAAAGGTGGCCTCACACTTATCCATCCATTTGAAGTCCTTTCCATTTTTTTAAAGGTTGGTGATAGAGTAGGTAATTTTTGAATAATACTTCACAAAATACCTATAATAACCTATGAGTCCCATGAAGCTTCTCACTTTAGACACATTTTTTGGTGTAGGCCAACTTAATATAGCCTCAATTTTCTTAGGGTCCACAACTATTTCTTTTATTGAGATGATATATCCCAAAAACTGCACCTGTGAGGTATAAAACTCAGATTGCACAACTTTCCATATAATTTAATTTTCTCAACACCTCCAAAACTAACCTTAAATGGTGGTCATATTCTTCTTTGGTGTGTGTAGGTCAAAATGACTACATCAGGATAAATGAGGTGATAAACTAGAAAATTTTTGAAGTTTTGCATAAGGATGAAATTATACATGGCATCACAACGAGTTTTGATGTCGTGGTTGCAAAATCATGAGAATTTATAATTCTAAAATAAGACACAACATCATGACATGTCTTTGTGCTACAGTCATCAAGGCTCAAGAGACTTGAAGGAAGAAATACATCACAAAATCAGGGCCTGTCACTCTGTTGCAGTTGTAGAGGTTTGAAAAAGCTTTAAGATGAAAAGGTAATGTGATGCCACAACTTGTTTCGATGTCACAATTATGATGTCTTGAAAAGATCTAAGGCAAAAGGAAGGCACGACATCATGACATGTCTCCTCATTATGGTTTCTAAAGTTTGATAAGCTTGACAAATGAAAATTACCGTGACATCATGACATATTTCCATGCTACGAACATAGAAACTTTAAAAGTGCTAAAGATGAACTAAAGGTGTGACATCATGACATGTCACCTCATTATAGTTGCAAAGAGCGAGGCAAAGGGCACAACCTAAAATAATAATGCACATACCCCTAGAGTTTCCTCAAGCATACATGGCAATATGATGGTACTAGAAATATCACCTAGCACAAAAATTTATGGATCCTCTGGAAACTCTGGGGGTACTGGCAATATCCCCCAAGTATCATTTAAAGCTTTACTAAACTATGATGGTTGCCTCTTAAAATAATAATACCCATATTCCCATAGTTTACTCAAGAATACAACCATATCATACTCTACTCATATTTGTACATTAAATCTTCCTCGGTGGCTTGAACCACTGACCATCACCACTTTGCCATCCCCTCCTACAATTTTAGCTTTGCCCTCGATCCCTATAGTACCTAATTTGCTAGCTCTTGATCCCCAACTTATGGTTCTCCAAGATATACAAACTACTATGAATAAATTGACCAATGAAATCACTCCAATGAAAAGAAGATAAGCTAAAAAAAGCTTCCATCCAATAAGATTCCCATAGGTAACAATATATCAAGATGCCTCAACTAGCAAGTATCTAGAAAGGTCATGCACAGTGTATGCAAATCAAGAGAATGAATCTTTAAAATCAAGAGAATGAACATTCTACATCCTCATAAAAATCATATTATTGGTGTTCTACATGCAATGATCCACATGGTGAAATCTCGTGTATGATTTACCAACACCACATATAGAATATGGCTATTGATAAAGTAGAAATAGCTCAAAAAGGTCAAATAAATACGATTAGATAAATGGGCCATAACTTTATGATGTCATCATTGTAACAGGTTGTGGTCTTGACTAGATCAAGGAAGAAGTCCTTTCAAGTTGATACCAATGAGCTAAGTGTTGGCAATTTTGGGTACCTTGAGTACATTGCCTTTGCTCAAGTATAGTTGTTGTCATTGATGTCAAAGGAGCTCTTGGTAGTTGTTGTCTTTGATATCAAGGAGTTCTTGAAGCAATTTGTTTCTATGTCAAAGAATGTGTTTTGTTGAAGGTTTCAGCTGGTCAGTAAGTCTCCAAGAAATTCAGAGTAGCCCAGTTGCAAAAGATCAAGAAAAATTTAAGTTAGAATAAGTTTGCAGGCGGCTGGAAAAACTGTCGTGATTTCGCGACATGTTTGAGGAGAGAGAAAGCGCAAAACTATCACGATTTCGTGACATGTTTGAGGAGAGAGAAAGTTCAGGCAAAACTGTCACGATTTCGTGACATGTTAAGTTGGCAGTGTTGAGTTGCAGGAAGTGTCGCGATTTCATGACAGGTTTCAAAGAAGTTGTACGGATGCAAAAAGTGTCACGATTTCATGACAGGTTGAGTTGGCAGCTTGCAGTTGGCGAAAGCGTCGCGATTTCGTGACATGTTCCAGTTTCACGAGCATTTGGCAGAAAAGAGCTTAAGGCAGCGAAAGCGTCGCGATTTTGTGACATGTTCCAGTTTCACGGGCCTTTGACAGAAAAGAGCTTAAGGCAGCGAAAGCATCACGATTTCACGACATGTTCCATTTTCGTTGGTGCAAACCGAGAAAAGGTTGAAGAAGCAAGAAGTGTCACGATTTCATGACAAAGTTGTAGATGACATCAGCAAAAGAGGCAAAGGTGTCGCGATTTCATGATAGAAGCTGAGAAGAAGGCTTTGGAGTCTAAAGCGTCACGATTTCATGACAGAGTTGTTGATGACATCAACAAGAGGCAAAGGTGTCACGATTTCATGATAGAAGTGGAGAAGAAGGCTTTGAAGTCTAAAGCATCATGATTTCATGATAGAAGTGAGATGACATCAGCAAGAGGCAAAAGTGTCACGATTTCATGATAGAAGAGCAAAGGAAGTAGACAAAAGCAAAAGTGTCATGATATCGCTACAGCAAGCTATAGAAGGTGTACGGCAGGCAAAGGTGTCGTGATATCGCGACATGTTGAAGTTTCATGCCAGAAGCTTCAGGGAGGCAGTGAAGCCGACAGAGTTAAATCTGGGCCGACGTAGCATAGGGTTTTGCAACCGACGTGGTTGAAGGGTAAAACAGTCGACTAAGAACAAGATTTCATCTTGAGATTATGAGTATTAAAGGAGGGTTGTTTGAGTAGTTTTGATCGATCGATCGAAGTGTGCGTTCGAAGAGTGGCATTCGTAGATGCAGTGCGACAGTGAGGTTCGATCATCGAAAAAGTAGAGTGCAAAGATCGATTGTAGTATAAGAGTGCATTTCGTCGAATCATCTAAGTGTAGGAGACTGTAAGGACACAGAGTGCATGAAGTCGATACTGCTATGTTTGCGCGGTGTATGCGAAGACTGTGCTACTGTTCATGCGAAGACTATGTTGTTGTATGTGCGAAGACTGTGCTGCTGTGTTTTCATAGAAGAGTTTAAGTTGATCGGATGCTATTGTGTTTGCGTAGACTATGAAAAGTTGGTTTCGACCAAGTACAACTGTAATAGAAAAGAAAAGAGGAAGAGGACAGATTTGTGCCAGATCGAAGGACTGTGTTTTGGTGTAGATAAGAGGACCAACTTTGCGGTGACAGAGTTGAGGACAGAGATCTCCAACCAGAGCAGGGAAGACAGGTGTCTTCTGTGGATAGAGTTCCACTTGCTAAGGGCATAGGAGATAGAGGTCTTCTAGAGGATCACCAACCAAAGCAGAATTAGGGGAAGGTGTCTCCTTTGAGCTGTGGCTCATAAACATTGTAATCGGGAAGGATTCCCAGAGGACTTTGATATAACTTTTAGAAGAAAAGTTTTATCCGTGGAGTAGCCCACCTTGGGTGAACCACGTAAATTGTTGTGTCTCTTTGTGGATTATATTTTGTGCATTATTTTACTGTTGTTATTACTGCTATCTTTATTCTGCATGTTATTGATTTGAAAGCTGTTTTGAAAGATAAAGTTAAAAGTGGTCTTATACTGTTCACCCCCCTCTCAGTATAAGCTTGTGTTCTTCAATTGGTATCAGAGCAGGTCTCTCCAGAAAAAGCATAACAGCTTGGAGAAGGATCTTTCAGAAGAATACACAGTTTCAGAAAAGGATGAAGAGGTTAAGTTCGATCTCTAAAGTAAACTCTTCTGGGCTTTAAGATTTTCAGGGAAGAGAGTTCTATTCTCAAGAATCATGACAGGAAGAAGAGACAACAAGATCAATCTTCAGCCTGAAGAACGATGGATTCCAGTTGGTCACAATAAGAACAATCATCCAAGGCATCAAAGCAGGTTACATAATACTTTCCATGGCTACTGTTTTTTCTTGCAAGAAATTTGGTCACAAAGCTATACATTGCATTAAATCCGTGAATAGCCATAGTAAGGAAAATGTTAACTCTTTTGCACCTCTTTTGGATAAAAATGTCATATGTTATAATTGCAAGAATGTTGGGCATATAGCAAAGATGTGCAGTTTGGATATATCTAGCCTAAAGTCTGCTAAAAAGAGAAATGAGATCAAGTCTAAGTCTATGATAGTTCAAACTACTTTTCATGCTCAAGACAAAGCAGAGAAATGGTATCTTGATAGTGGTTGTTCAAAACATATGACTGGTGAAAAAGATAAGTTTTTGGTCTTAAAAAACACAAACAGAGGAACGGTTAGTTTTGGAGATAACAGGTCTGCTAAAATCTATGGTAAAGGGACTCTTAGCTTGGATGGAAAATCTAAAACTAAAAATGTGCTTTATGTAGAAGGTTTAAGACATAATCTTCTAAGTGTGAGTCAACTTTGTGATCAAGGACACATAGTATCTTTCTTTTCAGATAGATGTGAGATTCGTAAAGAAAAAAATGGAAAACTCATTGCTAGTGCTACAAGGACTCCAAACAATCTTTACATGCTAAGTGAAATAAAAAAGGAAAAGTGTTTTCTAACTCAAGAGGATGAGAGTTGGTTATGGCATAAAATATTGGGGCATCTGAGCTTTGATAATCTTGTCAACATTAGTAACAAGGAAGCAGTTAGAGACTTGCCCAAAATAAAAAGGCCCCGTAACACCATTTGCGGTCCCTGTCAACATGGAAAACAGACCAGAACCAGTTTTAAATCAAAAGGGTATACTTCTTCAAAACCTTTAGATCTCATTCATACTGATTTATGTGGCCCCACCAGAACTCAGAGCATTCAGGGAGAAAGCTACTTCATGCTGTTTATAGATGATTATTCTAGAATGACTTGGGTGACCTTTCTCAAAGAAAAATTTGAAGCTTTTGAAAAATTCAAAGCTTTCAAAGAAATGATTGAGAATGAGACTGAAAAGAGAATCAAATGCTTGAGATCGGACAGAGGAGGAGAATTCACCTCTAATGAATTTGTGGAATACTGTGAGCAACAGGGAATTAAAAGAGAATATTCAGCAGCAAGAACTCCTCAACAAAATGGAGTAGTTGAAAGAAAAAATAGAACCATTGAAAATATGGCTAGAGCTATGTTAAATGAGTCGAAACTTTCAGATGGTTTCTGGAAAGAGGCAGTCAGTACAATAGTTTACATCATCACCAGGGCCCAACTTAGAATAAATCATCACAAAACTCCTTATGAATTGTGGAAAGGAAGACCAGCTACAGTGAAACATTTCAAAGTGTTTGGGAGTAAGTGCTTCATCAGAAGGGAGGATCAGAATCTGGGTAAGTTTGATCCTAGGTGTGATGAGGGAATTTTTCTTGGTTATTCCAGCAGAAGTAAGGCTTACAGATGCTTCAACAAAAGAACGCATACAGTCGTAGAGAGCATAAATGTAACAGTTGATGAAAAGATAGGGATAAGAGAACCTGTCAAGGAAATCAGTGATGAAATCTATCAAGAAGAATTCAGAGAGGTTTTAGATGAAGAAGAAGAAAAACAATAGCTGCTTCCCAAAACTCCGTCACGATATGTTCAGAAACATCATCCCAAATATTTGATCATTGGTGATCCAAACAGTAGACAAACTAGAAGAAGAGTCTTTCCGGCACACGATTCTACAAATATTTCTTTATTATCTCAGATTGAGCCAAGAAATCTCAGTGAAGCTTGTGCAGATAAATTTTGGGTAAAAGCAATGGATGAAGAGCTGAATCAAATAGAGAAAAGTGAAACTTGGGATTTAGTTCCAAGACCTAAGAACAAGAACGTCATTGGCACAAAATGGATTTTCAGAAATAAACTCAATGAGGATGGGAAGATTGTCAGAAACAAAGCCAGGTTGGTTTGCAAAGGTTATGCTCAAATAGAAGGTATTGATTTCGAAGAGACGTTCGCTCCTGTTGCTCGTCTCGAAGCCATCAGAATGTTTTTGGCTCTTTCAAGTTTCAAAGCATTCAAGGTGTATCAAATGGATGTGAAATCAGCCTTTTTAAATGGAGTTTTGGATGAAGAAGTCTACGTAGAACAGCCAGAAGGCGTGTCTCTATCAGATCAATCGGACTATGTGTGTAAACTAAAAAAGGCCTTGTATGGGTTAAAGCAAGCACCTAGGGCTTGGTATTCAAGACTTGACAGGTACCTTCATGAGCAAGGTTTCAGGAAAGGTGTGGCAGATAGCAATTTGTATATAAAGGATAAAGGAAATGATATGCTGATTGTAGTTGTCTATGTTGATGATATCATTTTTGGGGGAAATAATACCCAGATGTGCAAAGAGTTTGCTAACACCATGCAGAAGGAATTTGAGATGTCTATGATTGGAGAGTTGTCATTCTTTTTGGGTCTTCAGATTGCTCAATCAAAAGACGGTATATTTCTCTCTCAAGGAAAATATATCAGAGAAATGTTAAAAAAATTCGGGATGATGGACAACAAACCTATATGTACTCCAATGACTACGGGGTGCAAGATGAGTAAAGATGATGAATCTCCAGCGGCAGATCAAAAATTGTACAGATCGATGATTGGCAGTTTATTATATGTTACAGCTACCAGACCAGACATCATGCAGGTTGTTGGGTTAGTAGCCAGATTTCAGGCTGCTCCAAAAGATTCTCATGTCATAGCAGTTAAAAGGATATTCAGATATCTGAAGGGCACTATGGACTTTGGGCTTTGGTATCCCAAAGGTGATGATTTCACTCTCACAACCTATACAGATGCAGATTGGGTAGGCAGTAATGATGACAAGAAAAGCACCAGTGGTGGAGCATTCTTTTTGGGAAAGAGTTTGGTTTCTTGGCTAAGTAAGAAACAACCTTCAGTCTCTTTATCTACGGCAGAAGCTGAATACATAGCAGCAGTGGCTGGGTGTACTCAAGTTCTATGGATGAAAACCACCTTGGAGGATTTCAAAGTCAAGCATGAACAACCCATCTCCATATTTTGTGATAATACTAGTGCCATAAGTATTTCCAAAAATCTGGTAATGCACTCAAGGACAAAGCATATATCCATCAAGTATCACTTTCTAAGGGAGAAAGTGCAAGATAAGCAGGTCAAGGTAGAATATGTGTCTACTAAAGAGCAGATTGCAGATATCTTCACTAAACCTCTTCCAAAAGATACATTTGAGTATCTAAGGGAGAAATTGGGAGTTGTACTCCCACCCCAGAATTAATCACCTCATCAGGAGGTGGGGGAGGGACTAAGCTAAGAGACTCATTCTTAGTCCCGAGCCCCAAAGGTGACCCTTTGCCATTGATGACAAAGGGGGAGAGATTTGAGTAAGGGGGAGAGATATGAGTAAGGGGGAGAGCTTCAAGTGAAGAGGAAAGCTTCAAGTCAGGGGGAGCAAAACTACTTCAAAGAGAGTGATTTCAGTTTTGGCTCTTGAAGATGTGTTTTTAGTAAAGGGTTGCCATCAATGACAAAGGGGGAGATTGTTGGCAATTTTGGGTACCTTGAGTACATTGCCTTTGCTCAAGAATAGTTGTTGTCATTGATGTCAAAGGAGCTCTTGGTAGTTGTTGTCTTTGATATCAAGGAGTTCTTGAAGCAATTTGTTTCTATGTCAAAGAATGTGTTTTGTTGAAGGTTTCAGCTGGTCAGTAAGTCTCCAAGAAAATCAGAGTAGCCCAGTTGCAAAAGATCAAGAAAAAGTTAAGTTAGAATAAGTTTGCAGGCGGCTGGAAAAACTATCACGATTTCGTGACATGTTTTAGGAGAGAGAAAGCATCGGCAAAACTGTCATGATTTCGCGACATGTTTGAGGAGAGAGAAAGTTCAGGCAAAACTGTCACGATTTTGCGACATGTTAAGTTGGCAGTGTTGAGTTGCAGGAAGTGTCACGATTTCGCGATAGGTTTCAAAGAAGTTGTACGGATGCAGAAAGTGTCATGATTTCACGATAGGTTGAGTTAGCAGCTTGCAGTTGGCGAAAGCGTCATGATTTCATGACATGTTCCAGTTTCACGAGCATTTGGCAGAAAAGAGCTTAAGGCAGCGAAAGCGTCACGATTTCGTGACATGTTCCAGTTTCACGGGCCTTTGATAGAAAAGAGCTTAAGGCAGCGAAAGCGTCACGATTTCGTGACATGTTCCATTTTCGCTGGTGCAAACCGAGAAAAGGTTGAAGAAGCAAGAAGTGTCACGATTTCACGACAAAGTTGTAGATGACATCAGCAAGAGGCAAAGGTGTCACGATTTCACGACAGAAGTTGAGAAGAAGGCTTTGGAGTCTAAAGCATCATGATTTCATGACAGAGTTGCTGATGACGTCAGCAAGAGGCAAAGGTGTCACGATTTCACGATAGAAGTGAAGAAGAAGGCTTTGAAGTCTAAAGCATCATGATTTCATGATAGAAGTGAGATGACGTCAACAAAAGGCAAAAGTGTCATGATTTCACGACAGAAGAGCAAAGGAAGCAGACAAAAGCAAAAGCGTCGTGATATCGCTACAGCAAGCTATAGAAGGTGTATGGCAGGCAAAGGTGTCGCGATATCGTGACATGTTGAAGTTTCACGCCAGAAACTTCAGGGAGGCAGTGAAGCCGATAGAGTTAAATCTGGGCCGACGTAGCACAGGGTTTTACAGCCGACGTGGTTGAAGGGTAAAACAGCCGACTAAGAACAAGATTTCATCTTGAGATTGTGAGTATTAAAGGAGGGTTGTTTGAGTAGTTTGGGCATCGATCGAAGTGTGCGTTCGAAGAGTGGCATTCGTAGATGCAGTGCGACAGTGAGGTTCGATTTTTGAAAAAGCAGAGTGCAAAGATCGATTGCAGTATAAGAGTGCATTTCATCGAATCGTCTAAGTGTAGGAGACTGTAAGGACACAGAGTGCACAAAGTCGATACTACTGTGTTTGCATGGTTCATGCGAAGACTGTGCTGCTGTTCATGCGAAGACTGTGCTGCTGTATGTGCAAAGACTGTGCTGCTGTGTTTTCGCAGAAGAGTTTAAGTTGATCGGATGCTGCTGTGTTTGCGTAGACTATGAAAAGTTGGTTTCGACCAAGTACAACTGTAACAAAAAAGAAAAGAGGAAGAGGACAGATTTGTGCCAGATCGAAGGACTGTGTTTTGGTGCAGATAAGAGGACCAGCTTGCGGTGACAGAGTTGAGGACAGATATCTCCAGCCAGAGCAGGGAAGATAGGTGTCTTCTATGGAAAGAGTTCCACTTGCTAAGGGCATAGGAGATAGAGGTCTTCTAGAGGATCACCAGCCAAAGCAGAATTAGGGGAAGGTGTCTCCTTTGAGCTGTGGCTCATAAACATTGTAATCGGGAAGGATTCCCAGAGGACTTTGATATAACTTTTAGAAGAAAATTTTTATCCGTGGAGTAGCCCACCTTGGGTGAACCACGTAAATTGTTGTGTCTCTTTGTGGATTACATTTTGTGCATTGTTTTACTGTTGTTATTACTGCTATCTTTATTCTGCATGTTATTGATTTGAAAGCTGTTTTGAAAGATAAAGTTAAAAGTGGTCTTATACTGTTCACCCCCCCTCTCAGTATAAGCTTGTGTTCTTCACTAAGCCTCTTGAAAGTACCTTTAGAAGCAAAGAATTAGGATGACCTTAAAATCTAGCTTAGAAGCAAAGAATGGAAACAAGTAAGAATGATGTTGCACAAAAGGAGGTGGAAACTCAGGAATAAGCAAGGGATAAATTGAGATATCCCTCTTTGACTAAGCATCAAATAATAGAAGAAACCCAAATATATAGGAGTATGTATGATCAGCCTTCAAAATATAAAGATAAATAGTTTGATGCTCATATCTTCAATATTGTGGAAGAAATGAAGACACCATCAAAGGTAAACATGTATGATGCATTATTGCTTATAGGATAGATCAATTTGTTGTAAGCATCCCCTAAATAAATAAAAAATAAGGACAAATACTATCCTTAGTTGAATCTAGCTCAAACTAGTTCAACACAAGCAACATAAAATAATATACCCCCTCCTTTATATTTATCACTACAAATAGAAGGATGGGTGGTACACAATTGCATGATAGATTCAGGTGCAACTACTATAGTGATGCCCAAAGTTGTATGTGATATCATGGAGATGGAATATACCAAAAGTAGCTTGATATTACTATAGTTAGATGGTACTCTAGTCAATACTATGGGAATGATCAAGGATATCTTGATAGTGTTGCATAGAATACCTTAGGTTACAGTTATATAGGAAGTGGTTGTAGTAGAATTGTTCACATCTAAGATAGGAGGGTATTTATCCCTTGACTACTCACATATGGAGATCCCATACAAAAGTAAAATAATCAAAATTTTCAATGAAGATCATTCTTCCTTCCATCTTGAGAAAGTTGAAGAAGATGATAAAAATGCTAATAAGGTTAGTATGCTTACTGAAGATATTTAAGTATTGGATTTGATGGACGAAGTTCTAGAAGAACTCCAAACTGAAGATTAATTTTCCTTGAAATATTTCAATGCCATGATTGAAACAGATATTTGGACTTATTCAATTATAAAACCTAAAAATGTTGACCCCCCCACTCTATAAAAACAAGATTCCCCCACAAATCAGATCTAAAAACTTTTCTTTGATGGTGCTAGATGCAAAAATGGGGCTAGAGCAAGTATAGCATGAATCTCACCAACTAGGATTGAGAAAATCTTTTCATACAAATTAACATGGAGCTACACAAATAATGCAGCAAAATATGAGGCACTTTGTTTGGATCCAAGAAAGGTAAAGAAGTTAGGGATCAAACAATTGCAAATATATGGATATTCAGAATTGATAGTAAACTAGGTGTAGCACCCTAAAATTGGCGAAGTTAAACCATTAGTAAAAGATTAAAAAATTTGAATTTTAACCCCAAAACCGCTCGTTAACTACTCACCTCATTTTTTGCACCATTTTTAGAAGTTGTTTTGACCGTTGGACGATATCGTCGTCGATCTAACAATATCGTCCCAAATCGAACGAATTTGTCTAGAACAGAACATCCAGACGATTTCATCCCAAAACCAAATTTTTATAATTAGCTTCTGTTTCAACAACCTCTCCAACTTGGGCAGAAGCGTGTCTGTGCAGTTGGATATTCCTACGTTGGAGATCTCCCAGATTGGGATGATCCCCAACCTCCTAACCTCCCCCTAATCCTATATAAACTTGGGATTTCCCAGTTTATCCCCCTGGATAATCATTTCCCTGCAAATTTAGTTTTTGTTGTGTTAGAACATCCTATCCCCCATCATTTGCACTTGTGTTTTTAATTTTTATTCCAGGATCTCACTGTGTTTCAGTCATAGGAAGCTCAGATCGTCGCAGGTGATTCAACCATAATTTCGGACGATCCTGTCGAGATCGGCGATGATCTCATACGATTGTAGATGATTTTGACTACAGTTCATATTGGGGGCAATCAGAGACCTGATTTTGCATTCTCTATATTTTTTTCTTATTTAATTGTGCATTAGATTAATTCACTTATGTTCTGCATCTTGGAGTTCACCTCATTTAGCATATTTGCATGATAAAATTCAAAATAAATTATTAAAACATTGCATCCCATTTGATTTGATATCCGGATTTATCATTTAAGCATTTATATTCTTATTTCTATCATTTTGTATCATTCTTGCAATTGTATTTTTGGTTTTTGGTGTCTGTTTTCATGATTGCGGGTTTCTGACAAATTTGTCTGACGAATTCATCAGGTCGTTGACGATCTTGGCTGATCTCATATGATCTCCTATGATCTGGATGATTCTATAAAATTACAGATGATCATGTCATATTCGAGATGATTTGGACTCCTAAAAGCTTCAAAATCTTCATCAGACATCAGAAATCAGGTGCACTCTTCTCCATTTTAGATATTTTTTGTATTTAGAATTCATTTATGTTTGTTGTCTTCATATAATCCAAAAATTTCATATAGAATAGCTTAGATTCATTTTGGCCAACCTAGGAATCTGAATTATTGAACATAAAATGAACACATCAAACCCATTCTCAACCTAGGCGTGGAAACTGCCACTCAAAGTTTCCTAGTGAACCCCACCATCAGTCGAAAATTCACCCTTATACCCCTCCCTCGAGAGGCATGGCCTTAAAAGGGCCTCTCCATCTGAGGTATTGTCCCATCCTTCTCGCATCCCTCTTTCGGGCATGGATCCTTTAGCCTGAAGGTAAGGGTGCGAAAAATTTGGTCGATACACTAGGTCATAAAGAAGTGTATTAGTAAGCAACATTACCTCAAGGCTTACCGAAATAGAGTGTGGGATTTATTTGAATATTTTGAGGCTCTAAATATCATGGCTATTCCTAGGGAACATAATGCTCATGCTAATTTATTAGCATCAATAAGATCCAACTATTTCCAAAAAAACAATGTCTTAAAAAAATCTAAGATATTACGGTTGATATAAAGACCTTTAGTTTCAGATAAAGCCACTTTCTAGGTCATTAAAAATGATGAACATGTGGTAGATTTCTTAATTCATGATATGAACTATTCAAGTGATCATGCCTTGGAAGATGAAGAGGATGAAGGACTGATATAGCTCAAGAACAATCATATATCGAAAGGTCTAATAACTCTCAAAAGTTTATTTGATAGCAGTGATTGGCCATTGAACCATAAAATAAAAGTTGATAAGAAAAAATACAAAAAAAATGCAAATAGAACTAGAAAAAGTGCTTAAGGTTGGATTTTAATGTTCAAAATAAGAGGTTAAACATGCTCAAGAATTATGTAAAGATTTTAATGATATTATAGCCTGGATGTATGATGACCTCAAGGTGTACAATAAAGAGATAATACAACACACCATTGAACTTGAACCAAGTTCAAATCCCTTCCAACATAAGTAGAGGCCTATCAACCCAAATATAGAAACCTTGATGAAGCAAGATCTACTAAATTTGCTCAATGCCAAAATAATTTATCCTATCAAACATTCCACATGGGTTGCTAACCTAGTACTAGTCATGAAAAATAATGGGGATATCGGGTTGTGTATAGATTTCAAGAATTTGAATAGGGCCTCATTAAAATATCATTATCATTTTCCCCAAATAGATAAAATACTACTTACTATAGTAGAAGTAAAGAGATTCTCATTGCTAGATGGATTATCTGGTTACAAAAATGTTTGGGTTAAAGATGAAGACCAACACAAAATTACGTTCACTACCAAATGGGAAAATTTTACATATCAATGAATACCTTTTGGTCTATCCAATGCAAGGGATACTTTTCAAAGAGAAATGAACCTAGCTTTTGGATAAATTGTGAATAAAGTAATAGTAATTTATCTAGATGATATGATAGTATTCTCCCATAAAATAAAAAACATATTGAACATCTCAAAATGGTTTTTGAGAAGTGCAGAGAATTTGGAATTTCCCTAAATTCAAAGAAATCCATATTTGCTATCGAGGAAGTGTTGGTTCGACTTTTATACACACCTTGTGAAGAATGAGCATGAAATACCGATAACACTTATAAGGGATAAATCCCACTCACTTTAGGATCTTGTTGGATATCCAAGGTGTGAGTTACAAAGTTGGGTCGAATGTCTATTCACTCTTTTTCGCTTTTGGAATAGTTTCAAGTGGACTGTCTGTTACCTTACAACGGGCTCGACCTTCATTCAGTAATGTTTTTGGAATTGGTTATCTTTGTGGACACTCAGATTTACAATCAGTTCTTTGATCTAGCTCTTTATGCTTTAGCAGATTTAAATAAAAGACAAATTTAAAAGAAAATAAAAATGGATCATTCAATCAGTAGAACAGAGAGAGTAGGGTAAGGCAGAAAGAGAAATTTATCTATCTTAGCTGCAAAACCAAAACTACCAATTTTAGTTATACTATTTAGCTTCACAATGGAACATATCAAAGAGGAAGGTGTCCAGCTTTCTAAGATCACCTTCTACTAAGAGCATAAGGTAGAGATAAAACAGATCTGAAAGAAAATCATAAACAAAAGGAAGTCGCTTGAAACTGGTATCTCTCACCAGTAGCCCAGCTCGCGCAATGAGGACAGAGCAATTAGAACAGACCTGAACCTTAAATATTTAATTTTCCCTAGCATACAACAAATAGAATGAAGCCTAGCAGCATATCTAATCTTGATAACATAGATCTACAGAATAAATTAAATAAACCTTAACGAGATAAAAACAAAAGAAAATAAACTTATCGCAATCCAAAAGATATTAGGCTCCTGGCCATGCTATCACAGAAAATGAAAATCACACCAACTCCAAGTCCAGAACAAAGCATTCAACAATATTTGCAGGAAATTGCTCCAATAGCTTTTTATTCTAAGTTTTTGCCTTTCGAGTTTACATTCAAAAGAATTATATATAGACTCAGGATAGACCCTGATCTTTTCAATAATATCTTCTCCTAAAACCCTAAATCTATCATAAAAATCCCACCGCCTAGGTTTTACAATATAAGGCATTTTTATATAGAATTTTGATAAACCCTAATTACTTTGAAAATCTTCACGGGGATCTTGCCATAAATGGAGAAAATGAGATTTGACTTCATCTTCATCAAATGGATATCGCATGTAAATGTATCTTTATATTTTAGGTAGGCTGTCAGAGCATCTCATTAATCCTTCTATGAAATCTGGATGAGTCACTGGTTTCCTAGGCCTTCTATCCTCGTAGAGGCGCCTTCGCTTGGTTCGAGTTGAAATTCTCTGCCTGCCATTACTTCTGCCATAAATTTTTTGTTAACTGCATCCATCGGCAAATTACGGTGACTGTGTATGGATATTTTCATTTTTTGGCCAATCGCCGACATATTTCATTAAATGGGGCAGCTGCTCGGTCACACCTTAAAGTCTTTATTTGCAGCTAGATCTGCAAAATTTAGACAGACCAAAAATTCTCAACATCTCCCATTTCAATCTGACGGTCCTTGCTTGATATGTGCTTATTTTTGTCGTTCTTGCCATTACTTCTGCTATTATGCAACTGTCGGATTGCTTTCTACAAAATAAAAGCAAGGATTAGAGTTTTAATATTATTAAATTAAACCCTAATGTTTAATACATTTCGGCTTAATTTCCTTTAAAACATGTCGTGATATCGTGACATTTTCCTCAAGCTACTTTTCCCTCGCTTTTGCCCTCACGATAATGAGACAGGTCCCAAAATGGGACATATCGCGATATCGCGACGTTTCCCTTCCTATTCTCATGAAATCAAAATATGTCATGATATCGTGACGTTTTCACCACTTGATATTTCCAATTAAAACCTATCACGATATCGTGACATTTTCCTCCAGATTTGCCTTTAAACAACATATGTTGCGAAATCGCGACGTTTTCCTTGAGCTTTGCTTCTGATCCAAATGTGTCACGAAATCACGACGTTTTCGTCAAGCTTCACTTCTAATCAAAACCTGTCACGATATCACGATGTTTTCGTCACTTGATGCCTCCAGTTAAAACCTATCGTGATATCACGACGTTTTTGTCACTTGATGCTTCTAGGCTTATGTCATCGCGAAAATGAAACATGTCACGAAATCGTGACATTTTCTTTGAGTTGTGCTCCCAACTAAAACATGTCACGATATCGCGACGTTTCCCTTCCTTGACTCTTTCTGAGTCTATGCCATCACGAAAATAAAACACGTCATGAAATCGTGACGTTTCCTCAAGGTACCTCTTCTGATCAAAACATGTCGTGATATCGCAACGTTTTCCATACTTCATTTCTTTCAAGCTTATGACGTCGTGAAAATGGAACAGGTCACAAAATTGTGACATCTCCGCAAGCTTTCCTTCCAATAAAAATGTGTCACGATATCATGACGTTTTCCTTGAAGTTTGTTTCCAATCCAAATGTGTCACGAAATCGTGATGTTTTCGTCACTTGGGTATTTCAATCCAAATATGTCACAATATCATGACGTTTCCATCACTTGGCTCTTTCAATCCAAATATGTCACGATATCGCGATGTTTCCCTTAAACTTTGCTTCCTCTTAAAACCTATTGCAAAATCACGACGTTTTCTTTGAGGTTTGCCTCTAACCAAAATGTGTTTGAAGAACATAAGCTTATACTGAGAGGGGGGGTGAACAGTATAAGACCTCTTTTTACTTTTTCCTTTATACTTCAAAACAGTAAAGCAATATACCCAAAGCAATATCAAAGCAATGCACAATATCATCCACAAAGTGACACCAATTTTAACGTGGTTCACCCTTAATGGCTGGGCTACGTCCACAAAACTTTTCTCTAAAAGTTATCTCAAAGTTCTTTGGGAATCCTTCCCAATTACAATGTTTATGAGCCTCGGCCCAAAGGAGATACCTTCCCCCAATCAGAATTTATGAGCCTCTCGCTCAAAGGAGATACCTTCCCCTCTCGCTCTGGAAATGATCCCTCAGAAGATCAACCGCCTCTACCTCTTGCCAAGGACGTGGAACTCCTTTCCACCGAAGACCTCCTCGTCCTCAATGCTTAGCCTAAGAGACCTCTCGCCTTCTATGATCACGTCCACAGCAGCTCAACGAACCTCGTACCAAACACAATCAGTCGGTCTAGTACAAGTCTTCCTCTCGTCTCGTCGGATCTGTCCAACTCTTGAACAAATCAATCCTCTCGCATACAAGCCTTCTCAAAGACTTGCCAACTCGTCCTCGGGTTCTTCTCATAGAACCAATGCACCTCTGTCCTCAAGTTCTCTCGATAGAACTATCAAACTCAGCTCACAAGTCCTCTCGCTAGGACCTCGTCCAAATCTGCTCACAAGTCCCCATCGAAACCTGTCCAAAAACTGCTCACAAGTCCCCACCGGAACCTGTCCAAAAACTCAGCAAGCTCACCAAGAAAAACTTTCTTAGTAGGAAATCACAAAGTGAATTGTTAGAGACCCAATGTGATTTGTCAAACTCATAGAAGCATAAAGAGAATTGTTAGAGACTCAATATGTTCTATACTCAAATCCCAATCTCAAAACTCAACTCAAATCAACTCAGCTCAAACTCAATCTCAAATCTGAAAACTCAACTCAATATCCAAAATGGATAGGATAGAATGTTTTCTTTCAAGAACATGAAACCCCAACAATTGCCAACTATGCAAAGAATCACATAACAATGATACTCATGTTCTTTTCACCATCAATTAGGGTTTCAACAACAATGCTCATCAAACAAGGTTTAGTCAACCAACACCATTCAACTCAACATCAACCTTGAAGCATTCAACCAATCATCACAAGAAAAGGAAACAAGTAGAAATCCTTTTCCCTCCAAAGATATTTGAACAAAACAGCCACCAACACAATATCACCAAATGCAAAGAATAACTTGCTCAAATCAACTCAATGGAGTAAGCCCAATATCATGAATCAAGTAAAGCAATAACTTGATCAAACAACCTCTATGGAAGCAACTCAACCATCAAACTCAAAACAGCCAACCAAGGGTTCCACCAACTCAATGCAAGTAGCAAGACTCACAAACATAAACCCTAGTGCACAATGCTTCCACTATCTCAAACCAAAAATTATGCATTCACCAAAAACTCTCATCAAGGATAACAATGCATAAGAAGTCTTCAACAAACCAGAAAATAGGATTTACACCCAACCAAAGGAAACCTAGTTGAAAACCTTTTCACTCCAACCTTATTTCAGAAAAACATACACCAATCATACTCATAAGGAAAATGTGCCCATACCTTTTTGGAGTAGAAGAAAATTGATCCTTAAAGCTGTCACCACACACAACCCTCAAACTTCCAACCAAGTTAGGGTTAGAACCAAGATAAATGAGCATATATAAAAACTTTCCTTAATACACCTTTTAGCTCCTCTTCTTTAAAAACAACCACCAAAGAAGCCAAAAACACAACAACCAAAACTTACACCTTATATCTCCATTTTTAAATTTAGCATAGCAAAAGACTAATCTCAAAAATACAACCAAAGAAATATCCCCTTATTTCTCCTATGTCTTTTAAACAATGCTAAACAATGCCAAAAATCATATCAAGAAAATAATCACACCTTATAATGGCTGCCCTTGAAGAATCCGAAATTCATGGCACAAAACACGTTTTAATAAAAACGTGACTAATCCATGCACAGCTCCCTCTGTGGGGATCGAAACGTAGACCTCCGCCTACGCAAGGCCCAAACGCAGCCTTCGCTGCCACTAGCCCACAAGGGGCTTACGAAGTCCAAGACGGACTTCCTTCCACATAAACGGTCAAGCTTTTCGAAAGCTTTTCAAACCACGAGCTCTCCTCTTTCGCAGCATAAAAAGAACATTCGATCGCAGCCAAACCAATTAATTGCCTTCGATTTTCCAAGTGGGTTTAACCTTAGGAACCTTCTCATATTTATAGTCCATACGTGGACTTTAGAACACGTCGGCAGCAAAGAAAAGTAATTTCGAATTTAATCGAAATTTGCTTTCTAAAGGGTTTAAAAACCCTTAAAGTATTTTTAATAAATTAAAAATAATTTCTCCCTTAATTAATTAAATAATTAATTAATTAAAACCTTGAAGGGTTTTAAATAATAATTAAATAAATAATAAAGAGAACCTCCATTGGTTTTAATAAAAACCATTGCCAATGGAATCTCTCCGGATTCTCTTAAAAATATTCTCTTGGAATCTTCCACCTTTGAAGCCAACACATCCTCTTAACATTAATGTCATTTCCTTTTGACATCAATGACAACTCATAGACAAGAAGCTAGGATCTCAAACCCAAAATTGCCAACAATCTCCCCCTTTGTCATTGATGGCAAACCATGCTTCTCAACAACACATAAACTCAACATAAACAGCTCCCCCTGTCTTGAGGCTCTCCCCCTTACTCATATCTCTCCCCCTTTGTCATCAATGGCAAAGGGTCACCTTTGGGGCTTGGGACTAAGAATGAGCCTCTTAGCTTAGTCCCTCCCCCACCTCCTGTTGAGGTGTTTAATTCTGGGGTGGGAGTAAAACTCCCAATAGGCACTGATCATCATCAATGTCTATAGCTGCCTTACCATGTCTTCTCTTGTTCTCCTTGTCCATATTCTTATTCCTGTTCTTGTCACTGTTCTTGTTCTCGTTATCATTCCTATTCTTATCCATGCCTTGATCCTTGGACCTGTTCATACCACTGTTCCTGTTCCTGTACCTTGGAAGTTCAGCTCTACACTGTCTAGTTGTGTGACCTTCATTGTTGCACTTATAACAAGTAACAATGTTATTTCTTTTAGGCATACCTGTTCTTTGAATCCACCTGTTCTGACTAACCCTGTTCCTCTTATTAGCCTTGCAAAAAATTGCCTTATGCCCAAACTGTTTACAAGAGTAGCAATACCCTTGAAAGAAATTACCACCTCTGAAACTTGTCATTTACCTTCCTTACTTGAGTCATGCAATGTGAAGCCATGTGACCAAACTCGTGACAAGCAAAACATCTTGCCATTAAACTTTCTCTGTAAATGACCTTCTAGGTCCTGTAAACTTTCTCCCTTTTTCTCGTTTCCTATTTTCTGTTTCTGTGCATCTATCACTCAAGGACTCCTTTTCTGAAATACTTTCCTCATCAGAACTCTCTTCCTTTTGGAGTCTCTTACTAGACTCTCCAACTTGTTCCTTGTGTGGCTTAACAAAACCAAGGCCTGTTTTATCTGTTGTCTTTCTTTGACCTTTGATGAGTGACTTAACCTTTTTGGAGCTATCTTGAAACCTCGTAAAGCTTATCCTTGTACTCTTTAGTTTCCTCTTTCAAAGAAGCCATTTTCTGTTCTAACTCATTATACTCAAGAACCTTAGACTCTAACTCATCCTTGAGTTCTTGTGTCTTAGCTATAGAGAAGTCAAGACTTTCTATAAGATCATCTCTCTCCATACAACATTCATCTAACTTATCCTTGAGTCTAGCATTCTTCTTTCTTTCCTTTTCCAAAACACTAAGAGCACTAATAAGTTCACTTTCAAGATCCTTTATTTGATTTCCTTTTGAATCATCAAAGCCTTTTTCAGATTTCTTATCACTAGAGGTGCTACCCTTTTCAAAAACCATACATGCATCTTCCTTATAGTTTTCTGAAGCATCCTCATACATACTAGAAACCAAATCATTATTTGTGCAATCATCCTCAAGGTGACCAAAATTTCCACATCTAAGACATTTCATGATAATGAATCTATGTTTCTGTTCTTCCTCTTTTTCTGATATGAACAACATCTCATTTTCATCATCACTTGAAGAACTTTCACTATCACTACTAGAACACTTACTTGCTTTGTCTAGGTAGAAACTCTTCTTGTGCTTGTGAGAATACCTCTTTCCTTGATTGTTGTGCTCATCTTTGTTTTTCCTGTGATGCTTGTGCTTTTCAGAATCCTTGCTCTTAGAATCCTATTTATCTTCATCACTTTCATTCTTGGGAACAATACAGTCAGTAGCATAATGACCAAACTTTCCACAATTGAAACATCTTATATTTTTCATACTTTTGTGCTTTCTAGAGAACTTGCCTTTCTTGTTGTAATATGCCTCTTCATCACTAGAAGACTCATCACTATCTTGAAGTTGTTTACCCTTGGAATTCTTGGTAGCCTTGAAAGTCGCCTCTTTCTTGACATCAACCTTCACTTGAGTTCTCAACTCAAATGCTGCAAGTATACTATGGAGCTCATCCTTTTTCAACTTATCCAAATCTTTAGCTTCCTCAATAGCAGAAATATTTTCACTAAATCTATTAGGAAGAGATCTTAAAATCTTATCACAAACATCATTTTCAGCAAGCTCAAGACCTAAGTCTTTCATGGAGTTAACAACCTCATCCATACGAAGCATGTAGTCACTAATATTTTCATCATCATTCATCTTGAGTTGTTCAAACATACCTTTGAAGTGTCTCAACTTGGCCTTTCTGACATTTGTATCACCCGTATGAACCACCTTCAACTGTTTCCACATTTCACTAGCTGTCTTGCAGTGAATCACTTTGGTGAGATCTGCTTTCCGTAAGCCTTTCAAGATTGCATTCATTGCTTTTGAATTGCTGTGATGTAGGAGCCTTTCTTCTTTAGTATTAGGACCATGTTCAGGAATAGTGTACTCATCTTCAATCACTTCCCAAACCTCATTCCCAAGTGCCATTAGATGAACCTTCATCCTTGCACTCCAAAGACCAAAATCTGACCCATCAAGAATAGGTGTTGCATTGCTACTTGAATGATCCATTGTGTTCTTTACTAGCTTTTCCTTCAAGCTGTTAAACTTTTCGAAGGCACCTGCTCTGATACCAATTGAAGAACACAAGCTTATACTGAGAGGGGGGTGAACAAGTATAAGACCTCTTTTTACTTTTTCCTTTATACTTCAAAATAGTAAAGCAATATACCCAAAGCAATATCAAAGCAATGCACAATATCATCCACAAAGTGACACCAATTTTAACGTGGTTCACCTAGAATGGCCAGGCTACGTCCACAAAACTTTTCTCTAAAAGTTATCTCAAAGTTCTTTGGGAATCCTTCCCAATTACAATGTTTATGAGCCTCGGCCCAAAGGAGATACCTTCCCCCAATCAGAATTTATGAGCCTCTCGCTCAAAGGAGATACCTTCCCTCTCGCTCTGGAAATGATCCCTCAGAAGATCAACCGCCTCTACCTCTTGCCAAGGACGTGGAACTCCTTTCCATCGAAGACCTCCCGTCCTCAATGCTTAGCCTAAGAGACCTCTGCCTTCTATGATCACAGCCACAGTAGCTCAACAACCTGTACCAAACACAATCAATCGGTCTAGTACAAGTCTTCCTCTATCTCTCAGATCTGTCCAACTCTTGAACAAATCAATCCTCTGCATACAAGCCTTCTCAAAGACTTGCCAATTGTCCTCAGGTTCTTCTCATAGAACCAATGCACCTCTGTCCTCAAGTTCTCTGATAGAACTATCAAACTCAGCTCACAAGTCCTCTGCTAGGACCTGTCCAAATCTGCTCACAAGTCCCCACCGAAACCTGTCCAAAATTGCTCACAAGTCCCCACCAGAACCTGTCCAAAAACTCAGCAAGCTCACCAAGAAAAACTTTCTTAGTAGGAAATCACAAAGTGAATTGTTAGAGACCCAATGTGATTTGTCAAACTCATAGAAGCATAAAGAGAATTGTTAGAGACTCAATATGTTCTATACTCAAATCCCAATCTCAAAACTCAACTCAAATCAACTCAGCTCAAACTCAATCTCAAATCTGAAAACTCAACTCAATATCTGAAATGGATAGGATAGAATGTTTTCTTTCAAGAACATGAAACCCCAACAATTGCCAACTATGCAAAGAATCACATAACAATGATACTCATGTTCTTTTCACCATCAATTAGGGTTTCAACAACAATGCTCATCAAACAAGGTTTAGTCAACCAACACCATTCAACTCAACATCAACCTTGAAGCATTCAACCAATCATCACAAGAAAAGGAAACAAGTAGAAATCCTTTTCCCTCCAAAGATATTTGAACAAAACAACCACCAACACAATATCACCAAATGCAAAGAATAACTTGCTCAAATCAACTCAATGGAGTAAGCCCAATATCATGAATCAAGTAAAGCAATAACTTGATCAAACAACCTCTATGGAAGCAACTCAACCATCAAACTCAAAACAGCCAACCAAGGGTTCCACCAACTCAATGCAAGTAGCAAGACTCACAAATATAAACCCTAGTGCACAAAGCTTCCACTATCTCAAACCAGAAATTATGCATTCACCAAAAACTCTCCTCAAGGATAACAATGCATAAGAAGTCTTCAACAAACCAGAAAATAGGATTTACACCCAACCAAAGGAAACCTAGTTGAAAACCTTTTCACTCCAACCTTATTTCAGAAAAACATACACCAATCATACTCATAAGGAAAATGTGCCCATACCTTTTTGGAGTAGAAGAAAATTGATCCTTAAAGTCGTCACCACACACAACCCTCAAACTTCCAACCAAGTTAGGGTTAGAACCAAGATAAATGAGCATATAATATAAAACTTTCCTTAATACACCTTTTAGCTCCTCTTCTTTAAAAACAACCACCAAAGAAGCCAAAAACACAACAACCAAAACTTACACCTTATATCTCCATTTTTAAATTTAGCATAGCAAAAGACTAATCTCAAAAATACAACCAAAGAAATATCCCCTTATTTCTCCTATGTCTTTTAAACAATGCTAAACAATGCCAAAAATCATATCAAGAAAATAATCACACCTTATAATGGCTGCCCTTGAAGAATCCGAAATTCATAGCACAAAACACGTTTTAATAAAAACGTGACTAATCCATGCACAACTCCCTCCACGGGGATCGAAACGCAGACCTCCGCCTACGCAAGGCCCAAACGCAGCCTTCGCTGCCACTAGCCCACAAGGGGCTTACGAAGTCCAAGACGGACTTCCTTCCACATAAACGGTCAAGCTTTCCGAAAGCTTTTCAAACCACGAGCTCTCCTCTTTCGCAGCGTAAACATAACATTCGATCGCAGCCAAACCAATTAATTGCCTTCGATTTTCCAAGTGGGTTTAACCTTAGGAACCTTCTCATATTTATAGTCCATACGTGGACTTTAGAACACGTCGGCGGCAAAGAAAAGTAATTTCGAATTTAATCGAAATTTGCTTTCTAAAGGGTTTAAAAACCCTTAAAGTATTTTTAATAAATTAAAAATAATTTCTCCCTTAATTAATTAAATAATTAATTAATTAAAACCTTGAAGGGTTTTAAATAATAATTAAATAAATAATAAAGAGAACCTCCATTGGTTTTAATAAAAACCATTGCCAATGGAATCTCTCTGGATTCTCTTAAAAATATTCTCTTGGAATCTTCCACCTTTGAAGCCAACACATCCTCTTAACATTAATGTCATTTCCTTTTGACATCAATGACAACTCATAGACAAGAAGCTAGGATCTCAAACCCAAAATTGCCAACAATCTCCCCCTTTGTCATTGATGGCAAACCATGCTTCTCAACAACACATAAACTCAACATAAACAACTCCCCCTGTCTTGAGGCTCTCCCCCTTACTCATATCTCTCCCCCTTTGTCATCAATGGCAAAGGGTCACCTTTGGGGCTTGGGACTAAGAATGAGCCTCTTAGCTTAGTCCCTCCCCCACCTCCTGTTGAGGTGTTTAATTCTGGGGTGGGAGTAAAACTCCCAATAGGCACTGATCATCATCAGTGTCTATAGCTGCCTTACCATGTCTTCTCTTGTTCTCCTTGTCCATATTCCTGTTCCTATTCGTCACTGTTCCTTGTTCTCGTTATCATTCCTGTTCTTATCCATGCCTTGATCCTTGGACCTGTTCATACCACTGTTCCTGTTCCTGTACCTTGGAAGTTCAGCTCTACACTCTCTAGTTGTGTGACCTTCATTGTTGCACTTATAACAAGTAACAATGTTATTTCTTTTAGGCATACCTGTTCTTTGAATCCACCTGTTCCGACTAACCCTGTTCCTCGTTATTAGCCTTGCAAAAAATTTCCTTATGCCCAAACTGTTTACAAGAGTAGCAATACCCTTGAAAGAAATTACCACCTCCGAAACTGTCATTTACCTTCCTTACTTGAGTCATGCAATGTGAAGCCATGTGACCAAACCTCGTGACAAGCAAAACATCTCGCCATTAAACTTTCCCTGTAAATGACCTTCTAGGTCCTGTAAACTTTCTCCCTTTTTCTGTTTCCTATTTTCTATTTTTGTGCATCTATCACTCAAGGACTCCTTTTCTGAAATACTTTCCTCATCAGAACTCTCTTCCTTTTGGAGTCTCTTACTAGACTCTCCAACTTGTTCCTTGTGTGGCTTAACAAAACCAAGGCCTGTTTTATCTGGTGTCTTTCTTTGACCTTTGATGAGTGACTTAACCTTTTTGGAGCTATCTTGAAACCTCGTAAAGCTTATCCTTGTACTCTTTAGTTTCCTCTTTCAAAGAAGCCATTTTCTGTTCTAACTCATTATACTCAAGAACCTTAGACTCTAACTCATCCTTGAGTTCTTGTGTCTTAGCTATAGAGAAGTCAAGACTTTCTATAAGATCATCTCTCTCCATACAACATTCATCTAACTTATCCTTGAGTCTAGCATTCTTCTTTCTTTCCTTTTCCAAAACACTAAGAGCACTAATAAGTTCACTTTCAAGATCCTTTATTTGATTTCCTTTTGAATCATCAAAGCCTTTTTCAGATTTCTTATCACTAGAGGTGCTACCCTTTTCAAAAACCATACATGCATCTTCCTTATAGTTTTCTGAAGCATCCTCATACATACTAGAAACCAAATCATTATTTGTGCAATCATCCTCAAGGTGACCAAAATTTCCACATCTAAGACATTTCATGATAATGAATCTATGTTTCCGGTTCTTCCTCTTTTTCTGATATGAACAACATCTCATTTTCATCATCACTTGAAGAACTTTCACTATCACTACTAGAACACTTACTTGCTTTGTCTAGGTAGAAACTCTTCTTGTGCTTGTGAGAATACCTCTTTCCTTGATTGTTGTGCTCATATTTGTTTTTCCTGTGATGCTTGTGCTTTTCAGAATCCTTGCTCTTAGAATCCTGTTTATCTTCATCACTTTCATTCTTGGGAACAAGACGATCAAGTAGCATAATGACCAAACTTTCCACAATTGAAACATCTTATATTTTTCATACTTTTGTGCTTTCTAGAGAACTTGCCTTTCTTGTTGTAATATGCCTCTTCATCACTAGAAGACTCATCACTATCTTGAAGTTGTTTACCCTTGGAATTCTTGGTAGCCTTGAAAGTCGCCTCTTTCTTGACATCAACCTTCACTTGAGTTCTCAACTCAAATGCCGCAAGTATACTATGGAGCTCATCCTTTTTCAACTTATCCAAATCTTTAGCTTCCTCAATAGCAGAAATATTTTCACTAAATCTATTAGGAAGAGATCTTAAAATCTTATCACAAACATCATTTTCAGCAAGCTCAAGACCTAAGTCTTTCATGGAGTTAACAACCTCATCCATACGAAGCATGTAGTCACTAATATTTTCATCATCATTCATCTTGAGTTGTTCAAACATACCTTTGAAGTGTCTCAACTTGGCCTTTCTGACATTTGTATCACCTCTATGAACCACCTTCAACTCGTTTCCACATTTCACTAGCTGTCTTGCAATGAATCACTTTGGTGAGATCTGCCTTCAGGATTGCATTCATTGCTTTTGAATTGTTGTGATGTAGGAGCCTTTCTTCTTTAGTATTAGGACCATGTACAGGAATAGTGTACTCATCTTCAATCACTTCCCATACCTCATTCCCAAGTGCCATTAGATGAACCTTCATCCTTGCACTCCAAAGACCAAAATCTGACCCATCAAGAATAGGTGTTGCATTGCTACTTGAATGATCCATTGTGTTCTTTACTAGCTTTTCCTTCAAGTTGTTAAACTTTTCGAAGGCACCTGCTCTGATACCAATTGAAGAACACAAGCTTATACTGAGAGGGGGGTGAACAGTATAAGACCTCTTTTTACTTTTTCCTTTATACTTCAAAATAGTAAAGCAATATACCCAAAGCAATATCAAAGCAATGTACAATATCATCCACAAAGTGACACCAATTTTAACGTGGTTCACCTAGATGGTCAGGCTACGTCCACAAAACTTTTCTCTAAAAGTTATCTCAAAGTTCTTTGGGAATCCTTCCCAATTACAATGTTTATGAGCCTCGGCCCAAAGGAGATACCTTCCCCCAATCAGAATTTATGAGCCTCCGCTCAAAGGAGATACCTTCCCCTCTGCTCTAGAAATGATCCCTCAGAAGATCAACTGCCTCTACCTCTTGCCAAAGCACGTGGAACTCCTTTCCATCGAAGACCTCCTATCCTCAATGCTTAGCCTAAGAGACCTCTGCCTTCTATGATCACGTCCACAGTAGCTCAAGCAACCTGTACCAAACATAGTCAATCGGTCTAGTACAAGTCTTCCTCTGTCTGTCAGATCTGTCCAACTCTTGAACAAATCAATCCTCTCGCATACAAGCCTTCTCAAAGACTTGCCAACTCGTCCTCGGGTTCTTCTCATAGAACCAATGCACCTCTATCCTCAAGTTCTCTGATAGAACTATCAAACTCAGCTCACAAGTCCTCTGCTAGGACCTGTCCAAATCTGCTCACAAGTCCCCACCGAAACCTGTCCAAAAACTGCTCACAAGTCCCCACCGGAACCTGTCCAAAAACTCAGCAAGCTCACCAAGAAAAACTTTCTTAGTAGGAAATCACAAAGTGAATTGTTAGAGACCCAATGTGATTTGTCAAACTCATAGAAGCATAAAGAGAATTGTTAGAGACTCAATATGTTCTATACTCAAATCCCAATCTCAAAACTCAACTCAAATCAACTCAACTCAAACTCAATCTCAAATCTGAAAACTCAACTCAATATCTGAAATGGATAGGATAGAATGTTTTCTTTCAAGAACATGAAACCCCAACAATTGCCAACTATGCAAAGAATCACATAACAATGATACTCATGTTCTTTTCACCATCAATTAGGGTTTCAACAACAATGCTCATCAAACAAGGTTTAGTCAACCAACACCATTCAACTCAACATCAACCTTGAAGCATTCAACCAATCATCACAAGAAAAGGAAACAAGTAGAAATCCTTTTCCCTCCAAAGATATTTGAACAAAATAACCACCAACACAATATCACCAAATGCAAAGAATAACTTGCTCAAATCAACTCAATGGAGTAAGCCCAATATCATGAATCAAGTAAAGCAATAACTTGATCAAACAACCTCTATGGAAGCAACTCAACCATCAAACTCAAAACAGCCAACCAAGGGTTCCACCAACTCAATGCAAGTAGCTAGACTCACAAATATAAACCCTAGTGCACAAAGCTTCCACTATCTCAAACCAGAAATTATGCATTCACCAAAAACTCTCATCAAGGATAACAATGCATAAGAAGTCTTCAACAAACCAGAAAATAGGATTTACACCCAACCAAAGGAAACCTAGTTGAAAACCTTTTCACTCCAACCTTATTTCAGAAAAACATACACCAATCATACTCATAAGGAAAATGTGCCCATACCTTTTTGGAGTAGAAGAAAATTGATCCTTAAAGTTGTCACCACACACAACCCTCAAACTTCCAACCAAGTTAGGGTTAGAACCAAGATAAATGAGCATATATAAAAACTTTCCTTAATACACCTTTTAGCTCCTCTTCTTTAAAAACAACCACCAAAGAAGCCAAAAACACAACAACCAAAACTTACACCTTATATCTCCATTTTTAAATTTAGCATAGCAAAAGACTAATCTCAAAAATACAACCAAAGAAATATCCCCTTATTTCTCCTATGTCTTTTAAACAATGCTAAACAATGCCAAAAATCATATCAAGAAAATAATCACACCTTATAATGGCTGCCCTTGAAGAATCCGAAATTCGCGACACAAAACACGTTTTAATAAAAACGTGACTAATCCATGCACAGCTCCCTCCATGGGGATCGAAACGCAGACCTCCGCCTACGCAAGGCCCAAATGCAGCCTTCGCTGCCACTAGCCCACAAGGGGCTTACGAAGTCCAAGACGGACTTCCTTCCACATAAACGGTCAAGCTTTTCGAAAGCTTTTCAAACCACGAGCTCTCCTCTTTCGTAGCATAAAACAGAACATTCGATCGCAGCCAAACCAATTAATTGCCTTCATTTTCCCAGTTAGCTTAACCTTAGGAACCTTCTCATATTTATAGTCTATACATGGACTTTAGAACACGTCGACAGTAAAGAAAAGTAATTTCGAATTTAATCGAAATTTGCTTTCTAAAGGGTTTAAAAACCCTTAAAGTATTTTTAATAAATTAAAAATAATTTCTCCCTTAATTAATTAAATAATTAATTAATTAAAACCTTGAAGGGTTTTAAATAATAATTAAATAAATAATAAAGAGAACCTCCATTGGTTTTAATAAAAACCATTGCCAATGGAATCTCTCCGGATTCTCTTAAAAATATTCTCTTGGAATCTTCCACCTTTGAAGCCAACACATCCTCTTAACATTAATGTCATTTCCTTTTGACATCAATGACAACTCATAGACAAGAAGCTAGGATCTCAAACCCAAAATTGCCAACAGTGTCGCGATATCGCGATGTTTTCCATAAAACCTGCTTTTAGCTAAAACCTGTCGCGATATCACAATGTTTTTCTTTACTTGGCTCTTTCAATCCAAATGCATCGCGAAATCGTGATGTTTTTATCACTTGGATTTTTCTACCAAAACACGTTGCGAAATCGTGACATTTTCATCACTTGGCTCCTTCTACCAAAATGCGTAGCGAAATCATGATGTTTTCATCACTTGGCTCCTTCTACCAAAACACGTAGCGAAATCACGATGTTTTCTTTAAGCTTCGCTTCCGATTAAAACCTGTCGTGATATCGCGACGTTTCCATTACTTGGCTCTTTCTACCAAAACACGTCATGAAATCATGACGTTTTTCTTCAAGCTTTCTTTTAATTCAAATGCGTCGCGAAATCATGACGTTTTTATCACTTGGCTCTTTTTACCAAAACACATCATGAAATCGCAACGTTTTCATCACTTGGCTCCTTCTACCAGAATATGTCGCGATATCGTGATGTTTCCAAAAATGAAATATGTCATGAAATCACGACGTTTCCAAAAATGGAATATGTTGCGAAATCGTGACGTTTCCTCAAGTTACTTCCACTTAGCAAATTTTCCAAAAATTGTAGGTTGACTCCAATGAATTTATTCATTTATATTATGCATTTTTACATATTAGTGAAAGATCTTCTTTATTCAGAATGATTCTAACATTTAAAAAATGAATTCTAAATTGAAATCAAAGCCATATGCAAGCCTATTTGGATACTTTGATATATGCAAAACTTGAAGAAGAAGGAGGCAAGCAAAATTTGGAATTAAAACCTGAAAAACATCAAGAGGGTCCCTACGACAAAATGAAAACTAAATATTTTCAAAGGATGGAATTTCATTTTTTAGTGGGGGTGTGTTGCTTCTCAACAAATGGCGATATCTGTGAGGAAAATAGTAGCACTATTTAGAATCCAGAACTCTAGTTTCAAAACAATTTAGACTATGTACCATGCTTTATCACAAAATATTTTCTAAAATGACTCAACTACTATCTGCTGGCTATTAAAGTTTCCCAAGGACATACTAGGTTGAACCACTTAAGGAAGATTCTGATGTGCAATTACAAGTGTATAAACTTTCTTCCAAGGATGACCGGGGCTTCAAATGCTTGCTATGGATCGAACAGCTATTTAGATTGAAACCGAGTAGAGCTTTGTTTACTAGTTTAACCTTTTACAGCCCCGACAAAGTTACTCTTTAGATTTTCATGACCCTGATCACAACTATGAGGTGGCATCTATAGATTGGTGAACATGTTTGAGATGTATCCTTCGGGAGCCCTAGCTATGTGCAGGAAAGAGTGCCAGTTTTATATTGGCTTGTCCAACTTTCACCATCTCTCTCTTTTCTTTTGAAAAGATACCGATTACTGGAGTGCCTTGCTGTTTCTTCTTTTTTTTTTTTTTTTTTGTATTCATCGAGCAATTTATCAACTAACTGTTTCAGCTCAGGTACCAACAACCTCCTTGGACGCTTTGATGTAATTTTGTGAATTGGATTCCCCTCTCATGACAAACTTTTCTTGGATTCCCTAGGAGTTCTTCAACCAAATAGTATAGTAATTTCTTCATAATCAAAATAATTGTGGCAAGCAAAATACAAAATCTAATTATCTTTCTATTGTTGTTCTAGATAACAAGTAGTCCCACTTTTTAATCCTAGCAGACTATCTCTTAAAACAGAATGAGACAAAATGAAAACACACTAGGCCAATTTTCAATGTTGATTTGTGTTTTCTTTGTTTAGGCAAACTCAAACAAATAGGATTAAAGAGTTAAAAGGGAAGGAAAAATGCCACTAGTTAAAGACAAAATTGCACAGACCTACAAAGACAAAACACAGAACTTCAAACTTTTAAATAAAACAAAATAAAAACACACTACTTCACACTTCATTTACAACATATACATATTTTACAACGTCTTTGTGATTTATTCAAACGATGTATTGGATGGAACAACTGAGAAATAATGCTTTAGGTATTGACCATTAACAGGAAGGTTCAAAAAATTACCCTCGAGGTCCTGTAGATGAAATGCATTATTACCTAGGATCTCGGAAATCTGGTATGGCCCTGTCCATAGAGGTTGCAACTTGGTGTACTTACACTTCTTTTCATGGGCTTTGTCCCACAGAAACACCAGGTCTGCAAGTTTGAAGGCCTTCAAATTGGCCCTTTCATCAAGCCAGCGCGTGACTGTCTCTTGGTGTCGACTAAAATGCTCCATGGCTCGAAGTCATCCACCCCATAAATTAATCAAGTCCAACATACGAGCTTTCATATCTACATGATCAAAGTAATGTAAAGCAAATTTTAATCCTAGTACTAATGCTTCATATTCTTCCAAGTTATTCGTGCAAGGAAACTGCAAGCGATAAGACATAAAACAGGTTTGATTTTTTGGTCCTTTAAGAATAGCCCCTGTACCAGAACCTTGCTTAGATTTAGCTCCATCAATATGAAGCATTCCAACTTCATTATCATGATCTCGGTGAGCTTTAACCGATTTCTCCTTTTGAGTAGTTGTCAAATTATAAACCCTGATATAACAGCCCTCAGCAAGATTAATAGTCTCATTCTTGGCATTATACTCTGTGATCATGAGTTTATATCTTGGTTCTCTGTCGATTCTTAATTGATTTGCAAAACCACTCCAGGGTAACCACATATGCGAAAAATTAGTCGCCAAGTACCCATTCAAGGATTTTGACCAATCCCTGCTTAGAAGCATTCCGTATCCTACAAGAATATCCACCACCTGAATGTCAATTCTGTGTTGCGCTCTCAGCTCAGATGCTAGCTGGATGTGTATATTCTGAAGTTCACCTACCACTTTAACCTCAGACTTATCCAATTGGATGACTCTCATCTCGAAGTTCATGGGGGTCAAACCCAACTGCTGACAGATGGCTAGAGGCATGACATTGGCTGAAGCACCTGAATCTACCAGACAGTTGTGTAAATTTTTCCCAAATATTCAAATAGTCAGTAGGAAAGGTGAAACTTCAGTATTTTCTTTATACATAGCCATATTCGCATTAGCTATCTTCTTCCCTTTTTCTAGAGGTTTGGCAGTAGGTTTAGAGTATGTTTTGATCAGGTTATCCCTTTGTTTAGAAATTTGGGCCAACTCATGAAGAGTGATGTTGGCTTTGATCTTCTTCATGTCCTCCACTATATTATATCCCTTATTGAGTGGAGGGACAAATGCATCTGGTCCTCTCGGATTTCCTCCCTTGGGCGGAGGTGGGTTATCATTTGGAGATGGACCTGGAGGAACATTATGGGAGTTGTCTAGAGGCGTAGATGCAGTATTAGGCTCTGGATTTCTGTTCTTGAGGTTGTAGTTATCCCTCCTATATTGTTGAAAATCCCGCACCTCATCCATAGGTATTTCCATAACATTCTCTGATTCATTTGGAAAAGTAAATGAATCTAAGACCATAGTTGTACTATGCTTGGATGAACTTGGACCATCCACATTTCTTTGATGTTCATGAAAAACCAACTCACCAGATAGAGCTTCAAAAGCATTGCAGAACTCCAAACAGTCCAATTTCCCGTGCTAAGATGTCCCATGTATCCTACACCAATTAGGCAAAGCCAAGTCACAAATATTCACATCATGCCCCTTTCCTTTATAATCTTTTTTGGGCTCGTACGGTGGTCTAGTGAATCTGTTTTGTTGATAAGGAAATATGTTTGCATTTTCTCTGGTGGACACTTGCCTTTTGAAACTTAAAAATTCATTTGCCAACCTTTGGACCGTCTTTGAGACTTCCTCAACTCTTGTGTTATTAGATTCTTTTACTGGATTCTGTACACTTTCAGCCTGCGTTACAGCCAATGGATTTCCTATTGGTGGAGTTTGACATGCTGGCAACATTATTTGATGTGGGATAGGGTTCAAGACAGGGGTATTTGATGAACATTCAAAGGTTGAGGTCCCAACTATCTTTCAAGAACCAAAGCTTCTCTATAAGCCTCTGTTAGATTAGTAACATTGGCATCGCTTTTCAAGAAAACGAAAATCATTGGATCTAGAGAATTCCTAAAAATTTCTAATGCCATATCTGTATTTGGCACATAATAACCTGTCAATCTACCATAAGCATTTTGAAATCTGATATTGTAAGATCTGATAGATTCATTTATTTCTCTTTTAATACCAAAAAATTGCTGATATAATACACTGGGATCTATCACTTCACCAAATTGCGATAAAAAAACCTTTTCCAGGTCATTCCAACTAGTAATAGAATCATTAGTGAGATTCAAAAACCAGTCGTATGCTCCCTCCTGGAGAGTGAACGAGAACAATCTACAAGCCACATCTTCATGTTGTACATTTAGCAACTTTAGAGCATTTTTAAAAGCTACCAAGTGTTCTTCTGCTATTCTAATTCCATCATGTTTATAAGTAGGAAGATACTTCTCAGGGTTTTTGGGAAAATCATGCGCTGTACCAGGGATGTTTAAGGTAGTGGAACCCAACCAGTTTGCCATTACTACTTGATTGACGATGATATTTTTAGTTGTAGTTGGAGTAACTACAAGTGGTGATAAAACTATTTCAAACAAGGACTTGGCCCTTCTGAGGCTACTTCTTCTTGGGGTTTCTAACTCAGGCACAAGGAGCTCTCCAGCTCTGGAGTGGGACCTTGTTACTCTGTAAGTAGAATCCAGTTTTTCACAAGCAACTTACAACCTTAACAAACTACTAAACGAAGTTCAGGCCCTCCTTCTAGCACCAATTTTAAATGTTGGTTCTGAGTTTTGTGGTTTAGGCAAAAACTTAAACAAATAGGATTAAAAAGAGCTAAAGAGGAGGGAAAAGGATTCAAAATATAAAACACCAGACTCTACACAAACAACTTACAATACTAAACGGAGTTCAGTGGCCCTCCTTCTAGTGCCAATTTTAAATGTTGGTTCGACTTTTATACACACCCTATGAATAATGAGTATGAAATACCGATAACACTTATAAGGGATAAATCCCACTCACTTTAGGATCTTGTTGGATATCCAAGGTGTGAGTTACAGAGTTGGGTCGAATGTCTATTCACTCTTTTCCACTTCTAGAATAGTTTCAAGTGGACGTTTTGTTACCTTACAACGGGCTCGACCTTCGTTCAGTAATGTTTTTGAAATTGGTTATCTTTGTGGACACTCAGATTTACAATATGTTCTTTGAGCTTGCTCTTTATGCTTTAGCAGATTTAAATAAAAGACAAATTTAAAAGAAAATAAAAATGGATCATTCAATCAATAGAACAGAGAGAGTAGGGTAGGGCAGAAAGAGAAATTTATCTATCTTAGCTGCAAAACCAAAACTACCAATTTCAGTTATACTATTTAGCTTCACAATGGAACATATCAAAGAGGAAGGTGTCCAGATTTCTAAGATCACCTTCTACTAAGAGCATAAGGCAGAGATAAAATAGATCTGAAAGAAAATCATAAACAGAAGGGAAGTCGATTGAAATTGGTATCTCTCACCAGTAGCCTAGCTCGCACAGTGAGGACAGAGCAATTAGAACATACCTGAACCTTAAATATTTAATTTTCCCTAGCATACAACAAATAGAATGAAGCCTAACAGCATATCCAATCTTGATAACATAGATCTACAGCATAAATTAAATAAACCTTAATGAGATGAAAACAAAAGAAAATGAACTTTTCGTAATCCGAAAGAGATTAGGCTCCTGGCCACGCTATCACAGAAAATGAAAATCACACCAACTCCAAGTCCAGAACAAAGCATTCAACAAGATTTGCAAGAAATTTCTCCAATAGCTTTTTATTCTAAGTTTTCGCCTTTCGAGTTTACATTCGAAAGAATTATATATAGACTCAAGACAAACCCTGATCTTTTCAAGAATATCTTCTCCTAAAACCCTAAATCTTATCATCAAAATCCCACCGCCTAGGTTTTACAATATAAGGCATTTTTATATAGAATTTTGATAAACCCTAATTATTCTAAAAATCTTCATGGGGATCTTGTCATAAATGGAAAAAATGAGATTTGACTTCGTCTTCATCAAATGGATACCGCACGTAAATGTATCTTTATCTTTTAGGTAGGCTGTCAGAGCATCTCATTAATCCTTCTACGAAATCTGGATGAGTCACTGGTTTCCTGGGCCTTCTATCCTTGCAGAGGCGCCTTCGCTTGGTTCAAGTTGAAATTCTCTACCCACCATTACTTTCGCCATAAATTTTCCGTTAACTGCATCCATCGGCAAATTACGGTGACTGTGTATGGATATTTTCATTTTTTGGCCAATCGCCAACATATTTCATTTAAATGGGGCATCTGCTCGGTCACACCTTAAAGTCTTTATTTGTGGCTAGATCTGCAAAATTTAGACGGACCAGAAATTCTCGGCATCTCCCATTTCAATCTAACGGTCCTCACTTGATCTAAGCTTGTTTTTGTCTTTCTCGCCATTACTTCTACTATTATGCAACTGTCGGATTGCTTTCTGCAAAAGAAAAGCAAGGGTTAGAGTTTTAATATTATTAAATTAAACCCTAATGTTTAATACATGTCGACTTGATTTCCTTTAAAACATGTCGCGATATCGTGACGTTTTCCTCAAGCTACTTTTCCCTCGCTTTTGCCCTCGTGATAATGAGACAGGTCCAAAAATGGGACATGTCGCGATATCACAACATTTCCCTTCCTATTCTCATGAAATCAAAATATGTCGCGATATCGTGACGTTTTCGTCACTTGATATTTCCAATTAAAACCTATCGTAATATCGTGACGTTTTCCTCCATATTTGCCTTTAAACAACATATGTCACAAAATCATGACGTTTTCCTTGAGCTTTACTTCTGATTCAAATGTGTCACGAAATCGCGACGTTTTTGTCAAGCTTCGCTTCTAATCAAAACCCGTTGTGATATCGCGATGTTTTCGTCACTTGATGCCTCTAGTTAAAAACTGTCACGATATCGTGACGTTTTTGTCACTTGATGCTTCCAGGCTTATGTCATCACAAAAATGAAACATGTCACGAAATCGTGACATTTTCTTCGAGTTGTGCTCCCAACTAAAACATGTCACGATATCGCGACATTTCCCTTCCTTGACTCTTTTTGAGTCTATGCCATCACAAAAATAAAACATGTCACAAAATCATGACGTTTCCTCAAGGTACCTCTTCCGATCAAAACATGTCGCGATATCGCGACGTTTTCCATACTTCATTTCTTTCAAGCTTATGACATCGCGAAAATGGAACAGGTCATGAAATCGTGACATCTCCGCAAGCTTTCCTTCCAATCAAAATGTGTCATGATATCGCGATGTTTTCCTTGAAGTTTGTTTCCAATCCAAATGTTTCACAAAATCATGACGTTTCCATCGCTTGGGTCTTTCAATCCAAATATGTCACGATATCGTGACGTTTCCATCACTTGGCTCTTTCAATACAAATATGTCGCAATATCATGATGTTTCCCTTAAACTTTGCTTCCTCTTAAAACCTGTCGTGAAATCGCAACGTTTTCCTTGAGGTTTGCCTCCAACCAAAATGTGTCATCATATCGCGACATTTTCCATAAGACCTGCTTTCAGCTAAAACCTGTCGCGATATCACGACATTTTTCTTTACTTGGCTCTTTCAATCCAAATGCGTCACAAAATTGCGACGTTTTTATCACTTGGCTCTTTCTACCAAAACACATTGCGAAATCGTGACGTTTTCATCACTTGGCTCCTTCTACCAAAACATGTAGCGAAATCGTGACGTTTTCATCACTTGGCTCCTTCTACCAAAACACGTAGCGAAATTGTGACGTTTTCTTTAAGCTTCGCTTTCGATTAAAACCTGTCGTGATATCGCGATGTTTCCATCACTTGGCTCTTTCTACCAAAACACGTCGTGAAATCGCGACGTTTTTATTCAAGCTTTCTTTTAATCCAAATGCATCGCGAAATCGCGACGTTTTTATCACTTGGCTCTTTTTATCAAAACACGTCGCGAAATTGTGACGTTTTCATCACTTGGCTCCTTCTACTAGAATATGTCGCGATATCGCGATGTTTCTAAAAATGAAATATGTCACGAAATCGTGACATTTCCAAAAATGGAATATGTCACGAAATCATGACGTTTCCAAAAATGAAATATGTCGCGAAATCACGACGTTTCCTCAAGTTACTTCCACTTAGCAAATTTTCCAAAAATTGTAGGTTGACTCCAATGAATTTATTCATCTATATTCTGTATTTTTACATATTAGTGAAAGATCTTATTTACTCTGAATGATTCTAACATTTAAAAAATTAATTCTAAATTGAAATCAAAGCCATATGCAAGACTATTTGGATACTTTGATATATGCAAAACTTGAAGAAGAATGAGGCAAGCAAAATTTGGAATTAAAACTTGAAAAACATCAAGAGGGTCCCTGTAGCAAAATGAAAACTAAATATTTTCAAAGGATGGAATTTCATTTTTTAGTGGGGGTGTGTTGCTTCTCAACAGAAGGAACATTGATGGGTCATGTTATTTCTAATTCAAAGCTAGCCATTAACCTAGATAGGGTGAAATATCTCTTAGATATTCCTTTTCCATTGAATAATAAATGGCTACAGTATTTCTTTGAACAGATCAACTTTGTGTGTAAGTTTGTTGTAAACTTTTCATAGATCATGAAACCAATGATTGAATTACTAAAGAAAGTTATGGATTTAAAATGGACAGACCTATGAAAGGATGCATTTAAAAGGATCAAGGAGGTAATTTCTCAGGCACCTATGCTCATCAATCCAGATAACTCAAGGGATTCATTTTGTACGCAATTGGTGAACAAGAAAATTATGCTATAGTGCTTATACAAAATAGAGAAGACAATGAGGAGAGACCTATTACCTTACTAAGTTAGACAATGCAAGATCATGAGGAAATTATAACTTCATTGAAAAACAAGTTTATGCAATCATGAAGTCATTAAATAAATTCAAATATTTTTTTTCCCAAAGGAAGACTCTGGTATATGTGGTAAATCTTGGTGTTAGAAACTTTATAATTCAAGGAGAGCTTGGTGAAAAAGAGTAGGATGGATGTCAAAAATTCAATATTATGTTGTAGATAATCATAACACTAAGCTGGTAAGAGGTAAAGCTTTGTCAATAATTGGCCAAAATGTATAAATGGACAATGTAGCATGTCAAGCACCATAATCAATTCAGGAGAATGGACGATCCTCAATAATCTTAGATTGGGCTGATGAACTTATAAACTTCTTCTAGATAAGAAGATATCCAATAAACCTGAATACCTCACAAAGGAGAAGGTACAAACTATAAGCCTTGAAATATGGTATGTTACCTAAAGTCTTATACAAAAAAAAAATTGGATGGAGTCCTTTTGAAATGCATCAAAGACAATAAAAAATAGAATATCTTGAAAGAGTTCTGTAGACACCAAATCGCAACCACTAAACCTCCATCCTAACCATCCCACCATTGATATGGAATAAAATGAAGCTAACTATTATTTGCAAACTTAGGACTTAAATAAGTCCAAAATGAAAACCGTAATCCTGGAAATCATGAACGGCTCCAAGGATTTACGTACACAAATTTGGAAAGGCTAAAGATGTAAGCCCTACAATAACGAAAATAACAACACCTAGACCTAGACCATTCAACGAAGGAAAGAAACAACTCACATTGATTATTCTGAATACTAAGTCCTAATTAACATATCCTAGGTCTAAAAATAATTAGCCCCTAGGTCTAAGTTTCCTTATCATTCATCCCAAAAATAGAAGCATTGGACTCCAATGCTTTTAACAAAGAGGGAAAATCCCGGGATAGAATGCGAGCAGAAATCCAGTGAGCCTGATGTGGAAATTGGCCTCGTCGGGCCACAAGATATGAAGTAGAAGCACCTTCGCATGTTTTTCGGGTCTTCGTATCAAAGACTGTATCAGCGTCAAGCGAAATCTGAGCATCAGGAACCACATCAACTGGATGTATTATGGCTGGAACTGTTTCCAGTGTCGAATCATAGTATGGTTTGAGAAGATCAACATTGGCGACATCGTGAATGCCAAGATGAGCTGGAAGGTCAGAGTGAAAGGCATTCTCAGAGATTTGCTGAAGAATAGTATAATGCCCATAACGAAGAGGCTTGATTTTGCTATGTGCCTTATCTGCAAATCGTCATTTGTCAAGATGAAACCATACTTTGTCACCAACTTGAAAGGAATGAGGTGTGCGGTGCTTGTCCATCTGTTATTTCTGCTTTTGCTGAGTCTTCTGAAGAATTTGAACCACTTTGGCTTGAAGACTCTGCAAATGCTGTACAAAAGAGTTGGCCTTGTCTTGTTCCTTCTGAATGTATATTGTGGCTGAAGAAGGCAAAGACAAAGGTAACTCATAAGGAGCAAGTGGTTGAAAACCAAAACACACTTCAAATGGAGAGTGCTCGATAGAACTGTGGACGGCCCTGTTGTAGGCGTGCTCAATGTGAGTGAGGCTTAAGTCCCACTTGGCTAGAGTGGAATGATGGTAAATCCTCAAACTTTGCACAAGAGTACGATTAACTACCTCTGTCTGCCCATCGGATTGAGGATGATAAGCAGTAGAGAAGTTAAGAGATACTCCAAAAATCTTCCAAAGTGATCGCCAAAAGTGACCCACAAAGAATGAGTCACGATCAGAGACAATGCTGGTAGGAAGACCAAAAGAACGCCATACCCCCTCAAAGAAGAGTTGGGCAAGATCTTGTGCAGTACTTGTCTTGCAACAAGGAATGAATTTGGCCATTTTGTTGAATCTGTCCACCACAACAAAGACACAATCATGCTTGCGTACTGTCATTGGAAAACCACTCAAGAGATCCATGGAAATGCTTTCCCACGGACGAGAAGGAATGGGCAAAGGCATGCTCATTCCCAATGTCCTATTGGCTGATTTGGAGCAATTACAGACTACACATTATCACAAGAAGAAAAGAACATCTCTTTGCATGTGTGGCCAAAAGAAAAACCGCTGAAGATGATGAAGAGTTTTCTGCCTACCAAAATGTCCCCCATAGAGTGTGGAATGAGCCTCCTTCAGAAGAGACTCCCTGTTCCCATGAGGAACACAAAGTTACCTATTTTGTGTAATTTATTTGTCTCATCGCTTTATTTGATTCTGCCATTTTATTTTCAAGTGTTGTGTCTTTGCATCCACAAATGGTGATCACAGTGTGTTTCATAATTTGATAGATCTACCTTGCTAATTTTTTTTTGTTGCTGTTGTTGCAGGTTTTTTAGAAAGCGTAAAAATAGCCACATTCGTTGCTAGGGTTTCTAAAGTATTCTACAGTAGTTCCACGGATCGTGCAAGCACCCTTCCATGCTTTGTAGGTGCTCTCTTGTGCCTAAGAAGGCACACAACTACGCCTAGCATTAATTTGAAGAAGAGCTGAGGCTTCCAAGTGAGTTACGTAACCCTAGTTTGCCATTCAACAATTTATGTATTTTGTTTCTTACTGCTATTTTTTTCATTGTTTCTGTGTTCACATTAAGAAATCAAGGAAATAATCTGTAGTAAGTTACATCTAGGGTTTTTGTGTGATTTAGGATATAAAATATACTTCTTGTTCTAAAATTACAAGTCTAGGTGATTTATCTGCATTTTTGAGTGCATATAAAATGCAAAAGCATCTTAGAGTTGCATTTTAGGGTTAAAAATTATTTCAAACTTGCATATCTAAATAGGAACAGCATTTAGAAGCATAAAGTAATCCTTCCATAGGCTGGCCCCTTTGGCAGAGAGGTGGACGAACCCTCCGATGCTCTTGTGATTTTTATCACTTGTAGGCAGGGGTTTTAAGGGTGTACTCTGCGCTCTGTTGATGAAATTTGCATCTTTATGTTGGATTCTGATTTAGATTAGTGAGGTTGGTAATTTTTAATATTTTTTGCACACTATAAAGAACAAGGAACATAAAATTAATCAATCACACACTTGCACGCTACACGTTTTAATAGTAATAATTGGATTTCATCACCAACTATTGCCTGAGGTTTGGTGATGGTGGATTTCATCTCCATCCATCAAATCTCTACCCCTAGATACCATAGGAATACCCCCGAGCAAACTTGTTGGAGGTCATTACCAACAAGAATCTCGTTGCCTTGGCCAACCATAGTTTTTACCTTTGTTTTTCATTAAACAATATTAGGCTACACCGAAACACACAAACCCAACAATTTTAAAAGGAACTTCACATTAAAGGAATAAAATAATTAATGAACCTAAGGTAAGCCACACAAGGTGAAACCTAGGATTGGTTGTTTTCTTTGCTTTATTTATTTAGAAAGGAAATTTTTAGTTTGTGTGATCTAGATTAATCTTGAATTTTTGGTTTAATTTTTTTATGGTGTTAACACGTCAACAAAAGAAGATAATGAACCAAAATAATTTAATGGAAAATAATTCCCATGAGCCTGCTACTTCGGTAACCCCATCCACTATGATTTAGACTACTTTGTTTGGATCAACCCATCCATCCCACTCTCAAGAGGAGTCCCATACACTTAATGTGGAAGCCACCACCACCTACATAGACATGGATAGAGTGCAGGCCATCTATAAGGCCTCTAAATATGTCATGGAGCCCCTTAGCCAAGATGATTTTGAAGAACCTGAATTGGCTACCACCTACCTTACCCAAGGATATCCTAATTCAAGATATGAATATGGTATGCCTTCCACCGCAAGCCAACCACTGTAAAGCCCAAGTTTTCAAAATACTTACTTCCACCTACACCAACCCCTTGTATGAGGAGCATGTCAATGTTGCCTCGCAAGTCCCCAACCTTCAAGTTGTAACATAAAATGCAACTTGCACCATACCCATGACCTCTCATCTATCATCCACACCTCCATCATCACATTTAGCCAACATGACCATGTCATCCACACCTCCATCATCACATTTAGCCAACATGACCATGTCATCCACACCTCCATCATCACATTTAGCCAACATGACCATGTCATCCACACCTCCATCATCTCATTTAGCCAACATGATCATGTCATCCATCCCTCCATCATCTCACTTAGCCAACATGACTATGCCTAATCTTCCATCATCATCAGCCCAACCATCATCTCATCCAACTTCAACCCCATAATTTGACACATGGTCAAATCAGGAACTCACGAATACATTAGGGCTCATCAATATATTGCTTTCACAATGAACAAAAGGAAAGAAACTGGTTAACACAAACTCTATGACTCTGTTGAGAAGCAACACACCCCCACTGAAAAATGAGATTCCATCCTTAGAAAATCCTGAACTTCCATTTTTGTAGCAGGGACCCTCTTGATAATTTTCAAGTTTTAAATCCAAATTTGCTTGCCTCCTTTTTAAAGTTGTGCTTTTTCTTGCATTCCAGCTGTGTTATCCAAGAATTCACTTTTTACATGCTAGAATCATTCATGCACAAATAAAATCTTGCACCGGTACCGAGAAAAATCCAGAAAACAGTTGCATAAATTCATGAAAAATCAAACTTTCCATTTTTGGTAGTGTCGCGATATCGCGACACTTCCATTTTTGAAATGTCGCGATATCGCGACGGTAAATCAAAAGCAGCTAAGTCTTAAGTGTAGCGAAATCGTGACACTTTCCATTTTTGGAAGTGTCGCGATATCGCGACATTTCCATTTTTGGAAAGTGTCGCAAAATCGCTGTCGACCGGAGGAGAGAGAAAGAAAACGTACGGAGGGCGTGATTTTGCGACATGTCGCGAAATCGTGACATGTCGCATTTTCACGATAGGAGAGAGAAAGTGGGCTGCAGAATGAAAATCGGCTAAGTCACAAATGTGTCGCAAAATCGCGATCAACGCGGTCAACGATGTTCGAAATGTCGCGATATCGCGACGTGTTCTATTGTCGCGCTGAAAATCAAAAGTTGTACGGAGGCGCGATTTCGCGACATGTCGCGAAATCGTGACATGTCGCTTTTCACGCCGACAGGGGAAGAAGTTGCCGATGAGCCAGGGACGTCGCGATTTCGCGACATGTCGCGAAATCGTGACATGTCGCAGAATCGCGATAGGAGAGAGAAAGTCCTAAGTTGACCAGAAGTGCATTCCAACGGGAAACAGAAGGCATCCTAGGGTAGCGACACGTGTCAAAGCGTGAGGCAGACAAGCAGAGGCCGACATGCAAGCTTGTTTTGCTGTTTTTAATCTGTTTTAATGTTTTAATGCTTTAATTTAATGTTTATTAAAGTGCTAATATAATCTTTTTGTCTTTCATGCAGGATTCCATCTGGCACTTATGGGACAACCGGGAAAGGCCATAAAGTCAAAGTTAAAGTGTAGATTTGATCGAGGACCGCCATGCTAGAAGAGAAGATGCCGGTGAGAGCATTCAATGACAAATTTATTGCAGAATTAATAGCATGAAGACAATTTCAACTCAGGGATGGCTTTATGGAGATCAAATTGATGGAGAAGTGGTGACTCATCCGGCTCACCAACAGAATTAATGGAGGCATTTATTTGCAGATACGGATGAATGCAAGTGGCTTTAGATTTTATCTTCTCCATTTATGGCAGCTGACTCGCATGATTTGCCGAAGGGTTAAGTTCTATCCGGACTTTGATTTTAAATGGATTTTTATTGTAAAACCCGGGTCCTAGGGTTTAAGTGCGATAAGATTTAGGGTTTGAGCAAGATATTTTGAAAAGATCGGGGTCTGTCCTGAGTCTATAAATACAGATTCTCAATGTAATCGCGGGAGGCGGAGACTTAGAAATAAAAGGCTTATAAGCAATTTCTTGCAAATCTTGTGAAATCCTTTGTTTCTGGACTTGGAGTTGATGTGCTTTAGCTTTTCTCTGATAGCATGGCCAGGAGCCTAATATTTTGCAGAGTGTGATAAGTGTATCTTCTTTTGTTATCCGTTCCATTTAAAGTTTGTTAGATATATGTCAGTAAATCGACATTATCAAGTTTAAATATGTCGTTAGGCTTCAGCTTGTTCTCTTGTCTCGCTAGGGGAAATTACAGATTTGAGGTTAAGTTTGTTCTAATTGCTCTGTCTTCACCGTGTGAGCTAGGTCGTCGGTGAAAGATACCAGCTTTAACCAACTGCCCTTGGATTTATAATTTTCTTGCTAGATCTGCTTCACTCGCCTTGTGCTCTTAGTTGAAAGTGATCTTAGACCGACTGGACACTTTCTTCTTTGATTTGTTCTGTTGTGAAGCTAGTAGCATAGATAAGATTGATAGTTTAGGGTTTTACAGCTTGATGTTTGATAAACTTCTCTTTCTGCCCTACCCTACCCTCTCTTTGTTTTCGGTGAATGATCCATTTTTATTTTCTTTGTTTGTCTTTTATTTAAATCACGACCCATGAGAGCTAGATCAAGAATTCAAGTTAAATCTGATAAACAGTAACACTTTGCAACTACCGAACAAGTTCAAGAACCCCCGTAAGGTAACAGAGCAGACCCATATTGAAATCTATTCCGTAAGTGGAAAAGAGTGAATAGCCATTCGACCCAACTCTGTAACTCGCACCTTGGATAACCAACTAGATCCTAAAGTGAGTGGGATCCATCCCGTGGGTGTCTCCGGGGCTTCCTTGCCCATCCTTCCCAGGGTGTGCATGAAAGCCAGACCAACACCTAATTGGCGCTAGAAGGAGGGCCTGAACTTAGTTCAAGTATTGTAAGGGCATAACAACAACATTTGTAAGGACCCACACTGAACTCCGAAAATTGTCAAAATTGTTTTAAATTTCCAAATTCGGGAACCCGTTGAGAACCTGGCAGAGTTATAAGTGCTTGTGAAAACTGGATTCTACATACAGGGTAACAAGGTCCCACCCCAGAGCCGGAGAGCTCCTTGTCCCTGAATTAGAAACTCTGAGAAGAAGTAGCCACGTAAGGGCCACATCTCTATCACAGACAGTTTTATCACCACTGATTGTTACTCCAACCAGAGCTCGTAATATCCCCGTCAATCCATTAGCTATGGCAAATTGGTTGGGCTCCACAACTTTGAACATTCCGGGTATAGCCCATGACTTGCCCGTAAATCCGGAAAGATACCTCCCTAGGTATAAACATGATGGGACAAGAACTGCAGAGGAACACTTAGTTGCATTCAAGAATGCACCGAAGTTATTAAATGTACAACATGAGGATGTTGCCTACAGACTCTTCCCGTTTACTCTCCAGGAGGGAGCCTATGATTGGTTTCTAAATCTTACCAATGATTCCATCACCAGCTGGAATGACTTAGAAAAAGTCTTTGTGTCACAGTTCGGAGAAGTGATAGATCCCAGCATTTTATATCAGTAATTTTCTGGCATCAAAAGAGAACTAAATGAGTCTATCAGATCCTATAATGTCAGATTCCAAAAAGCTTATGGTAGACTCACTGGCTATTATGTGCCTAATGCAGACCTGGCACTAGAGATCTTCAGAAATTCTTTAGATCCCATGACCTCTGTCTTCTTGAAGAGGGATGCCACTGTTACCAACTTGACAGAAGCTTATAAAGAAGCTTTAATCCTGGAAAGACAGTTGGGACCCCAGCCTCTAAATCTTCAACAAACTCCTCTGATCACTCAAGCTGCTCCTGTATTCAATCCTATCCCACATCAGATGATGTTACCAGTTTGTCAGACTTTACCATCAACAAGACCATTAGCTGCTGCACCTGTTGAGAATGTACAGAACCCTGTGAAAGAGGCTGACAATGCTAGGATTGAAGAAGTCTCAAAGATTGTTCAAAAGTTGGCCAATGATTTTTTGAGTTTTAAAAGACAAACTTCTACTAGAGACAACCCCAACAGTATATTCATATCAACCAAACAGATTTAACAGCCCCCATATGAACCTAATAAAGATTACAAGGGTAAAGCTCATGATGTGAACATTTGTGACTTGGCCCCGCCCAACCGGTGCGTAATCCATGCCACTTCTCAAGGATGGGGAGTTAGACTGTCTGGAATTTTGCAATGCATTTGAAGCCTTGTCGGAGATTTGATCTCCCCGAAAATCAAAGAACTGCTGATGGCCCAAGTTCATCTGGCCACAGTGCAGCTATGGTCCTAGATTCTTTCTCTTTCCCGGATGAATCTGAGAATGTAGTTGAAATGCCCATGGATGAAGTACAGGCTTTCCAACAGTATATAAGAGATAATTACAACCCGAGGAACAGGAATCCTGAGCCTAATACCACATCAACTCCTCCTGACAACTCTCACAATATTCCTCCCGACCCCTCTCCAAGCAATAATCCACCTCCACCAAAGGGAGGAGCTCAAAGAGTACCAGATGTTGCTATTCCTCCACTTAACAAAGGATATAACATAGTGGAGGATATGAAAAATATTAAGGCTAACATTACTTTGCATGAGTTGGCACAGATTTCAGAGCAGAGAGATAATCTGATAAAGACATACTCTGGCCCTGCTGCTAAACCTGTGGATAAAGGGAAGAAAATAGCCAATGCCAATCTGGCCATGTACAAGGAAAAGACTGAAGTTCCCCCATTTTTACTGACTGTCAAAATTTTTGGGAAGAATTTACATAATTGTTTGGTAGATTCAGGTGCATCTCGCTAATGTCATGCCACCGGCAATTTGTCGCAGCTGGGGCCGACCCCAATGAAGTCTGAGAGGAGAGTTGTCCAATTGGACAAGTCAGAAGTTAAGGTTGTGGGAGAGCCGCAAAACATTCACATTCAATTGGCATCTGAGCCAAGGGCTCAACATAAGATCGAAATCCAAGTTGTGGATATCCCAGTGGGGTATGGAATGTCGTTGAGTAGGGATTGGTCTAAGTCTCTAAATGGATATCTTGCAACAGACTTTTCACACATGTGGTTGCCATGGAAGGGTGTGGCCAATCAATTGCGGGTTGACAGAGAACCTAGGTACAAGCACACGATTACAGAGTACAATGCCGCAAATGAAACTGTCAATGTTGCAGAAGTAGACATTGGAGTCTACAATTTAACAACTGGGCAGAATAATAAATTTAACAAAGCTCATCCTGTACATACTAATGAAGTTTGGACACTTCATGTGGATGGAGCAAGATGTAAGTAGGGTTCTGGAATAGGGGCAGTCCTCAAAGGACCTCAAAGTCAGACATTTTTTATGTCTTACCGCTTGCAATTCCCATGTACTAATAATTTAGCAGAGTATGAAGCTCTGATTTTAGGTTTAAAATTTGCATTGGATAGAAATGTGAAAAACATTCAAGTTTTCACTGATTCAGAATTAGTGGCAAGTCAAGTCAGGGGTAAGTTTCAATGTAAAGCCTCTTATCTGAAAGGATACAAGCACAGAGCTTGGGATCTTGTGGAAGGCTTTGATGCCTTTAACTTAACACATATACCCAGGGAACAAAATTCACATGCAGATGTCTTGGCATCTTCAGCCGCAAGTTTAAAGCCATTGGAAGATTTTAAGTGGGATAAGTTTTCAATTGAGTTAGTCCCCTGTCCTTCAGTTCCAAACAATATAGACAACTTTCAAGTTTTCTCAGATGATCAGCAGATTGTGAACTTCTTACATAGTACCAATACCTTTGAGAATGCTATAATTGATGAGGGCCAAAGGGACACCCTGATGGAACAGTTAGATGATGACAGGGGAATCATGAGATTGAAGGACAACAGAATCCCAAAGGGAATGGTAGAGCTGGAGAGGCTATTTGATGTTGACAAGATCAGGCAAAGGGTGAATTCTGAGGATTATGTGGGCACCACAGACAATGAGACTAAAAATTTGAATGTAGGAACTGAAGAGGATCCAAGGAACATCAAGTTGGCAAAGGACTGTGATCCAGAGATAAAGAGAAATATGATTGATTTCCCGCACAAGTCTAAGGATGTAATGGCCTGGTCATACAAGGATTTAAAGGTATTTGATCCAAAAGTTTACACCCACATCATACCTTTGAAAGAATCTTGCAAGCCTTTCGTACAAAAACAGAGGCATGTTAATGCTCGTTAGAACCCCTTATTCGTAAAGAAGTGGAGAAGCTCTTGAGTGCAAGCAATTATTTTTCCTATCGTGCATTCTACCCGGGTGGCCAATCTGGTGCCAGCCAGAAGAAAATGGGGAGATCCGCCTGTGTGTGGATTTCAGGAATCTAAACAAGGCATCCGAAAAGGACAACTATCCCCTGCCTTCTATGGATGAAGTCCTGCAAATTGTTAATGGATCAGAGATGATGTCTTTTTTGGATGGCTTCTCAGGCTATAATTAGATTCTAGTTGAGAAGGAGGATAGAATGAAGACTGCTTTTACAACCAAGTGGGGGACTTTTGCTTACAAAAGGATGCCATTTGGGTTGATAAATGCAGGAGCAACATTTCAGAGAGCAATGGACCATGCCTTCAAGGGGCTTATGGGCAAATGTATTGTAGTTTACATGGATGATCTAACAGCCTTTTCCAAATCTAAGTTTGACCATGTCAAGCATTTAGAGTCTGTGTTTAACAAGTGCAGAGAGTTTGGCATTTCTTTGAATCCAAAGAAATGCATATTTGGTGTAACATAAGGCAAACTGCTTGGGCATTTGGTCACAAAGGATGGCATTTCTATGGATCCAGGCAGAGTTGAGGCCATATCTGGCATACCATTTCCCAACTCCAAGAAAGAGTTGAGATCATTCTTTGGAAAGATTAACTTTGTCGAAAAGTTTATCTCAGGCTTTGCAGAGATAGTTAAACCAATGAATGATATGTTAAAGCAAACTGCCCGGATTGCCCGGACCACCGAAGCTAAGACTGCGTTTTCAAGAAATCAAGACAGACCATTAAACAAGCACCAGCCTTAGTAAGCCCGGATTTCAAGTGCAGATTTCTATCTCGTACACATTCTCTTCCGAACATACACTTGCCGCAAGTGTCGACTCAACGGAGAGATACAGGAGAACATCCAATTGCTTTTAAGAGCACTAATTTGAAGGGAGCTGAACCGAAATATTCCCGTTTAGATAAACAGGCCTATGCTTTGGTAAGGGCAGTGAAACAGTTCAGACATTATATACTCAGAAGCAAAACTCATGCCATAGTGCCAGACCCAGCTGTGAAGTATCTTCTAAGTCAAAATGAGTTGGGTGAACTGAGGGGCAATTGGGTCACCAGGCTGCAAGAATATGACTTGGAAATTAGGCCTGCTAAACTGATCAGAGGACTTGGCTTGTCCAGGCACATTGCTGAAATACCTCTACAGCAGGAAGTTAATCAATTAAACTCTGAATCTGATGATTGGTATGGGGATATCATTCATCTGCTATAGTTTGGAGTTTGCCCATCCCATTTGAACAGAACTCAAAGGAGAGCATTAAAGTTAAAATCTGCTCACTATCTCCTCAAGGCAGGTACTCGTACAGGGAGAATTATGCCGGCATCTTTCTAAGGTGCATTTCTCCCGAGTGAAGTCGGTGAAGTCATGGCTAGCTTTCATGAAAAACTAGGGGCGGGACATTCATCGAGGATCTCGCCACCGCACATAAGATACCGAGAGCAAGGCTATCACCGGCCTACACTTTTTAAGGATGCACATCAACATGTCAGAACCTGCCATCAGTGCCAGACATTTGCAGCCAAAGAGGCAAACCGAGCCTTGCCATTGCAGCCAGTGGTGATAAACAAACCTTTCATGCAGTGGGGACTTGATTTTGTGGGGGTAATCAATCCAAATTCCTCAACAGGACATAAATATGTGCTGACAGCTACTGACTATTGCACAAGGTGGGTTGAAGCAGCAGCCACTACAAGAAGCACAGCTCAAGAAGTCATTGAATTTCTTGAATCAAATATCATAACTAGATTTGGGGTTCCCCTGAATTTGGTCTGTGATAATGGGCCAGCCTTCCAATCATTGGAGTTTGCAGATTGGGCATACCATATGGGGATAGTTATCAGATTCTCATCCAACTACTACCCCCAAGGCAATGGATTGGCTGAGTCAACAAACAAGAACTTAATGAATGCCATCAAAAAGTCTGCAGCAGATAAACCCGTGCAAAGTGGCATACATTGTTGAAATATGCACTGTGGGCTGACCGGATAACACACAAGGTGGCTCTTAAGACCTCTCCCTTTGTTTTGCTGTATGGTACCCAGCCAATTGTTCCCATCTCCTTGAAGTTGCCCACCTACCAATTTGCCTTAGATTATTTTGAAGATCATGATGATGCAGAAGCCCGAGTTTTAGATTTGACTAACTTGCAGGATGAAAGACTCCAAGCCCTGGAGCACTTCAACAGACACCAAGAAACTGTCAAACGGTGGTTTGACAAGAGGGCCAAAGTGAAGGCTTTCAGACTGGCTGACTTAGTGCTTCTGTGGGACAAGGCCCATGAGAAGAAGGGTAAGCACACAAAGTTGCAGCCACTGTGGATAGGCCCCTACCAAATTGCTGAAATATTGGGTAACAATGCTTTCCGCTTGCAAGACCTGGATGGTAATTTTTTGGACCTTCCCGTTAATGGTCAATACTTGAAACATTATTTTTCCGTTGTTCCATCCAATGTATCATTTGAGTAAGCTATGAAGAAGTTGTAACATGTGTACATATTGTGAATAGCTCTCCCGCTTTTATTTGCTTTAGTTCTTTATTGCAGTTCTTTTTCTTTTTTGTCTTTTTTATTGCTTTAGTTTATTTCTTTGTTCTTTAGCTTTTTTTATTTTAGTTGCTTTCTTCTTTTTTAGTTTTTTCTTTTATTCCTTTTTTATTTTCTTCCTTTTCTTTTCTTTTTCTTCTTTGTTTCTTATTTTCTTTTTTCTTTCTTCTTTAGTCTATACAGTTTTATTTTGTTTTGCTTTAAAGCCTGTCTATCCTTGAAAGTTTGTGCAAAGTCCTTCAGCTTTTAAAATCTGTCCTTTAACCTCTGCCTGAGCAATCAATGAAAAGTCAGCCTGCTAAAAATTGTTTTATTCCTAGCTGATCAATCCACAATCCAGTGCCCATTGCTCATTATTCTAATTGAGATAGTCTGCTTACACTGAACAGTAGAACTATTTTGTTATTCAGACAAAGGTAGAGAGATGATTGGATCTTGTGTCTTACTTGCCACAGTTGTTTTAATGATAGAAAAACTGCTATGCTGTTTAGTTGGAGGAACTCCCTGGGAATCCAAGAAAAGCTGGTTATAAGAGGGGACTATGGTTCATGCAATTATTTGGGTATCCACAGAGGCTATCAATGCCTAGACTGAAACAGTTCTAGATTGATCAAATGTTAAAAGAAAATTGTGATTTCTCAAAAGTCTTCCGGATATTGATATATTTCAGAGGGAGAGATATAAAAAAAAAAAAGAGAAAAGAGAAAAGAGAAAAGAAAAAGTTGAACAATTAAAAGAGGCAGCCAATATTAGATTCTCCCTTACAGTTATAAATTTGGGTCGTGTAAATCTAAAGGGTAACTCTGTCTAGGCTGTAAAAGGCTAAACTAGTAAACAGAGCTCTACTCGGTTTCCCCTTTTACAATCTAGAAAAGTTGATCACTCAAAGTTCATCATTCAATCCATCATCCTTGAAGAAAGTTTTATACCCTTTGTAATTGCACATCAGAAATCTTCCTTGAAGTAATCCACCCTAGTATGTCCTTGGGAAATTTTAACAATTAGCGCTTAGCAATCAATTTATTGTGAAGAATGTCTTTGGCAAGGCATGATGCATGGTCTTTTTGTTTTGAAACCGGAGTCTTGGGTTCTAAAATAGTGCTACTATTTTACCCGTAGATATCGCCATTTGTTGAGAAGCAACACACCCCCACTGAAAAATGAGGTTCCATCCTTAGAAAATTCCGAACTTCCATTTTTGGCAAGAGGGACCCTCTTGATAATTTTCAGGTTTTAAATCCAAATTTGCTTGCCTCCTTTTTAAAGTTGTGCTTTTTCTTGCATTCCAGCTGTGTTATCCAAGAATTCAACTTTTACATGCTAGAATCATTCATGCACAAATAAAATCTTGCACCGGTACCGAGAAAAATCCGAAAACAGTTGCATAAATTCATGAAAAATCAAACTTTCCATTTTTGGTAGTGTCGCGATATCGCGACACTTCCATTTTCAGAAATGTCGCGATATCGCGACGTAAATCAAAAGCAGCTAAGTCTTTTAAGTGTAGCGAAATCGCGACACTTTCCATTTTTGGAAGTATCGCGATATCGCGACATTTCCATTTTTGGAAAGTGTCGCAAAATCATCGTCGACCGGAGGAGAGAGAAAGAAATCGTACGAGAGCGCGATTTTGACATGTCGCGAAATCGTGACATGTCGCATTTTCGCGTAGGAGAGAGAAAGTGGGTCGTGAATGAAAATCGGCTAAGTCGCAAATGTGTCACAAAATTTCAACGCGTCAACGCATGTACGGAACTGTCGCGATATCGCGACATGTTCTAGAATCGCGACTGAAAATCAAGAAGTTGTACGAGGCCAGGAAGGTCGCGATTTCGTGACATGTCACGAAATCGTGACATGTCGCGTTTTCGCGGCCGACAGGGGAAGAAGTTGCCGATGCGCTGGGGACGTCGCGATTTCGTGACATGTCGCGAAATCGCGACATGTCGCATAATCGCGATAGGAGAGAGAAAGTCCTAAGTTGACCTGAAAGTGCATTCCAACGGGAAACATAAGGCATCCTGGGGTAGCGACACGTGTCAAAGCGTGAGGCAGACATGCAGAGGCCGACATGCAAGCTTATTTTGCGGTTTTTAATCTGATTTTAATGTTTTAAGCTTTGATTTAATGTTTATTAAAGTGCTAATATAATCTTTTGTCTTTCATGCAGGATTCCATCTGGCACTTACGGGACAACCGGGAAAGGCCATAAAGGCAAAGTTAAAGTGCAGATTTGATCAAGGACCGCCATGCTAGAGGAGAAGATGCCGGTGAGAGCATTCAATGACAAATTTATTGCAGAATTAATAGCATGAAGACAATTTCAACTCAGGGATGGCTTTGCGGAGATCAAATTGATGGAGAAGTGGTGACTCATCCGGCTCACCAGCAGAATTAATGGAGGCATTTATTTGCAGCTACGGATGAATGCAAGTGGCTTTAGATTTTATCTTCTCCATTTATGGCAGCTGACTGCACAAATTTGTCGAAGGGTTAAGTTCTATCCGGACTTTGATTTTAAATGGATTTTTATTGTAAAACCCGGGTCCTAGGGTTTAAGTGCGATAAGATTTAGGGTTTTGAGAAGAAGATATTTTGAAAAGATCGTGGTCTCGTCCCGAGTCTATAAATACTTCTTCTCAATGTAATCGCGGGAGGCGGAGACTTAGAAATAAAAGGCTTATAAGCAATTTCTTGCAAATCTTGTGAAATCCTTTGTTTCTCGGACTTGGAGTTGATGTGCTTTAGCTTTTCTCTGATAGCATGGCCAGGAGCCTAATATTTTGCAGAGTGTGATAAGTGTATCTTCTTTTGTTATCCGTTCCATTAAATTTTGTTAGATATATGCTGTGAATCTATATTATCAAGTTTAAATATGTTGTTAGGCTTCAGTTGTTCTCTTGTCTGGTAGGGGAAATTACAGATTTGAGGTTAAGTTTGTTCTAATTGCTCTGTCTTCACCGTGTGAGCTAGGCCATCGGTGAAAGATACCAGCTTTAACCAGCTGCCCTTGGATTTATAATTTTCTTGCTAGATCTGCTTCACTCGCCTTGTGCTCTTAGTTGAAAGTGATCTTAGACTGACTGGACACTTTCTTCTTTGATTTGTTCTGTTGTGAAGCTAGTAGCATAGATAAGATTGATAGTTTAGGGTTTTACAGTTTAATGTTTGATAAACTTCTCTTTTCTGCCCTACCCTACCCTCTCTTTGTTTTCCGTGAATGATCCATTTTTATTTTCTTTGTTTGTCTTTTATTTAAATCTGCTGACCCATGAGAGCTAGATCAAGAATTCAAGTCAAATCTGATAAACAAGTAACAACTTTGCAACTACCGAACAAGTTCAAGAACCCCCCGTAAGGTAACGAGAGCAGTCCATATTGAAATCTATTCCAGAAGTGGAAAAGAGTGAATAGCCATTCGACCCAACTCGGTAACTCGCACCTTGGATAACCAGCTAGATCCTAAAGTGAGTGGGATCCGTCCCGTGGGTGTCTCCGGAGCTTCCTTGCCCATCCTTTCGCGGGGTGTGCATGAAAGCCGGACCAACAAGACTCAAGGAGTTCTGACTCAACCTCCACTCGTCAATAAAAATTACTCATGGGTCCCTCAATCCTCCATAGTGACCATCCCTAATCCACCACCACTCCACACATCCACCATACCAATCAACATTACCACCAATCAACAATCCAATCCTTTCCTCCATCATCCTCATCAATCATCCCCATCCTTCAATCATCCATATTCTCCACACACCCAACCCAATCCATTTCACAACACCATGTTGGTCACACCCCAACATCCATCATCAAGCCCATCAACCAACCACCACCTAATCCAGGGTCCTCACATTCCAACAGAAGACCTTAGACTTCAAGCAATGCAAAAGCAAATCGATCAGTTGATGCAAAATTCATCAAGAAAAATGATCCAAAAGCTCACATTAAACCAACTAATCCATCAACCAATTCATCCATTGATACCATCATCACCATATCAGATAGATTTTACGATACCAAAATTTGACAAGTTCAGGGGAACTGAGGATCCCAAAGAGCATGTGAGCTCATTTGTCCATGTATGTTTTTAGATTAACGATGATAACGCTCTCATGCTCTGAACGTTTCCTCAAATTCTAGGGAGGGATGCCATAGAATGGTATAATCAATTGACCACACATAGTATCCACCAAAATGCCTAGGACTTATAGAGAGCACTTTTTTTGTCCATACCATCGACAAAATGGGCATGATATCAATTCATGTAATGTGTTCAAAAACATAGTGCAAGACCTCATAGACTTAGGGGCCATCAACGTGGATAACCCCTTAGCTCCACAAAATCAAAATTTGGGCATATATCAGACACCTCTACCTAACCATGGGGAGGTTCAACACAATGAAGGAGGTAACAATCAACAACAACCTCCTAATCAAGTAAATCATGTCCAACAATATCAAAACTTTGTCAGAGCAGTCAATGTGGTCACTAGAGGGCAAAGGCAAAATCAACAACATGATCAACAACCTTCAAACAGACCACCCATCCAAACATCGCCAAATACATCTCCTCCCATCAATATTTCCAACCCATCCCATCCACCTATCCTTCATCCAATTAGGCTAGCGGTAACCTTAACCAACCGGTTAACCACTAGTTTGAAGATGGCATCGACCAAAATTTTTGTCTATGAGCTCATTCAACAATCCCCTAGGCATAGAGAAGCTTTTATGGAAATACTCAAGTCAATTGAGTTATAATCCCAAGACTCCAATGCCTTCAAAAATTTTGTAGGGAGTGTTAGAACATGCATGGACCCATCAATCACCTTTTATGACTTTGAGATAAAACCAATGAGTTTAGAATCGATGGACCCTCCATTGCATATAATGGCCTTAATAGACAGAAATCCCTTCAAAAGAGTGTTAATCGATATCGACTCGTCAATCAACATCATTACTACCACTGCCCTTATCCATCTCAACTTACCACCATCCCACATTACCAAGTCATCACTCACCCTCAAAGCATTTAACGATGCTTTGTGTACCACAGTTGGAACTGTCATTTTACCTATAGAAGTAGGGGCAAAAATATTGCACACCATGTTTCACATCTTGGAAGGTGCCATGGCGTATAATATACTCCTTGGTAGACCTTGGATGAGGGAAATGAAATGTGTCCCATCAATTCTTCATCAATGCTTAAAATATGTTCATGATGGACAAGTCCATTGCATCCCCGTGGATGTTGAACCCTTTAAGTATTGTAACTTCATTTCAAATCCCTATGAATCCATGTTACCTTCCACACATTTGTTCTTGGCACCATCATCAGATCCATCAACGTCATCTTCCAATCCGTCTTCTTCCTCTAATCCACCTTCATCTTCTTCTAAGGCTCCCATCATAGAGGAGCTACCCATCACATCATCTTCTCAATCATCCATTTCTTCTTGTACATGTAATTGCGGACAAGCTTTCGTTAGCACATCGTACATTGCAAAAACTTCTTCCACTACAACCACTTCTTCTAGGCCATCTCATCATTCCACACCACCATCTCATCATGCCCCGCCACCATCCAATCCAACTCCATCAGTCGATGTGTCACAAGTCAAACTTTCTGATTACAACATATTTAATTCCCCACCATCCACAACCAATCCAGAGCCATCCGAGCCTTCACCATCCACCTCATCAACCCAATTCAAATTCCACATCACCAATCCTGGTATAGGTGAGTATGTGGTCCAAGACGTCACCATCACCCCCTTAGCCATTCCAACAGCCAAGGATTTTGGACGTCCCAAAGACCATTCTCTATCCATAGGTTCTATCTACGACATGAGTACCACTCCAAATAGCATTAACTTTGTTTATGGAGGGTTGGATTGCTCAACTGGGGCAAACCCACCCGAAGAACTAAAAGATCCTAGGTGCACCAATATACCTCACGTGGAAGAGTTTCCAGCTAGATACTTCAACATGTTCCATTGGCAAGGTCAAGGTTTAGGTTCCCATGAACAAGGAATGCATGATATCCTAGATGTCCCATATAGAGGTGCTCATGATCATTCTGGATTAGGTTATACCCCATTGTCCTCCATCGCTTCTCTTGAGAAAGCCTTCAAAAATCTTAGCCTCAATGATGAAGAGCCCTCCATGCATCCATTGCCATCAACATCCTCTCTTGAATAGGCCCTTCAAGAACTTCGCATTGATGAAGTAGATGAGGATGATCCCATCAATTTCTCCTATCCGGTCTTTGATTTCGATGATGAAAGTTATGAAGAATTTGAAGTCATGTCAAATGCTTCTAATGATTCTGAAGAGGAATCACTCCCCATTGTCCCCATCACCCAACAAGAAGAGTTTTACCTTCGAATTTTTCCCATCCAACATCCCATTTTCTGCTTGCTTCTTCCACAAGAGCAAGATGATCCACCTGGAAATCCACCTTGAGCCCCACATAAGCCAAGAATTGTAACATATGTACATACAAAAAAAAACAAAAAACATACAAAAACAAACAAAAACATACAAAAAAAAAAGAGAAAAAAATGTTGCTCTGATGTTTCACGTTCACTATTATAGGGATACCACACCTCGACATCGATTTTGATTCAATTGTTCCATCCACGCATCCATCCTAGCCACCTTCCATTCCCCTAAGTCAATATGAATCCTATTGACTTATTCACCCCACTCCGCAATCCATATGATTTGGCTAAGCCAATTCCAATTGACAGCAACCTCATTGACTTGGACCGGATTTCCTCCCCACCCTCCCTCTCGAAGTTCATCCTATCCAAGGAATTTTTAAGGTCTTCGACTTGTTACATTCCTCCTTCATCCCCACCTTCACCCTCACCATATTCAGCTAGCAGTCTTGAGGTTTTCTAGGCAGAGTTAGACAACGATAAGCAAGAGAGGCTAGATGACATCTTAGATGACTTCAATTTGATTCCAACACCACATCAACTTGAGGAAGGTTCACATATGTCCATTGAAGAAACCATTGACGTGAACCTTAGTTCAGATCCTGACAATCCCCAAATTGTCAAGCTTGGAAAAATTTTAACACCCAATGAACAAGAGCAATTCATTGCTCTCCTCAAGAAGAAGAAAGAGGTGTTTGCATGGTCCTACAAGGATATGCCTGGCCTTGATCCTGACCTTGTTGTCCATAATCTCACCTTGTGACCTGATGCCAAGCCGATCAAACAAAAGCTTAGAAGAATGCATCCTACCATAGCACTCATAGTCAAAGAGGAAATACAAAAATTGCTAGATGTTCACTTTATCGTCCCTATTGACTATCCTAAGTGGCTTTCAAATATGGTACCCATTCACAAGCCCAATGGGGGGATACGCGTTTGCAATGACTTTTGAGACCTAAATAAAGCGTGTCCTAAGGATGATTTCCCTCTACCAAACATTGATACTCTTGTCGACACCTGCGTAGGCCACGAAATGCTTTCCTTCATGGACGGTTTCTCAGGATACAACCAAATTCGAATAAATCCTAATGATCAACATAAAACAGCATTTACAACACCATGGGGAACATTTTTTTTTAGGGTTATGCCCTTTGGCCTCAAAAATGTAGGATCTACTTATCAAAGAGCCATGACTTACATATTTCATGATTACATGCATAAAATCATTGAAGACTATGTAGATGATCTCTTGGCTAAATGTAAAACTCGACAAGAACATATTTATGTTTTGGACAAGATTTTTGATCGGCTTTTAGAATTCAAGGTAAGGTTAAATCCTAAAAAGTGTGTCTTTGGTGTTACCTCTAGTTACTTTTAGGATTCATTGTCTCCATGTGAGGCATTGAAGTGGACCCAAATAAGGTTAAGGCCATCATGGAAATGCCACCCCTAACTAACATCAAGGAATTGTGTAGCTTGCAAGGTAAAATTCAATCGATCAAATGCTTCATTGCGCAACTTTCTGATAAATGCATAATTGCCTTTTTAAAATTTGGAACACTTCCATCTGACATGTCTCGGTCTGCCAAATGTACCTTCAAGCAACGGGTAGCCCATTTCACACTCTTGGGTGAAAGACGTGTCAATGCATATAAATAGGGGTTATCGATGGAAGCATGCTTACGATGCTCTCGAACTCGAAGAGGCCCAAAGGGATCATCCTCAAAGAGGAATCCCAACAAAACACCAATGTGTTCCCACATCTTTGTTACAAATTTTTAAAAATTTTTATGTCTATATTTTCACAAAAAAAAGGTAATGGTACTTATGGCTGGTCGTTTTAGAGGGTAATGGCCATTGCAAAGCTTAATGTTACACATGGGTTAAAATTATTGGCCCACCATGGTTAAACATGACACACTATATGTATATATACATGGCTTAAAAAAAAAAAACAAACAAATTGCATGTTCTTACATAGGCATTTCCACATTGCATACATTTCATTTGCATTTAGGCATTTACATTCAATCATACATATTTCATTACATTGTACAATTTCCATTTGCATATTAATAGTCATTACACTAGGCATACACATTTGCATTCATCCCATCCCATGCTCAATGATCTGGCATAGTAATGATGATATGGCCACAAAAAAAAGTCAAAGTTATAGAAATTGGGGGTACCTAGTTTGAAACAATCATGCAACTTTCATAAGCCAACAACATCACATGTCAAAATCACAAAAGCCTAAAATTTTTAGTCACTTTAGGACCAAAAGCAACCTCCAAGTGGATGTCCAATTTTCTTTAGGACCAAAAGCACAATTTACACACTAAGAAAGTCTTGAGCGATGTCAATTGATTCCAAATGCAATCTTGAACCAATCACATTCCATCACATCTTAAAAACATTATGAGTCAAGGAGGGTTAGTGCCATACTTGGGTAGTACCTTGAAGCGAAAAGGGATAATCCTCGCTTGTCCCATCATGCAACATAGTCCAAAGAAAAAATAGTGGTTTTCACCACTACCTCAATTACTCTTCAAATATAAGCATAAAAACATAGAGTAGTAAGGATAGGGTCACAATTCTCATCACACTTCGGTTGAGAATCTGATTCCCCAAAGCTCTATACAAAATTAACAAATAAAAACTCCCAAATACCCTTGATCCCTAAAGTCATAAGGATTCATACTACACGCCCCTGACAAGGATGGGTAGTCATCCCCAAGGCCTAAAAGATCAAATCCCATTGGACTATGGAGTGAATCTTCACCGGGGCTATAGACACCCGACTGGTAGTGGAGTAAGCTCATGCAGGGTGACATGTCTCCTTGGCAAACAAGAAGACCTCCGATCGCACATAAGGGCAAGCTAGCTTTAGGTAATCTTCATAACAGGTCATGCCCAATTTACTCATAGTGGGTCAATGAACTTCACATTCACACACACTAGTTCTTGATTGATAGGGTCATTGTCACACTCAAATATTTGGTAATTGAACCTCACTTGCACACACATTGGTCCTAAAGAAAGTTAGACAACCCAAGTGAGTTTGGTTGATAACACTAGTATGTTTGAGTCTTTGAAAATTCTGTCGTACTCATTCCATATCAACATCCATATCTTCTTCCGTGTCAAATTCCATATTTTCTTCCACATCAACGTCCATATTTTCTGACATGTCCACATTCATGTCTTCATGGTAAGTCGAGTTGCAAAACATAACAAAACTGGGTACTCTCGATTGTCAAACAATGGACAAAAAAAATAGCCAATAGTATTTCTGAACTATAATAGATCATATGAACAACATGCATTCCTATCATGTAAGTCTGCATTCATTTAGCATTAACTTGCATTAATCATATCAAATTCTCATAAGATTGCATATAGTTTACAATCATCATGCATTTACTTACAATAATAACTCATCATTAGCTTGCATACATCAAATCAAATAAACATTAGGTATATACATCATAGTCATTAGCTTGCATACATCATCATAAACATTAAATAAAGCATTGCATAACACATAAAAACATCCACACAAAAAGACAACACACATATATGAAAAGGCCATGTATATATATAAGCATCCAATATACAATAGAGTGCCAAGAAGGCTACAAAATGGAGCACCAAGGCTCACATGTACAAAAGAGTGCATATAAGCACTACATAAACTATCCATGAGAAGACCCCTAAGACCCAGTAGGAGCCCTCGACCTAGTACTCTACCTCGACTCTGTCTGCCTCGATGGCTCAGCCATAGATGAAGAAGGAGGATCTGGCAAGGTGATGTGATGTTGCATACACACATCCTCCAAGGAATGTGTGTATGCCTCACTAGCTCAAAGTTACCATAAGTCCTTCTGATGTCATCACTCCTTCACCAAAATCTCTACCTGTAGCCTCGTAACTATCTCCTACTCCTGAGCTATAGTCGCCCTGGCCTCCCTCTAAGACTCTAGCATAGTCTCTCGCTCCTCCCGTAGTTGCTCAAGCTCAACCCATAGCCTAGCCACCTTGAATATCTCACCCATATCCTCATCATCCTCCCTCTCCCCTACCGCCAAACCCACCTCCGAAGCCTGTTGGGCCGCTACCCTTGATCGTCTCTATCCCATCGATTGATGAGGCCTCGTCCTCTTTGAAGTTGACCTCGACCCCGTCGCTACCGCATCCTCACCTGCAACCTTTGGTACCCATACTGGTTGGGCACCAAACCACTCTACATACTCTAGAGTCACATCGACATCATCCACATCAGCCACCTCCAGCTGCTCATCATCCTCCAATGGCACCCACCATGGTTCGGGATAAGGTAGTGTCACCTCATCCTTCACCCATCGATACAACACTGGCTCATCAGGAACTCCTTGAGGTAAACCAAACTGCCTCACCACCCATAAGTACTAGAAGTACTCCACCTCCTCATCCCTCTGCCCAACTATCCATCGACCCTACCACACCCACCATAGTTGTCTCCCATCTCCATCCCACCTAGCTCCTCGCCATGGCCTCCACCACACGTCCACTCGAGCCAAGCCTGACCACATGTCTCGATACCATTGCCCAGTGTGTACCTCTCAACTAGGCTAAACCTCCTCAGCCACAGCCCATCACCTCGCATACGACTCATCCATCCGCCATGACTCACATGGCAACCCCTCGGGTTGAGCTACCACAAAATACTCCCAAGCCCAGCACTAAAGGAGAAAGCTACACCCAATCCCCTTTCTCCCCCTTTGTGCCACCTCATATAGCTCTCGATATAGCTGCACCAATAAAGTAGGTGCCCATGCGTACTCTCGAGGATCCATCAGTAGATCACTCACTAAGCCCAATAGGTTCCAAGGGAACCTACACCCAGTGCTATTAGGTAGCACTATGTTGGCCAACATGAACATGATCAATGTGGGGAGTGCATCTAACTCCTTCGCCTTGTACATGCTCAGGTATAGTATCCCTCCATCCCCTATCCGGGCCTCCCACCACTGATCCCCAAGCATCTTCTCCATATCCGCCTTCTTATCCCTCCCCACCATCACCTTCTCTCCCTCTACTGGCACCTTGAGAATGTGATAAACATCCTCAAGAGTGACAGTAACCTCTCTAGTTGGCAGTTGGAAAGTCCCTCTATCCGGGTCCCACCTCTCGATCAAAGCTGAGAGGTAGCCCTCATTAGCCCTCACCACATCCAATCGGGCCACACCATCTAGGCCTACCCTACTCAACAGCCCCCAATCCTCCTCTAAAAGCTTCTTCCTCATCCCCAAAATGAGAGGATAGAAGCGATGTCGAGGCTCAATATCCCTCAGCTGCAACAAACAAAAACACTTTGTTAGTTTTAAAAATTCAAAAAATTCAAAAAAAAAAATTAAAAACAAACTAAAAATAATTTTTTGCACAAAGGAAACAAAGGGTATTACCGGGACAAATGTTGCCTCCACTCCACCAGCAGCACCAAGGCCCTCTGCCGCCATCACCTTCGCACACTCGCAAGCCTCACTTAGCTCACTAAGTCACTTCCCTCCTTAGATGCAGCTTCTCAAAGTTTACAGCGCACAAATGAGCCTAAAAATTCCTCAAAAAGCTTTTTATAGCTTTAACTAGCGCATTCAGGCATAGAGCTACGCCTGAACATTGCGGGCGCATGCAGGCGCACGCGGGCACCTGCAGAACATGCCAGGCGCAGGCGCGTGCCTGGCAGAAAAAGAGAATGAGGACAAAAACTCCTAAAATGGTAGCTCCCATCATCAAATCTGAACCAAAATTCATCCATACATCATGTACATCATAAAAGTTGATTTTGTGAAATTACAAATAGTTTTGCATGCATATTTTTTAAGAAAAAACAAAATTCTTCACAAATACATATTGCATTGCAGAAACATGCCAACCAAGGTCACATTTTTGCAAAATCAACATCCCACAATTCTTCATCATCTACGTCATCACATTCTTCCATCATCATTATGCATATATCATTCATCATTTTTATTTTGTCCAGGCCATCCAAGCGAACCTCGTATCTAGTATGTTATTCTATAAACTTGGCGATTGCAGCGATGATAATCCATGCAATTCGGTAAGATGAATAATGTACAATAAGGACACTTGCTCATGATCATAATCAATTATCTCGTCATCAAAAATCACAATCACATTTGGCACCTCACATTTTGAATGCAACCTTGCCAAGAACAATTTGCTCGCAATCAATCATTGATGTCCTTGTTTATGGGGCAAGAAAACACAGATAAATCAAAATCTCAAACACTCATTCATTCGACAATAGTCAAAGTATAGGACATGTCGGTAGGTTGATTGGTTCCATGATGGAATTGATGAAGAAATTTCTACAATCACTACCCCACCCCTACGATTGACTTAGTCATCATGCATCTTTCATACATTGCATACTCAATGATGCCATTGTGGCAGCTTATTCAACAAGCATCGAATCATCCCAAAATTTGGGGCAACCACGTTACATTATGATTTTCCCATGATGGGATACATCTCACGTGATCATAACATCTACACTGGACAAATACCCCTCTCAACCGTTGGGGCAAAAATGGTATCACATTTTACATCATTCATATTGTCTACATTCACATGGTATCATACACCAACCCCCTTCCCACCGTTGGGGCAAAAATGGTATCACATTTTACATCATTCATATCATCCACAATCATTTGCATTTCACATCATTCATTCATCAATTGCACAAATTCACTACATCATTCATTTTCAATTGGCTTGTGAGATACATTCGTAACTCATTCACCAATTGAGGGGGTAAGCTACAAAAACTCCGAAAAAAATTCTTTATTCTTTTGTCTTCAACATCAGTGCGCAAATCCAACAATAGAGAGAAGTTGCTTTTGTGCCCATAGCCCAAGAAGGTGTCTCGTATTTTTGCACCACATTGTGTTTCACACAACATGGTACAAAAAGGGGCATCTATAGACACCAAATCGCAGCCACTAAACCTCCATCCTAACCATCCCACCACCCACTTGTCTTCCATTCCACCTTCCCACCAATTATTTGGCCCAAATCCACCTTCTCGCCATTTCCTAGCCTAATTGGGGTTATTTTAATATTATTTTATAATATTTTATATTTTATATAATATTTTATTATATTTTAATATATTTATTATAAAATATATAAAAATAAAATCAATTAACCTTAGCCGTCCAATTTCATTTAATCTCCACCATCCATTTTCATTAATCCATGTCACATTCAAAAAGTAATCTCAACCCTAGGATATGACTTAATCCTAGCCACACAATCAAAAGTGCAAGGCTAAAACCCTAAGAAAACCCTAGGTTGGATTATAAATAGAGTATTTTGCAAATGCCCAAACCTTGGAATCTTGAGATTAATATATATACTTGGAGAAGCATTTGTTTACACCCTAGTGAAGCGAAGATAAAGAGAATTGAAAATATGATGCCCTAGCTAAGCCAACAATACTTCTACTATTCCAACCATCGTCCATCCACCCTCGCTCACCACCATAACCATATTCCATCCGTCGCCTCCGTCGCCATCCTTCCTGATCTGTTTCTACAGATCTACCCTACCCTATGAGCGTTGTGTCGAGCTTGTGAAGCTCGCTGCAGAGCTTTCCAAGCACCCACCAGAGCTTACCCTATCTGCAAGTGCACACCAGAGCTTGCCAAGCTCACTGTAGAGCCTGCCTAGTACCTTCCAGAGCCTGCGACAGTCCCAGGTGTGAACCAGAGCTTGCGAAGCTCATGTTAGAGCTTGCTGCGACATTGAAACGAAGATCTAAATCTGCTACACCACAAAATCTGCAACAACAAAGCAAGGTATATTTAGTATTGTTTTATTTTATTTATTCATTGGTTTGGCATGCATTTTAAATTGATTCTTAAGCTAGGGTTTTATTAATGTCTGAGGGTCTCACATTGTGGAGCCCTCACAGGTATTATTGATGCTCTTGTGTTTTGTTTTGCATGCAGATCTACGAATTCAACATATTCTTTGATGGTTGTTGAAGTTGGAGTGGCCCCACATTGGATATTCAAAGCCCACTCAACCTGTTGGGATCAAGGACACACTCAGATCTGAAGACACTTCTGTTATATCTAACTAGGGTTTCGGAGAACCCTAGTTCTGTTGTAAATTATTGTATCAAATATCCGCATTGGATACTGATTGTAACAAAGGAGTCTATTGGCCCCCCCATTGAATACATATTTCTTTTGTGCAATCTATTTTGTCTCATTGCTTTATTTGATTCTACCATTTTATTTTCAAGTGTCGTGTCTTTGCATCCACAAGTTCCATGAAGGCTTATCAAGAGAACACTATTCAGGCAGAATGATTAGATTAAAAATACTAAGGATAGGTTATTATTGGTCAACCATATTCTCTAATTCTTTTAAAATTACAAGATCATGTGAAGAATGTCAAAGGCATGTGGTAAGAAACATAAATGTTTCCTTACCCCTCAAGCCCATCCAAGTGGAAGAATTTTTCAACAATGGAGACTGAACTTCATAGGGGTAATATAACCAGATTCTTTAGTATGGCACAAGTATATTATTATTGCTATAGATTATTTCACCAAAAGGGTTGAAGCAATCCCCACAAAAAATGTTGATCAAGATGTAGTGATTGAATTTATTGAGAGCTTGATTACAAGGTTTGGCATACCTGATGCATTGGTTAGGGGTAATAGCCCATTCTTAATTAGAGCAAAGATGACTAATTTTGTTGGTAAATATAGAAACTATTTAACGAATTCCTCCAAATGCATCCATAGGGGAATGGTTTAGGAGAATCAACTAAAAATAATTTTCTTAGGATTCTAAAACTAATTCTAAAGGATAACAAGAGGAGTTGACATTCACTAATAAACCTAGCATTGTGGGATGATAGAATCACCATTAAGAATTCTATTAACACATCTCCCTATGCTTTGGTATATGGAAAAAAGGCTATTCTCCCCATACATATAGAAATACCTGCTCTGAAATTGCTTGATCAAACTTGTATTGTAGAGGGTGATCTAGTGGAAGATAGATTGATGCAGTTTTATAGCTAGAAGAAAAAAGAGAAGAGGCTTATATGCATTTTCAAAAATATATAAGGAAAACAAAGGAATGGTTTAATAAAAATACCACTTTCAAGAAGTTCAAATTTGGAGACCTGATCCTAATATGGAATGAAAACAAGGAAAAACTAAGAAATCACCAGAATTTTAACTCCTTTTGGGAAGGTCCATTCAAAATAATTGTTGAGAAATAATTTAATACTTTTCAACTACAGGATGATCGGGGAAGAATTCAACCATTCTCAATAAGTGGTTTTCATTTGAAGTTGTATTTCCATTAAAAATTTCATCCTTTTTACTTTATGTATCATATGTACTATATTGTTTGTTTTCTAAGGATGTTGCAACGTCATGACATGTCTCAAGATCATGATCTATGTAGATAAGGAAGAGCAAGAAGTCACACGATAACATGATGTGTCACCACATCATTGTAGCAAAGATTAGAAATTCTAGAAATGGAAATTTGGTGAGGTGTTGCAACACATCACCATGTCGTGGTCAACCAGAGTTAAAATACTTCTAAATCCAAAAGGGTTGCTATTATACAATGAGAAGAGAATCACGTTTCAATTTTGAAAATGGTAGTGGGAAGTGTGACAACCATTAATGTAAAGTCAGCTATGATTCATTGAGCAAGGTGGTGCACGAACTAAAGCAGAATTACCATGTAGATTAACCCATAAAGTGAATGACCAACCATTGCAATAATTATACTTTGCCCTAATTCTTGTGGAGATTTGCATGCAACAAAGAAACCCTAGTAGTTATTCACTCTGGCTAAGTTTTTACATAGATTTTTCTTTTCAATGTTGAAGCTTTTCTTGTACCAACTGGCCAAGTTCAATTCAGTGAAGCAGTGCTCAAGGAATTTATCATGTCACAATGACAACTTCATATTTAGCTACCAAAACTTTAGCATAGAACAAAGGTAAAAAGGATATTAAATTTTAGTATAGAGATGCAAATATTATAGATACGGTGGTCACATGGATGGGTTCCGAGCAACTTAGAATAGACATTAAAGACAAGATATAAAAAGGTATTACCCCATCAATACCTAGGACTTTCACCTTTCATTCCCTATTATCTTTTTATATTTGCACCCCATTCCATATGTTCCCTAAAATGGTGCATGCCATAGCTAAATACTATCATACCAAGCATAGTATTGTTCAAAGTGCACAAGGGAGAGTCATGTTCACACTTTTTCCTAATGTTTTCTTCGTCAGATTTGTCGCAGGTCTAGTTCTTGCTAAGAAACCTACGCCTTTTCACCCCAATGACCAGGAAAAATTTATACCGCAAATAAGTAATATATTTGAATGCCTTGGTGGAATCATAGTTGAAAACCAAACCAACAAGGGGAAATTTACCTAAAACCCCATCCTGATGACTAAGTTTAAGAACCCAGAACTATTTTTTATGTTTGCAGTATTGGCAGGTTTGGCTTCATATGAGCAGGTCCATGGTTGGAAACTTACCATAGCCCATTGCATTTCTAATCCCAATTTCTTAGATACTTCTATCACTAACCAAGGTTCTAAGCCTATTTTATTTTATTGGCTCTCCTTTTTGTATCAACAAATTCATGAACAACTATGCAAGTTGTAAAAGGGATCTAGAACTTTCTTTAGATACAACTCCCATTTGGCCTGAGTTTTCTTCTACTTCATGGCACAAGGAATGCCTTGGGTAGCTATGATAGAAAAATATGACAAATACCCCTACTATTTTATTCATGGACCACCATTTTAACCACATCATAAATATATTACAACTTTAAGAGATAATTTATAGGACCTGCTCGTAGAATTTTGTATGGAGAAATGGATAGGTTATCCCAAAAAGCTAAAAGTGTGTTGCAAAACCCTCAAACTAAAGAGGGGTACTGGTTCATTTTGATCGATGGCATAGCCATCATATTATATGGGTTCACTAGAAAACTATTTTTGCTCCTTTATTTTGTTATAGATCGATTGTTTGCAATGGAGTATTGTAGACAAATCGAGTGTATTAATTGCAAGTATGGCATTGACATGGGAAAAAAGGAACTTGCACCTACCCAATCAATTTTGAGGGTATTGTTAGAATAAATATTTGTTCTCTTAAGTTCTACTAGGATAGTCTTACTTGAGTTACCACTCTTCCATGAGTCAGGTGAACTCTCAGTTTAGACTAGTTCAGATTTGTTGAGTTGTTGTAATCCAACGACTCACATTGATCAACTTTGCTATTTATACAAAGTTGATCCCATGGAATAAATCAATCAGTTCTTGATATTTTAGTAATGCTTTGCATGTCTAGTATCAAAATTCCTACATGGTACCAGAGCTAGGCTAGATTTTGCTTGCATTCAAGTTTTCATAGAGCTGGTTCACCTTATTTGGATAAGTTTTTTTTACTACAAAAACTTGCTTAGAGTTAAAAGTAGTCATACTCTTTATTCATAAGTCATTTTTTTCAACAAAATTATTTTATTTTGTTGAAAAGTGTTTGAATTTACCTTCTGTGTATATCTCATTGCATGAATGTAATTTTGTGGTATTACTACTAATATTTCAAGCCTTAATTCTCATTTTGAAGATTTAAAAGAGATTGGTTTTTGTTATAAGTTGAAATATTTACCATATGGTATAAATATCATGCAAAGTACATGCTTCAATTTCCTTTAGAAGCATGTTCTAACAGTCTTCGCAGGCCATTCAAGAAGAAATATTCTGCTACGTTTCTTTGATCATGCGCCCATGACCCGAGACTCTCCACTCGAAGCTGCTCGTCGATTTCTTTCTTGTTGAAAGAATATTTTTCCCGTAGGTTTTCTTGTGGAAGTTCGATCTCCTTGACGTTGATAGTTTTGGTCAGCAAGCTCTACGCTTGGCAAATATCACATTCAAAAATATTGCTCAGCACCCTTCGAAGTTCGTGCCTCATTCTCTTGGCATGATCATGCTCGTTTGCCTGACTATAGCTCATCATCCTTCGAAACGTTCCCTCCATGGTAGTGAAATCACCTTGGCACCCTTATCTTCCTTGGTGCCATTCTATTGATGAAAAATCATTGGTGCCCTTGAATTATGTGCACCATTGAGTCTTCATCGGTGCCCTTATCTTGCACATGTTCCTAGAGACTATTGTGTTGGATCTTTTTCAATATTCTCTCATCCTCAATTAGCTTGGTGTCCATCCAACGAACGTCTTCCTCCTTGGTGCCTCTGCTGGCATCTCTTCAGTTATCTGTTCATCATGGAGGTCTTATTCATCCTATCTCACCCACATCCAAACTATAAATCGAGTCACCCCCTCTGTAGCAGTGCATCAGTACTTTTTTCCACTTTGTAGGGAGCCATATACTCGACCACAAGTGAGGAAATATTTTAAATGCTCTAATGTTTTTGTGATCCAGTGAAAAGAATTTGACTTCGATTCTGCATCAGTAAGGAAGGATTTGGCACCTTTGAACCTCATAGATTCCACTCGATAGTAGAGCTGGGACGTCGTTCGACTACAGTAGACGTGAACCAGGAGCTTTGGCACCTTTGATACCTCTCAGATTCCACTCGAGCATAGAGTTGGGACATCGTTCAACTATAGTAGATGTGAACCAGGAGCTTTGGTACCTTTTAACCTTGCAAGATTCAACTCGAGCATAGAGCTAGATAGAGCTCATCGTCATTCGACTACAGCCAAAATAAGATAGAAGATCAGAGGGTTCGGGCATAAGATTTACCTGGATAATCCAAGTTTGAGGGTGCTATTTTTTTATTCAGTGAGAGGGCACTATTATTTTTTAAAAGAATGGGCATCCTTGTATAAATTTGTTGCTATCGGGTGCTAGAATATGTATGTGAGCTCAATGTTTTTTAAGCTCAATTGTTCCTCTTCAAGAAGAACAACATTGTATGAGTTTTCTTAAAAGACCATCTCACTGTTCTCTACCTATTTTTAAAGGTATTCTAAGTGAGAATCTCCTTGTAAAATCATCAATAAAATATCTTTTGGGGGGTTGTTTATGGTAGTGTTGCATATTGCACCTACTCTTAATGGATTCAAACCAAGGGGGGGCTTCTTCATGTGTCTAACTTCATAAATTGCAGACTCTACTACTACTGCTCTTCTTACTGTTGCATTGTTGCGCCTTTTACTGCATTACTACTATTGCTTTCTTCTTGAAGGTGATACTTAGCACAGATTGTTGCATTGGTTTTGACACACTCTCTTGGTAATTTGATGTTTGATGCTTGCACCACATCCTGGAGCATTTCATATATGTTATAGTTGCAATACACTTCAAAATTCACTCTAAGAAATCAAACATATTCAAGAAAGGCACCAAATTTTTGGCCCATATCTTTGATATAATCGCCTATGTTCCACGTATCATTCTTCTCATTGACCTATAGTCTCCCTCACGTCAGGGTGGGTCATTAAGAAGATTCGGTATAAAGGTATGGTAGGTTATTCTTGCTTCCCTTTGCCTATGTTCCACGTATCGAACTCCTTAATTTACTTATAGTTTCCCTCTCGTAAGGGCGGGTAAATTTAGAAGTTTGGTATAGAGGTTTGGCTTCTGCTGCCTTGTTTCACAGGAATTCTTGCTCCACACTACTATAATTGAAGGAAGGTGCATCATTGTCTTATCTAAAGCTTCATGCAGTAAAGGGGGGAATAATTGGTTCACTGCAATATTCTTTTTACAAAATGAATACAATTGACCCACTCACCCCTCACAACTATCATACATGGAAACCAAAAATATTAAATCTCATTTCTCAAAAAGGGCTCACACACTTGCTAGAAGAGAAACAACCTGAGTTTGAAAAATAATATGAGATATTTGTTCATAAAGGGAAGATGTATGAAACAATGGGTATTATAAGCACAAATGTAAATGAAAGCTTATGGTTTCACATTTTAGAATGTAAAACCCCATTTGAAAGTTGGCAAAAATTAAAGAACTTGTTTGGTAAAGTGGATCAAATAAGGTCAATGCAGCTAGAGGCAGAATTAACAACATTATCTCCTGAAGACTTCAACAATATTGTTGACTTTCTCACCAAATTTAAAGAAGTCCTCACTCAACTAAAAGGTAGTGGCAAGAATAAAATAGAAGAAGAATGCATCTATCTTATTATTTCTAAGTTAAATGGAGTGTTTCAAATTTTTTCCACCACCTTTTTGTCTACAAAATATGCACTTGGTACAAGTTTTAAAATGCCCTCTTTAGAGGAATTTTGTGATAGGCTAACTAGAGAGGAAACAAAAATTGCAAAATATGAGATCTCTCCCTCTTCCTCAAAAGCATTAGTAGCATCCACCTCCACTAAAGAAAAATTCAAAAAGAAATAAAGAGGCCCTATAACTTGTACACATTGCAAAAAGGATGGACACTCTATGAACAAATGTTGGAAAAGACTACAACAACTAGAGGCAGCAATGAAGGATCACAAAATAGACATCAAGAAGCAGATAGGAAAAGCCTTAAATGTTCAAGGCAAAAATATAAAAACTCCATCAAAATATTGGGTTCTAGATTCAGGGGCAACTCATCATATGACTTCTTCACATGAGTCATTCTCTTCAATCTCCTCCAGCTCAACTTGTAGCATAGAAGTTGGTGACTCATCCTTTATCCCTATCAAAGGAAAATGTGACATATCCATTGATGGTGGGTATATCAATAATGTTCTCTATGTCCCAAATATAGCTACAAATATCCTATCCATCTATCATATTTGTACTTCTTCAAAGGGCAAAACAGTTCTATTTTCACCAACAGGGGTTGAAATAAGAGAATTTCAAGAACCTCACTCTCTCATAGCAAAAGGAGATATTGATCATAACACTCGCCTATTTCACTTCAATGGATTCAAAAATTTAGATAGAGCCTCCTGTTTTGTTGCACATGGAGATCTTGAAAGCAAAATTTGGCATGAAAGGTTTGGACATCTCAATTATAACTATCTAAAAGAGTTGAATACTCATGAAATGGTAACAGGGTTACCAAAAGTCTCTTCTATTGATGGAGTATGCCCTGGATGTGCTCTTGGTAAACAACATCAAAATCCTTTTCACCCAAGTAGTTCTCAAAAGGCCTCATCCCCTCTAGAGTTAATCCATAGTGACTTGATGGTCTTCCCAGAGCCTTCTTTCAAAGGAGCAAAATATGCCTTAACCTTCATTGATGATTTTTCAAGAAGAACTTGGGTCTACTTTTTGAAATACAAAAGTGATGTGCTATCCCACTTCAAAATCTTCAAAGCCTTAGTTGAAAATCAAGCCAATTGCAAAATCAAGCAAATTCGTACAGATAATGGGGGGAATACTTCAGTAATGAGTTCTCCATATTCCTATCAACTCATGGCATAATTCATCAACATTCCAGTCTCCCATAATCCTCAACAAAATGGCATTGTAGAAAGGAAAAATAGATCTTTGAAAGAAATGGCAAACTGTATGCTCCACTCAAGAGATCTTCCAGTAGTTTTTTGGGCTGAAGCTATTAATTGTGCAAACTATATTCAAAATCGCACACCTCATAAAGCTCTTGGCCATTTGACTCCTGAAGAAGCATGGACTGGCTCCAAACCTGATGTATCATTTTTTAAAGTTTTTGGGTGTACTTCTTGGGCACACATCCCAAAGAAAAAGAGGAAGGCTCTAGACAAAAAGAGCAAGCAACTTATCTTTGTTGGTTATTGTGAGGAAATGAAAGCCTACAGGCTCCTTGATCCCACAACTCATGAGGTATTTTTTCATAGAAATGTTCAATTTGATGAAACATTCCCTCATAAATATCCTCAATCATCTTCCAAAAATAATTATCTCGAGCCATCTCCAACATTTGAGCCCCAATATAGTGAAGATACCATCCTTGAGATAGATGACCAAAATGAGGATCCCATTATTCAAACTCCTCCTCAAAGTCCTACCACATCCATGACTCCTTCCACAATGCCTAAATGGGCCCACACCATAGTTCAAGAAGCCACTCCTTACATCCAAAATCTTCCATCATCCAGATTAAGCAACTCCATGGGTTCTGGTCTTGTCTGTCAGTCCATTTCAACAGATCCTCAATCCTTCAAAGAAGCAACTGGTATAAAAGAATGGGATGATGCCATGGAGAATGAATTCTCTTCCTTAATCAAAAACAAAACTTGGGATCTAGTCCCACTACCTAAAGGAAGGAAATTGGTTCGTTGTAAATGGATTTACAGAACTAAGTATGGACCTGATGGAGAGATTGACAAACACAAAGCTCGCTTAGTAGCTAAAGGTTTTTCACAAATTGAAGGCATTGATTATTCTGAAACCTTTGCACCAGTTGCAAAAATGGATTCTGTAAGACTGGTTCTTGCACTTGTTGCTTCCCAAAAATGGCCAGTATTTCAAATGGATGTTAAAAGTGCTTTCTTACATGGTGACTTAAAAGAGGAAATATTCATGGAACAACCTACTAGATTTATTCAAGACTCCTCCCTTGTTTGTAGACTAAGGAAATCTCTCTATGGTCTCAAATAGGCTCCTAGAGCTTGGTATGAAAAAATGGACTCCTTCCTTCTATCCTCAAGATTTTCTCATTGTGAGTTTGATGCCACAGTCTACATTTGGAGGGATGAAGAAAACATCACCATACTTGTTCTCTATGTTGATGATCTACTACTCACTGGTAGTGCCATTTCTCACATCCAAACTATCAAAGACTCCCTTTTCAAGAAATTTGAGATGGTTGATCTGGGTTTAGCCCATTACTTCCTTGGGTTTTAGATAACTCAAACAGATGTAGGAATTTCATTATGTCAACAAAAATATACTCTAGACCTTCTTCAATGGTTTAATATGACTGATTGCAAGCCTTCTTCCACACCTTTTCAGTCTGGAGTCACTCTAAGTACTTCCTGCAAGTCCCCTCTATGTGATGCTACTCTCTACAGACAACTTGTAGGAAGTCTATTATACCTCACTCATACTCACCCAGATATTTCATATGTTGTTGGCTTAATATCTAGATTCTCACATCAACCTCATTTCAGTCATTGGCAAGCAACCAAGAGAATCCTCCGCTACTTGCAAGGAACTACTCACTTTGGGCTCTTATATGAGGGTGGATCCATGGATATCAATGGTTACATAGATTTTGATTGGGCAGGTTCAGTTGAAGACAGATGTTCCACCTCTGGCTATGTTTTTTGTCTTGGTTCTTCACCTATTGCTTGGTCATGCAAAAAATAACAGGCAGTAGCTTTATCTTCCATAGAGGCAGAATACAGGGCAGCAATTTTAGCCAGTCAAGAAGCTCTTTGGCTTCATCAGATACTAAGGGAATTTGGTTTTTTCCATAACAAACCCATTACCCTTTGGTGTGACAATCAGAGCACAATTCATATTTCCCGCAATCCAGTGGAACATCAATGCACCAAGCACATTGAGATTCACATGCACTTCATTCGGTAGCATATTCAGCAAGGGGATCTAAAATTGGAGTACATTCCCATAGAAAATCAAATTGTAGACATCTTCACCAAATCCTTCCCTTCTCCATGTTACATTCAGTTGCGAGAGAAACTTGGAGTTAAGAAAATGCATTAGAAGGGTGCACAGAGGTTTTCACCTCTCTCTTCTTCTTATTGTATGTAATACATTGTACATGAGTACCTCATCAGGCCTTGTTGCTGGGACTCATTTATTTTTAGTTGTTTATTAGAGGAAAATATTCACCATTTGAAGGCATACCTCTTCTTCTTCTTCTTGAAATATGGTTTTTCCCATGGGGTTTTTTCACCATCTCTTCTATAAGAGTTCATTGTACATGAGTACCTCATCAGGCCTTGTTTTTGGGACTCATCTCCTGTACACCCCTAGTATCACTTAAGGGGGGTGTTAGAATAAATATTTGTTCTCTTAAGTTCTACTAGGATAGTCTTACTTGAGTTACCACTCTTCCATGAGTCAGGTGAACTCTCAGTTTAGACTAGTTCAGATTTGTTGAGTTGTTGTAATCCAATGACTCACATTGATCAACTTTGCTATTTATACAAAGTTGATCCCATGGAATAAATCAATCAGTTCTTGATATTTTAGTAATGCTTTGCATGTCTAGTATCAAAATTCCTATAGGTATAACATTAACAAATAAATGTTAAAATCAAGAGGTCAACCAAGCTATGAGAGATTTGGTCTTCAGAGAACTACCACTGAGATGGATATATAACCCTATTGATAAATTTACAAAAAATCTAGTCATTATTAATAGCACTAGGGCCCCAAAATTTTGTAAAACAACCAGGAAATACATAGAGCAGTACTAGAATAATAAGGAAGATAAGGAGCTAGAATGGCATGTAGATCAAATGCAACCATTGCCCCCATGGCAGGATTTGTATGAGAATGTTATTTATTATGACCCTAAAATGAACCCACACATGTCTTACAAGAATCTAAGATCACCTATATGCAAAAAATATACAAGGGGACTAAAGCCAAGATTTATACTTGGTGGATTATAAGGGTTGAAACTGATGCAAATCCTTCAAGGTATGGATTTAAAAATTATGAAGAGTTATACTATAAGTATGATAAATAGTGTGAGTCTTGGGCAGAGGATATTGAAAAAATTATTGCACTAAGTTTTTTCCAGCCTTGCAAAGAGCATGCCATGAAGGGCACAATCGAGGAGGTAGATGCAGGCAAAGGAAAATCAATCTCTTAGACTCAATAGCATGCTACCACAATTATAACCCCTTCTTCTTCTATGGTTGGAAAGGCACCTATTTATACCCCTATGTAGACACCAAAACAGCACCAATCCGATTATGTGACTACAAGCACTGACCGAATTGGCATACATACCCCCTAGGGCAGCCTCCAGAGGTTAAACAGTGGTCCTAACCACTCCCAAATCAGTTTTGGAAGGTCAGAGGTCAGTTTTGCACCTTTTAAGCACTTTGCTCCCTATTCGTCCCACCCTGGGATGATTAGAATCCTATTCGTCCCACCCCGGGACGATTAGCGACAATCGCTCCAGGGTGGGACGATTAGCAGGTTTGACTGGCAAAAAGTCAAACCTTGACAAATGGCAGCCCAAATCCGCCACCTAACTCCACCTTCAAGGCATGGGATTGCGAGGGAAGGTTTCAAATCAGAGAGGCTTCAATCAAGCCTGCCCTGATCATGGAGGCCTCAATCAAGGAGGCCCTAATCAGGGAGGAATATTCTCTCCCCCAAAAAGGCATAATGAGCCAAGTGGTGCCCTCGCATGCGCATTCAAAGGAGACCCTTAGGTCTATAAAAATGTGAGCCTCCTCACCCCAAAAAAAAAGAGAGTTGGAGCATTTGGAGCAATGAAGTGCTGCCAAACTATACCCCCATTCCTCTTTGTGCTTCCTACATCCCTAATCTCTCTCTTCTGGAAGAGAGGTTATCGAGTGAACACTAGGAACGCAATCTAGATCCAAAGACCCAAGCAATCAGCCACAATCCCACCCCAAACTCATCGACACAACCCCCTAGGAAGTTTTGGACCCATCCCACTTGGATTGGTGTCAAAACTAGGCCCTAAACGATGGGCGTCCCACCCCCGGGCGCCCCCCAAACTACTGCAGTCCTAATCACCCCACCCTAGAGTGATTAGAAATCTATGCATGGTTTTGTTACTATTATTTTTGCATTCTTTTATATCTAATGTACTTATGTTGTTGTCCAAATTTCATTGCTTTTTGACATGATTTGACTTGGTTTCTATCATTTTATGCGTCTACTAACCTACAAGGAGTGCCTTCAGATACAAGATAACCTGGGTAGAATCTGCAAAATCTGACCTTCTGGGTCATCTCAAAATGTTGTTTTTAGTCTAACCACAAGTTTGCAGGAGTTTTGGAGGCCTTTGGGTAGGACATTTGCAAGGTCACTTTTTGCAAGTTTTACGATAGTCCCCAATGTCCCACCCCAGAGTGATTAGAAATATGTGCATGATTTCCTTACTATTACTTTTGCAATATGTCCCAGATGATATCCTAATGCCTCTATTAAATTTTGAACTCATTCTGACATGATTTGATGATCATTTTATTATTTTATGTATTAACTAGCTCGTAGGGTGCCCCTGTCACATACAGGAGAATCTAGGTAGGATATGCAAATTCCGAGCATCTGGGTAGTCTTATAATTACATATAATTCCTAACCCATGAGTTTTAGGTGATTTGGATAAGCATAGGTGGGACATTGGAGTGCTCGCTTTGGAGAGGCCCCCGACGGGCAAACGAGCATAACGGGGCCGTCCGACGCCGCTTCGATGCAAAATCAGGTGATACCAATTCTAGAAATTGTCCTTTACATTTCCATATCATTCTATAATCTACTTATCAATATTATCACTGATATCTTCTAAGCGCCCATTGGAGGCCTTGGGGATTGCATGTTTTTCTAGATACGCATATGCTATTAACGATTTGTTGTCTTTATATGCATAGGATCTCACCACAAAGAATACTAGAGGGGCAGCAAGGAATGATGAACACATGGACACAAGCGGCGGCAACTTTTAGCCCGCCCACTTTGAGTGTGGGCACGTGGAAGACGCTGGAAGCGTACCGTCCGATCTTGGAAGCGCGACTTCTTTCGGGCATCCATTAATGTAACAAATTGTATCAAATGTTCTAAGCCCTAGAGGGGGGATGTATTGTAATCATATTAAAAGCAATATCAATAAAGGAGGCCCCGCTTTGTTTGCTCACATCTCGTTTCTGCGTCATTTCCTTCATGCATTGCTCATCGCATTCGTAGGACTTAGCATCTATATCTATTTTTGTTTGCATCATATCGGTACGCCATTTTTTCATTGCTTTCAGTGGTGATCATGGTGGGACCCCCTATCCCACTGTTAGGATCAAGTTTTTGATCCAAATTTTGTGGTTTTTCTTTGCAGGTGTTACTCATTCGGGCACTGGACTGCTACTCGTGCCACCCCGGGACGAATACGTATTCATCCCACCCTATGACGAATGCAGACCTGCTATTCATCCCACCCCGGGATGATTAGAGCTCTATGCATTTTTTGAGCAAAAACTCAGAGGCATCTGGTTTAGACAGAGAAGAGGTAGGCCTTCTGAACATCCTCTATGTTTTTCTACTTTCTATTTCTACAATTTTCTATTTTCTTTGCTTTATTTTTAGACACTTGCATAGAAAGGTTAAGTAGTTTGTTTTCCTTTCTTGCAATAAAGAAAAAAATAAATAAAAACATAGAGTAAATTAAATGGAAGGAACTTGATTAGGAATGCATTTTTCTCTGGTTTGCTTGCATGATACTTGCACAAATGGCAAGTCCTCATTATAGGTTTCGATTCTAGTTAGGTTTTGTGATTTCCTTTTTGCTACTAATTGTCTCTGAAAGATAAAACGTACTTTAAAGCATTGCATTAGTGAAAATCATCTTTTGTTGTATGTTTTCTTTCTTTACACAATTAAAAGGAACCACACACACCACCTAATAAAATTAACATCAAGGAGTTGGTCTTAATACCCCAACACTTGATCAAGACCAACGGTGGGTTTCATCACCACCTTGGCTTGGATTTTGCATACATATACCCTGATCGCGACTGTTGCTAGACGTAAATCCTGATGAAAGCTGACCAAGTGTAGCGGGGGTGATTCCCCGTGCATGAGGATAAGTCTTCTAAGGTAGGTGTCAAAAATAGAGTGATCCCCCTTTCGTACCGCCTATGTTCCACTTACTGTTCTGCTCTCGCGTACCAATAGTTTCCCTCACGTAAGGGCGGGTATATTGAGAGGTTCGGTATAACGGCCTGGCAATGGTATATTGAAGGGGCGACCATTTTGGAGATACAAGAGCCCTCATTATGCATGTATAACAAAGTTTTCTTTACAAGATTTACATAACAAAAATCAAACACACTGAACCAGATCTAGGACACACATTTAATCTATAAACAAGATAATCATTTCTTTGTTTGTGTGGTCCCCTTTTGTTTGGTATAGCATAAAAATTGTAAAGGAGATAAAAATATACATATATTTTTAGAAAAACCACCACCATGGTGTATACCCGTAGCCAAGCCCAATCACGGGCAGAAGCTATGAAAAGTATGCAAGGAGGCACAAGTCACCTCCGTTATAGCCCCAAGGACTTGGTTATACCACCTTGGCAGCATGACCCACAACATAGTCCACACTATACCACTACAGAACAGGACTATAGAGGCACCCCTTTGAGGGGCACTCCCATTCAACACAGACCCTCTCAGGAGGAGTACACACATGGGAAGGCCCCCTTAGACACTCATTATGAGTGGCCATTGCATGATGAAGTGCTAGAGAAGCATAGGGTTCATAAGGAGGGCCCACATGATTATATCATTCCTCCTCCACCCCTCATTATTGTTAGAACTAATAGGCCAAATCTAGAGTGCAAGGCTCTTCAGATAGGGCGAGCCAACTCTGCCCATCCCTTTCACATGTACGAAAGGGAGCACGAGGAAAACTAGTATATTCCTCAAGAGCAATACACCATGCGGGGGCAATGCGCCTCCGCACCTGCTGATTATCAAGATCACCTATTGAGGCCAGAGCCTCGGGTGAATGCTGCTAACCTCGACAGAGGAAAGTGACCCATAGAGATCTCGGATCACCATGACCGAGATAGATATGTAGGGGAGGCATCTAGGCCTCCTAGACCTAGGACGACAGAACAAATCGACTTGGCATTTGCCAAACATGCCGCCCGCCAAGCGCAAATCACGTAGCTTAGGCAAGATCAGTAGCAGTTAGAACAACTGTATCATCTTAACAAAGAGTGCATTCAGTGCCAGACAGATGAGTTGTTCTAGAACACTATGCATGAGAGGATTCCAACCCCTCGCATGCATAGGACAGAAATTTATGAGAGGCACAACCCCTTAGTACGAGACAGGTCTCCACGACCTTATCAAGCGTTGCCTCCAAGACCTCCTAGACCTGAGCGGGAGGCCACTCCTAGAACCAATGATGGGCGCCTTCCTCGGGCACCCATCCATGTTTATAGGTCACGCCCAAAAACTCCTCAAGAGGCCTATGAGGAATTTGAGCGAGAAGAAGAGCGGGCTGAAATGCCCTACCAAGGCAGGGGGGCGCTATCCGGCTACCCCTCCATAGGCCTCAAGTTCCTCGTAATTCACAATGGGAACAAACCAAAGAAGAGGAAATCAAATCCTCTGATGCATACAAAGCACTGCTAGAGTGCTTAGAGTCTATGGAGACTAAGACTTTAGGGCCCCAAAAGCCCACCTTACGCCAACTTCACAGTCACCCTGTGCATCCTTCAATTTTGGCACCCCCATACCCCGACCACTTCAAAGTGCCTCAATTGGCAATTTTTAGAGGGGATGAGGATGCCCAAGAGCACGTAACAAGGTTCCTGAGTCAATGCTTTGGCATTCAGGACAATGATGCATTGCTTTTGAGAACGTTTATAACCACGTTCGTAGGCCCTACCTCGGATTGGTTTACCCAGTTGCCGAAGCATAGCATCAATAATCTAGACCAGCTAGTGGATGTGTTCCTTGAACATTTTGCCTTCAACACCAAGAAGAAGGCATCCTTAAGTGACCTAGCTGGCCTTAAGCAATATGATGATGAGACCATGGCTGCTTATGGGAATCGATGGAGGACATTGCTTTCAAAGCTACCTTACCTCCCTCCCATGGCCGACATGACTCAAATGTTTTCAAAGAGTTGCTTAAGGTCGATCTCCATGCTATTGTAGCTGCAACAATATGCCACCCTCGAAGAAGCCCTAGTGCAAGCCAGGATAATTGAGGAGATCAAAATACAAGATGGTGAGATTGCCAAGCCATGCAAGAAAGAGTGGCCCAAAAATGCTAAAACTAGGCCCACGCAACCGAAACCCACCATGGTCAATCAGGTTGCCATAACTATACCAAAGCCTGCACAAATGACATAGCCCCCAAAGGCTAATTATCAGGTAGTTCCTCTTGATAACTATGAAAAGGAAAATCATAAACAAGAGCAAAATCGACAGCGTCGCCCTAGGCGACAATTCACACAATTCACGGAGTCTAGAGACTCCTTGTTTGACCGCTTGTTCATGGAAAACCTGATAAACTTGTCGAAAAGTCGACCCATAGACCCCAACATGCCAAAACCCAAGGGCTATAGGGAAGACTTATATTGTAGATTTCATCGACAGAAAGGACACGAAATCTCCACTTGTTGGAAATTCAAACACTTAGTGCAGGACTTGATAGACAACAAAATGCTCATGGTAGATAGTCCCGTAGCGTTGAGCAACCAATAGATGGAGGTCTTCAAAGACCCCCTGCCTACCCATGATGCACAGGCAAAGACTTTACAAGTGAATGAGGTAACACAAAACTGCCCCATGCAAGGATACGTAGGGATGATAAGCATCGTGACATGAAACAAAAGATACCCAAACATGGCTGCACCCGCTACAGCTACAGGAGATGTTCCATCGTCACAACCTCCACAACACCCTACGCAACCTCCCCTGCCTAGACCAATGGCCATGATTCGGACTAAACTTACTCAAAGTTTAAGGACCACGTCGGCTAGGCTCTCCATTTATGAGCTCATCCAACAATCACCGCCCCATCGGGAGGCTCTGATGGAGATACTCAAAGCCATTGAGCTACAACCCCACGAAGCCAATTCTTTCAACAATTTCATGGGACATGTGAGACAATGCACAGAACCAGTCATAACCTTCAGGGAAGATGAACTAAAACTGGTGACTGGTGATATGGTGGATCCACCCCTGCACGTCATTGCATGGGTCAACGAGATTCCATTCAAGAGGGTGTTGTTGGACACTGGCTCATCCAACAACATAATCATGACAACGACATTAAAACACCTTAAGCTGCCAGCATCCCACATTGTGGCATCCACTTACACTCTTCGAGCATTCAACGACGCGTTATGCTCGACGGTTGGCACAATTGTCCTACCCATCCAAGTAGGACAAAAGACCATTCCTACATTGTGTCACATCCTTGAGGGTGAGATGGCCTACAATATCTTGCTAGGTCGGCCTTGGATCAAGGACATGAAGTGTGTCCCTTCGATAGCCCATCAATGCCTCAAATACACATACGAAGGGCAAGTACATGTAGTCCCAGCGGACTTAGAGCCCTTTAAGTTTTGCAATGCGGTGCAGCTGATGCCACAATCGACCCTCCCATCGACACATTTGGACTTTCAATTGAATCCATCCACACAGGGTCCGATTTTGCCTACATCCTCACTGTTGAGTCCCTCAACTCACCAACCTGGCCCATCTTCATCATCTGTTCCTTCACCAATGATGCCACCTATGGTGGCCACACCGAAGGACAATGGGAAGAAGCCCCTAGAGGAGGTACCACCATTAGTCTCAACCATCTCTACCGAAGAGGTGCCCAACCGAATGGAAGTCGAGACACCTGGTTCACCCAACATGGAGTGGACTCAGGGAGAACTCCCATTCCCTCCCCCTCAACCATCGATGATTACCATTGAGATGGCCAATACGGGCCTGGGGGAGTACCTAGTGTGGAACGTTGTGGCAACACCCATGATCGAATCCATGCAAGACATGGGGAGACCTCGCCTCCCCATCGACACTATCGTCCCTTTAGGCTACCCACCAAATCAGACCAATTTTGTATATGGGGGCCTCGAGAATGGCATTGAACCCTACCTACAAGAGGAAGAGGATGAAGAGCCATTTGTTGAGAATGTTGACTATCTCGTCCAACCCGGACTTCACCTTGAAATACCTAGACCAATGTAATTGGCATGGATATGGATTGGGCGAATACGAACAAGGAATGCGCATTCTTTGTCAACCGAGATACCAGATGCAATATGATAAATTAGGAGTAGGGTTCAACCACCCTTTGCCCCTCGACATCTTGGTAGAAACCATGCAAGGCCTAGGTCTAGGCAATAGGGATGGGTTGGCACAAGATCCATATGCCAATCCCAACACAACATACACATTGGGGGATTATCTCCCATTGTTAACAACAAACCTTGTTGACCTCAACAACCCCTCCCCTTTGATCGAGGAAGGGGAAAGTTCAAGAAGTAACCTCCAAGAGGGATATGAACAAGATCAAGGGGGGTCTTCTGAAGATGAGTCAGATTATGAGGTAGCACCTTGGGACCCTTTTGAGTCCGATAGCAATCACTCGCAGGTGACACCCATTGATGACTATCAGGAGAACTTCATGGCAATGTTCCCCTTTAATGTTCCGATCGGGCAATTGCTACCTCCAGAGAATCTAGCCCTCCTACAGAGAGCGGAACAACCCAGAAGGGACCAAATCAACTTGCTCAAACAAAATGAGCCTCCCATGCCGGCCATAAGGCCAAGTGATCCACCGGAGGAAGAAGATCCAAATATCTTCTTCAACATCGACTACCTACATGCCAGATTTCTAGTTTTCATAGAGAGTGAGGATAGTGATCAAGAAATGCCTAGTGGGAGGCTATACCAGCCAGAGGGGCACATAGTTGTCGGAGCCAATGAAGGCCTATGGATCTTCGATAGCGACTATGAGGATGAGAATGAGATGGCATATCTCAACCATATGAGGCAACAGGAATACCCCATAGACATCGATGATATGTTTGAACATCTAAATATGGGACCAAGGCATAGGTGGCATTTAAACCAAGTACAGTTAAACCAAGTGCTTCATCCACCACTTTGGGCATACAAGGAGCACCTCCCACCTAGAGACCCTATAGGGCCATCAGTGCCAAGGGCAGACCCTATCCTTCTATCCACACATAGGGCCGATCCTTTTGTGCCAGTACCCACGAGCCAGATCCGGGGTACAAGGATCACCAAGGATGTCTGAATCAACACCCACGTGGCAATGGAGACCAAATTCATTCCATCAACATGATCTCCATTGATTTAACCACCCCCATCCATAATCCAGCCGATCCAACATGACCATTGTATCTAGACCTAGATGCCATAGACTAGGATCGTGTTGACTCACCACCATCCCCATCAGAGTACTGGCCTTGCGGTGAGATGTTTCATTTCACCCCAAGACAGACTCAGGATATCTTCCATGCTGAAGAGGAACCCGACATTCCCAACGTAGATCTAAATTTAGCAAATGATATCCACCTGATCCCAACTCCACACCAGTTGGAGGATGGATCCCACATGTCAATCGAAGAGATGATTGACGTAGACATCGGTTCTGATCCAATGAATCCATAAATCATCAAGTTGGGGGTAAGTTTATCCCCCGAAGAGCAAGCCGATTACATTGCCCTTCTCAAAGAGAAGAAGGAGGTTTTTGCATGGTCCTACAAAGACATGTCGGGGCTAGACCCGTAGCTAGTCACGCATAATCTAACACTTGATCCGACAGTCAAGCCAATCAAGCAAAAGCTACGTAAGATGCACCCAACAGTGGCCTTAATGGTCAAATACGAGCTACAAAAGTTGTTGGATGCATAGTTTGTCATCTACGTAGATTACCCACCATGGTTGTCCAACATGGTACCCATCAAAAATCCTGACGGGAGGATTCACATATGCATCGATTTTTGAGATTTAAACAAAGTGAGTCCCAAGGATGATTTCCCCTTGCCTAGCATCGATGCATTGGTAGATGCTACAGCAGGCCACGAAATGCTTTCCCTCATGGATGGTTTCTCGGGATACAACCAGATTCGTATCAATCCCGATGATCAACTAAAAATGGTGTTCATGATGCCTTGGGGGACATTTTGTTATAAGGTCATGCCCTTTGGCCTTAAAAATATTGGCGCCACTTACCAACGTGCTATGACATACATCTTCCATGATCACATGCATAAAACTTTGGAAGATTATATGGATGATTTGTTGGCCAAATCTCTTTTGCGCCAAAATCATCTCGATGACTTACGCAAGATCCTTGATCGCCTCATCGAACACAAGGTTAGGCTAAACCCCAAGAAGTGCGTATTTGGCATCACATCTGGAAAACTCTTGGGTTTCATAGTCTCAAAATGAGGCATCGAGGTAGATCCAAATAAAGTCAAGGCAATCCTTGAAATGCTTCCCCCAACCACCATCAGGCAGCTCAGAAGCTTGCAGGGTAAGGTCGCGTCGATCAAGTGCTTCATAGCGCAGTTATCTGACAAGTGCCGACCCATGAATAAATTATTACACAAGGGGGTAGCATTTCATTGGGATGACGAGTGCCAGTCAACCTTCGATGACATCAAACAATACTTGGCTTCATCGCTAGTATTGGCACCACCTAGACCAGGAGTGTCATTCTATTTATACATCTCAGCTACTAAGGTGGCACTGGGTGCCATGCTAGCCCAAAAAAATGAATTACATAAAGAACTAGGCTAATTATTATCTTAGCCGCACCCTGGTCAGTTATGAACTTAACTATGCATACGTTGAGAAGCTATGCTTGGCGGTGGTATTTGCCACCAAAAAGCTATGCCATTACATGCTGAGCAATACGACGTATGTTGTGTCTAAGGAGAATCCATTGTGGTACATGATGAGTCATACTTATCATAGTAGTCGCACGGTGAAATGGATCATGTTGTTGATGGAGTTTGACATCGAATTCATTGGACAAAAGTCCATCAAAGGTCAAGTCATCATCGATCAACTAGCAGAGGCTCCTCTCGAAGATGATCAGCCTCTGACCATAGAGCTGCCCGATGATGGGGTCTTCCATGTCTCAGAATCGCCAGATTCTGATGAGCCTGAGTCACAGGCTGACATAACCTTATTTTTTGATGGTTCTAAATGTGAGCAAGGGGGTGGCGCAGGAATCATGTTTTTCACACCGCAAGGGGCTCCAATGCCTTTATCATTTAAACTTGATTTCTCATGCACCAATAACAATGTTGAATACGAAGCCTTGCTCATAGGTCTTCAGACAACCATCACCATGAACATCAAATGCTTGAATATCTTTGGTGATTCGTTGTTAATTGTCAACCAAGTGAAAGGGGTATTCCAATGCAAATGCCCAGTTCTGTAGGCCTACAAAGCCCTTGTGGATAAATTCCTGGCAAATCTTGAATGGTACGACATCGAGGCACTCCCTCGATCATCGAATCATTTTGCAGACACTATGGCCTCCTTGGGGTCACTAATCCCGCAAGACATTTCTGGTGAGATGACAACCATTCAAGTCAAAATGTTATCGCAATCCATGATGGAGCGTGCAAGCTCTGACATAACGCCAGGAATCCACATGATCCAGATTGAACCATCTCAGGATAGGTTCTCTCGAATCCATGATAGTCTGAATCATGCCAATTGGGGGTCTTTGTTCTCTCCAACCCCTCTTAATAGCAACACAATGCTATTTTTACAAGTTCTTTCCCGCTCAGCTTTTGCTAGGGATGAACTTCAAGAGGGATCGATCGTTCATACCATCGAGGTTTCTGATCAGCAGGATTGGTACACACCCATAAGAGACTATCTCAAGTTAGGTAGCCTCCCACTTGGATTGTCGCACGTCGCAAAAAGATCATTCAAACAGAAAGTGACAAAACATGTCTTGCTAGGAGACATTTTATACCGTCGAAGCTACGAAGGAATCCTCCTCCATTGCTTGGACCAGCAGGAGTCCACTTGGGTGATCACCCAAGCGCATGATGGTACATGCGGTGGCCACTTCAGCGGTATGGCCATCGCAAAGCGCATTCTTTGCATGGGCTATTATTGGCCATCTTTAGAGTGAGATTGTTGTGCATATGTGCGGAAGTGCATGAAGTGTCAACACCATGCTAACTTGACACACGTACCTTCTCAGGCCTTGCAATCGATCCAATCGGCTTGGCCATTTTCATAGTGGGGCTTAGATCTCATCGAAAATATCTCCCCTACATCGTTAGGTCATCACACGTTTATCATAACGGCCATAGAGTACTTCACTAAGTGGGTGGAAGCAATTTCGCTTACCTCTATGATTGGGCCCCGCATTGTGGAGTTCATTTTACATAACATCATATGTCATTTTGGTATTCCATCCAAGATCATCTCGGATAATGGGATGTCATTTAAGAACAAAGATGTGCGTGCTTTGACAACAAAGTACAAAATTTAGCATAGTTTTTTGACACCTTATTATCCGCAGGCAAATGGGCAAGCAGAGGCGTCAAACAAAATGCTAGTTGCCATCCTTAAAAATACGGTCATAGATAGTCATAAGGATTGGCACATCCAAATACCACTTGCCCTATGGGCTTATCGCACTAGCATTCGGACGCCCACTAGGGCAACTCCATTTTTGCTAGTGTATGGCTCCGAGGCAGTCATGCCTCTCGAGTTGGAAATACCCTCCCTGTGCATATCAATGCAAGAGTTCATCGATGATGACACTGCACGGCAGGCCCGGTTAGACCAGCTTACGTTACTCGATGAACGATGCGTCAATGCTCTCGAGCATTTACGTATCTATCAAGAGCGACTTAAGAAAGCATACAACATGAAAGTTCACCTGAGGGACTTTCGGGTCGGTGACCTGGTCTTAAAAGAGAACCAACAAAATTCTAACTTGCCACCCCATTTAAGGGACAAGTTCATGGCAAATTGGTTAGGTCCTTATGTAATCGACAGTAAAATAGGACCTGGAACATACCGGCTCACCTCTCTTGAAGGAATCAAGGAACTAGAACCCTTGAACATCAGTCATTTGAGGCCATTCAACATTTAGAGAGCCATGGCCCACTCCAAAATCCCCAAGGGTTCTCGCCACCGCTTGGTCACCCAAAATACCCCAAAGGTATCCATAATCCCTTTGGTCAAACCAAAAGCTCCAAGGGTTCCCACAATCGCTTGGTCAACCAAAAAAACCCCAAAGGTATCCATAATCCCTTTGGTCAAACCAAAATCTCCAAGGATTCTCACAATCGCTTGGTCAACCTAAAACACCCCAAAGGTATCTATAATCCCTTTGGTCAAACCAAAAGCCCCAAGGGTTCTCACAACCGCTTGGTCACCCAAAATGCCCCAAAGGTATCCATAATCCCTTTGGTCAAACCAAAAGCTCCAAGGGTTCCCACAATCGCTTGGTCAACCAAAACACCCCAAAGGTATCTATAATCCCTTTGGTCAAACCAAAAGCTCCAAGGATTCCCACAATCGCTTGGTCAACCTAAAATGCCCCAAAGGTATCCATAATCCCTTTGGTCAAACCAAAAGCTCCAAGGATTCCCACAATCGCTTGGTCAACCTAAAATGCCCCAAAGGTATCTATAATCCCTTTGGTCAAACCAAAAGCCCCAAGGGTTCTCGCAATCGCTTGGTCACCCAAAATGCCCCAAAGGTATCTATAATCCCTTTGGTCAAACCAAAAGCTCCAAGGGTTCCCACAATCGCTTGGTCAACCCAAAATGCCCCAAAGGTATCCATAATCCCTTTGGTCAAACCAAAAGCTCCAAGGGTTCCCACAATCACTTGGTCAACCAAAAATGCCCCAAAGGTATCTATAATCCCTTTGGTCAAACCAAAAGCTCCAAGGGTTCCCACAATCGCTTGGTCAACCAAAATGCCCCAAAGGTATCTATAATCCCTTTGGTCAAACCAAAATCTCCAAGGATTCTCACAATCGCTTGGTCACCCAAAATACCCCAAAGGTATCAATAATCCCTTTGGTCAAACCAAAAGCTCCAAGGGTTCCCACAATCGCTTGGTCACCTAAAATCCCCCAAAGGTATCCTATAATCCCTTTGGTCAAACCAAAAGCTCCAAGGATTCTCCAATCGCTTGGTCAACCTAAAATACCCCAAAGGTATCCATAATCCCTTTGGTCAAACCAAAAGCTCCAAGGGTTCTCGCCACCACTTGGTCACCCAAAATACCCCAAAGGTATCTATAATCCCTTTGGTCAAACCAAAAGCTCCAAGGGTTCCCACAATCGCTTGGTCAACCAAAAATGCCCCAAAGGTATCTATAATCCCTTTGGTCAAACCAAAAGCTCCAAGGATTCTTGCCACCGCTTGGTCACCCAAAATGCCCCAAAGGTATCTATAATCCCTTTGGTCAAAACCTCCAAGGATCCGTAAGAATCACTTGGTCCACACCCATTCGGGTTAAACCATCCATAACGAATATTCAAAAACAACAGATAATCAAAAATAACAAAAAAATTGCATCTCACTTTCATGCATAATCTTAAAAATCAAAACACAAAAAAAAAAAAGTTGCATTAGGCATCGCATACATACATTGCATATTTGTTGGTCATACATGTCAAATGCACCATAGACTGTAATTACTCAGCAATTCCATCATTTTCCACATTCAGTCCATTTTGTAAATGATCCAACAAGAATAACGCCATTCACATTTTTGCCATATCATAGTCAGTTGTCTTCTAATGTCTTTAGGGTTTTCGTCATTCAGTTGTCTTTAGATTTCTAGTCAAATGTTGTACAAAGTCAGACCGATTTTTACAAGGTAGAGTTTTACTTGGATCACGCCTTGTTACATAGCATCCCAACACAAGCTTAAAACACATAAAAATTCCCAAGTTGTGTGAACGAAAGACGAAACCTGCAAAGTGGTCCAGGATACCATACAGTGAAAACGTTATCTCGCTCATCCCCCTATGCGAATGACCCCAAGAATGCTGAGAATTGGCAAAAGGACAAGAAAACTTCCTTCAATTCCCCAAAATAAATAGTGGTTTTTACCACTACAAAGAATTCCAACTCCAAACATGAATATCAAAAGTGCACAAATCAAAAAGCACAAGAAATAGTGATTCTAATCACTGCTCAAAATCCCAAGCTCAAACAAAATAAATAGTGATTATCATCACTATTCTGAGCAAATATCCCAAAATTAAAAGAGAGGGAGTAACTATTGAATCCCTAGAATTCTCAGCATTCGAAAGGTCATGAGGTGATCCTCAATCTCAGTTTGGTGGATAGCCTATTGGTCACTGGTGGCAAACCTCCCGCATGATGATATATCTATCACATTAGTTATTGGGCATATGTACAGATCAATGTTTGCATGTGGATGAGCTAGCTTATGGTATCCTAGATTGCATCATAGATTAATCCTACTAAATACAACAAAGGAGTTAGTGGAGCTAATTAGGTGATCCTCGATACAGGTTTGGTGGACAGCCTACCTAGCACTGACGGTATCCTTACGAATACCACATAAACGAACTCAATCGCACACACAGGGATGTGAAATAACTTGGTCAAACTCAAGTCTGATTCGTACCTTGTTCGAAAGTCTTGTAAGATAATGTATAGTCTTGACTAGTTAGTTAAAGCATCTGAGTCTCAGAAAAACCTTAACTACATTCTAAAACAATTGTTGTACATTTCATTACTTACATCACCATCAGAAAATACAAAACAATTATTACAAATGCAAAAGTTATTTCATAAAGCAATCACATAGTACAGAAAGCCAGTAAATCCTGTACAGTCTATGGTGCCACCACTTGTATACCAAAAAATCATTCCATCCATTCCATATGCATACATCTATATCATATAGTTAAAATCATCCACAGTCATAATAGCATATGCATACATCAACATAAATAAATGTGCATAAAGAACAATAAACCATGACAAGTATATAATCAAACCAAAAGAGTCATGTATATATATCAAGTCAAAATGCCCTCAGGCTACAATAAGAAGGTCCTCTGACCTCACAAAAACCAAAAACTCAAAATCCCCAAAGCCTAGGGAGTCGGCCACCATGATCACGTAGGATCGGTGCGACTAGAACTACCCCCAATAGTATGGGTCCTATGGGACCTCTCAAGGTAGCTACTACTAGCCCTCACACCCTACCCACCAACACTACCCTCACCTAGCCACCTACGATGAGATGATGTAGACTGCTCAGTCTCACTGCCTCTCGTACGATGTGATGAACCACCTCCATCAAGCACAAGCAACTATCCATCAAGGCGAACAACCTCTATCTCTAACTCTATCCAATACCGACCCCACTCCATATCTCATTGGTGATACACAACCAATGCACTATCCCGTCCTATTACACCCCTATCCACACTAATCTCCTCTCACCTTGACTCCTCCACTAGAATATCTATTCTCTACTCATGAAGTCCACAATTTACCTCCAGCTATGCACACTCGCACTCCTCCTCACTACTCCAAATCAGCCAAGAAAAAAATATTGCAAATGAGCCCAAAACCTAGTTTTGGTCCTTATATAAGTTGTTAGGCCCATAATCATTCCACCCTAGGATGAACACTCTAGTTAGAACTCATCCCACCCTAGGATGATTACAAAATTGGTATTCATCCCACCATGGGATGATTACAGAGCAAGAAATAAAGCAACAAAAATTGCATCCAAAAAATGCACCAAAAATAACAATAAATCTGCCGAACAAAGGTGCCTTTGCACCTGACATTCATGGCATGAAAAACTACCATCGGGGTCACAAATACTCACTATCCTACTCCCTAAGAAGGCTAGCATAGCCGGACCGCTCCATGGGAAGGAGGATTTTTGATAATTTCTACCCCAATAGGCATAAAAAAAAGGGTCAAAACCCACCAAAAATAGGTTCGATGGTTGGAAAACTGCAATAAGCGTTCAACGAAAACAATTGAAGGCACCCTTACAAACATCATCTTGGGTCAAGAGACTCATCACTTTTCTCATTTTTGGTCATTCCCTCATCGATTCGTCGCTTGAGGGGGTAGTCACACTTAGTCACCAATCAACAAATACACACCCAATCAAGGAAATGGCATGCATTCAAAGAATCATTGACAAAGACAATCACGCTCCTGCTTGGGGCAGCAAACAAGCAATAATCATAGGCTAAACAAACACTTGGCATTCTGGAAGCATGAAGAAAAGGTTCCTCGGACAAAAGGTTGTGCCCTTTGCCTATTCATGTCTGAACAATGTCCAAGATCAAGTACACCTCACTGAAAAAGGTTACACTTGAGTTAAGCTCCTTAGCTCGTCAGAAGCAAGGATTCAAGAATGCATGCCCTTTCCATACTTGGGGCATCAAAATTTGGTTAGGTTATTGAGAAACCCTAATCATTAAGTGCTTTGGTCATCTATTTTTGCTCAACATTGTGCCACACACAGTGCATCCCAAAAAGGGGCATCTATAGACACCAAAACAGCACCAATCCGATTATGTGACTACAAGCACTGACCGAATTGGCATACATACCCCCTAGGGCAGCCTCCAGAGGTTAAAAAGTGGTCCTAACCACTCCCAAATCAGTTTTGGAAGGTCAGAGGTCAGTTTTGCACCTTTTAAGCACTTTGCTCCCTATTCGTCCCACCCTGGGACGATTAGAATCCTATTCGTCCCACCCCGGGACGATTAGCAACAATCGCTCCAGGGTGGGACGATTAGCGAGTTTGACTGGCAAAAAGTCAAACCTTGACAAATGGCAGCCCAAATCTACCACCTAACTCCGCCTTCAAGGCATGGGATTGCGAGGGAAGGTTTCAAATCAGAGAGGCTTCAATCAAGCCTACCCTGATCATGGAGGCCTCAATCAAGGAGGCCCTAATCAGGGAGGAATCTTCTCTCCCCCAAAAAGGCATAATGAGCCAAGTGGCACCCTCGCATGTGCATTCAAAGGAGACCCTTAGGTCTATAAAAAGGTGAGCCTCCTCACCCCAAAAAAAAATGAGAGCTGGAGCATTTGGAGCAACGAAGTGCTGCCAAACTATTACCCCATTCCTCTTTGTGCTTCCTACATCCCTAATCTCTCTCTTCTGGAAGAGAGGTTATCGGGTGAACACTAGGAACGCAATCCAGATCCAAAAACCCAAGAAATCAGCCACAATCCCACCCCAAACTCGTCGACACAACCCCCTAGGAAGTTTTGGACCCATCCCACTTGGATTGGTGTCAAAACTAGGCCCTAAACGGTGGGCGTCCCACCCCGGGCGCCCCCCAAACTGCTACAGTCCTAATCGCCCCACCCCGGAGTGATTAGAAATCTGTGCATGGTTTTGTTACTATTCTTTTTGCATTCTTTTATATCTAATGTACTTATGCTGTTGTCCAAATTTCATTGCTTTTGACATGATTTGACCTGGTTTCTGTCATTTTATGCGTCTACTAACCTACAGGGAGCGCCTTCGGATACAAGATAACCTGGGTAGAATCTGCCAAATCTGACCTTCTGGGTCATCTCAAAATGTTGTTTTTAGTCTAACCACAAGTTTGCAGGAGTTTTGGAGGCCTCTGGGCAGGACATTTGCAAGGTCACTTTTTGCAGGTTTTGCGACAGTCCCTAGCGTCCCACCCCAGAGAGATTAGAAATATGTGCATGATTTCCTTACTATTCCTTTTGCAATATGTCCCAGATGATATCCTAATGCCTCTATTAAATTTTGAACTCATTCTGACATGATTTGATGATCATTTTATTATTTTATGTATTAACTAGCTCGTAGGGCGCCCCTGTCACATACAGGAGAATCTGGGTAGGATATGCAAATTCCGAGCATCTGGGTAGTCTTATAATTACATATAATGCCTAACCCATGAGTTTTAGGTGATTTGGATAAGCATAGGTGGGACATTGGAGCGCTCACTTTGGAGAGGCCCCCGACGGGCAAACGAGCATAACGGGGCCGTCCGACGTCGCTTCGATGCAAAATTAGGTGATACCAATTCTAGACGTTGTCCTTTACATTTCCATATCATTCTATAATCTACTTATCAATCTTATCACTGATATCTTCTAAGCGCCCGCTGGAGGCCTTGGGGATTGCATGTTTTTCTAGATACGCATATGCTATTAATGATTTGTTGTCTTTCTATGCATAGGATGAAGAACACAAGCTTATACTGAGAGGGGGGGTGAATAGTATAAGACTACTTTAAACTTTTTCCTTCAACTTTCAAATTAATATTATGCAGTGAATAGATAGCAGTATCAAAAATAGTAATCAAAGCAATGCACAAGATACCATCCACAAGAGAGACAGCAATTTATGTGGTTCACCCAATGTGGGCTACTCCATGGATAAAAATTTTCACTAAATTTTATCACCTCAAGTTCTAGGAAACCTTTACCGATTACAAATTTTATGGGCACCAACCCAAAGGAGACACCAATCCCCTAGCTCTGCTCTGGCTGGTGATCCTCTAGAGAACCTCTACCCCCTATGCCCTTAGCAAGTGGAACTCTATCCATAGAAGACACCTGTCTTCCCTGCTCTGGCTGGAGACCTCTGTCCTCAACTCTTTCACCTCCAAAGCTAGTCCTTGAATTTGCACTAAACATAGTCCTTCGGTTCAGCGCAAATGTCCTCATTTGCTTCCTTTGTTCTGCACCAAACATAGTCCTTCGGTCTGGCACAAATATCCTCAAAATTGTACCTTTGTGCAATCACAGCAGCACTCGATCAAACATCAACTTATGCACCTCTACGCAATCATAGCAGCATGATCTTCGCGCACTCTGCTTCCTTGCAATCTCTCTCACTTAGAAGATTCGATGGAATGCACTCTGTACACTGCAATCGAATTTGCACTCTGCTTTTTCGATGATCGAACTTCTCCCCGCACTATATCTGCAATAGTCGCACTTCGAACGCACACTTCAATCGATTCACAATCTCTTCAAATAGCCCTCCTTTTATACTAACAATCAAGATCTAAACCTTGGTCTTAGTCGGCTGTTATGCAAATGCAAATGCTAACTTCGTCGGCTGCACACCCTAATCGTCATCGACCCAATTTTAACTCTGTCGACTTCAACTGCCTTTGTGGTTCAGTAGCTTCTATCGTGAAACCACATGTCACGATATTACGACATTTTTGCAGTCGTACACTTTCGTTTGGCTATTGTCATGATATCACGACACTTTTGCTTTTGTCTGCCTTGACAACGTCCTTGTCGTAAAATTGTGACACTTCTAACTTTACTGACGTCATCTTCACTCCTGTCGTGAAATCATGACACTTTAGTCTTCATTGCCTTCTCTGCTTTTGTCATGAAATCGTGACACATCTGCTTCTGCTGACGTCATCTTCAACTCTGTCACGAAATCATGACCCTTTTGACTTCATGTCCTTCTTCTCTGCTTACACTAGCGAAAACGGAACATGTCGCGAAATTGTGACACTTTTGCCTTCGAGCTCTTCCTTCTTGAATTCATCACGAAATCGCGATGCTTCTTCTGATGAAGACTTGCTAACTATTTCTATCATGAAATTGTGACACTTTCTCCAACTGAATGCTGCCATCTCAACCTATCGTGAAATCGTGACACTTTCTGCATTCGCAAGCTTCTTTGTAGCCTGTCGCAAAATCACGACGCTTCTTATTTCAGACTCTTCCTTTTGCTGCGTGTCATGAAATCACGATAGTTCTCTCTTCGAGCTTTTCAGCATGTCACGAAATCATGACAGTCCTCACCTTGACCTCTGTAGCATGTCGCAAAATCATGACATTTTTCATGTAACTTTCTCTCTCTTCTAACTTGTCGTGAAATTATGACAGTTCACACTGCGGACTCTCTTTTCTACATTATGTCGCAAAATCGTGACACCTTTTCGTCTGTACAACTTTCCTGGCAATGTGTCACGAAATCGTGACACTTTTCCTTCTCTGCCTTCCTACACTTTTCGAGTCACGAAAATGTGACATGTCACGAAATCGCGACACTTTCCATCTTGCTTTCCTTATCTGCCAACATGTCACGAAATCACGATAGTTTTGCCAGCACTTTCTCTCTCCTCAAACATGTCGCGAAATAGTGACAGTTTTGCCAGCACTTTCTCTCTCCTCAAACATGTCATGAAATCGTGATAGTTTTGTCAGCACTTTCTCTCTCATCAAACATGTCACGAAATCACGACAGTTTTGCCAGCACTTTCTCTCTCCTCAAACATGTCGCGAAATCACAATAGTTTTTCCAGCCGGCTGCATACTTTTTCTTACTTGTCTTTTTCTTGATATTTTGCAAATGGGCTACTAAGAACTTCCTGGAAACTCACTGATCATGCTCTGAATAACCTTCAACAAAAAAAATTCCTTGACATCAAATCAAATTGCTTCAAGAACTTCTTGACATCAATGACAACATCTACCCTTGATCAAAGGCAATGTACCCAAGGTACCCAAAATTGCCAACAATCTCCCCCTTTGTCATTTATGGCAAACCTTTACTGAAACACACCTTAAGAGCCAAAACTGAAGCCAACTGTGCCAACACTGAGAACTGCCTTTGAATTTTTGCTCCCCCTAACTTGAAGCTTTCCTCTTCACATTGAAACTCTCCCCCTTACTCATATCTCTCCCCCTTTGTCATCAATGGCAAAGGGTCACCTTTGGGGCTCGGGACTAAGAATGAACCTCTTAGCTTAGTCCCTCCCCCACCTCCTCATGAGGAGATTAAAATTGGGATGGGATTAAAACTCCCATTAGGCACTGATCATCATCAGTGTCTATAATTTCCTTGCCCGACCTTTTCTTGAACTTTTTGCCCGCATTCCTGTTTTTGTCACTGTTCTTGTTCTTGTTCTCATCCCTATCCTTTTTCATGCCTTGATCCTTGGACCTGATCATACCACTGTTCCTATTCCTGTAACTTGGAATATCAACTCTACATTTTCTAGCTGTGTGACCTGCATTGTTGCATTTATAACAAGTAACACTGTAATTTCTTTTAGGCATACCTATTCTTTGAATCCACCTGTTCTGACTAACCGTGAACCTGATATTAGCCTTGCAGACAATTGCCTTATGCCCAAACTGATTACAAGAGTAGCAATACCCTTGGAAGAAATTACCACTTCTAAAATTGTTGTTAACCTTCTTCATTTGAGACATGCAATGTGCAGCCATGTGACCAAACCTATAACACGCAAAACATCTGCCATGAAATTTTCCTTTATACGACCTCTTGGGTCCTGAAAACTTTTTCTTCGCATTTTGAATTTCATTTTCTATTTTTGCGCATCGATCACTCACAGACTCATGTTCTGAAGTACTTTCTTCATCAGAACTCTCTTCCTTTTGGAATCTCTTGCTAGATTCCCCAACCTGTTCTTTGAGCGGCTTAACAAAACCAAGACCTATTTTATCTATTGGATTTCTTTGACCTTTGATGAGAGACTTAACCCTTTTGGGGCTATCTTGAAACCTGTACAGCTTATCCTTGTACTCTTTAATTTTCACTTCTAGAGAAGCCATTTTATGTTCCAACTCATTATACTCAAGAATCTTAGACTCTAACTCATCCTTGAGTTCCTGTGTTTTAGCTATAGAGAATTCAAGACTTTCTATAAGATCGTCTCTCTCCATACAACATTCATCTAACTTAATATTGAGTCTATCATTCTTCTTTCTTTCCTTTTTCAAAACACTAAGAGCATTATTAAGTTCACTTTCAAGATCTTTTATTTGTTTGCTTTCTGAATCCTCAAGGCCTTTTCTAGATTTCTTATCACTAGAGGTGCTACCTTTTTCAAAAACCATACAAGCATCTTCTTGATAGTTTTCTGAAGCATCCTTATACATACTAGAAACCAAATTATTATTTGTACAGTCATCCTCAAGGTGCCCAAAATTTCCACATCTAAGACATTTCATGATAATGAATCTATGTTTTGGTTCTTCCTCTTTTTCTGATATGAATAACATCTCATTTCCATCATCACTAGAAGAACTTTCACTATCACTACTAGAACACTTACTTGCTTTGTCTAGGTAAAAACTCTTCTTGTGCTTGTGAGAATACCTCTTTTCGTGATTGCTGTGCTCATCTTTGTACTTCCTGTGATGCTTGTGCTTTTCAAAATACTTGCTCTTAGAATCCTATATATCTTCATCACTTTCATTCTTGGAAATAATACAGTCAGTAGCATAATGACCGAACTTTCCACAATTTAAGCATCTTATGTTTTTCATGTTTTTGTGCTTTCTAGATAACTTGCCTTTCTTGTTGTAATATGCCTCTTCATCACTAGAAGACTCATCACTCTTTTGAATCTGTTTTCCCTTTGATTTCTTGGTAGTTTTGAAAGCTGCCTCTTTCTTGACATCAACTTTCACTTGAGTTCTCAGCTCAAATGCTACAAGAATACTATGGAGCTCATCTTTTCTCAACTTATCTAAATCTTTAGCCTCCTCAATAGCAAAAATATTTTCACTAAATCTATTAGGAAGAGATCTTAAAATCTTATCACAAACATCATTTTCAGCAAGCTCAAGACCTAAGTCTTTCATGGAGTTAGCAACTTCATCCATACGAAGCATGTAATCACTAATATTCTCATCATCATTCATATTGAGTTGTTCAAACATACCTTTGAAATGTCTCAACTTGGCCTTTCTGACATTTGCATCACCTGTATGAACCACCTGCAACTGTTTCCACATTTCACTAGCTGTCTTGCAGTGAATTACTTTGGTGAGATCTACTTTCTGTAAGCCTTTCAGGATTGCATTCATTGCTTTTGAATTGATGTGATGTATAAGTCTATCTTCTTTAGTATATGGACCATTTACAAGAATAGTGTACCCATCTTCAATAACTTTCCACACCTCATTCCCAAGTGCCATTAGATGAACCTTCATCCTTGCACTCCAAAGACCAAAATCTGATCCATCAAGAATAGGTGTTGTATTTCCACTTGAATAATCCATTGTGTTCTTATCAAGCTTTTCCTTCAATCTGTTTAAACTTTTCGAAGGAACCCGCTCTGATACCAATTGAAGAACACAAGCTTATACTAAGAGGGGGGGTGAATAGTATAAGACCACTTTAAACTTTTTCCTTCAACTTTCAAATTAATATTATGTAGTGAATAGATAGCAATATCAAAAACAGTAATTAAAGCAATGCACAAGATACCATCCACAAGAGAGACACAGTAATTTACATGGTTCACCCAATGCGGGCTACTCCACGGATAAAATATTTCATTAAATTTTATCACCTCAAGTTCTAGGAAACCTTTCCCGATTACAAAGTTTATGGGCACCAACCCAAAGGAGACACCAATCCCCTAGATCTGCTCTGGCTGGTGATCCTCTAGAGAACATCTGCCCCCTCTACCCTTAGCAAGTGGAACTCTATCCATAGAAGACACCTGTCTTCCTTGCTCTGGCTGGAGACATCTGTCCTCAACTCTTTCACCTCCAAAGCTGGTCCTTGAATTTGCACTAAAAATAGTCCTTCAGTTTAGCGCAAATGTCCTCGTTCACTTCCTTTGTTCTACACCAAACACAGTCCTTCAGTCTGGCACAAATGTCCTCAAAATTGCACCTCTGCGCAATCACAGCAGCACTCAATCAAACATCAACTTATGCACCTTTGCACAATCACAACAGCATGATCTTCGTGCACTCTGCTTCCTTGCAATCTCTCTCACTTAGAAGATTCGATGGAATGCACTTTATATACTGCAATCAAATTTGCAGTCTGCTTTTTTGACGATCGAACTTCTCCCCACACTATATCTGCAACAGTCACACTTCGAACGCACACTTCGATCGATTCACAATCTCTTCAAACAACCCTCCTTTTATACTAACAATCAAGATCTAAACCTTGGTCTTAGTCGGCTATTATGCAAATGTAAACCCTAACTCCGTCGGCTACATGCCCTAATCGTCGTCGGCCCAATTTTAACTCTGTCGGCTTCAACCGCCTATGTGGTTCAATAGCTTCTGTCGTGAAACCACATGTCACGATATCACGACATTTTTGCAGCCATACACTTTTGTTTGGCTATTGTCGCGGTATCGTGACACTTTTGCTTTTGTCTACCTTGACAACGTCCTTGTCGCAAAATCGTGACACTTTTGACTTTACTGACGTCATCTTCACTCCTATCGCGAAATCGTGACACTTTAGTCTTCATTGTCTTCTTCTCTGCTTCTGTCATGAAATCGTGACACATCTGCTTCTGCTGATGTCATCTTCAACTCTGTCGTGAAATCGTGACCCTTTTGACTTCATGTCCTTCTTCTCTGCTTGCACTAGCGAAAACAGAACATGTCGCGAAATCGTGACACTTTTGCCTTCGAGCTCTTCCTTCTTGAATTCATCACAAAATCACGATGCTTCTTTTGATGAAGACTTGCTAACTGTTTCTATCATGAAATCGTGACACTTTCTCCAACTGAATGCTACCATTTCAACCTGTCGCAAAATCATGACACTTTCTGCATTGGCAAGCTTCTTTGTAGCCTGTCGTAAAATCGCGATGCTTCTGATTTCAGACTCTTCCTTTTGCTGCGTGTCACAAAATTGTGACAGTTCTCTCTTCGAGATTTTCAGCATGTTGCGAAATCAAGACAGTCCTCACCTCGACCTCTGTAGCATGTCACAAAATTGTGACATTTTTCATGTAACTTTCTCTCTCTTCTAACTTGTCGCGAAATCACGATAGTTCACACTACGGACTCTCTTTTCTGCAGTATGTCACAAAATTGCGACACCTTTTCGTCCGTACAACTTTCTTGGCAATGTGTCACGAAATCGTGATACTTTTCCTTCTCTGCCTTCCTGCACTTTTTGAGTCACGAAAATGCGACATGTCGCGAAATCGTGACACTTTCCATCTTGCTCTCCTTCTCTGCCAACATGTCGTGAAATCGTGACAGTTTTTCCAGCACTTTCTCTCTCCTCAAACATGTCGCAAAATCATGACAGTTTTGCTAGCACTTTCTCTCTCCTCAAACATGTCATGAAATCGTGACAGTTTTGCCAACACTTTCTCTCTCCTCAAACATGTCACGAAATCATGACAGTTTTGCCAACACTTTCTCTCTCCTCAAACATGTCGTGAAATCATGACAGTTTTTCCAGCCGGCTGCATACTTTTTCTTACTTGTCTTTTTCTTGATCTTTTGCAAATGGGCTACTAAGAACTTTCTGGAAACTCACTGATCATGCTCTGAATAACCTTCAACAAAACAAATTCCTTGACATCAAATCAAATTGCTTCAAGAACTTCTTGACATCAATGACAACATCTACACTTGAGCAAAGGCAATGTACCCAAGGTACCCAAAATTGCCAACATAGGATCTCGCCACCAGGAATACTAGAGGGGTAGCAAGGAATGAAGAACACACAGACACAAGCAGTAGAAACTTTATCCCTCCCACTTCGAGTGTGGGCACGTGGAAGACGTTGGAAGTGTACCATCTGATCTTGGAAGTGCGGCTTCTTTTGGGCATCCATTAATGTTAAAAATTGTATCAAATGTTCTAAGCCCTAGATGGGGGACGTATTGTAATCATATTAAAAGAAATATCGATAAAGGAGGCCCCTATTTTTTTTCCCACATCTCATTTCTGCATCATTTCCTTCATGCATTGCTCATCGCATTCATAGGACTTAACATCTATATCTATTTTTTTTGCATCATATCGGTACGCCATTTTTCCAATGCTTTCACCCTACATAGGAACATATATAAAATATTCAAAAGTATCCAAAATGATGCAAAAATAGGATATATTATGGAGATCCTTGGAAAGCATAGCCAAGGAACCATTAATCTCATTTAGGTGCATAAGAGGATAGAATGTTTGGCTTTGGGAATAGAAACTTCAAAGGGTAAAGGTTCCAAGTCAACCTCCCCAAAAATTGTAGCACCAGCTACTGTTGGGGAAGCACCCTCTCCAATTAAGGCAACATCACCATAAATTTAGTAGTAAGTCTTAGAAATAGTCACTGATCCTCCTCTCCATAAAGGATCCAATAGGAAGGTAAGGGATACAACTAAGGGAGACACACACAAGAAGAGCAGAAAAGATAAAATATTAGAATAAATAATCACCTTAGAGCAGGGAAAGTATATTGAATAGGTACCTTAGTAGCAAGATATAGATACCTCTGAGCAGGAAAAGATTGTTAAAAAATCACTTTCTACAAAAAGTGCATAAGGAGAATAGTTGCTTCAATGATCAGCCTTAAGTATGACAAATATTCCTTCCTCTTCTTATCTTTCTCCTCCTAATTCCCTAGATAAATCTCCCTCCTATTATGGTTAAAAGGATGTTTAGTCTTCACCTCCTTAATTTCTACCTTCACCACCACCTTCTTAATCTATTCCATACATCACAACTCACCTTTCATTGTCTCTATCAACCTCCTCTTTTGAGACTCATCCCACTACCTCTAAGCTTTAAAAACTCAAGAAGGCCACCAAAAATACTTGTGATTGGTGGAATACGAAGGTTGTCTAGTCTTCCAAGAATTCTGCTCATTCTAGAGAGATGATGGCAATAGACCCAACCACCCTCCAATAGACCAAAATGATAATCAAGCCCTTGGTGGACAATCCTAAGTAACACATGACTATAGAAGACTACCAAGCCGAATAAATAATAGAATATATCACATAGCTACCAATGCAAGATGAATTAGTAGTTTCCAAATCTCACCTAGATACTATGTACTTGCATGGAGACTACTACAAGGAAAAATTTGTGCAGGCAGAGGAAATAGTTGAGGAACTTGAGACTGCATTGAGTGAGAAAAGAAATGTTCAAAAAGCCCTTAGTAATGAGGTAAATAAGTGGTAAGACAAATTTCATGAAATGGCCAAGTACAAGGAAGAGGCTGAAGATGCTAAAAAGAAAAATCAAGTTATCTAAACAAATCAAGAATTTCCAATAGCAAATTCAAATGGAGAAATATAAATCCATAGGATTCTCAAAGGAAAAGGTCAAACAAGTAAGGAAATAGATGTTTAAGGATATTATAGATATGAGCATCAAAGTTTGGCCTATGCTACTATACATGGAAGAGATGAGTCAAGTATTGGGAACAAAAATAAATAAATTCAAGAATGCTAAATATTTTTTTTAATCAATATTGCCTGTAGCAACAAACATCCAAGAGCTGATCGAGAGTAAATTTGAATGGGTAGCAAATAGAGTTTCCAACAGAGAATTATCCTATACCAAGATAATGGCCAAAATCTTGTTTAGAAGACATAAACTCATGAATCAAGGATGGAAGCTTGTCCAGAAACTCAAAGCTGAATTCAAAGGCATAATTAAGTACCTGAACAAAGTTGCACAATGTGGTTTCCTTGGATTTTGGGATGAATATTGCAATATCCTAGGTGAGTAGGAGCTCCAAGAAGCCCTTGTTAGCGTACTATAATTTCTATTTTAATTAGACTGTTTTGTCTAATTAGTTTGGCTGGTATATTGTTATACCTGCATCCTATTGAGATGCACCCAACACAGGCTAATCCAGGAATGCAGTTGTGCCTACTGTATTATTTAAACCCCCCTACAATATTTCAAACTAGTTCGTTTCTTAACATGGCATCAGAGCCAGTGGCGTGAAGAGAGAGGCTGGAGGCGGACGAAGCTATTTGCTGGGAGAAGGTTGCTATGCGTTTTTTTCTGAACGCATTTTCTTTCACGCCATCGCGTGGCTGGGAGAAGGTTGCTATGCTAGGAGAAGGTTGCTGTTGCGACGTGATTTTTTTTTTTTTTTTCACGCCATTGCATGATAAATTAAATATATATATATATATATATATTACGCGGGACTCAGCCTGCTTTGGACATAGCACAGGCATCTCGTGCGCGCATGCGCCCCGCAGCCCCTCCCCCCTCGGCTGGAACGCGACACGTGGACTACGCGCGCGCGCCCCGCAACCCCCGGGCGATGCGGCGCTGCGTGGACCGCACCCCCCGTTGGACGCGGCGCGCTGCACGCGCTGCCACGTCCTGCCCCCCCCTCCCATTGGACGTAGCGTGTTGCCACGTCCCGAGACGCAGCGCTACAACGCTGCAAGAGGAACACAAGCGCGCCCCCCCACCCCAACGGAAATTTTTATTTAAAAAAAAAAAAAAAACCCCGACACACGACGAAGCAGCAGCGAGGCCGTGATTTGCAGAGGAGTCCGCTACGGAGGAGGAAGCTGCGCTCGGGCAGCAGGCAAAGGACCCTCCTCAAATACGATGGGGCCCCTTGATCCTTTCGGATCAGCCCACTGGCTCACGTGGTCGTGAGCCGTGCGGTAAGGCTCTGGGAGCCTGGAGGTCGAGGGTTCGAAGGTATAATTTTTTTTTTTCAAAGTTTTTTTTAATTATTATTTTTTAGTTAAAATTTTTAATTTTAATTTATTTTTTTATAGTTTTAAAAATTTATAAATTAAAATTTATTTTTAATTTATTTTTTCATAAGTTTTAAAAACTATATAAATTAAAATTATTTATTTTAACTTTAAATACATAATAATTATTTAAAATGCTTTGTTAAAGAGAATTTTTTTAAGGGGGGATATTTTTTTCAAAAAATCAAAGGGGGAATGTGAGTAATTTTTTGAAAAAGCAATTTGGCGAATTGTAAAAGGTGCATTTTCGGCTACGCCCGACACCTTGTGGGTTATTCCTGTGGGCATTTTTTTTTGTTGTATGTTGCATATTTGTCTTTTGCACTATAACATTAAAAATTAAAATCAAATTCACTCCCTAAGTCCCCGGAATAATTAAAACCCATCCGTGCAATTTATTGCACTGCAACGTTCGGTATTTGTGATACCTCTGGATAGCACTTACAGGTAAAGCTGTCGTGATTGGGCTACTATATCCACCACCTAATATAGCTGCTACAACGACGTCTGAGCTTGTTCTCTATAAATCGTCGAGGAGAAATAAGTTTGCCATTTTTTGCATTTTTTTACTCCATCCACTACCCTTAATCGCTCTTGTGTTTAGGCGTAAATCCTGATGAAGTATTCTTCATAGTGTTTAGGGGAAGTTACGCCCCATGCATGAGAATAATCTTCTATGGTAGGTGCCATCAACAAGGCGATTCCCTTTCAGTACTGCTTATGTTCCACATATCGTATGATCTCTAAAACTCACCTATAGTCTCCCTCACGTAAGGGCGGGTGATTTTTGTTGATCTTTCTAAATACCTATAGTTTCCCTCACGTAAGGGCGGGTATTTTGTATGGTATAACGGCCTAGCAAAAGGTATATCAAAAGGGGGACCAATTGGTGTTATAAGGAACCTTCACTATGGCCGCTGTTGCAAAGTTGATGACTGATTCGCATCAGTTATTGAAAGGTCCAAATTATACACCATGGAAACATAAAATGAAGGCAATTCTCCAAATGAAAGATCTATGGGATATTGTTACTAGAGTAACATCTAGGCCTTCATCAGCATCAGGATCCACAACTCCTTCTGTTGATCAGATAGCTTTTGACAAGAAATACAGTCGAGCAAAGGTGCTCATTTTGTTTGTTGTTTCAGATGAAGTGCAACCTCATATAGCTGACAAAGCAAGTGGTAAAGAGGCATGGGATGCCCTTAGAACCATCTATGAGAGAAATAATGATTCCACCATTCTTCATCTTTAACAACAACTTCATAATCTGAGTTTGAGACAGGGTGAAACAGTTGAACTCTTTCTGTGCAGAGTGTCTGAATTGAAAGAGAGATTGAATTCTTTGGGAGATTCTATGGATGAAAAGCTTCTCGTTTCAATTGTGATGAGAGCTTTACCTTCTTCATTTGATATGTTGATCACCTCCATCCAGGTGTCTCAACAACAAATTACCTACATTGAGTTGGTCAATCTGCTTCAACAACAGGAGGCACGCCAACATCACAAGGATGATTCTTCCAATACAGCCCTATACACCAACAGGCAGGGTTCTAGGAAGAAAGGTAATGGGCAAAAAGGAGGCAACTTTCGGAAAGGAGGAAATTCTCAACAGGATACGAAAGGAAAAGGAAAACAACCTCAACAGAAGAAGAGGTGGTGCAAGATCTGTGAGAAAGACAACCATGACACCAACAGGTTTTGGCATAAGAACAAGCAGAAAGGACAAAACAAACCACAAAATAAAAACAAGCAACCCCAGGTGAATGTTGCTGTTGAAGAATCTGACTCAGATTCTGAATGGGCACACAAGGTGCTCATGACTACCACGGATTCCACACAGAGGGATCCCGTCCGGTATGTCGATTCCGGAGCTAGCAAACATATGATCGGCGACGGATCATGGTTTGAATCATTCATGGCCAAAGAGGGCAAACCTGTCACCATTGCTGATGATAAAACCTACAGGGTTCAGGGAGAGGGTACAGTTTCAGTCACTCTTCCTGATGGTAAGTGTCAGATTGACAAAGTCCTCTATGTTCCGAGATTAGCTAACAATTTGTTGTCAGTCACACAAATCCTGGATAGAAATATGGTTGTCAACTTTCATGTTGAGAATGGAGAGAAGTGTTGTACTATTACCAGGAAGGGTAAGCAGATTGCAACAGCTTCATATAAGCACATCTTATTTTCCCTAGATGCTATCTCTACTCCACATGTTGCCATGACTATCTCTACCAAGGAGGCAACTTCCCTATGGCACAAGAGATATGGGCATATTAGTTATGGCTACTTACTTGAGCTCAGTAAGTATGAGATGGTAAAGGGTCTTCCTTCCCTTTCTGCCACATTGCCAGTGTGCTCTGACCGCTTGGCAAGAAAGCAGCATAGAGTACCATTTGAGAAGAGCTCAACAAGAGCACGAAAACCTCTGGAGTTAATTCACATCGATTTGTGCGGTCCTTTCACACCCAACAGTTGTGGAGGGAAGAGGTACTTTTAGTTATTCGTAGATGACTACTCACGAAAGATGTGGGTTTTCTTTCTCCAACTGAAATCCGAAGCTTTCGCATTCTTCCATCAGTTCAAGAAATCCGTTGAGAAGGATTCAGGAGCTTCTATTAAAACCCTCCGCTCAGATCGAGGGGGGGAGTTTACCTCTAAAGAATTTTCTACATTCTTAGATAAGCATGGAATCAAGAGATAGTTAACAACTGCCTATACTCCTCAGCAAAATGGAGTTGCTGAGAGAAGGAACTGTTCTATCATGGAAATGGTTCATTGTATGCTCACAGGAGCTACTCTTGGGCAACAATATTGGGTAGAAGCTGTCACCACTGCAGTATATCTATTGAATAGGGCACCCACAAAGGCCCTAAAAGGAATGACTCCACAGGAAGCATGGAGTGGTCGAAAACCCTCCATATCTCATCTATGTATTTTTGGATGTCATGCTTTCATGCACATACCGAAAGAGAAAAGGAAGAAGCTAGATGAGAAAACACTGAGATGTATTTTTCTTGGTTATGATGAGCACTCTAAAGGATATCGTTTGATAGATCCTTTGACCAAGAAAATTCATGTCAGTAGAGATGTTGTCTTTGATGAAGCTTTCACATCATTGAGCACATGTAAAGTACACCTAGATCTTGTGGAATCTAAGGAAGAGAAGATTCCTTCGTCAACACAGACAGGAGGTCCTTCTACATCTTCTTCAACACCATCGAAGAAGAATCCAAAATGGTGTACAAATACAATCAGAGACACAAATTTATCCACTCCTTCAAATTTGAACTTGGATAGACCTCGTACACGCAGTATGGCTCAAAAGGAAAAAGAAGCCAAAGAAACTGGTGAGGTTGATGATCTTTGTCAATCTTTTGAGGAACTTTTTGTAACTCCACGTACAGAAGTAGAGGATATGGATATTGATGATGACAGGGCATTCATGTCTACCATAGATGATCTTGAACCTGCATTAGTGCAAGATGCTCTTAGTGAGCCTCAGTGGAAGGCCGCTATGGATACAGAGTATGAGTCTTTGATGAAAAATAAAACTTGGAAGCTTGTTGATTTGTCGCATGGAAAGAAACCCATTGGCTGCAAATGGGTATATAAATTCAAGTACAAGGCAGATGGAACAATTGATAAGCATAAGGCCCATCTTGTTGCAAAGGGCTATGCTCAAAAGGAAGGCATTGACTACGAGGAAACTTTTGCACCTACTGCTCGGATGACCACAATCCGAGTTATGTGTGCTATGGCAGCACAATATGGGTGGAAAGTTCACCAGATGGATGTCAAAAGTGCCTTTCTAAATGGTGATCTCCAAGAATAAGTCTACATGACTCAGCCAGAAGGATTTGAAGCGGAAGGCCAAGAGCAAAAGGTTTGCAAATTGGTCAAATCCTTATATGGTCTGAAACAAGCTCCTCGAGCTTGGTATATAAAAATGGACAATCACCTTATGCAACATGGATTTAAGAGATGTCCATCAGATGCAAACCTCTATTTCAAGAAATAGGGTTCTGAGATAGTGTTGCTTGTACTCTATGTTGATGATCTGCTCATTACAAGGAGTTCAGAAACTATGATCTCTACTGTCAAAAGAAACTTGTGTAAATATTTTGAGATGACAGATCTCGGACTTCTTCATTATTGTCTTGATCTGTAATTTAGCCAGAAGGAGCACTCCATCAAAGTGTCTCAGAAAAAATATGCCAAGACATTGTTGAAAAAATATCGCATGACTGATTGCAAGCCAATGACAACTCCGATGGAGAATGGACTTCAGTTATCACGATATGATGATTCACCTCAGGTAGATGGTACTCTCTATCGACGATTGATTGGGAGTCTCATATATCTGACCAATACTAGGCCAGATCTCGTATTTGTTGTCAACTATCTTTTGAGGTTCATGCAGGAGCCTAAGACCACTCATTGAAAAGTAGCAAAACGTGTTCTTCACTATGTCTATGGTACTATGGAATATGGCCTAGAATACAAGAGGAACAACAAATTCTTCTTGCAAGGATACACGGACTCCGACTATGTTGGATCATTTGATGATTGCAAGTCAACTTTTGGATACATTTTTCATCTGGGATCCGGTCCTGTCTCTTGGCACAGCAAGAAGCAATAGGTGGTTGCTATTTCATCAACAGAGGCAGAGTATCGTGTCACACGTGAAGCTGTGTGCGAAGTGATATGGTTGCATCGCATTCTGACAAGTATGGGCCATCCATCAAAATCTCCAATACACTTGTTTTGCGACAATCAGGGTGTTCTGAACCTCGTCAAGAATCCAGTCCATAATGAAAGAACAAAGCACATTGACACAGAATGTCATTTCATTCGAGATGAAGTTCCTGAAAGCACGAGATTCCAGAAACAAAAAAATATAAACTAAAATTGCAATGTAAATGAAACTAAAATAACGCTTAAACCCTATGTTATTGAAAATTGCATAAAAAGAAAGAACATGAACACAAGATATTAAAGCAATATAAAAATCAGCCCTTTTATTGATATGCTTTGTGAATTCGTGTTACAATGTGTCTCCTTCCTTTTTATGGGATAAGAGCGTTAAATATTGCTCTTTTACAACTTTTTTTAGAGTTCCTTCTTCCGCGTGCCCACATATAAAATGGGCAAACCAAAACGTTGTCACCGCTTGCGTTGGTAAAGGTTGATTCCTCGTTGTTCCTACAATGCTGCAAATCTGCGTTCAAATAAACAAACAAAGAATCAGTATCACCTGTGTATGAAAAATAAAAGATGAATCTAACGATGGTTAAAATGAATCTAAATGAACTAAAAACTTAACAAAAGCATAAACATGAAACTAGCTAAATACTATAAAAGAAATAAAGCGGGGGGTGCCCGAAGGCAAACCACCCGCGGGTGAAACTTTGTTTCGACACCAATCTGCTTGGGATGGGTCCGAAACCTGATGTGATGTGTTGTCGGCAAATTGGTTGGATATTGTGGTCAAAAAAATTGGTGTTGGTCCTTGATTCGTGCCTTCAAAAGTCACCCAATAACCTCTCTTTCGATTAAGAGATTATGGATGTTGAAAACATAAATCGCAAGTAAGTGAATTAGCAGCACTTCGTCGCTCAAAATTCTCCTTCTATGTATATCTTTTGGGTGAGAAAACTCACCATTTTTAGACCCAAGGGGTCTCTTTGAACTAATATGCAAAAGTGTTTCTCTGTATGAATGCTTTTTGTGTGAAGAGAAGACTTCTTCTTTATTAAGGGCTTCTTAACTACCTCTGTGCATGTCTTTGTATGTTTTAGAAAAGCTCACTTGCACTCCCATGCAATGAAGGGATAGCTAAGTGGCAAATCTGAGTTGTCTTAAAAAGCTTACTCTCATTCCCATGCATGAAGGGAACATCAATTGGTAGACATGAGTTGTCAAAAGAACTCACTCGCACTCCTATGTCATGCAAGAAAATCTAAGTGGTAGTTCTAAGTTGTCATACGTCGAGATCTGACTTTTTGCCAGTCAAACCTGGCATTCGTCCCACCCCGAAGCGAGCGTTAATAATCGTATCTAGGTGAGACAAGTATAAATTCGCACTCGTCCTTGGGTAGGATGAGTACAAATCTGCACTCGTCCTTGGGTGGGACGAATATGCAATAAAGTGTCTAAAAGGTGCCAAATTGATCCCTGACTTGCAAAACTGCTGTGTGAGTGGTTAGAACCACTGTTTAACCTCTGGGGGCTGCCCTGGGAGCTGTGTGTGTTAGTGCGATCAGTGCTTGTTGTCACATAATCGGATTGGTGTTGTTTTGGTGTCTACAGATGCCCCTTTTTGGGAAGCGCTGTGCAAGGCGCAGTGCCGAGCAAAAATAGATAACCAAAGCACTAATGATTAGGTTTTCTTGGTAACTTTTGGTCTAAAATCTGCCATAGGAAAGGATTTTACAAGTGCGCCCTAGACCCGACCAACATTGAAAGGCTGGAAGCAAGAAATGGCTCCCAGACCAATCTCCAGAGTGGGCTGGTTCCCTTTTACTACTCTAAGTTTTGTTTGAAGATAAGGGTTGCTGGAAAGAAGTTAAAAGTTGCAGAAAGAAATGGAAATATGGCCGCAGGCCAGAGTTATGGGATCGGAAGAACAACATCAGAAAACTTAAAGTACAGCAACAGCAAGCAACAAATGATAATGACTCAACTCTCACACAACTGTATGTAGAAAATCTCTCCAAGATTACACTCCAGGAATCATATCCTTACAAGCAAGATTCAAATCCAATATGTAGAATTTGAATGTAACAGCACTTAAGGAATATAAATTCTATTTATAAATGAAAAAGGAACAGAAAAGAAAATCACCCAAACAACTGCTTGAAAAATCTGAAGCCAATACTTTATTCTCGCAAATGCACTTCCAGTTTTTAGCAAAACTTCCAACCCTTTGCAATGAAGTTTACATTGGTTTTTATAGAGGGTCGTCCTCTTTGCAGCATTTAATGTTTGCCACCAACCTTCTTGTGATCTACAATTATGCCTTGGAAATTATGCACACGATCCCCTTAATTGTAGCGTTAAGGGAGCAAAAATTAAATGCAATTAGACCACGCATCTCTTTCATTAAATTTGTTTTCCAAAAATGTGCATGAAATCATTGAATCAATCCACGAACAGCAGCATCGAACAAATAAAATCTTTAATATTGGTAGCCTGGGCGCTCTTCGACCTTGACCGCATTGGAAATCCGCAAAACATTAAATTCTGGCAAGCATTTAATCCTCGGAAATCGAAAAAACCTTATCGGGTCGTTCACACTGTGCTTTGGCGAGAAACTGTCGTAGGTCATGAAAACGCGACGTCTTTTTGTGTCGTACACCTTTGGCTATTGGAAACCGCAAAAATCCTCCCTATCGCGATATCATTGCATCTTCAGCTTCAACGTCTCCATCACTAGCTTGTTTCGTGAAAACGGAACATGTAGCGATATCGCTACATATTTCGGGCACTCTGTACGGTTTTGCTGATAAACCCTGAAAATGCGACGTCTTTGCCCTTTGAAGGACCCTTTTCAAAAAACATGTAGCGCATCGCTATACTTTTAGCACTTAGACTCTTTACAACCATCGAAATTACGAAAATGTGACAACCTTCACCTTGTGAGAATCCTTTCTAAAAAAGGTGCAGCGAATCGCTACCATCCTCACCTTTGACAACAAACTACCACGATTTCGAAACGTCAGCAAATCGCTGCAACTTTATCACTTGAGCCTTTGAAACCCATCGCCACGCGATTTTAAGACATGTAGTGCATCGCTGCAACTTTATCACTTGAGCCTTTGAAGCCAATCGCCGCGCGATTTTAAGACGTGCAGCGCATCGCTGCACTTTTTGCTTTAGACTCCCTCTTGCAACCACTGCCCACGATTTTGAGACATGCAGCGCATCGCTACAACTTTTACCGTAGACCTTTTGAAGTCGCAAAAATAGAACCGTCGCGATATCGCGACAGTTCTTCTTAGCTATATGCGTTGACCGCGTTGACCGTGATTTCGTGACACATCGCGAAATCACGACGATTTCTGGACTTAGTTCTTTTTTGCTCCTTTATTCTTCAAAACCGCATCAAAGCCAAAATCAAAGTTAGATTTGCAACAATTAACACATTAGTACTTCAATCAAAATCAATGTGGCAAAAATGCCAACATTCTTGGTGGCTCGTGGGGTATACAGTTCACTGTATGCAAGAATCCAGGCCTGAATCCATTGGGCACAGAGTCATATTAGAACAAGAAGTCGGCTACTGTGATACATGTCAGGGGACTGCTGCAATACTTCTACTAAAAAGCTGAAAGAACCTGCATATAACGGAGAATGAAATGGAACAAATGGAATGAGATAATGGAGTGAGCTCCTGCGATTGCGCAGGCGGTGAATGCAAATGAAATGATGGTAATAATGGAATGATAGAATGACAAAGCGATGTGGTATGCAAGTGAATGAACTTATGGAATGGGAATGGAAATATGTAGACTGTGGAATGAAAATGAAGACTGTAAATGAATGCGTAAAATGATGAAACTTAGAAGAAAGGGATAAGAAGGAACGGGAATAATAGGAAAGGGGAAAAGAAACAACAGCCGTGGCTTTTTCTTTTTTTATTTGCAGAAGAAAAAAGAAGGAGAAAGATGAAGAAAGGAAAGAGGGGAAAAGAGGGAAGGGAAAAGAAGAATTTTTTGGAAAGCCACCAACTGCTGGGAAAAGAAAAACAAAAGAAAAACAAGCACCTACGGCTCGCATGCAAAAAGAGCCGAGATGAACAAATAAAAACAATACCTCTTTTTTTTTTTTTTTTCTTCTCTTTTCTATTTTTTTTTGTTTTTTTTTTAATACTATATACAATAGTTCACGACATGATTGGCATGTCGCCACCACAAACCCAGTCTCAAGGGTTATCCGGTAAATCTGCAATGTCCTGACCAGATCTGATCATACTTAAGTCGGTCCTTGAAATTGGGCTGGCTTCTTCCTAAAGTTCTCCATGTTGCAGACATGGGCAAGGTATCCTGCATGCCAGTACCCACACAATTGACAAATAATGCAGCAAAGAAATTTACCATATGATGGGCTCCCGTAGGTACCAATTGTAGTAATGACTGAAGCCAATCCCACCATCTTGAAGGGTTCTTTGATTGTGGACTGAGAACAGGTTCCTCCAACTCTTGGATCCGATCACAAGAATTGTCCAGCAATAGTCCTTTCTCCAGGATCTCTTCAGACTCTACCTGTTGATCTGACATATTTAACAGGTTCTGACTAAATGCTTGTGTGTCATGCCTTGGGATACAAACAGGGTGCAAAGATGTGCCCTCCTTGTGCTCAGGTTCTTGAACTTGAATCTCTTCTTCTTCTTCGCTTATATCCTCTGGATCCATCTCCTTATGAAAACTGCAAGCAACCATATTGTTCATTGCCAAGAAATTTCTTGCATATTCCAATCCTTGGCTTTGGATGAGATCTGTCCCTTGAGCTCCACACAACTGCATCTCAGGTTTCTTATTAGTATAAGGGATCTGGCATGAAAAATACTGCACGGGATAGTCAGGAGCAACAACTACTGGAGAAAGTAATGGAGTTTCTCCCCACGGTAATTTTCCTGACAAGAGCAAAATTTGTTCCGCTCGCACTGCTTCTTCAAAGATTTGTGGGAACCTTCGTTCACCTGATTGCAGCAAGAGGAGACCTATGTTAGAATGGAAAGCTCGAACATAGAAGAGGTGGGCTTGGGTGGGTGTCGGTCGGATCTTCTCTGGAATTCTCTTCCAGCTTCTCAAGAATCGGACATTGAAGTCTGTGATGCTCTCTTGAGGTGCTCTCTTGATGTACATTAAAAATTGATAGAGATCCAAAGAACTATAAAAGGGATCTTCGTCAAATCTTCTGATTAGTGCTCCCGCTAGATCATCCCATGAGCTGATGCTTTGACTCCTAAGCAGTCTGTACCACTGCAATGCCCTTCCTTCCAAAGACTGAACTAGAAGTCTGATCATGATATCCTCATGATTTATGACATGGATCATTGAAAAAGTAGCAATGTCTTCAACATGCTCCAGAGCCATGCCTTCGGTACCATCATATTTTGCCAGGGCCTTCAGGGCATCTTTGGGAATTTCATGCAAGATTTGGAGATTCATAGGGCCAGGATCATCCCATCTAGGAAAAACCCTCACCTTTGCTGCAGTGGTCTGCGGGATCACGGCTATCGCCATTAAGTCAGAGTCGCAAGATGAACATTCTTTTAGCTTTTTTTTTTTTTTTTTTTTTTAAAAACAGGCATCCACGATCAAGAAATTTGGATCTTCAACTCAACAAAGTCGCCAGATGAACTTACAAATCTCTGCTATGAGGCCAAGACAGCTCATCGAAATCTTGAGACCTCCGGGTGTTAAACAATAAAACTTATGGATCTTTTGAGACAGAAGAAGTCTGTCCCACCGGGCGTGCCAAAACTGTTGGTCCGAAATCTACCACAGGAAAGGATTTTACAAGTGCGCCCTAGACCCGGCCAACATTGAAATGCTGGAAGCAAGAAATGGCTCCCAGACCAATCTCCAGAGTGGGCTGGTTCCCTTTTACTACTCTAAGTTTTGTTTGAAGATAAGGGTTGCTGGAAAGAAGTTAAAAGTTGCAGAAAGAAATGGAAATATGGTCGCAGGCCAGAGTTATGGGATCGAAAGAACAACATCAGAAAACTTAAAGTACAGCAATAGCAAGCAACAAATGATAATGACTCAACTCTCACACAACTGTATGCAAAAAATCTCTCCAAGATTACACTCCAGGAATCATATCCTTACAAGCAAGATTCAAATCCAATATGTAGAATTTGAATGTAACAGCACTTAAGGAATATAAATTCTATTTAGAAATGCAAAAGGAACAGAAAAGACAATCACCCAAACAATTGCTTGAAAAATCTGAAGCCAATACTTTATTCTCGCAAATGCACTTCCAGTTTTTAGCAAAACTTCCAACCCTTTGCAATGAAGTTTACATTGGTTTTTATAGAGGGCCGTCCTCTTTGCAGCATTTAATGTTTGCCACCAACCTTCTTGTGATCTACAATTATGCCTTGGAAATTATGCACACGATCCCCTTAATTACAGCGTTAAGGGAGCAAAAATTAAATGCAATTAGACCACGCATCTCTTTCATTAAATTTGTTTTTTGAAAATGTGCATGAAATCATTGACTCAATCCATGAACAGCAGCCTCGAACAAATAAAATCTTTAATATTGGTAGCCTGGGAGCTCTTCGACCTTGACTGCATTGGAAATCCGCAAAACATTAAATTTTGGCAAGCATTTAATCCTTGAAAATCGAAAAAACCTTATCGGGTCGTTCACACTGTGCTTTGGCGAGAAACTGTCGCAGGTCGCGAAAACGCGACGTCTTTTTGTGTCGTACACCTTTGGCTATTGGAAACCGCAAAAATCCTCCCTGTCGCGATATCGCTGCATCTTCGGCTTCAACGTCTCCATCGCTAGCTTGTTTCGCGAAAATGGAACATGTAGCGATATCGCTACATATTTCGGGCACTCTGTACGGTTTTGCTGATAAACCACGAAAATGCGACGTCTTTGCCCTTTGAAGGACCCTTTTCAAAAAATGTGCAGCGCATCGCTACACTTTTAGCACTTAGACTCTTTACAACCATCGAAATTACAAAAATGTGACAACCTTCACCTTGTGAGAATCCTTTCTAAAAAAGGTGCAGCGAATCGCTACCATCCTCACCTTTGACAACAAACTACCGCGATTTCGGAACGTCAGCGAATCGCTGCAACTTTATCACTTGAGCCTTTGAAACCCATCGCCGCGCGATTTTAAGACATGCAGTGCATCGCTGCAACTTTATCACTTGAGCCTTTGAAGCCAATCATCGCGCGATTTTAAGACGTGCAGCGCATCGCTGCACTTTTTGCTTTAGACTCCCTCTTGCAACCACTGCCCACAATTTTGAGACATGCAACGCATCACTGCAACTTTTACCTTAGACCTTTTGAAGCCGAAAAAATAGAACCGTCGCGATATCGCGACAATTCTTCTTAGCTGTATGCGTTGACCGCGTTGACCGTGATTTCGCGACACGTCGCGAAATCGCGACGATTTCTAGACTTAGTTCTTTTTTGCTCCTTTATTCTTCAAAACCGCATCAAAGCCAAAATCAAATTTAGATTTGCAACAATTAACACATTAGCACTTCAATCAAAATCAATGTGGCAAAAATGCCAACAGTAACCTAACCAACTTTTGATGCCCCAAGTATGGAAAGGGCATGCATTCTTGAATCCTTGCTTCTGACGAGCTAAGGAACTTAAATCAAGTATTAACCTGTTTTGGTGAGGTGTGACTTGAGCTTGGACATTGATCACTCATGAATAGGCAAAGGGCGCAACCTTTTATCCATAGGGGAACCTTGTGTTCATGCTTCGAGAATGCCAAGTGTTTAATCAGTTTGTGATAATTGCTTGTTTGTTGCCCCAAGAAGGAGCATGATTGTCTTTGTCAATGATTCTTTGAATGCATGCTATTGCCGTGATTTCATGTATGTTTGTTGATTGGTGACTTAAGTGTGACTAGCCCCTCAAGCGGCAAATCGATGAAGGAATGACTGCCATGAGAAAAGTGACGAGTCGCTTGACCCAAGATGACTTAAGTGAGGGTGCCTTCAGATGTTATCCAGTGCATGCTCGAGCAGTTGCCCGATTGTTTTGACCTATTTTTGGTGGGTGTGAACCCATTTTGGGATGCCATTTGGGGGTAACATTGGCAAAAATCCGTCTTCCCGTGGAGCGGTCCGGCTATGGTAGCCTTCTTGGGGAGTAATATAACGACAAGGTAAACCCCGACATCAGTTTTCTTATGCCAAGAGGTTAAGTGCAAGAGCACTTTTGTCCGGCAATTTTTAGTGGTTTTGTTGGCATTTTTCATTTTTATGTTGTGGTTGTTTTTTATGTGTTTGTTTTTATTGTTTTTGTTGTGGTGTGTTTTTATGTATGTGTTTGATGTATGCATAGGCGATTATTAATGTGATGTTTCTAATTTGTATGATGTATGCATATGAAATGAATGAGATGAGTTGTTGATGATGTGTCAATGCACCATAGACTGTACAATATTTGACTGACTTGCGATACTAATGGGATGACTTTGCATGTGCAAACTTTGTTTTTGTATTTTGCATATATTTTGATAGTGATGTACGGAATAAAATGTGATAGTTGTTTTAAAATGTAGTTAAGCTTTTCTGAGATTCATATATTTTAACTAACTAGCCAAGACTGTACATTTATCTCACAATACTTTAGAACAAGGTATAAATCTGACTTGAATTTAACCAAGTTATTTCATATCCCTGTGTGTGCAATTGAGTTCGTTTATGTGTTATTCATCAGGATACCGCCAGTGCCAGATGGGCTTTCAACCGAACCTCGTATCGAGGATCACCTAATTAGCTCCACTAACTCCTTTATTGTATTTAATCAGATTAATCTGCGATGCTATCTAGGATACCATAAGCTAGCTCATCCACATGCAAACATTGATCTGCACACAAGTTAATGTGACAAATATATCGTTATGTGGTAGGTTTACCGCCAGTGACCGATAGGCTATCAACCAAACCGGAACTGAAGCTTGCCTCATGTCTTGTCGAAATGCTGAGAGTTCCAGGGATTCAAGTTCGACTCCCTTCTTTTCTTCAATTGTATTGGGATACTTGCTCTTTATAGTGATAAAATCACTGTTTATTTTTGTGTTATTGTGTTTTTTTTTTTTTTTTTGAGCAAGGGATTTGAATATGGAGTGACGAGAATCACTATTATTTGTGCCTTTTGATGTATGCACTGTAGGATGTCAAATTTGTAATGTTTTGATGTTTTGCAAATTTGATGTTTTTGCAACTTATGAAAACTTGGGAGTCATGGGGAATTGGGTAGGGAGGATGCTTGTCCTTTTGCCAACTCTCAGCATTCCTAGGGTCATTCGCACAGGGGGATAAGCAAGATAACCATTTTGCTTATGGTGACTTGGATTACTGTGCAAGTTTCATCTTTCGTTCACACAAATTAAGAATTTTTAAATGTGTGTTAATTTGTGTGGGGATGCTACGTAACAAGGTGTGATCCAAGTAAAACTTTCTCGTGTAAAATCTGTTTAACTATGTATAGTTTTGGCTAGAAATTTAAAGACATTTGAATGACGAAAACCCTATATACATTAGGAGACAACTGACTATGCTAAAATAAAAGGGTGATATGTTGGATGTATGTGTTTATGAAAATGGATTTGATGTGGAAATGATGGAATTGCCAAGTAATGACAACCTATGGTGCTTTTGACTTGTATGACCTATCGAAGTATGCAATGTATGGATGCGATGTTTAATGTAACCTATATTTTTGTATTTTGATTTTTATGAGAATGCATGGAATTGGAATGCAATTGTTTTTGTAATTTTGATTTTTATGAGAATGCATGGAATTGAAATGCAATTGTTTTTGTAATTTTGATTGTTTTTTTTTTTTGAGTATGCATGGAATTGAAATGCAATTGTTTTTGTAATTTTGATTGTTTTTATGAGTATGCATGGAATTGAAATGCAATTGTTTTTGTAATTTTGATTTTTTTATGAGTATGCATGCAATTGTTTTTGTGATTTGGATTTTTATGTTGTTTTTGTTGATTTTTGAATATGTATTTTGACCAAGCAGTTATGGTAACGCTTGGAGCGTTTGGTGTTGACCAAAGGGTTTATAAATACCTTTGGGGCATTTAGGGCTGACCAAGCAATTATGAGAATCCTTGGAGCTGTTGTGGTTGACCAAGAGATTGCGATAATCCTTGGAGCTTTTTGGGATGACCAAGCGATTACGATAATCCTTGGAGCTTTTGGGGTTGACCAAGATATTGCGATAATCCTTGGAGATTTTTGGGATTGACCAAGAGATTGCGATAATCCTTGGAGCTTTTTGGGATGACCAAGCGATTGCGATAATCCTTGGAGCTTTTGGGGTTGACCAAGAGATTGCGATAATCCTTGGAGCTTTTTGGGATGACCAAGCGATTGCGATAATCCTTGGATCTTTTTGGGATGACCAAGCGATTACGATAATCCTTGGAGCTTTTGGGGTTGACCAAGCGATTGTGATAATCCTTGGAGCTTTTGGTTTGACCAAAGGGTTTATGGACACCTTTGGAGCATTTGGTGTAACCCACTGGCTCTTCAGAGAATAGAGGTACCCCCAGCTTGATGATCTGTGTGCATCGGATCTGGCTCTATAGGAATTGGCACGAATGGATCGGCCTTATGCATGGATAGGAGGGCAGGGTTCGCCCTTGGCACTGATGGTGCTATGATATCTTTGGGTGGAAGTTGCTCGCGATCATCCCAAAGGAGCAAAATCAACATGTGATGCCAGTGGGTCGGGTCTATGCGCCACTCATGCCCTAGTTTTATGCCTAGTTGGGCCATCAGTTCGTCATGGGTGACAGGGTGATTGTGTCGTCGCGCATGATTGAGATATTCCATATCAGTTTCATCTTCGTAATCATTGTCGATGATCCAAAGGCCCTCATTGGCCCCGACAACTATCTGCGACATGCTAGGCTCTTCTTGTTCGAGCAGATTGATGTGGTCCTCATGGGGTTGTTCTGCTCGTTGCGGGGGGACCTGATTTTCTTGTAATGGCACGGGCTGGATGGGAGCCTCCAAAGGGAATAAGGTTAAGAGACTTTGGTGATGATCACCCATGGGGACCACCTATGAAGTAATGTTGTCGAACTCAAACGAGTCCCATGGCGCTATTGCATATGCTGACTCGTCTTTGGCGAGAGAGTCAGGCTCATCAGAATCTGGTGATTTTGAGATATGGAAGACCTCGTCATCAGGTAGCTCTACAACCAGGGGTTGATCCTCTTTGAGAGGAGTTTCGCATGAGTTGGGCGTTTGGGACCCCAAAATCTCAGTCTCTACCGACTCTAAGTGCTCGAATGCTTTGCATGTATCAGATGATTTGGGCTCCTCTGCTTTGATTTGTTCCCGTTGCAGGTTGTGGGGAACTTGGGGCCTATGGAGGGGTGACAGGATAGCACCCCCCATGCCTTGGTATGGCATTTCATACCACTCTTCTTCACGCTCAGGTTCCTTAGAGGCTTTTGCAAGAATTTTTGAGGGTGGCCCAGGAACCTGGGTGGGCACCTGAAGAAGGCACTCGTCATTGGTCTTAGGATTGGCCTCTCGCTCAAGTCTAGGAGGCGTCGAGGGCAACGTTTGATAAGGTCGTAGAGACCTGTCTTGCACCTAGTTGTGTCTCTCATAATGTTTTGTCTTATGTGTGTGATGGGTTGGAGTCTTCACCTGCATAGTGTGTTGTAACAACTCATCCTCCTGGCGCTAAAGGCACTCTTGATTTAAAAGATATTGTTGCTCTAACTGTTGTTGTTCTAGCTCAAGTAGCGTGATTTGCATCCGGTGTGCAATATGCTTGGCCGATTCTAATATAGTTTGTCCTACCGTCTCATGTATAGAATGCCTATATGCCTCTCCTAGATATCTATCCCGGTCATGGTGATCTGATATCTCTATAGGCCACCTCCCACTGTTGGGGGTAGCAGCATTCCCCCAAGGCTTTGGCCTCAGTAGGTGATCCTGATAGCTAGCAGTTGTGGAGGTGTATTGCTCTCGTGATGTATATTGTTCTTGAGGAAGGTAAGGGTTTTCCTTGTGCTCTCTTTCATAAGTGAAAAAGGAACGGGTGGAGTTGGCTCTCCTCACCTGAAGAGCCTTGTGCTCTGGATTTGTCCTTGTAGTCTTGACAACTAGAGGGGGTGAAGGAGGGATAATGTAATCATGTGGTTCCTCCCTTCGAACCCTATGTTGACCTAGTGCTTTATTGCATGGTGACCACTCATAGCGAGCATCTAAGGGAACTCTCCTACGGATGTACCCCTCATGGAAGGGTGTGTGTTGGGTGCTATGCTGAACAGGAGTGCCCCTAGAAGAGGTGCCCTTATAGTCCCTTTACGTTAAGGTTTGTAGGGGACTGCCTTGTGTGTTAGGTCGCCAAGGTGGTATGACAAAATCCTGGGGACTATAAATGAGGTGACTCGTGCCTCCTCGGACATTCTTCCTAGCATCCACCCATGATTGGGCTTGGCTGCGAGTGAACACCATGACAATGTCTCTCTAAAAAAAAACCCAAAAATTTGAAATGAGTCAGATGGGGCCCAAAATTTGTGTGCACATCCCTCTTACAATAGATAAGCCATAAATAAAGTTTCAAGTCCTAACTCTAAATACATTAGGAGATATTAGCCTTTGAACAGCTCAAAAAGCACAAAAAATTAGGTGAGCAATTTTAAAACCTAATTTCGGGGCCCTAGATGATGGAATTTGGCCCCAAAAACTGGTTTTCTGGGGAAATGAAACTCTAGGGAGTTATTTGTTTAAAACTCTCCCAACTAACTCCCTGTAAAATTTCAAGTCAATCGGAGCTACGGTTGAGAAGTTATGGCCCCGACAAGATGCACTAAAATTTAGGGAAAAATATAAAATTTCCCATATTTTGTTGGATGCTCCTACATCACTTATGGGCACCTTCAGGGTGCTTTTGGGTTGACCAAAGGGTTCATGGACACCTTTGGGGAATTTTGGAGTGACCAAGCGATTGCAGGAATCCTTGGAGCCTTTTGGAGCGAGTGACAAAATGCGTATATTTTTATCTTTTTGTCTTATATTTTTTTGTTACACTAAGCATAAATGAACACACACATACACAAACGGTGATTATCTCTTTTAAAGATTAATGGTGCGTTTTGATGATTTTGTTTTGTTTTTACAAGTTTTAAAGAATGTTTAAATGTAGAATGTTGGCTCATATGACTCCCATAAATGGTCGCCTCTTCAATATACCATTGCCGGACCGATATACCAACCTTTCTATATACCCACCCTTACATGAGGGAGACTATAGGTACGTGAGAGCAGATGATACGTGGAACATAGGTGGTACAGAATGGGAATCGCTCTGTTTATGACACCTACCATAGAATACTTATCCTCACGTGCTGGGAATCACCCCAAGCTACACTCGGTCAGCTTTCGTCAGGATTTACGTCTAGCAACAGTCGCGATCGAGGTAATGGATGCAATATCTCAAGCCAAAGTGATAATGGAATCCACCTTTGGTCTTGCTCAAGGGTTGGGGTTTTATGACCAACGCCTTGGTTTAAAATACCATGTGATGTGTGGGGTTCGTTTTAATTTTGCAAAATTGAAACAGGCAAACGAAAAGAAATCTTTCCCTAAGCCATACAAAACCGAAAACCAGAAAACAAAAAAATAGAAATTTGACAGAAGCTGTAAAAACCCCTACCTCTTCTCTGCCTAATTGGATGTTTTTGATTTGATTTGAAAATTGCACAGAATTATACTCATCCCTGGGTGAGGCGAATATCAGAACCGTAATCGTCACAGGGTGAAACAAATATTTTATTCGTCCCGGGGTGGAACGAATACCAATTTTGTAATCGTCATTTGCAGAGACGAATAACAGTCTGATGTTGAAAAATAGGTACCTGTAAAAAAAAAAGCAATTTTAGATCAGTAATTTAACCTAAAAAAAAAACAGAGGACAAAGGTCCCACCGTGATCGCCATTGAAAGCACGAGATTTCGGAAACAAAAAAAGATAAACTAAAATTACAATGTAAATGAAACTAAAATAACGCTTAAACCCTATGTTATTGAAAATTGCATAAAAAGAAAGAACATGAACACAAGATATTAAAGCAATATAAAAATCGGCCCTTTTATTGATATGCTTTGCAAATTCGTGTTACAATGCGTCTCCTTCTTTTTTATGGGATAAGAGCGTTAAATATTGCTCTTTTACAACTTGTTTTAGAGTTCCTTCTTCCACGTGCCCACATATAAAATGGGCGAACCAAAATGTTGTCATCACTTGCGTTGGTAAAGGTCGATTCCTCGCTGTTCCTACAATGCTGCAAATCTGCGTTCAAAGAAACAAACAAATAATCAGTAGCACCTGTGTATGAAAAATAAAAGATGAATCTAACGATGGTTAAAATGAATCTAAATGAACTGAAAACTTAACAAAATCATAAACATGAAACTAAATAAATACTATAAAAGAAATAAAGTGGGGGGTGCCCTAAGGCAAACCACCCGCAGGTGAAACTTTGTTTCGACACCAATCCGCTTGGGATGGGTCCAAAACCTGATGTGATGTGTTGTCGGCAAATTGGTTGGATATTGTGGTTAGAAAAATCGGTGTTGGTCCTTGATTCGTGCCTTCAAAAGTCACCCAATAACCTCTCTTTCGATTAAGAGATTATGGATGTTGAAAACACAAATCGCAAGTAAGTGAATTAGCAGCACTTCGTCGCTCAAAATGCTCCTTCTATGTATATCTTTTGGGTGAGGAAACTCACCATTTTATAGACCCAAGGGGTCTCTTTGAACTAACATGCAAAAGTGTTTCTCTGCATGAATGATTTTTGTGTGAAGAGAAGACTTCTTCTTGATTAAGGGCTTCTTAACTGCCTCTGTGCATGTCTTTGTATGTTTTAGAAAAGCTCACTTGCACTCCCATGCAATGAAGGGATAGCTAAGTGGCAAATCTGAGTTGTCTTAAAAAGCTTACTCTCATTCCCATGCAGTGAAGGGAACGTCAATTGGCAGACATGAGTTGTCAAAAGAACTCACTCGCACTCCTATGTCATGCAGGAAAAGCTAAGTGGCAGTTCTGAGTTGTCATACGTCGAGATCTAACTTTTTGTCGGTCAAACCTGGCATTCGTCCCACCCCAAAGCGAGCGCTAATAATCGTCTCTAGGTGAGACGAGTATAAATTTGCACTCATCCCTGGGTAGGACGAGTACAAATCCGCACTCGTCCCTGGGTGGGACGAATAAGCAATAAAGTGTCTAAAAGGTGCCAAATTGATCCCTGACTTGCAAAACTACTGTGTGAGTGGTTAGAACCACTGTTTAACCTCTGGGGGCTGCCCTAGGGGCTATGTGTGTTAGTGCGATCAGTGCTTGTTGTCACATAATCGGATTGTTGTTTTGGTGTCTACAGTTCCAAAGCATTGAATTCAGCTTCAACACATTCCCACCGATGCTCAAGTTGCAGACATTTTCACTAAGGCACTTGCACGTGTCAAATTTGAATTGTTTCGCAGCTCTCTTTGTATTGCAAAATGATGTAAGGGGATGTTAGTATAGCTATTAGTTATTACATTACTCAAATAATGTAATAAAGGGGGATGTTAGCATACTATAATTTCTATTTTAATTAGACTGTTTTGTCTAATTAGTTTGGCTGGTATATTGTTATACCTGCATCCTGTTGAGATGCGCCCAACCCGGGCTAATCCAGGAATGCAGTTGTGCCTATTGTATTATTTAAACTCCCCTGCAATAATTCAAACTAGTTCGTTTCTTAACAGCCCTAACTATGACTATTGAGGATGAATATAAAATTAAGGTATGGCTAGAGCCTATACAATAGGAACAAGCCTTTCAGTTAGTGCAAAATCTCACTCATATTAAATCCTACATGGATGATATAATTACAAAGACCAAGAGTTTTTCCTATGATGATTTTTTTGAGCTAGAGTTTATCTACCAGCAATTCATAGAGTCGACAAACCCTAATGATGAAAGTTGAGAATGGGCTTACAAAGCCTACAATAACATTGCTAAGTCACTGCAAGACCAAGGAGAAGGAAACAAAATCTAAGCAGAGGAAGAAGCTAAAAAAAAATAGGTGAAGAAGCTAAAGAATAAACAAAGGAGGAAGTTGGAGGAGACACAAAAAAGAAACAAATGATGAGTTCGAGGAAGAGGTAGGGGGAGAAACGCCTCCTGATGATCAAAGGGTAGAGTAAAAAAAAGCTAAAGTTTGTCCTTGTTCCCCAAAGGCTCTATTTATTTTTACCATTTATTCATCTCCTTTAGTCCTCATTTTTCTTTCATTTGCCACCACCCTATTTATCCTCTTTTACCTTTTTAAGTCTCTATTTACCTAATGGATAAGGCCCTGAGTTCTAAAAATTTTGCAAGAAAAATATCCTAGGATGCACCAATAATGTAGGTCAAAATGACTACATCATCCCAGGGAGACAGTACAACGGTTTGGGCTTTGGCTCTTCTTCGAGAGGTCCAAGGTTCAAACTATGGTGTGGGTGAGTGTGTGAAGGGGTGGGTGTTTTTTCATTAAAAAAAATAAAAATAAATGACTACATCAAGAGAAATGAGGTGATAAGCTATGAAAAATATTGAATTTTTGCATAAGGATGAAATTAAGCATGACTTCATAACATGTTTCGATGCCATGGTTACAAAATAGTGGGAAGTTCTAAGTCCAAAACAAGGTGTGACATTGTGACATGTCTTTGTGCTATGGTCATAAAGGCTCGAGAGATTTGAAGGAATAAATACATCATAAAATCATGGCTTGTTACTCTATTGCAGTCACAGAGGTTTAGAAAAGCTTTAAGATGAAAAGGTAATGTGATGCCTCATCTTGTTTCTATATCATGATTATGAAGTCTTGAAAAGTTCCAATACAAAAGTAGGGTGTGATGTCATGACATATCTTCTCATCACAGTTGCTAAGGTCTAGGAAGCTCAACAGGTGAAAAGCATCATGACATTGCAACATGTTTCCATGTCGTAACCATAGAAACTTTAAAAGTGCTAAAGACAAACTGAAGGTGAGACACCGTGACATGTCACCTCATCATGGTTGTAAATATTTAAAAGGGCTTTGAAGAAATAATGGGTGCAGCATTGCAATATGTTTTTGTGTCATAGTTGCAAAAGCTCAAGAAGCCCAAATAAATGAAGAGAGATGTGATGTCACCACATGTTGTTGTGATGTGACCATGACAACTTGTAGAGAGCTAAATCTTCAAAGAGTTTTAGATTTCTAGCATCTGTTACATATCAACGGTGATATACGGTTTCAAGAATGAAGAATAGAATAGATTTAAGCTCATATCCACTACATTCCCACATGCAAAAAATAGTTGATCCATAACCATAAATCAAACATGTTGTCCCAGTTTAGATCAGTGGTTCTGTATGGTATCCTTGACAACCTAATCATCTAACATTTTGTTATAACAATTTTTTAAATAAATTACTTTTGTATTTTCAAAGTATTGAACCATAGAAAAGTTATAAATAAGAGTGATGGCATCTTGTGAAAGGGTCAACTCTTAGGCATTTAGAAGTTGCATGTATGAATATTTTATTAAGAAAATAATAAACTCAAATCTCTCCTTGGCCTCTGGTTCACCATTTTGTAGGATATCTATGTATGGGCGAATGGATTTTTCTATTTTATCTAGATGAATGTGTATTAGCATTAATTTTGCTTCCTAAATTTTTGCATATACTTTTTATATGGTTCTAGAATTTGCATTTATTGAACTAAAAATTTAGTGAAAAATATTATCCTTCACCTGATAAATATGGTTGGTCTGTTAGGAGTGTATCGCTCCAAATTTTTCGCATCCCTACCTTCAGGCTATAGGATCCGCGCCCGGAAGGAGGATGGGAAAAGGATGTCGCGATACCTCGGACTGAGAGGACTTTGCGAAGGTCCCGCCTCTCAAGGGAGGTGTATTTTGGTGATTTTTTGACGGATGGTGGGTTCACCAGGAAACATTTAGCGACAGTTTCCACGCCTAGGTTTTGGAATGTGTTTGATGAGTTCGTTTTAACCTTAAGCATTCATATCCTAGGTTTGGCTGAATGAATCTAAATTAAAACTACATGAAAATGCAACTTTCATGAATACAGCAAACAGATTTGAAAGCAGAAAATAGAGAATTTTACAAAATGACAATGAAAAATACCTGATCTGGATGTCTACAGAAGATTTTGACGTTTGAAGCAGTCTGGATCGCCTGTAATCTGATAGAATCATCTGTAATCTGACAGAATCGTCTGAGACTGACAGATTCATCCGAGATCTGACGAATTCGCCAGAGACCTACAAGACAGAAAATAGATGCAAAATACAAGAAATTCTATTGTGCTAACAGAGGCAAATTACACCAAATAGCAATATGAATACTGAACAATATTTAAGAACAGAATTTAAAGCCAATTATTGTACTTTAATAGCAGATCATGAACTTAGCATGCAATCTAAGCTAAATGGGTGAACTCCAAATGCAAAATAACATAAAAACTGAATAAATAATCTAATTTACAGAATAAAATGACAAAAACAGAGTTGAGAAAAGCAAACTCCAGGCACTGATTGCCTCGATGTGGACTGCAGTCGAGATTGTCTCGCATCAGTATGAAATTGTCTCGCATTTGACGGGATCACCTCCGATCTGAACAGGTTCATCGACGACGATGGATGCTGGATTTGGCTGAAAAACAATGATGTACCTACAATAAAATCGATGTGGAACTAGTGCAAATGCAATATTAGGATGTTCTAATGTAGAGGGATTCACTTTGCATAAAATTTCAGCCAGGGGTTGGGGAGGGAAAATATTAGAGATTAAATAGGCTTAGAGGGAGTAGTTAGGAGGTTGGAGATCATCCCAATTTGGGAGATCTGCAACGGGGGAGAGTCCCAACGGCGCAGACACGCTTCTGCCCAGATTGGAGATCCGTTGGAACAGATTCCAACTATGCAAATTCAGTTTTGCGACAAGATCATCTGGACGTCCTAATCCAGACGAAATCGTCAAATCTGGGGTGATATCGTCTGAACGACGACGATATCGTCAAACGGTCAAAACAACCTCTAAAATTGGCACGAAAAAGGGGGAAACGGAATACCCGACGGTTAACGGGCGGTTTGGGAGGTTAAATTTGAATTTAAAATTATTTACTAAGGTGAATGTAAATTTTATAATTTTACTGTGCCAATTTTAGGGTGCTACATTTTGCCCCCTCTTTAGCGAATTTTCCGAAGAAAATGCGTTAAATATGAGTTCTTCTCGATCTATGAGAAAGCAAAAAATTATACCCATTTTTAGGCGACGATTCTTGGTCGAATCGTACGACAGCTTACTATGGTGCCCCCTCCATGTTTTTACCCAAATCGAACATTTGAGGTAAAAACGCGAAAAAGCAAAAAAATATATATATATATATATATATTGTTGAATAAAATTAAGAAAAATAGGGTAAAACCCTAATTCATTTTTACTGTTCATTTTCTGGTTTTTAGAGCTCTGAAGCAAAAATGGTGGAGACGACGCACAGATCTGCAGAGGTCCGACGCGGTCTACGGGTAAGAGCCTAGACTTAGCTAGAACTGATTTAATTTAATTTTTACATGCTTTTTAAGTGATTTTTAGGTGAATTTGGAGCATCGCGGCCGTTTTTTGCCGTCGACGTTGTCAGGACGAAATCATCTCGATTTTGACGAAATCGTCTCAATTTCGTCAATTTCGCCCAAGGGCAAAATCGACGAAAGGGGGACGATTTCGTCAATCTAGAGATGATTTCGATAAGCGAGATCGAAGATGATTCTACTCAAATTTGGGACGATATCGTCCAATAGTGGGCGATATCATCAATTACATGAAATTGATCTTTAAGTTGCATTATTAATTACTAGAATTGTTATTAATGATTGTTTGTTGTTTTGTTGTTTATGTTGTAGAGAGGATTACTAAAGAGCAGGGAGTGGAAATATGGAGGTTTGAGAGATGACTTGGTCGCTCTGACACAGGCAGAGCGAGATCTGCTGGCACATGCTGGCTTACAGCATGTGGTGGAGATGCCACAAGTATCCACAGAAATGGGGCTTCTAACATCCCTAGCAGAGAGATGGTATCCGGGTTCTTCCTATTTTTGGTTATCGATAGGGGAGATGGCTCCCACACTAGAGGATGTATGGAGAATTATGATAATCCCCATACAAGGATGGATGATCACTCCTATGGCCAATTAGGGCCACGCTATGGGACGGCTATGTGGTGACCCGAGCTTCACCCTGGAGAAGGGCGAAGTGAATATCGAGGCACTACGCCAGATGCCTGGGGCATCCAGACTCACACAAGTTCTAGTTGGAGTGGTTGGTGGACTTCTACTGTGCCACCAGAGCGGGTGCAGGGTACCATGGATGCTCGTAGATGTGATCTACGATATGCGGGACCATGGGTATAGGTTTTGCTAGGGCAGCTTTGTTCTATGCCGGTTGTACAGGATCCTATATGGGGTCGTGTACAAGGGCGGTCGATGTCTGGTGATGACATCGCTACTACAGGTTTGGTGCTGGGAGCACATTGTAGTGCAAAGGCCGGTAGGGCTTCCACTGACAGGGGTGGACGGGGAGAGGCCCCGAGTCTTCTACTGGTGGCTCTAGAGAGGGTCACAGTGGCGGATCGACCTACCAATGTCCCGGAGGCTACTGGATGACTTGGTCCTAGATCATATCACCTGGAGGCCGTGGAGAGGGCACCCAGGGTGGGCCGAGGACGGACAAGAGCTGGCTCGCATCAGGCGAGTCTGCTGGCTGTGGATGGAGAGAGGAGAGGTGGAGCTCCATCGCAATGACCGAGTTTTGAGATAGTTTGGTCTGCAGCAGGGGATCCCATCTCTGAGGGATTACGAGTTTTCTCGGACTGTTCGAGATAACACCACGGTTAGCGGGGCTCCTGACATGCAGCGCTTCTAGAGCCAGGATGCAGACGATGCCCCCATCCAGCCAGTGGATGGGGACGATGCGAGGGTCGTAGATGGCTATGATGCCTGGTATGTAGGCATCCGCCCTCCTCGAATGACGAGGGCATAGGGTCCGATCCACGCAGTTATGCATCGGATAGGGAGGCGATGCCAGGCAACGATAGAGGCGGCCTAGGGTCACGGTGAGAGAGAGTAGAGGAGGCCACAGGCATAGGAGAGGCCGCGACAGTGGGAGAGGAGGGAGGAGAGACCCCCATCTCCACAGAGAGAGAGGCCACCATCACCCGATAAGGGCAAGGGCATTGACATAGGAGAGAGCAGCGAGACGGTGACTCTCCGGACGGAGAATATTCATCTCCAGGCACAGGTGCAGACTCTGTAGGATGAGGTTGCACGACATCGAGCTGAGGTGACATAGCTCAGAGATGAGATTGCATGCCTCAGGGCATGGGGCGAAGGGGCGAGCACTCAGGAGCTGATGCGATCGGTTGCTCAGACCGCATTCTACCAGGGGATCTATTTTTAGATGGTGCCCGAGGGCCAGAGGGTACAGCTGTCGACTGCTATTGCAGATCCGATCAGGACAGGGTCGTCGAGGAGCTCATCCCGATCGACGATGAGGACTCGCAGTACCACACATACTGTGATGGGGCAACCTTGTCCTCCATAGGGTGGGGGAGGAGATGAGGCTGAGAGCTCTAGGGGCTCTCGAGACACTGCTCGGAGGACATTTAATTGAGTATGCCAAGATATGGATTGTGGCATACCAATCTAGCTGATATGATGTACATATATTTTTGAGATATATATGATGATATATTTTTGATCATATGACTTGTGTCTTGAGTATGTTTATGATGATTTTATGTTTTGATTGATTGATTTGAAAATTCATGTAATTATGTCATTGGAAATATTATAATTTGAATGTCATGCTATAAAATTTTAAATGAAATAATCTGATGTAACAAAGTGGTTGTATGTGATGCAATAATTTTGATAAAAATAAAAGGGGACTTTTAACAATAATTTCAAAGGACATTATCGCTATTATAGACCATTTCATGGAGTCGCCGCTCACTCGGTCGTCAAGCTAATCCCCGTATAGAAATATTGCGAAAAGTAAAAGAGTGCTTAAGAGACTGTCTTAAGACTTTGTTGTGATAGTGCAAATGATGATGATGATGGTTGGTTTGTTTTCAGACTTTCATGAAAAATATTATGCATGAAATATTTTTAAAATGATTTTTGCTAGGCATAAATTCCTAAGTGTGATAAAATTTGTGAATAATTCCTTAGGAATTATACCATCATTGCAAAGTTAAAGGTTTGACATAATGACATAAAATAGTGAAAAAAATGGGTTTGCTTTTGAAAAGCATAATTTGTGTAAAATGAAGTCATATGGTTTTTATGATTTTTGATAAAATGGGGAATAAAAATTGTTACAATGGTTTGCGCTAGGCATAGAATATGTAGGTATAGACTTATACCATCATCGCGAAAATCAAAAAAAATAGTTTTATTGCATGGTTGATTTTTTGATGAACAGAAAAGATGAAAATGAGGACTTGCGCTAGGCATAAAATTCCAATTTTGGTTTTGAAACAATACCATCGTCGCGAAAGTCAACCAGATATATATGATTTGATTTGTGTAATTTGGAAGAAATTTTTTATTTTTCTAATTCTATAGTTGTCTTTGTGAAAAATAATTGTACTTGATTATTCCAAACAAGTTGCAAAAATAATATTTCAAAGTATTTTGAAGACAAAAGTTAGATTTATAAGAAATCCCATTTGCATATGTGCATTCATTTCCGATCTTGATTTATCCTAATGATAAACAAAATCTCTCAAATACAAATGTGTGTGCAATTGCATTGTTCATTTACCAATTGTGAGCAAGATACTATGATACAAGTGATTTGAAGAAACCAAATAAGTGTTCATTAACCATGATGTAGATGCATATAACCATATTAGACTACTATGTAGATCGGATTATCAAGAGCTAGCTAATCCATAAGCAGACATAGGTCTGCATACAAAAGAATGTCGCTAATGTGACAGACATATCGCCATGCTAGGAGTTACCCAAGGCCAAGCAGGTTGGGCACAAACCACCTGTTATGGGGCTTACCTCATAGTTTTCGAATAATTGAGAATTCCAGGGATTCAAGCTCATCAACCCTTCTTTTCTTTTCAAAGGGTAGGGAAAGGGATTTTATTGCTTTCTTGCTTTCTTTTTAACTTTGCTTATTTTTCTTTTTGTATTTCTTTTGCTTGATAATACTTGGAACATTGCTGAAATAACATTTTTCTTTTCTCTTCTTTCTTGAATTTTTCTTCTCTTTTTCTGTGCTAGGGATACTTGCTCGGATTAGCTGTAGAGCAAGGGATTTTTATTCTGGGTAGGGGTGAGCTTGTCCTTTTGCCAATTCTCAAATATTCTAGACCATGTGCATGATAGGATAGCAGGGGAAACTTTTCACTCAAGAAATCAGTTCTACTATGTAGCAAAACATGGAAATTACAAATATAATCATTTTATTGTGAAAAGATGTGCTTGGTTTAAGTAAATAACAAGATCAATTCTCTATGCTCAAACTTTATTTAATTAAATTTTGTGGACTTTGATATAAGAGAGATTAGTAATCATGCCAAATAAAATCAAGATATTTATTGTTGTGAGTGTGCAAGTGAGGGATTCAAAATAAATGCTAATTTATCCAAAATAAGTTGAAACATATAACTGCAATAATTGTAAGAAAATATATAAATGATTTGTGAGAAATTTTTTGAGAATGTTGACTCTCTCTTTCTTCTGTATATTTTTTTGGTTTCGAAAGAGTCAAGAATATTGTTGTTTTTATATTTTTGAGAAAAAAATTTAACAACTGCCTTAAACAAATGCAATAGATAGTTTTTGAATATTTTTGGAGATTTATGAATGTTTTTGGTGTTTTTGGATTTTTATAAATTGAAAAAAATACAAGATAATGATTTTAAACAAACATGGATGAAATGACCAAATTTATGCATAGTAACATTTAAGGTGCAAAATATTCATGGGTTCTTTAAGTTCTTTACCATCTAAGGTAGATAATTTATATGCTCCTGATTCAAATTTAGCAGTAATGATGTATGGTCCGAGCCAGTTGGGCTCAAATTTACCTTTAAGTTCTTTGGTTGCATTTGTATTTTTTTTATTTTCTTTTAAAACAAGGTTGCCAATCTCAAAGGATCGATGACGAACTTTCTTAGCATATGATCTTTTAAGCTTGTTTTGGTAAGCACGGAGATGCTCCAAAGAATTGATGCGTTTTTCATCGAGGAGTTCCAGCTGACTGAGTCTACCAGCACGATATTATTCTCCTACTTTGGTATCTTGAAGTAGCAGAGCCAAAGAAGGAACTTCCAATTCAAATGGAAAAACTGCTTCAGCACCATATACCAAAACAAATGGTGAAGTGCCCGTCGGGGTTCGAACACTAGTTCGATAAGCCCACAAGGTCGGATATAATTGAATATGCCAATCACGGCTAGTTTTATTGACTAATATTTTGAGAATTTTGATTAAAGTTTTGTTAGAAGCTTCTGCTTGACCATTACCCTAAGGATAATAGGGGGTGGACCAGCGATGTTGAATCTTATATTTTTGACATAATTTTTTAACATCTTTATTTTTGAAAGGAGTTCCATTGTCAGAGATGAGATTCGCAGGAATTTCGAACCTGCAAATGATTTGATTAAAAATGAATTTAGAGACCTGTGAGCCAGTGTAAGAAGCTAAAGGCATAGCTTCAACCCACTTCGTGAAATACTCAATGGCAGTTATGATGAACTTGTGTCCATCAGATGACACAAAATTGATTTTTCCAATAATATCCAAGCCCCATTTAGAAAAGGGCCATGGAGATGAAATAGCCTGCAGCTCTTGTGCAGGCGCATGGACAAGGTCAGCATGTTTTTGACACTTGTCGCAATGGCGCACATACTCATGTGCATTTGTTTCCATGGTAGGCCAAAAGTATCCTATCCAAAGGAGTTTTTTAGCAATGGCACTACCACTAACGTGTCCTCCACAAGATCCATCATGGGCTTCACTCAAGGCTGATTTAGACTCTTCTAAGTTTAAACATCTTAATAGGATACCTTCAAAAGATCTCCTATATAAAGTATTGCCAATTATTACAAAGCGACTTGCTCGTCGACATAATAATCGACGCTGGTTTCTATTAGAATTGTCAGGGAAAGTCTCATTTTGGAGAAAATCAAATATGTCCGTATACCAAGGTTCAGGAGTAGTTTCATTGATTAGAAACACATCCAAAGGCTCTAAGCATGACTTATTTGAAGCGGGTTCCTAGAGTCGATGAATAATGATAGTGGCATATTCGTCATCTAACTCCAAGGGCAGGAGAGATGCAACGGCGGCCATGGCATCAGCTGCACGATTGCTAGTTCGAGGAATGGCTTCCAAGGTGACTTGATCAAACAAGGACATTAGTTGTAAAACATAGGCCTTATATGGGCGAAGTTTATCATCTCTGGTTTGATAAACTTCATTAATTTGGTTTATAACTAATTGGGAATCCCCAAAAACTAAAAGGTGTTTAATTTTTAGTGCTAGAGCAGCTCGTAATCCAAGGATTAGAGCTTCATACTCAGCAGTATTGTTGGTGCAAGCAAAGGTCAGTTTGAAGGACAGAGGAATAAGATGTTTTTGTGAAGATATTAAAATAATACCCGCACCAACCCCACTCATGCATCGGGCTCCATCAAAGTATAAGGACCATTTTTCAACAAGGTCTGCCTCTAATTGAAGGCATTCATCAGGAAACTTGATAATGAGGGGATGAGTAGACTCTAAGGGTGCAGCAGCTAATTGATCTGCTATGATTTGACCCTTAACAGACTTTTGTCCTATGAATGTGAGATCAAACTCGCTTAGAGCAAGAACCCACTTGGTCGTGCGACCCAATAAATAAGGTCGACTCATGAGATACCTTAAGGGATCGTATTTAGCAATGACATACGTTTTTTGACTAAGCATATAATGTCGTAATTTTTGCGTAGCAAAAATGACTGCTAGACATAGCTTCTCTAACGCTCGTATAGTGGGTTTCATAACTGATGAAGGTTCGGCTAATATAATAATTAGCACGTTCTCATTTTTCATCATCGAGTTGAGCTAACATAGCTCCTAAGGCAAAATCTGAAGCAGAAATATAGAGGAGAAATGGGCGATCAAATTTAGGCGATGAAAGCACCGGTGGGTTAAGGAGATATTTTTTGAGAAGTTCAAAAGCTTCTCTACATTCTGTGTCCCAATTGAAAGGGACATCCTTCTGAAGAATTTTGAGAAAAGGACCAGTTTTGTCCGCCAGCTTATCAATGAAGCGACGGATAGCTTGAAGTTTACCCTGTAAACTTCGTAATTCAGATATATTAGTAGGTGCGGGCATATCAATGATAGCCACAATTTTGAGAGGGTCAATTTTGATACCACGTAAAGAAACTAAAACCCCCAATAGTTTGTCGGACTTAACTTCGAATATACATTTTGCTGGATTTAATCGAATGAGATATTCTCGTAATCGATTAAAGACTTTTTGCAAATCATCCAAATGATGATCTTCAATAAGAGAGCGAGCTATAATATCATCTACATAATCATGTAGGATATCATGCATCATATCATGAAAAATGTAGGTCATAGCTCGTTGGTAAGTTGCACCTACGTTCTTTAAGCCAAATGGCATCACTTTCCAAAGAAAAGGTACCCCAGGGGGTAATAAAGGTTGTTTTAGCCTCGGTCTTCAGGAGCTATCCGAATTTGATTATAATCGGAGAATCCATCCATTAAGGACATCATCCCACTTTCGACAGTAAAGTCAATAATTTGATCCATGTTTGGAAGAGGAAATTCGTCTTTAGGGCATGCAGCGTTGATATCTCTAAAATCGGTGCAAACCCTAACTTTGGTAGCTTCTTTCTTGGTGACTGGAACTACATTTGAGATCCATTCAGCATAATAAATAGCTTGTATAAAGATAACATTCAGGAGTTTTTCTAACTCCCCTTTGACTAGCAAAGCCACTTTGGGATGCATTTTTCTAAGTTTTTGTTTAACCGGTTTAGCATCCGGATGGACCACTAGATGATGCATGACGACATAAGGGTCTAGACCTGGCATATCTTCGTATGTCCAAGCGAAGACATCTTCATACTCTTTAAGGAATGCAATGTATTGTTCTTGTTTTTCTGGACTTAGTTCTGCTCCAATATTGATTATGTGAGGATTGTCCTCAGTTCCAATGTTAATTTTAATGACATTTTCTACCTCCATGTGTAGATCTCTTTCAAAATTAGGTGGGGCGGGTGAAACGCCCAATTCTTGTAATTCTTGTAAGGTTAATTTAGATAATTCATTCCGAGGATCAGTGGCCTCAAGTTGGGCTATAGTTGGTATAGAACCATCAAAATAAAACCCATTGTGTAACATCTCTTCAACAGAGACATCATGGAAGATATCTCCTTCCAACTCTTCATCGAGGTCAGCAATCATTTCAGGGTATGCTATGGATAGCATGTTGCATGAAAATGACTGATTATTAAGAGGCAAATCAACATGCCTATCCAAATAATCTTGATAGCATATGAGGTGATCATCATCCTCAAAAGGAAAGGGTTGACCCTTACTAGGAAATAGGCCCACACCACACAGGCAGGCCACGGTTCTACCTCGAAAGGTTCTTTCATGCCATTTTGGAAAGGTCCCAAGCCTTTCCCTTTATATCCCATTTTAAGCATCATGGGTTTAGCTTTAATATAATCAATGGTAAAATAACACCGAGCGTATCCCTCATGATGAGTTTTGATATTCCGAGGGATTCTTCCCCAGTCATATCCTTTATAAATGAAGGCACAACTCCCGACTTGGTAAGTACTTCCCATAGGTTGTGGGAGGCCCAAAGTACGAGGAGATGGTGGCAATTTATTTAAAAGGTTTGAATCTTGCATGAAAGCATTCATTTTTTTTGATATTAAGGTTGTAGATAAATCTGGTAATAGTTCATCAGAAAGGGCATAAGATGTAGAAGGTTTATTACCTATGTCTTGAGATGTGGAAGGTATGATAGATGTGTCTAGAGGTTTTGAATTTGTAGGGGTAGTAGTTGAAGAATTGGTTGTAGATTTGAAATCTTTTTGAGGTTCTAGAATAATTTGTTTAGAAGGTTGTTGATCTATATAGGAGGATGAAGTTAATGGAGGGGAACTAGGTGAAGTTATGGGTTTATGTTTCATAGTTTTAGATGAAAAATAAGAACTAGGATGTGTGGATGACAGAGCTGGGAAAAATTGCACTCCAACTGGTTCTGCCAAAGCACACATATCAAAAGGTCTAGGGTCATCGTGAATAGTGACCAACTAATTTTTAAACTCAAATTTAACACATTGGTGTAAATTTGATGGGACCGCTCGCATGGCGTTGATCCAAGGGCGACCCAAAAGTATATTGTATGATGCTGGGCAATGTACAATAAACACGGTTGTTTCTAGGGTTCTAGGACCAACTTGCAATGGGAGGGTGATAACTCCACACGTTTCTTGTGTTTCGTCATTAAAATATTTGATGATCATATCAGTTTTCTTCATTTCATCACTTCTAAAGCCAAATCATTGGTAGAAGTCAAAGGTGCAAATGTTTAGAGATGAGCCATTATCAATAAAAACTCTTTTGATAGCTACATCTCCAATTAAAGCAGTAATGTATAAGGGATTGTCCTTATGTAAACTGTGTTGCGGGATATCTTTATCCCTGAAGTCAATACAATCAATCTCTCGAGTGATGATCATATGGGCCATAGCTTCAGGTTGAATTTTTTGAGGTACCATCATTTGGCTCAATGTAAGCATCAACTCATCCCTATGGGTGGGAGAGGATCTCAATAAATCTAAGAGGGAAATTCTGGCCATAGTGTTGGAAAATTGCTCCTTAATGTTGTAAGGGGGTTTATATTGGATATTAGGAGCATGATTCCCTTTATTGGGGCTTTTTCAGAACGAATGGAGCTGATCCATCATTCTGGTTTGGTTCTTGTTGGGAATTTTGAGCTTGTTGTCGAGTAACGACTCCAATGGTACCTACGATGTTATAGTGAAGACGTTGAACTAGTCTCGGTTGAGAATTTATGGCTTGTTCATAAGGAAGGACTATATGAGAAGAAGGTCGAATAGTGACTCTTCTAGGAAATGGTTCTTCTGGAACCATAGCATCTGTGAGAGGTTGAATAGGATCTGATTCGTTTTCAGAACTATTCGATTGGTTTGAAGTAATGTCTAGTTCACTTTCACTATCTGATTCTATATCACTAGAATCAGAAGTTTGAAAATTATGTAAGGGCCTGGTTGTAACTAGGGATAAGGTCGTGTCAAATATTTGAGAATCCTGAACTGGTAATTGTCCGCTAATGGTTCCTACATATCGGGTAGGAGGGGGAACATTATGATGTTCGATTTGATTGGCCACCTCTTTACCATGTCTTGGTAAAGGGTGTTGAAATATGTCTAAATTTTGATTGGCGTTTTGATTTTGATTTTGGGGAATGGTCTTTTGAGTATTATTATGAGGGTTTTGTTTAGGTTGGAAGGCTTGCACTTCCATTTCATTATTGTCAATCAAATCTTGTATTTTATGTTTCAATCTCTTACAAGTGTTGGTAGAATGTCCAGGTCCTCTATGGAAATCACAGTGCAAATCAGCTCTATATCCGGGTATACTTGGGTCGAGTTCCCGGATAGCGGGTAATTGGATTAAACCTCTTTCGAGTAATTGAGGTAAAATAGTTGACAAAGGTTGGTTTAATCTAGTGAATTCTCGAGGAGGCTTGTCAGGAGGTTTCAATATGAATTTTTTCGTTGTCTTCGTTGCATTGATATTAGCAACATTTTTGCTGTCAGTGACTCCGTCACCGGCAACCTATTTGTTTTTATATTGATTTTTGGATGTTTTCTCATCATCCTTCTTCCTAAGTTGGTCTCTCTTAATGAGGGCATCTTCTACTCTTCGAGCTAAATCTATAGCTTGATCGAAGGTAGTTAGGGTAGCAATTGATAGTTCATAAGATAGTTGTTCTTGTAAATTGTTGATGAAAATGTCTAACATTTCCCTATAGGGTAGCACAAAGTGCAATTTTCCTATCAATTGCCTCCATCTAGCTAATAAATCGGCAAATAATTCATCCTTATCTTGTTTTAAATTGTATAGGTCTTTAATAGTTACATGCCTCTCGATGTAGGCACTAAATTGATGGACAAAAGATTCAGTTGTTTCTTCGAATTTTCTTAAAGAATGAGTGGGCAATTGATAGTACCACTCTAATGCCATTCCACCTAAACTTTTGGGGAACATTTTTAGTAATAGCAAGTCGTCATGCGATATGTCATGACATGCTATCCTAAACATGTGAATATGCTCTATGGGATCTTCGGTTCCTTTATATATAGGCAGGACAGGCATGGGAAAATGTTTAGGGTATGGTTGAGCTACAACTATGGGATCCAAAGGTTGACTACAGATCTCTCGATAATTATACGAGGGATGGTATGGATCTATCTGGTCCATACGTGAAGCTAATTGTTTCACCATGGCTTCCAGATTACTAGTTTGCCCCCCATATTGGTTTGGTAGGGCATTGACATAAGTGTTATAGGCATATGATGGAGGAACATGCAGGTTAGATGCCATGTTACTGTTGTGTAAAGTATTGGTAGGAAAAGTATTATGGAGGAATTTTGAAGCTGTATTATGTTGTATTCCAGATTGTTGAAAGTTTGTATTTGGCTTAGTTTTAGGTTTCTGTTTACTTAAAGCATTTTGCTCAATAGTTTGGCGGAATAAAGTAGTGAAGGGAATTTTCTTTTGTGCGGGAGTGATTTTAGGTTGAGTAACAGGTTCCTTAGGAGGTTGGGTAACTTGTTGTTTTGACATGCTTTGGGCTATAGTGACCATATCCGTATTGGATGGTCCACCCTTGTCACTTTCTTGATCAATGAAAGACAAGGGATTAGTCTGCATATTGCACATATATTCCATGGCTGCTTGAGTTTTACTAATTTGCCCTTTATCAAGGCGAATTGCCACATTAAGGTCATCAATGTTTTCCATGATAAATCTCTTGAAATGTTCTGCATTGTCAAAGGCAATAGCTCCATTTGGAGCTACTCTAGGGGATGAGGATCCATCCTCTTTAACACTTGCTTCTTGTTCCTTATCTTCCCCTAAGTCTTCATCTGATTGACCTAGAGTTTCTCCTTCCGGATTTGAATCTCCAAGAAGGACATTTGGGTTTTCAGTTGTATCTTGTAACCAATCTTCTCCTTCCCCTAAAGTTTCTTTGTCATTCCTAAGTTTAGGCATGGTGCTAAGTTTTGATTTTAGCAAATATATATATATATATATATATATATATATATATGCAACAAATTAAGAGGTATATATTATTTACTATATACCTACTATAATATTTGAAATTGAAGTGTTTAAGTTTTTGCTAAGTTTTTTTATTTTTTTAGTTTTTCTTTAATTTTTTGAAATAATACAATAAAGACAGCAAATAAAACAATAGATGCATGCAATAATAAGACTGAAAGTAAATGAGCTAGTTTTCTATGAATAACTTATGAATATCATTAATAGGTTTGAGTTGTTCAAGGGTCATGAAATGTTCTTCTTCAAATTGAAATTTTTCTTTTAAGAATTTGATGAAAAGGGCTATGGTAATATTATCTATCTCAGATGCTGGTTGATAATAATAATTCTCACGACAATATTTACAATATAACATAGCTCTAGGAGTTTTTTTCCATCTTCTCCTAATTATAAGATCAGCTTCTAAGGAATCTATATGAACTAGAAATGGGCGCACTATAACTGTGTCTTCAAGATTTTCCTTGAAAGTTAAAAACTTTGAAGATACAAGAGCTCTCCTATAGGCTAACCATCTATGGCAGGCTCTCTGAAGTTCATGATAAAAAACTAATTGATGAGGATCCAGGATTCTATCCAAGACTAGCCTCTTAATTTGCTTAAGTTGTGTGGACCTGGATGAGATGATACTAAGTCTCCTGTCAAGTTTGTCCCACAAGGATTGATTTCTACTCGTTTTAGGGATACTAAGGACAGAATTAACTTCTATAGCTGCTAATTGATTTTCTACGTTTATAGTAACTGCTAACCTCTTTTTAGGAGCTACCATCTAAACATGACTTTAAACCTTAAATGTTTTAAAATGCATCTAAGTTTTAGTTGTTCTAATTTTTTTTGTTTTTGTTTTTGTTTTTGTTTTCGAAAGGTTATGATGCATTCACGTCGGGTTCACCAAAATGTATCGCTCCAAATTTTTTGCATCCCTACCTTCAGGCTATAGGATCTGCACCCAGAAGGAGGATGGAAAAAGGATGTCGCGATACCTCAGACTGAGAGTACTTTGCAAAGGTCCCGCCTCTCAAGGGAGGTGTATTTTGGTGATTTTTTGATGGATGGTGGGTTCACCAGGAAACATTTAGCGGCAGTTTCCATGCCTAGGTTTTGGAATGTGTTTGATGAGTTCATTTTAACCTTAAGCATTCATATCCTAGGTTTGGCCGAATGAATCTAAATTAAAACTACATGAAAATGCAACTTTCATGAATACAACAAACAGATTTGAAAGCAAAAAACAAAGAATTTTACAGAATGACAATGAAAAATATCTGATCCGGATGTCTGCAAAAGATTCTGACATTTGAAGCAGTCTGGATCACCTGTAATCTAACAGAATCATCTGTAATCTGACAGAATCGTCTGAGACTGACAGATTCATCCGAGATCTGACGAATTCGTTAGACGAATTCGCCAGAGACCTGCAAGACAGAAAATAGATGCAAAATACAAGAGATTCTATTGTGCTAACAGAGGCAAATTACACCAAATAGCAATATGAATACTGAACAATATTTAAGAACAAAATTTAAATCCAATTACTATACTTTAATAGCATATCATGAACTTAGCATGTAATCTAAGCTAAATGGGTGAACTCCAAATGCAAAATAACATAAAAACTGAATAAATAATCTAATTTACAGAATAAAATGATAGAAACAGAGTTGAGAAAAGCAAACTCCAGGCACTGATTGCCTCGATGTGGACTGCAGTTGAGATCATCTCGCATCAGTACGAAATTGTCTCGCATTTGACGGGATCGCCTCCGATCTGAACAGGTTCATCGACGACGATGGATGCTGGCTCCGACTGAAAAACAATGATGTACCTGCAATAAAATCGATGTGGAACTAGTGCAAATGCAATATTAGGATGTTCTAATGTAGAGGGATTCACTTTGCAAAAAATTTCAGCCAGGGGTTGGGGAGGGAAAATCTTAGAGATTAAATAGGCTTAGGGGGAGTAGTTAGGAGGTTGGAGATCATCCCAATTTGGGAGATCTCCAATGGGGGAGGGTCCCAATGGCACAGAAACGCTTCTGCCCAGATTGGAGACCCGTTGGAACAAATTCCAACTATGCAAATTCAATTTTGTGACAAGATCATCTGGATGTCCTAGTCTAGACGAAATCGTCAAATTTGGGGCGATATCGTCTGATCGGCGACGATATCATCAAACGGTCAAAACAACCTTTAAAATTGGCACGAAAAAGGGGGAAACGGAATACCCGGTGGTTAACGAGTGGTTTGGGAGGTTAAATTTGAATTTAAAATTATTTACTAAGGTGAATGTAAATTTTATAATTTTACTGTGCCAATTTTAGGGTGCTACAAGGAGGTTTGAATGATTTTTTTGTTTTATGATCTTTGTACACTCCTTGATGTTGCTTAATTTGTACCATCTTAAGTTCTAGCTTCAACTATTTTTATTCCTTCTTGCACCCTTTTCCCCCACTGTAGGTTTTAGCTAGTTAGAACCTTATAGGAGCCAACCTTCTCTAGAGATTGACCTTGTTAAGCTTTGTAGCTTGATCGGTCATTCAATGTTGGCCAAGTCTTGGGAACACATTTTACCTTAGGTAGATTTTGGACCAATAGTGTGAGAATATATTAAGATATCATTTTAGAATACCATAACAAACCAATCTAGATATTTTCTAAACATTTTATTCATCAAATTCATAAATTCTATTGGTGCATTTGTTAGCCTAAATGGTAGTACTATGAACTCATAGTATCCATATCTAGTCTTAAATATTGTCTTAGGGATATCCTTTTCTCGAATTCTTAATTGATGATATCCAGATCTTAGATCTAATTTTTAATATATAGTAGAATCCTTGAGTTGATTAAAGAGATCATCAATACTCAATAAATGATACTTATTCTTAATGGTTGTCTTATTCAACATCCTATAATCCATGCATAACCTCAAGGAACCATCCTTATTTTTCACAAATAATACCTTAGCTCCCCAAGATGACACACTAGATTTGATTAGATATTTTTCTAATAAATCATGAAGTTGCACCTTCAATTCTTGCAACTCAATTGGGATCATTTTGTAAGGTCTCCTTGTAATTGGTTTAACCCCTGGTATTAACTCAATAGTGAAGTTAAATTCCTATCGAGGTGGTGGACCTAGGATATTTTTTGGGAATACATCCTTAAATTTATGTAAAATTGGATTTTTCTTAGAGCTTTCCTCATAAGTATTTTCATTACTCTTAACTACATATATCTTACCATATCTTTTAATGGCTTTATTTAGCTACATAGTTGATAATAAGTGATGTTTAAGAGACCCTTTCCTACTTTGAACTCATACCCTCCTATTATCCCTATTGGTATAATCCATCCATATTTCTTAGATGTTGATTAGGGCTCCCTGAGTCTTTAACAAATCTATACCTAGGATAATATCAAAATCATGGAGTAGTTCTACATACAAGAGTCATATAGAGGATCCATTGGGTAAGGTAAGGTTATCATAGCCATAGGAAAATATTTATCCACTAAATCTGTCTATCCAAAGCCATACTCGACTTTCCACCCTTATGCCAAGAATCCAATTTGTTTCCTTCTAGCATATCCTTGATAATACTAGTGGAAATAAAACTATTTGTAGCTCCACTATCTATTAGGATCTTCACATTTTTGTTAAACAACTTACCTTTTAGTAACATCGATATTGTTTTTCCATCTAAGTTTTAATTCCCTAACACAACATAAACCTGATACAATGACTCTTATGATCTAATGTTCGACCAAAATTATCAAGGGCACTTATTAGCATAGTGAGGACCCTTATAGGTAAAACATTGTATCTTGGGTTTTTCAGTCTTTGCTTTACCCCTCTTACTGATTTTAGGTCCCTCTCCTAAATTTTTTGCATTTTTATTTGACAAACTTCTCCAGCATCTCTTGTTGTTGTTCCATTTTGTCCCATAGTAACCCAACTAAGGAATAAAGCTACCTAATTTTATCTTGTAGTAACCTAATTAAGAAGGTAACATCTATCATACTCCCATTAAGACCCTCTGATTCCCTAACTCCCTTGCCAAAGTCTACTGATTTCCTATATTTCCTACTAGAGTCCATTATTCTCCTAGTTTCCTATTTTTTTTTAGAGTCCTTGGACCTTCTAGATTTCCTTGGAGAACATATTACCACTTCATTTGGTAACATGAGTACCATCCTCTTGGATGGTCTTAATACAGGGTTCCATCTCCTAACCACACAAAGAAGTTCAATTGTACTTACAATCAGTTAGTTTCATTGCCCTATGGACTAACTTAAATGGTTATCATTTGCTTGATAGTTATTATGGTCACACTTGCCTCTACATGGTACCATTTACCAATAATAAAATTTAATCTCTAGGATTTTTATACCTTGGTATAACACGTCCCATTGATGTGCAATACATAGGTGCACTCTATGGAACCAGTTAGATACAACAGGTATTGCACTCCATGGAACCAGTAGAATAAATTTTGCTAATGTAGAACATCAACTCAAGGCTCATCCTAGGTGCACTCCATGAAAGCTTCTATCCCTCTGACCTATAGCTTTGATACCAACTATAACAACCCACCAAAACCAATCCAAGAGAGAGATACATTTTTATTTTTAAGTAAGGTTCATAAAGAAGTCCCATATTTAATTTAGCATTCTCAAGGCTTCACCACATTTGAGTTCAATATCACTGTAGATGACACCCAGTGGATAGGAGTGGTCAACATTCCATATTTTTTGGGATTCACCTTACTAAACCTCATCAGTTAGAAGTATGCCAAAGTGGTCCCCCCTATAACCTCATCAACATAGGACATACCCTCATCAACATATGACAATATAACTACAATGTAGGTATTACCCTTTAAGGGCCATAACACTTAAAGGGGAATGCTTATTCCCTAACCTTACCCTAATTCCATCTAGGTAGGTTAATTAGGCATAAAGCCTTGGTGCTTAGTTACCCGATCCTCAACATTCAAGGTGTATCAATTCACAAGAATTTAGCTATTGCATCAATGCAACTCCTTCCAAATTTTTGAGTTCCTAGCTATTGCATTCTCACAACTCCTTCTAAGACTTACATCTACCTAGTTATTGCATCAACATAACTCCTCCTAGTATTGGGCTATTTTTCTTTGACTCAGGTCCTAAATGAAGTTCTAGATCCATTCCAAGAACTCTTCCCTAACTTTAGATAGCATTAAAGCAATATAAAATAACTCTCTCTAGATATAAATTCTTCAAATGAAACAATATGCCTAAAATATAGCATAATATTTGAATCTTAACTAAAATATTACATCATAAATCTAGCATTAGCTTCAACATAGTGCCATCACTATAAAGCATCAACAATTTAACTTAAAAGTTAAGTTGATCAAAGAGCTAAAGCAAATCTATGTAAAATAAGTATTCATCTAGAAACCAAAACCAATTATTCATAATGCTAGCATCATTGTAATATGAATACATAAAGCTTTTCCATTATAAAAATACCTCCATAAACATTTCTTCTTTCACAATGAAATAAAATATTTTGCAAGACAAATATCACAACCCAAATTATTCCTTACTTAAGATTTAATCAATCAACATTTCTCCATCTTACAAAATGGCCATATCTTGAATATTTTGGAAGTTTTACTCTAAGAAACATAAAGCAAATTCTCGTTTACATAATAAATTTTCAATCCTAGATACATCAAATCCATTATTCCTAAGTGGCCTTTGTACCCTCCTATTTTCATGATCATCTTCATGAATGGAAATATCTTGCAACTTGAGGAACACTTAGGGATTAGGATAACTCTTTATGCAATACAAATTAGCATGCTCTAAGTATGATGCAAGCAACCATGCATACAAACATCAATAAGACAACAAGGAGAGAATCCCATACTTCTCTCTATAATGGCCCCCTTACCTACTCAAGTCTCAGGAGTCCATTATAATTTCAAATCAACATTCAATATACTTTCAAAGTAAGCTGCAAATAAACAAACTATAGAAACAAAAAGAGAATTCCATACTTATCTCTATAATGGTCCCCTTACCTACTCAATTCTTAGTAGTCCATTATAATTTTAAACCAACATTCAACATACTTCCTAAGTCACATGTATGCAAAAAAACTATAGCAACAAGGAGATATTCCCATACTTATTTCTATAATAGCCTCCTTACCTACTCAAGTCTCAGGAGTCCATTATAACATCATTATCCTAACACAATAATGATTTTCCAAATAACATTATACTATAACATCTATCAATTTTCATTAACCATCATCCTAACATAATAATGATTATTCTTTCAAAAGACATTATAATATAACATCTATTAATTTTCATTAACCATTATCCTAACATAATAATGATTATTATTTCAAAATACATTATACTATAACATCTATTAATTTTTGGATTCTCTATTATGCAAAAAACATGATTTTTCTGAGTTCGAGCTCTGGCGATTTGGCGGGAAACCTTCTGTGCAGGCACCGGGCGAAGCTCCAGGGTCTCTGGTTGGAAGATTCTTCTAGGTCCTCCTGTGGATTGAATCTACACTACTTTGAAGGATCGTTCATTGCCTTGGGAGGGCCCAATGGGGTCTCCTCCAGGATCTATCGATGGGCAGAAAAGCTCATATGCTGATATATTAAAAGAAAACCCTGCATCTTCCTCCGATGAAGCTCAACAAAGTGCTTATCAAATGCTATTTAAGAATGCTGGAAAGGGTTTACCTGCAAACAAAGTTAACGGCTACCTTCCACAATCTGCGTCCAGGCCTAATATTGTCATAGAACCAAAACTGGTTGAGGATACGATTATATACCGTGCTACCCATGATTTGATCTACAAATTCATGGGTATCCGGCCCACTCTGAACTTTCTACACACCTGGGTGAGACAGAACTGGGAGCCCATTGGTGAGTACTCTCTATGGCCTATAAGCAATGGGTATTTTATTATTAGTTTCTCTTCTTTAGCAGATAGAAACAGAGCATTTGAATCAGAGAAGAGGAGCCACGGCCCGGCAGGATTATTTGTCCAACCATGGAGAGTGGGTTTTGATCCTCGCATTGAGCCCACGGCTGTCCCGGTCTAGATACGGCTGTACGCTCTCCAAATGGATTTTTGGGGTGAGCAGATCCTTGAGTTGATTGGTAATTCTCTAGGTAGATATTTGGGAGTTTCAAGAGATACCATGGAAGGAAATACTGCTGTCTTTGCTAGAATATGCGTAGAAATGGACATTAGCCAGCCACTTCCAGCCGAGGTGGAATTGGAGTTGGTAGGACTAACCTGGATACAGTAGCTAGACTATGAAGCCTTACCTTTTAGATGTAGAGTCTGCCATAAGCATGGCCATTTGGCTAGGTTCTGCCCAAATAGCCTGACCACAAAAGCGGAAGCTCCGTCGGGAGCGCCAAATCACCCCAGAGGGGGTAAGTTCACTCCGATCAAAGAACCCCTCAATATCCCCCAGGGTTCTGATGCCCAGAAAGATGGCTTTGAATAGCAGAAGCGGAGGAAAAACAAAAAGAGAAATGGCAAAGATTAGGCCCAAACCAAGCCAACCAATCGATATGAAATCTTCAAATCCCTTGTAGACCAAGAAGACCAAGTCATGGAAGGAGTGGATGGGAATGTTGAGGATACTAACACCCACTCTCATGCTCCTCTATCATCTACTCCTGTCTTAGAATAGGTGATTGAAACCCCTGAGACTTTGCAGCCAGAGAACCTAGGGGCTATGGTAATTCATTCCCCTACACAACCAGTTATTAAGGATGTCAACATGGGAAGTGCAAGAAAGAACAGAGAAAGACCAGCGATTGGGGATTACCCAGGTGGAAAAGAGGTCTAAGAATAGTAATTCCCAAGGAGTTGGTAGAAAATCCAATAAGGATCTACTAGTAGCGCAAGGGGACAAGCTGATCAATAGAGGATCGGTGAGAACAATTGACTCTTATTGCTCCCAAGGTTTCCAATGATTATACAATCCTGGAATGTAAGGGGTTTAAATAGTAGAACCCATCAATCTACTATTCAAAGACTTTTAGGAAGACACAAAACAGACTTTTTGCTCCTTCAGGAAAAAAAAATGTCTTTAGATCTTGTGTAAAATTGCTAGTAGAATATGAAGGGGCGCTGGATATATGGATGTGGCGGCCCAAGGAGCTTCGGGGGGGATTATTACTCTTTGGAACCCTCTGGTGTGGATAGCAATAGAACATATAGCTTGGAGGGGTGTTCTCACATCTCTCTTTAAGAACATTGTTACAGCTGAACAGGTTTTAATTACAAACTTCTATGGGGCTCAAAGCATTGATGGCCAGCGGCTTCAATGGAATGTTGTTCATTCAATGAGATCCTCCCGGGAAGATTGCGATTGGATTATTGCTGGGGATTTTAATGCCAAATTATCTGCCAGGGATCAGGAAGGTGGTTTCCCAGTTTTGGATCCAGGGGATAGGCTTCTGATTGCTCAAGTCCAGGCCTTTCACCTTGTTGATATCAAAGGTCCTGGTACTTATTTTACGTGGACTAATAAGAGAAGAGAGCCACACAGTAGGAAGGTAAAACTAGACCGATTTCTGGTCTCGGAGGAAGCATTTGTGAAATGGAATATTAAATTTCAGATTTTGGAAGGCCCAGTTTCAGACCACTTTCCCATTTTACTAGAGGGAGGGGCTATGACAGGGCAGTACCATAAACCATTTAAATTTGAAAATTTTTGGTTGCAAAAAGAAGATCTCCGAAGAAAAATTCCTCAGTGGTGGGAAGATGGCCGCCCACCTTTTGGGACTGCAATGTTCAAATTTCACAAACGACTTCAATTTGTCAAGTGTAAACTGAAACAGTGGAGGCAAACTAACAAATCAGACTTCCAGCACCAATGGGCCCCCTTGTTGGCCAGATGGGATGAGGTGCAAAAACATTTCAGGGAAAGAAACATTTTCGAGCACCTTAAATACGAGGATGATGCTTTGCGCAAAGCGATTGAGGATATTGATAATCAAGAAGAGATTTACTGGAAACAGAGAGCAAGAAATACTTGGTTATTAGAAGGAGACAGAAATACAAATTTTTTTCAGCGCTCTGCCTGTGCTAGGAGACAAGTGAATCATATGGATTTCCTTCAAGATGAGAATGGATACTCTTTTGACACTCTTCCTGGTATGCACTCCCACTCAATGGAGTATTTCTCAAAACTCTTTAAGGAAAGTATGGAACAAGATGGGGCAGCCCAAGATGAAGTTATTGCTGTCATTCCTTCTATAATCTCTCCTGAAGAGAACCAGGCTCTACTTAGACCTATTGATAGAGATGAACTTAAGAAGGTGGTATTTGGGATGAGTACTGGTAAATCGCCTGGTCCTGATGGCTTCCCTATTGAGTTCTTCCAGGCCTTTTGGGATACCCTGGAGGAAGATGTTCTGTCGTCACTGAGGAGTCCGAACCAATAAAAGAATGCTCAAGGCTCTAAATCATACCTTCATTACTTTAATTCCAAAAGGAGTAGGGGGGGTTCATTTATCTGATTTTAGACCTATTGCCTTATGCAATGTGATCTATAAAATAATTACTAAGATTATGGCTGAAAGTTTAAAACCTATCCTGCATAATATAATTTCCCCAGAGCAAGGGGGTTTTGTTGAAGGGAGGCAAATCTTGGATGGAGTGATTCTTGCACAGGAGGCTATCCATACAATGCACCAATCTGGGAACAAAGGAATGTTCATTAAACTGGATATTTCCAAGGCTTATGATAGGGTGGAGTGGGGCTTCTTGGCAAAGATGTTGACTCGCCTTTGGTTTCTCTCAGATCGGACAGATCGGGTCATGAGCTGTATTTCTATGCCTTCATACTCTGTTCTTATCAAAGGACTTCCCTCGCCTCCTTTTGGTGGCTCTCGTGGCCTGCGGCAAGGAGACCCTTGCTCTCCTTATCTCTTCCTCATCTTGGCTGAAGGATTGGGTAGACTCTTTCTGAGAAGAAGACTTCAAGGTCAGATAACAGGTATTAAGGTCGGGGCTAAATTTTTGACTCATTTACAGTTTGTAGATGATACTGGATTGGTGGGAGTGGCCAGCCTTAGGGAAGCAAGAAGAATCAGAGATACTCTAAATTTCTACCTCCGGGCCTCTAATCAAGTCATCAATGACAATAAATCCAAAGTGATCTTCTTCAATATTGATCAACGGTTACAGGACAGAGTTATTGAGATTTTAGGTTTCACTCGGACCTCTCTCCCAGTAGTTTACCTGGGGGTCCCTCTCCATTTCAAAAAACTAAAAATAGATGTTTGGAAGGACCTATTGGATGGCATCAAAGATAGAATGAACCATTGGTCTCATAGATGGTTAAGTTATGGGGGTCGTCTAACTTTTCTGCAGTCGATTATTCAGGCCATGCCAATTTATAAATTCTCCGTCTTGGCTGCTCCCCAGTCTATTTGGAAAGAGCTGGATAAAATGGCTAGAATATTTCTATGGGAAGGTGCCAAGGGAGAGAGGAAATGGGCCTTGGTTGGTTGGGACAAGGTTACCCAACCCAAGGAAAAAGGAGGGTTGGGACTAAGAAGCTCCAAGTTTAACAACAAGGCTTTGGCTGGCAAACTGTACTGGAGGTGGATTTCTCAGCCAACATCCCTCTTCAACAGAATTCTCTCTAGCAAATACTTGGGTTCTGTCCATCCTAATGATGTGGTCCGCTTTCCTCTGGAAGGTTTTGGATCACCAGTGTGGCAGGCGCTAAAGCTTGGAGCTCAACTCATCAAAGATCAACTATTTTGGAAAGTGGGGAGAGGGGATAAGGCACGATTCTGGACTGATTCCTGGGACCAGAATCCTCCCATTATTACTGTGTTTCCTGAATTGCAACCGATAAAATCTGCTATAGAAGATAAGGGATGGATCCAAATTGAGAGCTACTTTAACACTAGTCAATTGGGGGACTACAAGATCATAAATTTTAAGCGGCTGGATGAGTGGCCAATACCAATCCCTCCAAAGTTGGTACCTACTTTGGGAAAAATATTGGCAGAACGGTTTCTTACTGGGAGAAAGATATGGCATCCCCAGGGCTGGTCGAAAGTGAACTTCTTCGCCTGGCAGTTTTTGCATAATGGAATTCTCACCTATGAAAATCTCAGACTCAGAGGCATCATTGGCCCTTCCCAATGTGTGTTATGCCACAAGCAGGAGGAAACGACGGATCATATAATGTTTGAATGTTCTTTCACACGACAGATCCGGGAAGCGTTGGTTCTCCCACTTTAAACTTCAAGCTAATGGGGTCTTGTCTCGAAACAACATTTGGGAAAGCTGTAAGAAAGGTAGATTTAAATCCAAAGCTCTTCGAATTGGCTGGGAGCTTGGTTTATTTTTTATCTGGTGGCAGGTTTGGTTGGAGAGAAATGCCCGTATTTTCCGTGAAACCTTCTCCCCTCTAGAAGGAATATGGCAAGTCATTTGGAGAAAAGTTGCGGAAACGGTTGCCATTCATGTCGAGGGGGAAATTCAGTCTGCTTCTGAGCCTTTGGAAGAGGGAGTTGTTATTCAACAAAGGCAGGTGAGTGGTAGTTGGAAACCTCCTCCTGAAGGATGGATCAAAATCAATACTGATGGAGCTGCTAAAGGCAATCCGGGAAGTGCTGGAATTGGAGTAGTGTGTCGCGATCATGCTGGGTCTTTGCTCTATTGGGAACTGCAGGGTCTGGGATGTGCCACAAATAATGAAGTCGAGGCCTTTGCCATTAAATCTACCTCCTTTTGGGCTGCCAAATAGGGACACAGGAAGATTATTATTGAGTCTGACTCCCAAATCTTGGTGGGTGCTCTTGATTGTATGAGAAACTTTGTCTCGAAATCTTGGAGGTTGCGGATCTTAGTCTCCCAAATCAAAGAGCTTTGGAGGGAATTAGATGATGTGATACCTGTCTATGTGAATCGAGATCTCAATAAGGCAGCCGATTTCCTTGCTAAGATGGGTGCTGAAAGGGAGGTTGGGATGCAGCTGCACAGTGACATGCCTATGGAGGATGCAGAGATCCGACAAGGCCTTGAACATTTTTTGAAATGATGTGTAGTGTTTTTATGCTAAGGAAGGTTTCTGTCACGATATCATGACATGTCGCGATATCGCGACTGGTTACGCCCTCTCGGCCTTTGGCGAGTTTTTGTCGCGATATCACGACAGGTTGCGCCCTCTCGGCATTTTGCGAGTTTTTGTCACGATATCGCGACATGTCGCGATATCGAGACATGTCGCGATATCGAGACATGTCGCGCCATCACGGCCCTCGGGGAAGGCGCATGGTTAAGTTGTTGCGATATCGCGATAGTTTTGCTAATTTGGGGCTAACTGGAAAAATTGTCGCGATATCGCGACACTTTTGCAGATGGAGAGCAAAGTGGAAAATTCGTCGCGATATTGCGACAGTTTTGAGAACTGGGCACCGAAAGGAAAATTCGTCGCGATATCGCGACAGTTTTGAGAACTGGGCGCCGAAAGGAAAAACCGTCGCGATATCACGACACTTTTGGCGATCTGGTGTCATAAGGAAAACCCGTCGTGAAATCGCGACCATTTTGCTGATGTGGTGCAAAGTGGATATTTTGTCGCGATATCGTGACATTTTTTGGCGATGGCTGCTGTATGAAAATCTCGTCGTGATTTCGCGACAATTTTGGCTTACCAGTAGAATGGAGAAAACTGTCGCGATATCGCGACGCTTTTGCGATCTGGATGCCATAAGGATAATTCGTCGCGATTTCACGACACTTTTGATGGTTGGATGATTCGGAGGCTCTCTGTCGCGATTTTGTGACCTTTTTGGCGTTTTGGTGCAAGCTGGTCTTCATGTCACGATATCGCGACAATTTTGATGAAGGGTTGCTGGAGGGTGCTGTCGTTGCGATTTTGTGACATGTCATGATTTCGCGACATGTCACGATTTCACAACATGTCACGTTTTCGCAACTGTTGGCACCGCAGTGGAGGAGCCGGGGTTGACTGTCGCGATCTCGCGACATGTCGCTTGTTCACGCCCAGTTGACTTCTTTGCTTTGTGTTGTGCTGGGTTGACTTGGTGCTCTTCTCTTGTAGTGTTGTTTGCTGTTCTTGGTTGGGATGTGTTCTCTCTCGCTTGTAATTGCTCTTTGTATTAATACAAGTTTTTCATTTTTTTTCAAAAAAAAAAAACATCTATTAATTTTTATTAACCATTATTCTAACATAATAATGATTAGTTTTCAAATATATTATATTATAACATATATTAATTTCATCAACCATTATCATAGTGCTCAACAATACAATGAAATCATCCAAACACAAAAAAACTACCACAATTTGAATGCCTAACAAGCAACACTTGGATAAAGGTATAAAATAACTCCCCTAAATATTTACCAATGACCTCTACCAAAAGCAAACCTTCAACAAGCCACTAGATAAATGGATTAGAACATGAGGTAACTATGGCATATATAAGACATACATTCAAATGTCTACCTCAACCAACTCAACCCAACACACAAGGGAGAAATACTCGCTACCACAGACCAACTGGAGGGAAATCAAGAATGCTAGAAACTCTCCAAAGCTCAAGCCAAAATGGACCTATAGGTTTGAAATCTAGGTATATTTCTATACTAATAAGAAAGAGAGAAAATAAATCCTAGGAATAACTTTACTCAAATGCTAATCAACACTAGCCCAACACTAAGCTCAAACAAACAACCAAGAACCTAAAAGAGGACATCAATCGGGACAAACCTACCACCAATATATCACCTATGGAGAAGTTTTACCAAGACTTGCCCTGTAGGAAATAACTAGATATCAAAACTATCTATACAACAAGGATAGTGTAACAAAATCAAGCCATCAAGATAACAAATAAGGGAACCAAAAGTATTGGCCCAAAAAACAAGGTAAAGGAGCAACCTGATATAATCAAGTAGCAAATGAAAACACAATACAAATCATAAGCATGAGCATTACTATGATGTAATCTAGAGTCTATCTATTATCATGATTTTGCTGATGTTATCCTCACCTCCACATGCTTCCTTCCTTTCCTCCTCTTCCAAGAAACCCCCAAAATAGCCCAATATCTTCATCAAATAGCACCTACAAATCCTTGTAACAAGTGGCAGTTTATTCCCCTACTTTCTTAGATTCATTGGCTATACTTGCCATCATGCTCCAACTCTAATTGGTAACGTTCGGTGATGTTGCTCATGGATGTTGAGGCTAGGTTGGAAGCTACCTAACATGCACTTGAAAATGCAAGAATTATTCTACTAATATAATATTATAATTCCATCCTTAGGAATTATTTTACTCCATGTATTATAATTCCAACCTTAGGAATTATTTTCTCCATATAATATTAATTATTTTACATATATTATAATTCCAACCTTAGGAATTCAATTATCATTATTATTATTATATTCCTTTCTCATTAAGCATGGATATAAAGGCAAACAAAACAAAATTCAAATAATAAAACCAAGATACCATTGCTTCTAATATAGTGAAAGGATCAATTATTCACTAATAAATACCATATATCAACATGAATTATTAACATTGGCATTAATATTCAAGCATTAATGGTACTATCTCTATTAATATTTTTATTGAGCTATCTATCCAAACAAAAATCTCCAATACAATTAAAACAAGGATTTAAAATATTATACAATGTTGTTTTATCTACAAATAAATGGCTCTTTAAGATAACTAGAACATTATCCCCATCATATAAATATGGCTCCTTCACCAAAGTGATCTCCCAACCCAACATATTTTTCAACAAGCACAAATTCAATGCATCTACATGAAGGTAATATTTACCTTAGAGTTGTTTATGAACAAGTCATCACCATTATTTCCCATCTTAGGTGGTTATCCCATATTAATCCACCCATGAGAGCTCTTGGTCTTGCAACCACAAATACATTAGTAGTACCATATTCCAAGAATGGAATCAAAGCATAAAGTACATCTACTCATTCTTATTTACTTAAAATAAGACTATGCATTAGGAATTAATATTTCAATATATAGTTAATTGTTAAGAATAATTCCTTCCAAGGAGGGCTATTACAACTCGAGGGCTTGGGGTATTGAATGTTTCACTGGGAGTGGTTTAAGGACTTACTCCAAGTCCAGGATGGTAGGTTTGTATGTATATTGATAAAACACCTAGGTTTGATCTTTGTCTATGAACTAAGCTATAACAACTAAAGAAATATTGTAAAGAACAAGGTAAGGCAAACAAAGTACTATTCTTGAATAATTTTTATTTTTCAATGAAGACTATTTCCTAAGTTCGCAAGAAATAAATATTTCCCTTTCAAGAAAAGGTCCAAGGGAATGCACAAACAAAATTAGCCTAAATTCCAACTATATGTTTTTCTTCTTTGATGCCTAGAAATTAAATCAAACACTTTTCTTTCTTTTTTAGTTGTAGAAAACAAAAATAAAACATAGACAACAAACAACCTAAATATTTATCAGAACACTTACTTGATCTAGTGGTTGATGCTAGTCAAATTTGCACCTCATAAATCTTGACTGTAAATTCGATCAAACCTAAATATCACTAACATAAACTTGGAAATTTTGATCAATGTTTGGGGGTCTTCTTAGGCCACTATGTAACTGATCTTAGAGGTATAGCATTTAAGCCCCCTTGGTCCTTTTATCTGACCATTTGAAAATAAAAATGATTATTGACCTTTTTGGGAATAAATAAAACAAGATATAACAAGCATGAAATAATGAAAATAAAATGGATGCAATGGAGAATAAGTATGCAAATGACAACTGGGTTTTTGGGAGAAAATAATTACCCCTAAACTATTGTGATTAAACTCATTCTTTGTAATTTGTGGTCATGAATTTAAAAATAGAGAAGAAGATGGTGAAACCAATAGTTTCACTGAATTTGTACCCTATAAAGGTAGGACACAAATTCATAGAAGGGTGCTTTAAAATTAATTTATGAATGCAAATGCAATGAACAACTAAGAACTTATGATCTAATGAAATATTTCACAAAGAAAACTTGATAAGCCCATGGAGGAAGCAAGATTAAAGGCAAAAACCAAGGTGGAAGACCTTTCCTCTAGAAGACAAATTATGTGCACAATTTGTATTCAAGTCTTCTCCACTTGCTTATCCACACTAGCAAATTAGAAGAGGCACACAAAAAGCAGAGCACTAAAGCATTCCAAAAGCATCTAGTCTTAAGAGCATTAGAATATGATAGATCTCATCTCTCTCTTCCTAGGGGAAAAGGGAGTCTAAATCCTTCTATTTATGGGAGGTTTGGAGAGGTTTAAGAAGGAAAAAAAAAAACTCAAACTTGGCTAAGAGTCGACATCATAGAGGTCTACTAAAAACTTGGGATTTTCAAGAGAAAAATCCTAAAATTTCTAAATTTGTGCCCCATATTGGGTGACTGTTAATGCAACAAGGCTAGGAGAAAAACAAAACAAAAGGAGAAAATAGAAGCTCAAACTTGCCCCTAGAAAATTTGAGTGACTTCTTAGGATTCTAAGGGAAAATAACTCATTTAGATGGGTCAATTTCTCATGTCTACAATCCACTCTTCTACTCCACACACGCCTATCTGCAATCATTCTCCAATATTCTTCTTCCTCCAAATATAACTTGGACCACTAGTCCTTTCTTCCCCTGATATTCCTCTTATTTTAGCTTGCTCTTAGACCACCAATCATTCCTTATTGCTACGTGGCTCTAACACCACTACTATCAAATTAGCATGACTATCTCATGGGATTCAATCATAGGATCATATATAATTCACAATAATATCATCAATATTCAATAAAATATCAATATCAATATGCATCCATCAAATAAACATAAATATCATAAAAAACACACTAAAAATATTTATTGATAATAAAACTCAAGCTATGCATAAAGTAAATCTTATTTGAGTTACATTTTACATAGCTTTATCTCCAATATAAAGATACATGAGACCTTTCACATTACATGAATCTTGTATTTTCCTCTCCTCAAATACATAGGAGAAATTGAATTTTCATATGCCTTTATTACATAATAATTCCCACATATTACATAAATATAAAGTATCTCATGATTGCATATAATTCCCTACTTCTAAACTAGACATGTCACACTCTTAACTCTTCACTTTATGACTAGATACCTCACATTCTTAAATACATGATATATGCACACTCCTACTAACTTGACACATACTTTATACATTAAATCAAACTCACACTCTAATAAAAAATATTTACAGTAGGACCAAATAATATAATACCTCCAACACCCTCATATTATATTATTTAGTATAAAGGCTTCTTACCTTCAATCTTTGATTCTAGTCTTTGTTTTTTGGCTCTAGCTTTTGTACTGGCCTTATTCTATTAACCTCTTATGGGTAATTTTGGTCATCACCCACATGCACTTTTGGTTGAAAGTGCAAAAGGTTGCATCAGAGGAAAAAATATCCAAATATGGAGAACATCGAATGCTTTATATCTAGGTATGCAATAGATGGGTCCTTAAATTCTTAATATTGGTGGAAGATGAGAAAGGTGAAATTGGCTAAGTTTCAATACCATCAAAACTTTTATACCTCAGGTAGAAGTGAACGAATACCCAAAACTCACTTCTATATAAGAAGTGCTTGATGAAAAGCAAGAAAGGAAAAATTGGCTAAGTGTCAGAAAGCATCAAAAATTTTGTACCCTCTATAGAGGCAAATGGGTACCAAAATCCATCGTTGGGTAGAAACAAACCCAAGTAAAATTTGGCTAAGCATGGAGCTCGTCGGACTTCCTGTACCCCTCTAGGTAGAAAATGGGTACCATAAACCATTGCCTTATGGATGATCAAGGTGCACAAAATGGATAAGTTTGGTACTTGCTGAACATCTTGTACCCAGGTGGTTGACATATGGTCCCCAAATTCTCAACGCTTGTTGGAGAGTAAAATGGGTAAAATGGTTAAGTATTGAAGGTACCAAAAATTGTGTACCTTTCTAGGTAGTGGATAGGTGGTAGGGTACCTAGGAATAGATATTTGGGGATATATTATTATATTGTATAAGGGTTGGCATGGGCCACACATAACCCAAGGTTGATTGTATTATAATATTATATTAGTAGTAGGCTCCCCAAAGTAGAATAAGAATATGGATATATAAAGAAGAGATATTTGTTATTGTAATTATTCATATCATTGAAGAAGAATCTTATGTAATCATCGTGCCCACGAAGTGGCCTCTCATCTTGAGAGATCTTGTGGAGTTGTTCCTTCCTTAAGGATTATTATTGGTGTTTCCCTACCTTAAGGGTATTATATATCTCTCTCTCATTTGTGGATTGTTATTGTGGATAATGTATTGTGGATGAATGATTTGATATTTCTGCATATTAGTGAATGGTTTATGTTAATAATAATAAAGTTATGCAACAAGTGGTGATATTTTTTCATATTGGTGAATGATTTATGTTAATAATAATAAAGTTATGGAAAAAGTGATATCATAGCAACAATTTTGGCAAAGAGGGGATTTTGTATGAAATTGCAAAATTAGGGTAATTTTTTTTGGAAAAAACATCTCATCTTTTAGGAGCCATATCTCTCTGCAAGTTTATCCGATTCAGGTGATTCTTGGATCAGATTGTGTAGAATTTGAAGAGATTTAAAATAAGTGGTCATATGAAGGAATCCAAGTAGTATTGATGTAGATACGACCTTCTAAAGTCAGTCATCTGGAACAAGGGTAGTGACAAATTTTCAATTCACAGTTTTTTCGAAAGCCGAAATTTGTTTATTTTGGATAAACAAATAAATTGCAATTTATTTTGTTTGGAAGAAAAATTATAAATCTAAGGAATTTTAGCTTGAACTCAGTGGGAATATGTGTATTTTTATAAAACCCTAGTTTGCATTAGGGCATGATATATTTTGTCAAAAAACCCTAGTTTGCATTAGGGTATCAACTATGGAATTACAAAAAATTTCTGGAGCATATGATATTGATGCTAGAGATTGGTGGAAAAACTTTAAATCCTTGTATCATCAGAGTCCTATTTGGAAAATTATGTTTTTTTTTCGTAATGGAGAATATTTTTCATGGTTTTGTAAAATTCCACGCTTCTATGAAGATGAAACAACTTGGGAAACAATGGAGCATGCATTCTTGAGTAAATGGGACCCATATAAAAAGATAGCTAGTTTTAAGGTCACCATAAAGGGATATGAAGAAGAAATAAATATGTTTCAAAAATAACAAAAGGAAATACAAAGAGAGCTACAAAATTCTAATTATGTGGTAGAAGATAAAAAATATTTCAGTCTGCAAACAGAGGAAACCATACCTTTGGTAGAAGATAAAATAAAAAATGGACAAAGGGATTTGTTTGAATCTAAAAAGTCTATTTTGCATGTTCATAGAAGCATTCAAAAGGAACAGGTTATTATTTCCATTGACCCTGGTAGTAGATATAATTTTATTAATATTTCTTTGGCTATGAAGTTGCAAGTTCAAGTAAATAAAATTAAGGACATGCAGCTAGAGGGTGAGCATGTTCAGATTTTTGAAGATTTGAAGATCACCATGGATAAATATGTTTTACATTCAGATTTCTATGCTATTGAGATGGATTATGAGGATATTGTTCTTGGTTATCCTTGGTTAGATTCTTTGGGTATGGTTAACATTAATGTGCAAAAGAATTTTATGAAGTTATGGTACAGGAAAAAAAATATAACATTGCAGGATATTTCTCAGCTTAAGGAGCAAGGATCCAAGGAAAATCAATAAGTGGTTGTAGGAAAAAAATTTGAAGAACCTAAAACAGAATCCAAGAAGGCACTAGCAGCAATAGATTCCATGGAAGAAGTATAAGCAACTAATTCAGTGGAAATAACAGTAACAGAGTCCAAGGAAGCTTTGATAGAAGAGCACAAGGACACACCAAACAAAGAGAACATGAAAGAACAATGTGTAGAAGAATTTAAAACAATGGAGTCAAAAGTTGGAAAGTCAAAGAAGGTAGAACATCAAGTTAAGGTTGCACCATATCGCCATCCACACAACCATGAGTAGCAACAATATTTGAGGTATGGTTCAAGGCAGCAGTATTATGGTTCTACATGGAATCATAAGAGTACCAACTATGGTAATGTTTGGCAGAGAAAGCATAGTGATCCTGGTTTTTAGAATGGTTCATTAGCATCAAGGAACAAGTGGATCCATCATTCAAGTTATCAAAATACAGTAGCAATGTGGATCCAACAAAGCATATTTGGATACTCAAGTAATAAAATGGCATACCAGCATCATCGTGTTTCACTTGGATGGATGGATGATTGAGATTGGTACAAGTTTCTAATATTGCTTAGCAAATCATATTATCATGTTTCTTCATATGTTTCAAGGTCGAAACATTTTTAATGAGGGTGGCACGGTAGGGTACCTAGGAATAGATATTTGGGGATATATTATTATATTGTATAAGGGTTGGCATGGGCCACACATAATCCAAGGTTGATTGTATTATAATATTATATTAGTAGTAGGCTCCCCAAAGTAGAATAAGAATATGGATATATAAAGAAGAGATATTTGTTATTGTAATGATTCATATCATTGAAGAAGAATCTTATGTAATCGTCGTGCCCACGAAGTGGCCTCTCATCTTGGGAGATCTTGTGAAGTTTTTCCTTAACGATTATTATTGATGTTTCCCTACCTTAAGTGTATTATCTATCTCTCTCTCATTTGTGGATTATTATTGTGGATGAATGATTTGATATTTTTGCATATTTGTGAATGGTTTATGTTAATAATAATAAATTTATGCAACAATAGGTACTAAAAATCCATCGTCCAATAGAAGCAGACTCAATAACATGGCTAAGTGATAGAAGCATCAAAACTTTTGTACTCTCTATAGAGGTAGATGGGTACCAAAAACCCATTGCCTAATAGAAACAAATCCAAGTAAAATTTGGCTAAGTATGGAGCTCGTCGGACTTCTTGTACCCCTCTAAGCATAAAATGGGTACCAAAAACCCATCGCTCGATGGATGATCAAGGTACACAAAATAGCTAAGTTTAGAACTTACCAGACATACTGTACCCAGGTGATTGATAGATGGTCCCTAAATCTTTGACACTTGTTGGAGAGTAAGATAGGTAAAATGGTTAAGTACTGAAGTTGCAAAAATTTTTGCACCTTTTCAAGTAGTAAAAGGATACCCAAAACACATCACCCAATAGAAGAAGTATCAAGAGCATTGGAACTTTTGTACCTTATGAGGCTAAGGATAGGTACCAAAAACCTATCACTCAAAAAATGTTGAGGAAAGTTAGATTTTTTATACCTTGTAAAGTTGTGATAGGTACTAGAAACCCATCGCATAATAGATGACCAAAGTACTTAAAATGGTTTAAGTATAGAAGGCACCAGGAATCATATACCTTTAGTAATTGTGGATAGGTACAAAAGTTTGGTCACCTGACAAGAAGCAAAGTAAGCACCCAATACCCAATAAAAATAAATATGAGCACCCAATGATCAAATAGAGATGGGTGAATCAAATATTAGTGCTTGAAAATAGATCAAAAAAGGATTCTTGGCTTTTTGACATCATATAATGAGTAATCGATCACTATCATAGCTCACTAGGTGATTGAAGTATGCTATTAGAGAATCTTTGTGATTGGACCACTCACCATTGCTTGTGCAGATGAATGATCACGAAATAGATTACTACCTAACAAAAATATCAAAAAATCTAATGAACTAGGTGCAAACAACACGACCATCACTCATTTAGATGCAGCCTAGTCAAGCCACATTAACAAGTCATAACCAATTAGCTAAAACAAATATGTTGCCAAGCATGTGTGTAGACTAGCAGTAGCTCTAACATAACATCAATCCACTCTTGAGCAAATGATGTCCAAAAAATATAATCCATTGTAAAAGTTATATATACTATAATGTAATAGGTTCTAGAGATTGACTCTTTAGTATTTATAATTTTCCATTGTATGAGCTCTACACATCTGCTAAATAAATATTGAATTATTTTTTAATCTCTTGTCTACATCTCCTACTAAAAGTGTATGAATGAATTTATACTCATTTTTATTTTATGCTAATTGATCTAACCAAAAAGCGTGCACCCATCTATTGTATTTATCGAATTCACTCATCCAAGCATAAAATAATGACAAGATTGCATAGATTCAACAAAATAAGTGTTTCTTATATTAATATTTGCAAATAATCCCCAATTACAATCATGTCCCTCTTAGGGTCACTCAAATGATGATACAATTAATACAATGCCAAAGCCCTCAATAGGGTAGGTGCACTAATGTTGCTTTTCAACTAGTCACAAACTCCTCTAGGGTGGAGTTGCCCTCTTCTTCGCGTTGGGGAAGGAACTTGATGGTTTAATATCCTTCGAATATGTTCCCTGTGATCAAGAAACAACATAAAAGTGTCCAAAATATAGGTCACCTCTCATGATGAGGCCCTTTTGGGAAAAATGCATAAAGATACCATTAAGAATGTATAATCAAGAAAGCGTGAAAAGCATTTCTAAACTATGTTAATTGGATCAAGATTTATGGAATTGCATAAATAAAGATAGTAGCTAAATAATGAATGGACCAATCACATGAAATAAAGCATAAAAGCACATAAAGAATCCATTAAAGCCTACTTAATGCAAATGCAATGAAACTATTCTAAACCTAATTCTACCGGTCAGAAATCTTCTAAACTACAACTGAACCATAGAAATGTCTAATCTAAACTATCTAGCCGAAAATAAATAAAAACAATAAGGTGGCGATACCTCTGTTGCAAATCACAGCTCTGGTGAGCGGTCTGCACTATAAACCATGGCTAAAATCCATGGTTAGCAATCTTATAGATTTACCCTTAATTTCAAAGGTAGTGGGCTTGACCTCCTTGTCCAAATTGATGTTCAATGGTCGCTTTTGGTGTCCTCAAACTGATTCGGCAGTTGATTCACTGTGAGGGGCTTTTGTTTACCCAGATATGTGCTTCTTGGCTCTCCTAGGCTCCTATTGCATCCATAATGCAATTCATCATGAGTCTTGGCAAGTAGGTAGGGGATAAGTGCAATAGCTCTCTCTTAGTATACTCGGTTGAGTGTATAATTCGATAGGGCTTCGCTTCTCAAATCTCCAATGCTCTCTCTCATACAATATTTTGACAGTGCTTCACTATCAAAATGCTCTATATCATTGCCCTAATTTGAAGGGGTACTTATAGGATTACCCAGGGCTAGGGGTGGCTTCATGGAGAAGCCAATATCAAGAAGGGGTGGTTAGGATAGTTGGATTGGAAGCTTTTGTCCTCTAACCACCGTCTTCTAGATCAAATGGTCATTCAAACTGATATAGCTCGGATGAAGGCCAACTAAACTTCAGTTAAGACTATAGATTACAACTGCGGTCTAGACTATAAATCGTAGGTCTCAGTCACAATTCAACCTATAGATCATAGCTCTAGGTTGCGGCTCAGACTGATTAGGCCAAGGAGCCCAAATTGAGTGGTTAGAACCACTACTCTATCTTGGAGTCTATCCAAGATCCTCCATATGGTTTTGTAGTATGTCCATATGAGTAGTTGCCCTCGACATGACATGTTTTAAGTGTCTACAGATGCCCCTTTTGAGATGCATTGTGATATCAAACAACGCTGAGCAAAAATAGACCTCCTAAAATGATGTCAAAGGTTCTATGATGATCATTAGTCGGATCAACATTAGATGCCCCAGGTCCAACAAAAGGACGTGCATCCTGGAATCATTGCTTCCAACTCTTTGGAGGCTTAAACTTGAAAAGTCTATACTCATCATTAGACATTTGGATAGCATCAATGCCAAGTAGGCTTTCATGCCTGTCAATCCGAAGGGATGAGATTTATAAATAAATTATCATATTTTCTATTTACCCCAAGAAAATGGGTAAGCTTATGATAGTTGTTGACAATGATTCGCAAGGACGAACATAATTTTGACAAGATCAAGGGATCTACGATCTCTAGAATATTTTTTTGATTTTTATTATGATTTGATATTATGACTACCCCCTCAAGCAATGATTCAATGAGTATAATGACAATGATTAAAGCGATGATGTCGCTTGACCACCATGGATGATCTGAAAAAATTTAGATTTGAGTAAATTAATGCCTTGGCTAGGCCTAGTTCAGCTTTTGATTCCAACTATTAATAGTGATTGCACATTCCTATCCCATGGATCAGTCGGGCTACAATAGTCGTCTTAGGGAATCGAAATGAGACAACTCCAATTAGATTTGTGTTGCATCAACTTATCAATGATTTGCTAAAAAGATGTCATAGGAGACGTGACATAAAATGCCTCATTCCCGTGGAGAAGTCCAGCCACGAAGGCCTTCTTAGGGATTGAAAAGAAGCATATCAGATCAACGATGACAATTTTTGCCCCAAATTTCCTTATGGTAATTTACTCATTTTTTTGGATTGCATGGAGTGCAAGTCGCTGCAACCGCCAAGTGTATAGGGTAAATTACTGAATACGAGGCACATTTGGTTTTTGAATTATTTGATTTTTTTGTTAATTTTGATTTTTTGAATTGATCATGGTGCTTTGAACATCACCAAATTTACAACATTGATTGCTCTTTTGAAAATTTGATCCAATGGGAGTCATTAATTTACCTTTTTAGACCTTCCCACGGTGGGTTTTGACTAAATTTGCTACCAGTTGCAAACCGTGGCTAGGGTCTACGGTTCCCTATTGCAATTTTGGGAACCGCGGCTAGGGCCTACGATCCACACAGAATAAGAAAAGCTTATAAAAGTCTCAATTTCAAATTTACTTCATTATTCCTTGACAGCAAGCTCTGACAGTGACAGCTAAAAACTGACCTGAAACCCTACTAAACTCTTACACCCACACCCTACACACCGTACAATGGTAGACCGTGGGTAAGCTTCATCTAGCCAAGGTAGAGGCGAAGGCAAGGTAATTTGAAACTGAGACCTCGCATCCATTACCAATAAAATTAACCTCATTAAGAAATGGGCTAATTGAACCTAATTAAACTGCTGGTAACGAACCTCATGTTAGATTAGGCTAGTGTAGGTTTATTATTTTTTTTTTTTTTTTAGCCGGGGAAATGACCCCGGTAGGATATCAGTTGGAGACTACAGGTACCAACTACGGTTCCCAATTGACCAATTGGTGACCGCATCTACCAACTACGGTCCACATTTAAATCCCAATGATCAATTTTTGATCGTATGCGGACCGCAGGTTTGACCCGCGGTTCATAGACTTTAGTAAATTTTATCAAATTTTTTAATTTTCCTAAGGTTTTCTAGGTAGTTAATGCTAATTAATACATTTTTGACTTGTCTAAGTGACATTTTTTATTTTTATGACTGCCTAATGACATGTTTTTGTATTTTTATCAATTTTTAGATGTTTTGACACTTTTTAGGTCATTTTTAAATGTTTTGCTTTTTTTTAGTTAGCTTTTTTCCTATACTATTCTTTTATTTTAGAGGTTGACCTCAAGAGCTCGCGAGCCTAAAATCCTTAAGACTCTCCGTGGATAGCTCACTCTCGGGGAGCGAAGATGGTTTAGAGCCGTCAACTTTGGCTACATCCTGGATCTACCCATAATTAGGGTGGATCGGGCTTACTTGACTGCATTAGCCCAACGCTGGAATGCGCAGACCAACACATTTCACCTGCCTACAAGTGAAATGACTATGACCTTGGAGGATGTCTATAGGATCTTTAGGATCCCCATTGATGGCGAGGCCATCGTCTCTTCTACTTCTAGGGCTAAGGGTCCCGTATTTTATGATATCTTCCATGACCAGAGCCAGGAGACTCAACACAGTATCGATCATGGAGGAGTCCATATCGGATACTGGTAAGGGAAGAACATCTTCTTTGTGTGGGAGATTGTATTTATGCACCTGGTGGTGCAAGTTGTTCTTTCAAACTCCTTGGGCATGAGAATTCCTTGGAACCTCCTAGCCACTGTCCAGAGAGTGGTTCAGAGCTCAATGGATCAGCCACTCTGACTAGCCTAGGGGAGCACCCTTCTATACCAGTTATACAGAGAGTTGTATTAGATTACTAACCGGAGCCATTGGGGCATCAACTACAGCATGCTACTTTATATTTGGGGTTGGTAGCACATTAGGATAGAGCGTCCAAGGGAGATACCACTACACATCTCAAATATTGATGATGGCCACCAGTGTTATGCCACCTACTGACCTCATGAGAAGGAGGCATTCAAGAGCAGGACCCATGCTGGTGACATCCAGTATTACATTACATGGTTTGCATCACTCAGCCCACACGATATTGAGTTGCGGTCGTACATGGATTGCCCAGCATGGGCTAAGGTAGACGAGTGGCTTCGATAGGCTCATCGGGATAGGTGGCTACTCAGCAAAAAGTTTGATATTAGAGAGTATCAGTTCTACTCTCGCATCCTGCATCAGTTTGATATAGTGTAGGACATCGTGGAGATCCCATTTGTGTATTGACGCTTGGCTTTAGAGCAGGATCTACCATGGATTCGACCTTCGGCTCTAGGGTATGAACCAGATGACTTTTGGGAGACTGGGGTTGACAGGGTTGCTACGACCCCAGCATATTATGGATGGTGGTCCATGCTCCAGTGGCATGGATCGGGGTCTTTGGGTAAAGTAATGGACCAGGCAGAGGTAGAGGTGGATCCTGACAGGCACAATATGCGCCAATGGATAGAGGGCAGATGGGGCATCATCGAGGAGGCTCTTGAGGTCGACCTAGATGATGAGGCTCTAGAGGAGGTGAGGTCCCTCTTGATAGTGCAAAGGGGTTGCTCCTAGCCTAGGTTGCTGACTTGCAAAGTCAGCTCGATTGATATGTTACACAGCAGATGGAGCGAGACACCACTATTGCCACTCTATGGGTACATCTAACTGATAGAGATCACAAATTGACTTAGGCAGAGTAGTAGATTACTAGCCTGATAGCATGGGCCATGGCAGTAGAGGCCCAGGTCAAAGAGCTCACCAACGCTCATGACTTGGCATAGGCACAATGGGGTGAGGAATTGGTAGAGAGGGATCTACTCAGAGCACATATGGGGGCTCCTCCACCCTCTCAGGTGGTCATGGGACCTCCAGCTATTCCTTCAGCTACATTTCTAGGTGGTGATGATCTTATGGCAGAGGTCAGGTAGCTCACTTCCCTTGTAAAGGAGGAAAATGACCTATGCGATGCGAGGGTAGCTCGCATCTCCCAGTTGGAGGCTACATCATATTGAGGAGCTTAGAGGTGCTTTAGGATAGACATGCTACTGGGTCTCAGAGGACCAGGTCCAGGATCTCAGGACATTCCATGGCTAGCTCCAACCAAAGGACTCACAGGACAGAGAGGAAACACAGGTCCTCCAGTACACATGGCAGCAGCTCTCACAGGAGCCACAAGGATACAGGTGTGACCTCGAGCCATAGGTCTAGCCACCTAGACATTCCAGTATCCTATGTGCTAGGCCTCTTCAGGTTAGGTGGCACACATAGCCCTCAACAGGGCACCCAACAGGCACCATAGCTGACTACAGAGTAGGCTCTAAAGCACAGGGTTGAGGGAGATGGTGAGAGCTCCATTTCAGGGGGAGCAGGCCAGAGCTAGGGATCTATCTAATCACAGCTACATTTGGCATATGTACCATTTTGGTGTAAGGTCGAGGACCTACACGATTGTAGCCTACGAGCATTTTGTACTCTTATGATGTACTCTGAGACACATATATATATATATATATAATCTAATAATTTATGGCTCATTATGTGTACTTGCATATATATTTTTAATTTTTTGTTTATGTTATGCACATGGATGCAATGCTTATGTTAATTTGATGCTATATGATGTGATGTATGGATGACATGCACTAGATAGCTATTTAATTTATGATGATGATGATATGCAATGATCTAGATGCTTAGATGTGCGATTTATGATGGATGCATATGGATGCAATTTTTTCTCTTAACGCATATTTGATATTGCTTTATTGTATGCATTAATGTATGTAACGATTTATTTACACGATAGTGATCTAATGTAAATGAACTTGTATGCTTTAATCACTTAAAACATAAGGAATGAATGCAAATATGTTTATCAATCTAAAGGACAACACCACATAATGTATAAAAATCATGAATGTAATTGAAAAATCCTTAAGATAAGAATTTAATCAATTAATCACCCATAATGAATGCAGTTGTATGATGTGAATGATATAATGTGTCTTTCTATTTTCTTTTGCAAAATTTGAAAAATATGCATGATATTATCAGTGGCCATCTAAATATTATTTCTAATATCCATCAGGTATCTATCCTATATTTTTATTGTACTTTATATGATGATGTATCATGGACTCGATACTTTGCAATTTGATGATTTTATATGTTTTGCGATATTTGATATTTTATTGCTATGAGATAAATTTTTGAGGTTTTCCATGAGACTCAAACACCCTAATAGACTTATCAAAAGTTGCATACTAACCACTCTAGAGTTTTGAGATACAAGGATTTTGCTAGGATAGGCCTTAACTGTTCATTATACATGTGTGTGCGCTTTATTATTTTAAGATAAGACATGAGCGTTCCCCGATGTCAGGCAGGATTCTTTCAACCCATTGCTAAGTTAGGGGTACCACAAATGTCTTATCCAATACCAAGTTTAGATTTTAGTTGGACTAAGCCACTAGGCAATGCAGGACACCTGAAGTTAGCTCTTCCACATTCAAACATTGGTCTGCCCACAAGCGAGATGCAATTGTATCAGACATCATCATATGTAAGGTATAGTAGTGTCAAAAATTCTAGGGATTCAGGCTTATTCCTTTCTATCCTTCAGTTTTTAGGATACTTGCTCATATGTAGTGAAGCAAGGGAGTTAGTTCCATATTCATTCTGAACTGTCTTTGGATATTCATTTGATCTCTCTTCGAACTGGATTTTGGATATTCATTTGATCTCCACTCGAACTTTTATTTATGATCTTCATTTGATCTTCATTTTGAACTTGATTTGAGCCTATTTTTTGATCTTCATTCGATCTTCACTTTTTGGCATTTACATTTGATAATTTTCTTCAGAAACTTTCCTTTGGTGGATTTACTTGGGAAAAACCTTTTCTGGTATATCAATTGAGAATATTGATCTTATGATATCAATCTGGGATATCAATCTGGAAAGTAGATCTGTGATATCGATCTAGGGTATCAATCATGAGTATTTATGTGGGATATCACTTTGGGATATCTCTTTTTTATCATAAGCAAGGGATTATTAATAGGGAACTAACTTGTCATTTTTTCGACTGCCAACATTTCCCATACCGTCTACACAGAGGGATAAGCAAGAATAACTCTTTTCGCTTCAGGCTACCCGGTCCTGCTTCATAGCTTTCATCTTCCCCTAGTCCTTGTTAGGATTGTTTAATTTGTTGGTTAGTGGTAGGCTTATGATATGCTAAGGGCTATACTTACTAAACCTTAGCTAGAAAAGCAAAGCAAGCTTTCTACCAACTCTTGATAAGACCACTAGGTATGGTTGAGTGACCAAAAAATCCTAGTATATCTCCATAGCAACATTATAGGTTGTGTTGAAAAACATAATTACTCACATAATGATGGATCATGATAAATGCATAGATGTATGATTTAAACACAAACGTGGTGTCATTTGTAATACTGACAAACATAATCCCTCCTAATATGGAATGCAATAGATGATGATTGCCTATATGCAATGCAGTAATGTATCAAATGCATGTGTAAATGTAAAAAATGACAGCAAAATTCAAATGCAAAATGTAAATGTTTTTGGATTTTATGCTTTACCAAAATTTTATTTTTTATTTTATTGATTTTATTATTTTTATGAGTTTTGAGCCTCATATCTGACCAAATGGCGAGTACATACCTTTGGAGCCTTTAGATTGACCAAGCAATTTTTCAGCAAAATCCTTGGATCTTTTTAGGATGACCGAGCAGTTTTAAGCAACCCTCGGAGCTTTTGGGGTTTTACCAAATGTTTTATGAGCACCTTTGGGACTTTTTGGGATGACCAAGCTTTTAAGAATCCTTGGATATTTTGGGTTGACCAAGCAATTTTTTAGAAACTCTTGGTGCCTTTTTATTGACCAAACTACTCACAGACGAACTTGGAGATTTTTAGGATGACCGAACGATTATAAGCAAACCCTCGAGGCTTTTGAATGACATGACCAAGTGGTTTTTGGAACCCTTGGAGCCTTTTGGGATGATCGAGTGGTTTTAAACTAACCTTCGAAGCTTTTTGAGGTTGACCAAAGGGCTTATAGATGCCTTTGGAGTTTTTTAATTGACCAAACCACTGATGAGAGTATTTGGAGCTTTTTAGGATGACTAAGCGGTTACAAGCAAACCCTCAGAGCTTTTTACTGACATGACCAAGCAGTTTTTGGAACCCTTGGAGCCTTTTTGGAAGGGCATATTGCCCTATGTTCCCCTAGTGAGTGTGCCATTCAATGACGGTGAGGGAGGTGTAATACCTCTAGATTCCTCATTTTTCCTTGTTGAATTTGGTGTGGCTGGTGGAAAAGGTATGCTACCTTGAAGACCCCTAGCATGCATGCTATTCAATGAAAAGTAATCAGCTTGTTTAGGAAGAGTTACAGAAATCAACTCCCCTAGGTGAAGATCAAACCTCACCAATGTGCCTATGCTTCGGCATGGGTGAACGAGAGAACCATCCTCACGGATCTCATCCTATTCTACTAGGTCTTTGAAGACCCTCTTAAATTACAGGAAAATCTAAATTTCGTGTCCATGCGCTCGATGATACACATAAAAGGGACCCTTATTAGGTGATCCCGTCTTGGATGCCCTATTCTTGACTTCAGGTAATATGAATACATGTGCCTCATGTAGCTTTTGAAACAAAGTTAGAGTAGTCATTTGAAATGAAACTACTTGTTGCACTAGCCTATTGGGCCTACAAGGTGACTGATAACTTTGAGGTCACTCTTGAGGAGGTGTGACCTCCACTTTATCATTTTGGGGCACTCTGAGATAACCATCTACATGATAAACCCCCCTATCTATCATATTTTGCACCACACTCTTAAATTCATGAAAATATCGAATGCCATGACCCTCTACTCGATGGTAGATACAGTAATGATGCTCCCTATAACCTGTAGTTTTAACTCTATTTGGGTTTAGAGGGATGACATTAGACAATGTGATGACCTTAGCCTCTTGCAACTTCTGAAAGATATCAGACATAGACTCTTGTAACGGAGTCCCACTATGATGCACCTATTTTGGGCTCTTGCCCCGCATTGTTTTGCTTTGAGAATCCAATAGTTAGGTTGGTCGTATGGGCTTTTTCTTTCACTGAGGCTTTTCCTATACTTGCACAGGAAGCAATTCATCCTCAAGCAAGGGTTGCTTTTGTAATTCTATATTTTCAATCCAATTTTTGATAAAATGCAACGCCTTATCTTGCTCATCCATTGGGTGCTCCATCCATTCGAGATGGCTTGAAATGGATCGTAAGATTGACAAAGAATTCATATGTATTTCTAAAAACTGATTCAAAATACCTTTGTCATTTGAAGGAAAAATAAAAGTGGATGTTATGGATCCATTAGGTAATTGCAAGTCACCTATTTCCTTCACTTGAGTTGATGTGGAAGCTTCTTGATGACACACTTCGTCAGTGCTCTCCACATGCTCATGCCTATGACTCATCTCAAGTTTTTGTTTCACTTTGTTGTGTTGAACTGTGTCACTTTTAGTACCTCCAATATGATTTGAGGAACCTACTTGTTTGTGCTCTCGAGATGGTGCCATGAGAAATGATTCAAGAGTGACCAATTTCAAAATTTCTAGCCCTGGAAATGTGAAAACACCATTGGATTACCCCATATTTGGCTCTATGTGATTAGGAATCACTTGGTTGTCTAGCCTAATGTCGACCATTTCCACAAAATCATGAGAAAACTCCATAACTTCATGCATCGTAGGTAATTCATCAACATACTGAGGTTATTCTATTTCAGTCATGATAACTGAACCTTTCTCATGCTCATACGCTATCTCTAGGACATGATCCATAGGTGGATACTCGATGAAAAGTTGACCTAGATTCTTAGTGGACTCTATGGTGGGTAGCATCATAATGTTTGCCCCTATAAACTCTTCATATTCGCCATCATCCTCATGAGCATTATCTGGTGACATGATGGATGAAGAGGGTGTGATACACTCAGGTGCATCCATGACCATGCTAGGTTCCTCCTCCTTGATAGGAGTGTGAATATCCTCTAATGATACCTTCGAAGCAGCTGTGAGCAACTCCATAAGAGCATTCATAAATCCTTCCTTGCTAAGTGGTGTCGAGAGTGCAGGGGTTATAGGTGACTCCACAAGTGATATTGGTGGGGATGGTAACTCAACCACCGTCTATGAGGCTGCATCCATACTTTGGATAGACTCATACAATTTAACTTGCAGATGCATAAGCACCTCACCAGGTTCTATATATGATCCTCAGGCTTATAATACTTGAAGGGATCTGGGTCCGCCTCAACTACATGAAATTCACCTCCATGGGTGTACTTAATGCAATCGTGCACTATTGATGGTATGCACTCCATGGCTCTTATCCATGGTCTCCCAAGAAGCAAATTATAATGTCTTGACCCCTCTAAAATAAAGCACAATGTAGGAATAATATTTTGTCCCACCTCGATGGGGAGGACTATTGTGCCTACTGTAGGGGATTCCACATCGTTAAAGGCTTGCAATATGAAATTTGTTTTCTTGATGTGGGAAGGTGGAATTTTGAGATGTTTGAATACTGAGGTGGCGATGATATTAATCGATGATCTTGTATCCACCAACACTCGCTTATACATAATTTGTTGTATCCTCGCTATGATATGCAATGGAGGATCAGACTCTTTGACAGGGATAGGTTTGACTTCATGTTTATGAAAATTAATCGCAGGTTCCTTATATGGTGGAATAGACTACGTATACCCCAAGGATTATGACGTCTTTCAAGCGTTGATACTGCTCACCTATTGGACTTGACTACTCTTAACCTCATGCTTATACATGGGATCCTTAAACATATCTTTATGTTGCTCTTTAATAGCCCTAGGTATTTCTATCTACCTAAGACAATGGCATCTACTTGCTTGAGAGGCAACTCTTGATGATGCACTAGGTGCATTGTGTTGACTTGTTGCCTAAGCACTCTAGGTATGAGCTTCTTTTTGAGAGTTACCTCACATGATTATCCTTCACATGCTTTCTATTGGTAAATCCTCTCTTCATGTCATTGGAGCTCATCCAACCTTTGTTAATGCGCTCTCTTCCCCTATACGGACTCACGCTCTAGGCGCTTACGTTGATGGCGCACCTCCTCCAATTGGTCTTGGAGTAGTCACCTCTCATGGGCTGTATGAGACTCAAATTCCCTATAGGACTGACTCATGGAGTATGATCCACAACTCTCTATCTCACCAAGCGGAGACCTAATGACTTGGGTTCTCACCATATGTGAAGAAACCCCATGATTTGTATGGGTGAACCCCTTGCGTGATGAAGGGAGCTCGCGATGATTCTTATAATGTCATGCTAGGAGGATTAGATCCTCAGGTGCATGATGATTGCGATGCCTAGCAAGGAGGCGTACAAGATTTGAAAGCTCCTCAATAGAACATCAGAAGCGTTCAGAGTCTCTCCATGAACTCTCTGACTCATTAGCTCGTGATTGAGCTCTATCATGCCTAGTCATCATGATGAACCGACTAAACAATACTCAAGAGGTTTCCTCTCCTACTGAAACTTATGGCCTCAAGAAAGGCCTTATATTGATGAATAAATCAATAAAGAAGAATACAAAGTAAACAATGTGATTATCTCCTTTACATTTTAAAATTTGAGCCCTAAAATGTTTGATGTGTTTTCAAGATTCGTTGTATCAGTGTAGAAACTCTTATCATGTTTTGCAAAACTTGTTGAATTTTATTCTTCGTTTAATGGCTTTCACATGTACACTCGTAGCTCGACAACTTGGTTATGAACTCCAAGTTGCATAATCCAACCTATAATGTGTGGTAATGAATCCCACACATGGTCAAGAAGCACAGGTCCTCCCAAATCCTCACCTATTTTCCCCTAGTCAGTGTTATACCCTCTGAAGAGAATTAATGCAAATTTTCTAGGGTATGAAAGGTTCTTGAATCCAGTATTGGTCTAGTATCCAAAAGGTTCATGGGATTTGGGTCAACGGATGGAAGTTATCCCCATCGTCGTTGAACCCTACTAGTGGTTGGATGTCAAGCCCAACTCACTAGTGTTTAAGTGCCAAGTGGTGTGTGTGGTTTGTTTTAATGTACATAAAAGAAATGCATCATATAGCATTCATGCTCATTTTCTATATGCTATGCAAATGAAAGAACGTTTCAAATTCAAAAAATGCAAGCTATTCTAGATGCTCTTTGAGACAATGCACATTATGATGATAATTGGCCACTAATTGGGCCTCACACATGCAAACCATACAAGACACTCTATCAAGCACGCTGTAGCCTAGGGCAGACTGCAATCATAGGTCCGTTGTTCCCAACAATGCCTTTCTACAAAAGCAAATTGAAACGAACTAGGACACAATTGATTTCCTTTTTCTTAGTTTTCTTTTCCTAATTGCATTTTGAAATAAGCATTTTGTAAAAACACAGAGAGTAAAAACAAAATAGAGAGTGGAAAATAGGGCCTACCTTAGGTCCTGAGATGGTCTGCACTCTAATTTATGTTGTCTGTGTAGTCATCTAGAAACCGAAGGTCTGGTCTGCGGTTCTAACTATGGCCCACGGGTTGAACCTACGATTCAATTTTTGGCTTGTAGTTGATAGCTGCAGTCTGTACCTACAAGTCAAAAAGGTTAAGAACACATAGTCAGATGTTATTTATGCATATTTCCACCATGATCACCTTCTGATCTAACTAAAAAGCATGCACCTATCTATTGTATTAATCGAATTCACTCATCCAATCATAAAATAATGACAAGATTACATAGATTCAATAAAATAAGTGTTTCTTATATTAATATTTGCAAAGAATTCCCAATTACAATCATGCCCCTCTTAGGGTCACTCAAATGATGATACAGTTAATACAATGCCAAAGCCCTCAACAGGGTAGGTGCACTAATGTTGCTTTTCAACTAGTCACAAACTACTCTAGGGTGGAGTTGCCCTCTTCTTCACATTGGGGAAGGAACTTGATGGTTGAATCTCCTTCGAATCTGTTCCCTACAATCAAGAAACAACATAAAAGTGTCAAAAAGATAGGCAGACTCTCATGATGAGGCCCTTTTGGGAAAAATGCATAAAGATACCATTAAGAATGTATAATCAAGAAAGCATGAAAAGCATTTCTAAACTATGTTAATTGGATCAAGATTTATGGAATTGCATAAATAAATATAGCAGATAAATAATGAATGGATCAATCACGTGAAAGAAAGCAGAAAAGCACATAAAAAATCCATTAAATCCTACTTAATGCAAATGTAATGAAACTATTCTAAACCTAATTCTACTGGTCAAAAATATTCTAAACTAAAATTGAACCATAAAAATGTCTAATCTAAACTATCTAGCTGGATAGAAATAGAAACAGTAAGGTGGTGATACCTCTATTACAAATCATAGCTCTGGTGAGCGGTTTGCATTGTAAATCATGACTAAAAGTCATGGTTAGCAATCTGATAGGTTTACCCTCAATTTCAAGGGTAGTGGGCTTGACCTCCTTATCCAAATTGATGTTCAATGGTTGCCTTCGGTGTCCTCAAACTGATTTTATGGTTGATTCATTGTGAGGAGCCTTCATTTTCCCAAATATGTGGTTCTTTGCTCTCTTAGGCTCCTAAGGCATCCATAATGTAATTCATCATGAATCTTGGAAAGTAGGTAGGGGATAAGTGCAATAGCTCTCTCTCAGTATACTTGGTTGAGTGTACAATTAGATAGGGCTTCGCTGCTCAAATCTCCAATGCTCTCTCTGAAACAATATTTTGACAGTGCTTCGCTATCAAAATGCTATATATCATTGCCCTAATTTGAAGGGGTACTTATAGGATTACCCATGGCTAGGGGTGGCTCCATGGAGAAGCCAAGATCAATAAGGGGTGGTTAGGATAGTTGGATTGGAAGCTTTCGTCCTCTAACCATCATCTTCTAGATAAAATTGTTGTTCAAACTGATTTGGCTTGGATGAAGGCCAACTAAACTTTAGTTAAGACCACAGGTTACAGTTGCGGTCTAGATTGTAAACCACAGGTCTTAGGCATGGTTCAGCCTCTAGACCGTAGTTCTAGGCTACGATTTAGACTGATTAGGCCAAGGAGCCCATATTGAGTGGTTAGAATCACTGCTCTATCTTGGAGTATGTCCAAGATTCTCCATATGGTTTTGTAGTATGTCCATATGAGTAGTCATCCTCGATATGACGTATTTTAGGTGTCTACACTAATTAGATACATGTAATAGGTGTTATGCTCATTTGATTTTATTCCATTTGTATGTTTTAGTTTTGGAATGAGTAACTTTTGGATAAATAATTAAATATAGCTCTCTGTAAGTAACTATGACAAGTTGATATGTTAATTAATCTACTTATAATTTAGTGGTTGACTGTCTTATGCATAATGTATCTTGTTGTTACTAAATTTACACCATTATAAGTTCTAGCTACAACTCCTTTTATTTCTTTTAGCACCCTTTTTACCTCCTCCCCTCATTTTAGCAATTAAGTAATTAGAATTCAAAGGAACCGGTCTGATCCAGAGGTTGATATTTGAAGCTTTACATCTTCAAGGTCGATTGGTCCTATGTAGGTTCCCTCTTTTGGCACATCGTATTGCCCACCATCTTCATCTTCTATCCCAACATCACTTCCTCTATCGTAATATGCCACACCTCCATTCCTCATGACACTTCCTTCTTGGTTGTTCTCCCCCACTATGTAATCATTACAATAGACCCCTATGCAGCAACCACAGACCCCACAGCCACAATATTACTATTCCCAAGAGATATTTGCTCCACATCAGCATATCCCACTAGCCTCGATATCTTACATCATTCAACAACTGAATCCATAGGAATTATTGTAGTACATTTCTACTTCATAATGGGAAGAATGATAGCTTCAATATCCTCCCCACTTTCAATCTTCTACTACTTCAGCATAGTTTGTTGCACCTCCATCACCCAAACTTCAAATCTTGCAAGAGCAATTCAAGATGCTAAATCTTCATACAACTAGTTATGGGCCCCAAAAATCCACATACAATGATTTGTGCAATGAACCTGTTCACCCATCATTTCTCATTCCTCCTTTACCCGTATCGCTTTGAGATTACAAAATTTGACAAGTACAAAGGTAAGGAAGACCCTTGAGAACATGTTAGTAACTATCACTTCACCTATTATCAGCTTCATAGTAGCGATCCCCTCATGTTGCATACCTTTGCTCTCTCCCTTAGGGGATAAGCTCTCGATTGGTACAACATGCTCCTATGTCATAACCTGTTCACGTTTGAACAATTTTTCAATTCATTTTTGGAACATTTTTCCATCAATATTAAAAAAACACTTTTTGAATATCTATGCCTTACAACAAGTTGATGACAGACTAATCACAAATTTTATTTCATGATGGAGATCGATCATCCACGACCTAGTTCATAGCCTTCCATCTACCAAACTAGTCACACTATTTGCTAAGAGTTATCACAAGCACATATTTACACCCTTGCAACATCATCAAAGTCACACATTTGATGAATCCATTGCTCAAACCAAGGTCATCAAGAACATAAAAATCCAATTTGGCAAGATCAAACTCAAAAAAAAACCATCTTACAACTCCAATTTTTACTTCAATCATAATGTGACCAATTAACCCTTCTCAAAACCACCACAAACCAACCAAGTTGCAGTTGCTTCTCTATCTTCTTCATCGATCTCATGATATCCTCCTCTATAATAGCAGTTGTTTCAGACCAACATACCCCCTCCATCTAAACCACAACAAACTTGTAGTCTTCATCCTCAGCTTCCATAGTGCAATTTGACTTTGCTCTCTGAGCCCTTGCTAGATCTATTTTAGAGATTATATGATATGGGTCATATCACCTTACCCGACATTCGACTTATTGACCCAAATCAACCCAAGTCTCATAAGTTCAATGAGCAAACCTTCTACACGTACCATTGAGAGTACAACCATGATGTAGGTTCTTGTCACTCCTTTAATAGCCTTGTCCAATTGCTCATTGATCGAGGTACCATTTAGGTTTTAAACCCCCTCGCACCACAAAAACAAAAATTGGGTATCTATCATAACCCATTATCGGAACACAGGGGGACCAATCCCCAAACCCAATCTAATTTGCAAGGCTAATCTAGGTAAGTTAATAGTGTTCACCATGATCCTCCCTCAAGCAATGTGGTTGGTATGATTAATATTACCACTTGCACTCAGTGTTATCCATAGTTCCAGGATATGCCTATCATTTTACTGCCAGTACCGTTCACTTCTCCTCAATCCCCTGTAGCATAGCATGCTTCACCACCCTTACCATGAAATATCATCACTATTCATGGTAGCCTCATGCATCAGCTATGCAATGTCCCAACTAGGCTATCCATTTTATATCTATTATAGCAATCTCAACCCCATTGTGAGGCTTTAAATGAGATTATTTGATCAATTGACCTTGAAACCCATGACACAAATACATTTGTGAACTTCATAGGGAATATTTGTCGCTACATGCAGCCCTCTATCAGCTTCCATGACCAGGATATTATCCAAATCATGGGGAAGAGAACTAATCCACCCCTCCATATTCAAGTAACCATCAGTGACATCACCTACAAGCGTGTCCTCATTGATATCGATTCTTCAATTAGCATCATCTCCACTACTATTCTTCATCACCTACACATTCCACCTACTCACTTCGCCACACCATAGCTTGACCTTGTGCATTTGATGGTTCCATGCACCCCATAGTAGGCTCTATTGTCCTACCTATACACGTAGGTATTAGGACCATCTCTATTTTGTTCCATGTTATTCAAGGTGAAATGCAATACAATATATTTTTTGGATGTCCATGGATCAAATATATGCAATTCATTCCTTCCACCTTACATCATTATCTCAAATACGTATATGACAAACTTGTACATTGTGTTCTAATCGATGGTGACCCACTTGATTTTCGCAACATCATCGATCTTTGTCATCCTCTACATAGGTCCTTCCTATTACTTCACATCATCAGGTAAACACTTCTACATCTTCTCCTACACCTGCCTCATCATCGCATCGCTCATAAGGGATACACACATAGTCCTCTACACCTGCTTCTAACCTACCTTCATCCTCTTCTACGAATCCACATCTCACTTCCATACCTTTTTTGCCACATTTGTGTCCTCCTCCTCTGTCTCAACCATCTTCTTCCATGAATCGGCCTCCCATATCTGTGCCTTTTTTTCCACCATATTTGTGGCCTCTTACTTCATCTCATCCATCTTCCTCTACAAAGCCCTCTCTTCTCCCTACTCCTTAAACACCCTGTTAAGTGTTAATTTTTCCCAATTGTAAAATTACACTTTCCCTTAGGATTTTGATCCCAAAACCCTTTCTTGTAAATAAGTTAAACAAACAACTTCTCCAAGGTCTTTGCTATATTAGTATTTGCATATGTGTATTAGTAATTTCAATAAAAATATATCAATTCAATGCTAAGAACACCTTAGTGATTGCAAGTAACTATAAACAAGGGGCATGGGTTGGTTTATTTTACTAATCTACTTTAATGATTGTTCATGAAACTAAAATAAAAATAAATGTGAATTGGCCCTCATATGACCATGATGTAGTGCCTTAGTTCCTTTTATCTTGAGGATTTTAAGGTAGATTGTATCTTCCCTTATTAAGTGGATTTTAATCAAGCTTTACCTTGCATTAAATCCTACTTTAAACATGAAATTAAATATTAAAATGTATCTATGAATGTGAATTCGAAATGATGAATAGGCTCCTTAAATATAGCCTTTTATCATGAAGATAAAGATAGCCTTTGATATGAATAATAAATTATTCCTCTTTGGTGAAATTAATTTTCACAAAGAGATAATAATTTATAGCCTTGAAATAGAGGCTTTAAAATGTCATTTAATTATCCCTATTTAATGAAATAATTTTCATTAAGAAAAAATAATTTAATGCTTTAAAATTAAAAAAAAAATTGGTAAATAAAAGTCTTCATTAATTACCGGGTTTTGCAGGTTAACCCAAAACCTATTACAATATCCAGCCTTCTGCTGAGATTGTAGATCCTAGTCATCCTTGAAACTTTCTTACTAGAAATTGTTTTGAATCCACTACAACACCTTACTAACAAAGCACACCCATACCTAAACATAACTGTAAACATTACTTACATTGATAGGAATTTAAGTTTGGAACTTTGCACTTGTGAAACCTGTTGGTTGTCCATTTCCTATTCTCTGTCAGAATCTTCCAAGGCTTACACCCTGTTACCTTAATTTCCAATTTGGTATGATTTAGAGGGAAACCCCATAGTTATTACCAGCTCCATGGGGAAAGAACACCCATTCATCTTTCTCCTTAATGGGTAGGTTTCTTTTCATGACTAATAATGTTTTCCACTTCATGTGGCACACCTTGTGTCCATGTCACCAAACTGCCAACATCAACACCTATGTTGGCTAATTTTTCAGCTGACCTATTGGCCTCACGGTACACGTGACGAGCCCTCATGTTCTGTATTACCACAAAAAGGATCCTCACTTCATGGATGACTCCCTCGATTCTCCATGGAGGTTTTTTGCCATTGGTTAACAGGTTGATGATGTTCATAGAATCACCTTCAATCATCAAGTTGCCTTGAGTTGCTTGGGCTACTTGCAACCCTCTCCAAAGGGCTCTAGCTTCTGCTTCGTTATTAGTTTTAATTCCTAATGGTTCAACGAAGGCCTTGACCAGATTTCATTGATGATCCCTGATTATTCCTCTAGCTCTAGCTCTTCTCAGGTTCTCCTTGGCTGCACCATCAAAATTTAGTTTAAACCAACCCTGGGGGGGTGGCTCCCAAGAAATCCCATTTTTGGGATTGGGCAAAGGAATGGAATGTTTGTCCTCAATACCTAAGGCCCGAGCTAATTGTTTTTCTTGGGGAAGAATTGAGTGGTTCTCATCCACTAAGGTGCTAAGGTTTTCTTTCGCAAAGACAATAATCCTGTTGAGAATGGTTTTTGGGTTGTGAATGGTATCCTTAAAGGCTCTATGGTTCCTTTCTATCCAAATCTGCCAGAGAAAATGATGCCAATAGATTTTCCATAGGTACTTAATTTTAAGGCTAACAAAGGGTTGAGGCCATTGATGGAACACTTTGGATATAAGAGCAGGCTTAACCCACGAGATCCTAAAGGCTTGGAAAAGTTCATCTAGGATGGACTCCGCTATCGGACACTCCAAAAACAAGTGTTGGGTTGTCTCCCATCCTGCCCTGCACATGTAGCAATGGTTAGCAATAACCATACCTTTGGATAATATATTATCCATAGTGAGGATTTTTCCTTGAATCACCAGCCATGAAAAAAATGATATTTTAGAAATTAAGCCTTTGATCCAAACCAAACTCAGTTGAAATTGTTGACCTTCCACGTTGAGAAGCAAATTATAGGCAAACTTAATTGTGAAGTCACCACTTTTGGTCTCAGCCCAAACAATGTGATCTTCATCCTCTCCAGAGGGAATAATTTGTTGAGTTAAAATGTTATAAAGCTCTTCAGCCTCCGCTTCAAAACCTTGTACTCTGATGTGTTTCCACTTGTTGATATTTATATCCTGCCACATATAATTTGCAACCTTCTTCCCAATATGCTACTCAATATGCTCTTGAATCCTAGCCAAACTAGGATTCTGGGATAACTCCTCAGCTCTCACCCACCGATCCTTCCAAAATTTTATTGTTTACCCATTTCCTAGAATCCATATAAGACCTTTCTTGACAAGATCCCTGCTCGTGAGGATTGCCTTCCAAAAAGTAGACCCCCTGCTTGCTAAGTTTTCATTAAGAAAGTTCACACCTTGGAGGTATTTCCTCCTAACTATGGCAGTCCATTCATTATCGACCTTAGTCAATAACCGCCATGCTTTTTTGGCTAATAGAGCTATATTGAGATGAGCAACTCTCCTCAATCCTAACCCCCCATCAGCTTTAGGTTTGCAAACCTTGTTCCAACCTACTAAATGGATCCTTTTATTATCCTCAGTCCCTGACCAGAGAAATTTTTTTGAAGCTACTCAATTTTTTGATACACCTTGCTGGGAGCTCTGAATACTGATAGGAAGTAAATGGGTATACTTTGAAGTGAAGCCATAGTTAAAACTACCTTGCCTGCTTGAGATAACAGATGTCCTTTCCAACCTGCTAACTTTTTTTGGATCCTCTCCAAAACTATGTTCCACATTGATCCTTCAGGTTTCCCCGTAAATAGGGGAAGACCTAAATGGTAGGTGGTAAGGGATGCAATCTGACATTCCATGATCCTTGCTATGCTATTTTGCCTAGGAATGGGGGTATTGATGAAATAAAATTTGCTCTTATCAAAATTCACTTTCTGTCCAACTGCTTCTTCATACATTATGAGAATATTTTTAATCCTTCTTGCCTCAACCATAGAAGCCAAAGTCAGTAGCAATGTATCATCAACAAATTGTTGATGTGTCACCGGGGTAGTTAGCGACATGGCCTTGATACTTGATATGAGTCCAGCTACGGCTGTTGCCTTAATGGTTATTCCCAAGGCCTCAGCTACAATGATGAACAGCATAGGACTTATGGGATCTCCTTGTCTTAGACCACATTTGCTTTGAAAAAAAATTGCAGTAGACCCATTAACCAAAACTAAAAAACAAGGCTTAGAAATACACTCTCTTATTAACTTGACCCATTTCATGTTGAAGCAAAATTTTAATAAAACTATCTGTAGGAATTCCTAATTTATCCTGTCATAAGCTTTGTTCATGTCTAAATTTAAAGCCATGACTACTTTTTTGGTCTGAGCGGTTGTATGAAGAGCCTCATGAATAGTAATAACTCCATATAATATTGATCTTCCTTGTATAGAACTTCCTTGACTTGGATCAATGATAACCAGTAGAACTTTCTTCAAACGGTTGGCTAAAACTTTGGACAAAATTTTATAGGATATATTACACAGACTAACCGGCCTAAAGTCAGCCATAGTCTTGGGGTTGGGGCCTTTAGGGATCAAAGCAATGAAAGTTGAATTGAAACCCCTTGGAATATGATTTGAACTTTGGAACTCCTTGATTGCAGCAAAGCCCAGGAGCTTTGTCAGGATCCATGTTAAACAAAGCCTCCTTGATCTCTTCGTCTGAAAAAACTATTGTAAGAGACTTGTTAATCGTTTCATCAATTATTTGTGGAATGAATTGAAGGAGAGAGTCCTTTGCTTGGGCATTACAGGCCCGTTCTTCACCCAATAATGAACTAAAAAAATTAACAGCCTCGTCCCTGATCTCCTGAATGTTTTGAGTTGAGGATCCATCCACCTTAGTTAAATTTCTAATATTATTGTTGCTTCTATTCCTCAATGGGGTAACATGGAAAATTTTTGAATTAGAGTCTCCTTCCTTTAGCCATAATGCCCTTGATTTATGCCTCCAATACATCTCTTCACAAGCTAAAATATTATAAAACTCATAAAGGGTTTCCTTCTCTTCAGTCCTTGTCGCCTCATCATAGGTTCCATTTTGGATTTTGCTTTCTATTATTCTTAGTTTTTCCCCACTGCTCTCTTATTCTCAAAAATATTTCCAAAGACTTCTTTATTCCATATTCTAAGGTTGTTTTTCACCATCTTAAGTTTTTGAGATAGTTTGAAGGAAGCACTTCCCTGGATAGGCTACTGCCACCATTCCTCTATTTGTTTCTTGAAGTCCGGATGTTTAACCCACATTGACAGAAATCTGAATGGATTTTTAAAGGAGTTAGCCTAAAATGCCTCCCATAGAATAATATTATGGTCTGAAGTGCATTTAGGAAGGGCTTGTAACGCTGAATCACCAAACATTGTTGTAGCTTCCTTGGATAAAAAAAACCTATCCAACCTTTCTTGAATCAGCTGACTTCCTATCCTCTTGTTACTCCATGTAAATTTGGCTCCTTTTAGTCTTACATCCATCAATTCATTTGTGTTAATGAATTCATTGAAGTCCTCCATGCTCCTTGAGGGTAACCCAGATCCTCCCTTCTTATCAGATGGGTAAAGTGGGGTATTGAAATCTCCCCTAATCGCCCAAGGAATGTCTTTAAAATCTTGGCTCAAATGCCCCAAAAATTCCCATAGTTCATACCGCCCTTGGACAGAGGTGGGGGCATAAAAATTTGACATAATCCAATTCTTATTAGTATCAAAATCATGAAATAATACACTTAAGACTCTTTCATTTGCCTAAATAATACTTCCTTCTATTTTAATAGGATCCCATAAGATCATGAGGCCCTCATATGCTCCTCTCGCCTGTTGAAAGGCCACTTCCCCTTGCTTCCAAATCCTTCTAGCTATAAGTGTTGATTGTGCCGCATCTGTTTTGGTTTCTTGAAGAAAAATGATAGTAGGATCTAATCCTTCCTTATAGACTTCACCATCCTTTGTTTTGGTGGACCGTTTAGGCCTCTCACATTCCATGAGATAACCTTCATTTATACTGTTTGATATTTTTTCCCCACCCTCTTTCCTGATCCAAAGGGGGTTTGTCAATTTTGCTATTTTCCTGGCCAGGAATAGCTTGCTGTAACAATGTTCTTTGCTTTCCGTTTACAATTTCTTCATTGATTCTCATTCTATAGTGCTATGTTGTAGATATTCTCCCTTTCTTTATTTCTTTCACTTCCATAATCTATCGGAGGCTTGGTAGTGCTTCTAGTCTGTTTTGGACTAAAATGAGGGGGCATATACTGTGATAGTCTAGGGCTTGAACATTCTTCCTCATTTTGGGGGTTTTCAATTCCCTCTTCATCCTCAGCCTTGTTTTGGTTCACCTCTCCTATCTGGTTCCTAAACAGGGGGATTTCCTTCAAGGAACATTTTACCATTGGGCTCGTCTGATAAGGGATAATTTGCTCCACTACCAGATTAGGAGCTACATTCCTAGATCTTGTTTCTACAACTTCGACTCTTGACTCTATTTTTTCCATGTTTAAACTGAAATGACTTGGCAATTTTTCTTCATTTTGAGCATAGCTTTTGGGGCTTTTTGTCATAGCTGTGGATGGTCCCGATTTGGATGGGGAGTCTAGGGTTTCAAGAAACTTGACACCGATGGTATCATCCTTATTGTTTTCTTTTTCAACTTCTAGATTTGCTAGGATATCAAACATGTTCAAGCTGGGATCTTTATTACATACCTTATGATTTTTGCCTCCCTCATTATGTTGCTTTCCTTTCTCCTGGATTTTTTCTAGTTCTATGTTGGCTTGGTCAGCCTGGTTATTCTTAACTTTTCTGTATCCTTCCAAGTTAATATGCGGTCCTTGAAACTTTGGGATCCCTCTCCCATTAGCTTTCCCCAGAAAACCTTCACTCGTGGCTTCCTTGTTTGCAGTTATTGTCAGACATTGGGCTTGAAGGTGGCCCTGGGTTTTGCACACGCTACAAAATATTGGCTTGTTCTCATACTCCACAGGCTGAATCCTTATAAACTCTCCATATGCTAGTTCCACCTAAGAAGGTAGATCAAAATCCAAGTTTGCATTTACATATATTCTGGCATGCGTCATTCTAGTTCTTGCCCGGGTTGAATGGTCTATTGCCACGAGCTCTCCTATCGTCTTTGCTATGCCAATAAGCCAGTACTCATTAACAAACTAGGCTGGGAGGTTTGGTAAGTGGACCCAAATGGGTGCTATATTAATTTTCTACTTCTCAGGGTTGAAATCCTCCCCCCACTTCCTCAGAAAGAGGCTACGCCTTCCTAGAAACTAGGGTCCTCCTGTCAAGATGCACTCTGCATCATCTTTGTTGTTGAGTCTTATCATAAAAAACCTCTTGACATGGCTACGATTTCTAAGCTTCCTGAAGTTTTCCACTTTGTCATGGCCCATGAGCGAATAGTCTCAATGTCCGACCTTCCTCCCAAAAACTTGCCAACTAAGGATGATGCCTCCATATCCAATAATATTTCCATAATATCCACTGGCGCAGTTAACCTGTTATTGTTTGGTATTAGGGGTGGTAGTTCACTGACTGGCTCCTTATTTTTCCCTTTCAGCATTTCCATAAAGGATGGGCCCTTGTTGCCAGCTCTCGAAACCCAGTGGGACCCTTTGTCTGAGGGTTTATCTGGAGGATCTATACCTTTAGCCTTTTCGAACTGAGCTGACAGGGAATCCTTTTCCTTTCCAACTACAGCATTCTACCCTGCCTCTGGATCTTCTCCTTTCGTTGGTTCAAAATTCTTGCCTGTCGTTTTTGCTCCTCCTCCACTTCCTCCACCGCTCCTCATATCTTCCTGCAATAAACTCAAATTTTATGAATAATTAAACATAATAACCTAATGCTTTAAAATAATAACCTTCAATGTAGTGCACAAATTACCTCTCTTTCATAAAATCAAAATTTTTATAAAGAGAAGGCAATTTAAGACTCCAAAAATGGTAGCTATGAAATGTCATTAAAATTTACCTCCCTTTGACGAAATTGAAATTTTTGTAAATGGAAGTTCATTTTGTGCTTACAATTGAAATATAAAACTGAAAAAATCATATTTGGCCTCAAAATGAAAATTCTGAAATTTCAAAATTTAAAAATCTGCAATAAAACAACTTTAAATAATTTTTTAAAATTCGAAATGACTCCGGAGCAAAAATGTACAGGTGCAAAATGGAACTTTGAAGTACATTCTATGCAGCCATGCAATTATTTTTGGATTTTGAAATTTTGAAATTTTTATTTTAATGTCCGAACATTAAAAAAAAAATCTACAAAAATAAGGTTAGAAAAAAAATGAAAAATGAAAACATAAAATGCTGCAACTTCAGTTTTCTCCACAAATCCTACAAGCATGAATATTCTGCACAAAAAACCAGCATTAACGTTACCCTATTACGCAATCAAACAATTAATGCGGTGCGAGCTTCTAAGGAATGGGTGCAATAAAATGAAAATAAAAACAGATTAACCATTAAAATGCATAAAATCTGAGCTTCTCCATCATATTGCAGTAAGAAGGGTATTCAATGTTTACAATAGGTGCAGAAAATTACAGCCCCTAAATAGACATAATGTGGGGAAAAGTAGTCCAATAGTGTGGCAAAAGAATTTCAGAAATCTGGCCCAACATAGTGCAGCCAACTCCCAAAAAATCCAGCCCTTTATGCATACATTTTCCAAAGTTTTTAAAGTTTTCCAAAAACTCTTGATTTTCTTTTTCCCAATGCATCTTTTCATTTCTTTATCTTCAACTTCCGTTTCATGTCTTTTCATTTACTTTCTAGCCTAGTTGGTTCCACTTCCTTCCAAAGTTTCATTTCTTCGGCCTTTGGAAACCCTTTTGAACGTTTTGTCTTCATTCAATTCATTACTCCATATGGGCTTCAAAACATGTCCGTTATTATTTGGTAAGCATGCATTTTTGTAATGCTCCCATATAACACTCACCTTCCTTTTAATACCTGTTTCAATTATCTAATGTTCCAATTATTTAATGCTCCCTTTAATTGTTTAATAATACCCATTTTTATTCCATTGAACAATATTCTCTAATTCACTCTAACATCCCAACATAAATGCATAACCTCCTTCATAGCCTTTACACGTTGATTTGACTATGGCTCATGCTCTATGGTAACCCCAGCAAATATTTGATTGTTCACCACTACAACATTGACTTCTCTGTAAAAAGATCTTCGAAAACTCACTCTAAATGCCTGTCAAAGTCTGCTGCATCAAAATCGATCTCCCCACTATGAAACTTATTGTCATCACCTGGTAAATCTAGTCTTCATCTATGTGATAATACTTGTGTTGTGTTTTGCTTCGACATGCAGTTGCTCTTGTTCATCAATGGCTTCCACTAATACATCGTTAGATTCTGCCTCTAGGTTTGAGTAAGGAAGGAAGAGCCCAGCGAGGTGACGTCATCATCGGATGCACATCAAACCTCAATGGAATCTTGCTATCTGATAAAAACTCCCCAATGATGTTCATTTCGAACGTGTCGAACCCAGTGCATCTCTTTCAAATGGGTCAAGTTGCCCATTTTAACTGCGTCTGTATTTGTCTTGGAGAGGGCCCATTATTGTTGTTCATCTACGTCAATTGGTGGAACCTCATAGTCCACGCTTATCGAAAGCTACCCCAATTTTCATTCAAAAATAGACTCTCCTTTGCTCACTATGTAGATGCGCATATAGCTCCCCATATCTGTAGTAAATCTCACCCATGATCACTTGGAAACACTCACTATATTCATTTCACGGGTCAACATGGGGCTGCTATTCCTGAAATAGACTTCACACTGCTATCCTTTACTCTGTTTTGCCACATGGTCATCCGATGTCGAATACATTCGCCAACATCACTATTTTTATGTTCACCCATATGTCGAAACCTCCACTACTTGTCATGTCTATCATTGCACAAGGTCATCGCCTATCAAGTCATCATAATTCTAACATACCAGCCTCCATTAAATCTCATTTGGCAATTCCTAGATTGCCATTGAAAACCACTAGATGTCCTCCCATTTGTTGTTTGTCTATGTTGAGACATCGTCCTCATTGACATACACGTTTGTCCTGTCTTGGCTCCTCATGGTTATCGTGTGAAGCCACCGCCATGGTTACTGGTCGTCGATATCATGAGCTACATGTGACAATATGTGGGCTTCTGCGTACGTTTATTTTTAGCATGATGTACCATGAATAGTCAAAACCCTACGTCCTTTTTGACCTTCACCATGTATTCATCGTTACTATCCTGGGTTTGTCACACTACTTTCTACCTAGCACTGCATGTCGTATGAACTGCATGATCTATTTTCCTTTCAACTTCACTTTGTAGCATCCTCCCACATGTGCATACTTTAGCTTATGGTTATTCTATGTTGCTTCAATCACCTTTGCAGCGTCACCCAATCCATACTACCCATGGCTTCGTCACTTTTTCATACGCTGCCTTCTGATTATGTCGGATTCAATCGTGGTTAGGGGTGTTGCCCGCTACTTCATTTAACCAGGGTTATGCATAAGCGTGAAATATCGCAAATTGGCTCTATTTGGGATTTTCAATATTTTAAATTGGCTAATTTTAGATCCTTTCAATGGGGCCCATTCGCCCGTAATTTACAAGGTGGAAGTTTTTTTGGGGTAAATTCGCCCACTGTTGATAATCATGAAAATAATTTTATTTTAATTCGTCGACCTCAAATTACAAATTATTTTGATATCCCTCCCAAATCGCCTTCAAATTATAAATGATTTTTATTTCCCACCCAAATCGCCTTCAAATTATAAATGATTTTATATTTCCTGCCCAAATAACCTCATATACTACCTATATATATACTATACTAGGTATCGATAAACATACATCAAAAATACTGTAACTCAAAAATAGCTCTGAAACAATGAAAAACTTGAGGTGTCGGTCGACATACATCTATCATTTGCAAAGGTGTTGATCGGTTGCAGAAGTGTCAATCGGTATTAGCCTATCGATTTCAGGGGTTGTTGATTGATATTTGTCTATCGGTTATAGAGGTGTCGATCGTCATTTGTTATTCGTTTGTAGTATCGTGTCTATCGGCATTAATCAATTGGTTGTAGAGGGGTCGATCGGTAATTGTCTATCAGCTGCAAAAGTGTTGATAGGTATTATTCAGTAGGTTGTAGTACTATTTTGATTGGGATTATTACTCTATCGATTGCATGGTTATCGATCACCATTAGTCTATCATTATACCTGTAACTGATCGATATGTCTACAACCAATCGGCAAGTGACATGTCTATAATCAATCGGTATGGATACAACTGATCGACATGTCTACAATCGATTGATATGTCTGCAACCGATCGACATGGCTACAATCAATCGGCATCGCTGCAACCGATCGATATGACTACAACTAATCAGCATGTCTACAACCGATTGACATGTCTCCAACCGATCGACACGATTGTAACCGATCAACATAGTTACAACTGATCGACATCATTGCAGTTGATCATCATTGCTACAACCGATCGATAATCGGTATGTCTGAAACTGATTTGCATGTCTGCATCTTGTCGGTATGTCTACAACCGATCGGTATATTTGTAACTAATCATCATTTCTACAACTGATCGGCATGTCTGCAACCGATCGGTATCTCTATAATCGATCGTCAAGTTTGCAGTCGATCGGCATGCCTACAACCGATTGAATTTTGCATCTCAGATCTATCATCATAAATCGTAAATACTAAAAACCTTTCTTGTCGGCCTAAATCCTTTAAGTTTGTCATACATTTTTAGAGTTTGTAACCCGATATTCAAGGCCCCAAACACAGAAAAATTTGCCACAATTTGAAAATTTTTGGAGAAAAAAAATTGAAATTCGCCACGATTTGAAAAATTTTGGAAAAAAATAATTGCAATTTGTCATGTATACTTCTACATATTTTGTCAGGATTCCAATACAATTTGCCTTCATTTTATAAATAGATTTTGGGGCCAACCCTTTATGCATAACCCTACCTTTAACCTTGCCCTAAATTCCTTTGGCACTTGTTTCGATTATTATGCATGTTGGTTAGCAGTATCCACGATATAATGGATATATTTCCCATTTGTTTGGTTATGTAACTTCGACGACCACTCAAAAGTCCTTCGTGTTTTCATGTTGGCGTTCCACATTGACTTCGGATGTTCATTTCACCTGCCACCAATCCACGTGGCAACCAACATTTTCTTCTCCGCTCGTCTAGTTGCATCACCAGTGATGGCAGTGCATCCATCATTGGTATTCAATCAACATGTCTTTTGCCCCACTTACCGACGACATCATCGTGCTTGCCACCATCTTCAATACCCTAACTATGTGCACGCAAATCAGAATGAACATTAGACTTTATAAGACCATTGAATGGAACGCAAAGTTATAACATGGGGCCATAAATGTAAAGGCCAACCTTTTATTTAATTATAATTATTTTTAATTTTACGTTATTTTTATTTTTTAACACATTCATATATATATATGAGCTTGTTTTTCATTTTATTTTAATATTAATATATATAAAATTATATATGTTAATATATATATATATATATATATATTCATTAGTTATTATTATATATGAAAAATATATATTGATAACATTTTTCTTTTTATTTTTTTTATTCTTATTAATATATATAATATATTAAAATATTATATATATAAATAATTATATTTTTATGTTTTTCAAAATCAATTAAATTAACAAAAGAAATTTATCTAACAAGACTCAACAAACACTTAAACACTAAAATACTAAAACAACTGACTAACACTAGACGCCTAAAAATAAATTGAACAATGACCCTAACCGGGAAACCCTCTAAACCCTCTAGACAAAGACAAAGTGTACTAGCTAACAAGGCACCTCGGAGACGGAATTGCAAGCATCAAGGATGGAAATTATCAAGAGCATTGCTCCAAGAATATCAAATATTCCAACATACAAAATTTAAAGTGGGTCCCCAAGCTTTGGGGCTAGATGTGGAGTAGCCACAACACACCCCCTCTCCCCTTCTATCCTTGACCTTGGTCTTTTACATCTTCTCTTAGCTTGACACCTAGGCTTGCTCACCCCACCTTGCAATTTTTGCATATGGGTCATCCAATCCCTTCCACTATAGTTGAATGTCACGGTTAGGAACATCAAGCCTCTCACATAGACACCCAACTATTTCATTCATTTGCTGCCACTATCTGTGATTCCTAACTCTTGTCTTCTACCTTTGATTCAAACTCACCACCTCATTCACCACCTCGTACGTCACCCCAAGTCTCCATTTTTTTGATAAATTCTAGCTTGAGCAAATACAATGTTCATGATGCTCACTTTTGTCCTCCTATGATTCAATCTACCCATGATTTTGGTCACCCTTCAGCTTTAGTGTTGACCATTGGTACTATCGGGCCACTTGATCCACCCAATAATCATACCAACTTTGTTTATGCAAGTCTATACTCATCACTCCTAGTTGTTATACATCCATCACCATAATCTAGCTTTTGTGGCACATTAAACCACATGTCCAATCCACACTTTGCCTTACGCTACCTTTAGCAATTCCATTGACATGGATTTGAACTAGGATGTTACGAACAAGTCTTATGAACACCTACCAACCCTCACATTCAATTACCCACTGATAAGTTTGATCTAGGTTATCACCCCACAACCGTTCACACACTCAAATATGATCTTCAAGATCTTTTCCTTCATTCTCCAATGATTTCTATGCACTTATTGGAAGAGTATATCAACACTAATATCCTATATGAGAGTCCATCTCTCCATTCTACTGTCAACATTTTGTGCACCTTATTTCAGGAAACACCATCCTCTGACACTATGTCTACATGTTTCATTGATGATCTCATAGATTGATTTGTTATCCTTTCTCTCACACCCACATGTGTAAATCACACCCCTTCACCTTTTCCACCACTATCCATCTAGTCATTCAAGCCTCTGCATTATCATCAATGAGCTCGTTATTCTATGGTACCACCTCGTTCTCCACTTGTGGTTTTGCAACCTCCATTGAATCTGCCACATGGCTCACATACTTTTGAGTCTTCATCTTCAAACTCATCATCTCTTATTATCTCCACTACCTTCATTAATATGGTTGATGTTGATTTATTCTCACCACTTCGATACACATCTCCTTTGGGTCACAACAATATACCAAATTTGAACTTCATCAACTTCACCCATATATCCCCTACACCTTTATCGTAAGACTTATTTCTATCGCCACCCATCTTACGCGTTGTAAATGTGCCTTCATCATCTACCCCACCTCACATTCTATGGCTTAATCATACATACATATATTTAGATGATGAATTCAATTTACCTGAGGCTATCGATGACCTCCACCTCATTTCAATCCTAGTGCAACTCCAAGATGATTCCCACATGCTTGTGGAGGATACCATCGATGTTAACATTGGTGACAACCCCACCATTCCTCTTATTATCAAACTCACCACCAACCTCTCTTTAGAGGAATATGCATTTTTTATCATTTTCTTTAAAGAATACATTGGAGTTTTTCTTGGTCCTACATGGACATGCCTGGACTTGATCCATCATTAGTAGTTCATAGCATCACCCTAGATGGGTATGCCAAACCCGTTATGGATCCCACTTTCACTTTAATGGTAAAATATAAGCTTCAAAATCTCCTTTATGTAGGGTTCATACAACCCATTGATTACCTGGAGTGGGTATCCAACATGGTTTCGGTACCCAGACCCTCCGATGAAGTTCTCATCTGCACAAATATTAGATATTTGAACAAATATTGTACCAAGGATAACTTTTCCCTCCCAAACATCGATTCACTAGTCTATTCCATCACATGCCACAAAATAATATCCCTCATGGATGGTTTTTCCAATTACAATCATATCAAGATCAATCTATCCAATCAACACAAAATATCTTTTACAACCCCCTAGGAGACCTTCAATTACAATGTCATGCCCTTTGACCTTAAGAATTATGGGGCAACTTATCAATGTGCCATGACTTACATTTCCCATGACTACATGCATAAAATCATGGAAGACTATGTCGATGATCTCATAGCCAAATCAAAAGAATGCTCACAACATCTTGCAAATCTTTAAAAAATCTTTGATCGCCTTGTCGAACATAACGTGAGACTGAACCCAAAGAAGTTTTTCTTTAGTTTCACTTCAAGTAAAATATTGGGGTTCATTATTTCTCAGCAAGGCATCGAAGTCGACCCTAACAAATTCAAAGCCATCATCAAGATGCCTCCACCCATAATTCTCAAGCAATTACGCAATCTACAAAGCAAAATTTAATCCATTCATCACTTTATTACCCAATTATCTAACAAGTGTAAACCATATAACCACTTTTTAAAAAAAAGGGTCACCTTCAAATGGGATACCAACTGTCAGCAAGTCTTTGACTCAATCAAAGCCTACCTTACATTTCCACCAGTTCTATCTCCACCACATCCATAATTGTTGTTTTTCTTATATATTTTTGCTATATTTTTTGCACTCGATATGTTATTAGCTCAAAATAATGTGCTCAACCATGAGCAAGCCATATATTATATCAGTCGTACTCTGGTTAGCTAAAAAAATTGATACGCCTACATGGAGAAGTTATGCCTGGCTATAGTCTTTGCCACACAAAAGCTACACCACTACATGCTTAACCACACTACATTTTTCATCACTCATGATAATCCATTATGCTACATGATGAAAAAAAGTTATCATAATTCTTGCATAGCTAAATGGATTATGCTTCTTACTAAATTTACCCTCAAATTCATTTCTCAGAAGTCCATCAAGGGACAGGTCATCATTGATCAACTAGTAGAGGATTCATTTCTTGATAACCAATCACTCCTTATTTAGCTTCCTAGTGATTCTATCTTCCACATCACATAAGTGGAAGAATATGTCAAACCCAAAGCACCATTTTACCTAACACTCTTCTTCGATGGCTCTCATTGCACTCATGCTAGGGGTGCTAGAATCATATTTTTCACACTTTATGGGAAACCTCTTCCCTTATCCTTTAAACTAGGTTTTCCTTGCATGAATAACAACACCGAATACGAAGCTCTAATTCTCAGCTTAAAACAGGCACTATCCATGCACATTAGATGCCTTCAAATCATTAGTGATTCTCTTCTCATCGTAAATCAAGTTAAGGATATTTGACAATATCGATACCCAATACTTCAAAAGTACAAACATAATGCTCAAATACTCACTCAACTTGAGTGGTATGATATCGAGGCCACTCCTCACTCATAAAATTGTTTCACCAACATAGTGGCCTCATTTGGGTCTTTAATACCACAAAACCCCCTCTCTAACATGACACATGTGTCCATCCATACTCTAACACAATCCACTATTTCACCTTCATCCCCTATCGATAATGATGGCATCTATGTCATCCACACGTAACCACATGATCCTTGGTTTCTTAGATTGAGGATTATATCAAATTAGGCTTCCTTCCTTATGACCTATTGCATGCTCATCATCGAGCATTCAAACAAAAGGTAATTCATTACACACTGTTGGGAGACATCCTCTACCACCGTAGTCACGATGGTATATTTTTACGTTATCTCGAACCACACGAAGCTCAATGAGTGGTCCAAGAAATCCATGATGGTACTTATGATGGACACTTCAATGGCATGGCCATCACTAAGTGTATTTTGTGCATGGGATACTATTGGCCCAAAATGGAACATGATTGCTATGAATATGTCAAACGATGTATTAAATATCAGCAACATGCTAACCTCACGCACTTACCTTTGCAAGCACTTCAACCCATTCAATCCATGTGGATATTCTCACAATGGGTCCTAGATCTTATTGGAAAAATTTTGCCTACTTCCTCAAGCAATCATAAGTTTATTATCATTACCACTGAATATTTTACAAAGTGGGTCAAATTTATCCGCTTGTTCAAACTTCAAGAGCTAAAATTGTGGAATTCGTCACTGATCATATAATTTATCACTTTGGAATTCCTTCACAAATCATCTCTGATAATGGTATCCCATTCAAAAACAACATTGTTCATGCACTATGCACCAAATTCAACATTCACCATAGCTTCTATACCCCCTATTATCCATTAGGGCAAAGACCAGGCTAAAGCTACTAAAAAAAATATTTGTGCTATCCTTTGAAAAACTATCATAGAATCTCATCATGATTGGCATAATAAAATATCATTGGCCTTGTGGGCCTTACCACACAAGTATTCATACTTCTACTGGGGAAACAGCATTTTCTTTGGTCTATGTTGCCAAAGCCATTATGCCTCTGGAACTCGAGATACCCTCTCTACGTATCTCCATGCAAGACTTCATTAATGATGACACTACTCATCAAGCCAAGTTGGACCAACTAACACTCTTATATGAGCATTGCATCCATGCCATAGAGCACATGCATTTTTATCAAGATTGTCTTCACCATGCCTACAATAGTAAGGTACACCAACATGAATTCTAGGTCAGTGACTTGGTTCTCAAAGAGAACCAACAGATCACTAGTCAACCCCATCAATAGTGTGACAAATTCATCCCAAATTGTTTGGGTCCTTACATTGTCACAAACAAATTTAGTTTTGGTGCCTATCAATTGGCCAACCTCAAAAGACTCATAGAGTCCAAACATATTAACATTATCCACCTGTGCACATTCAACGCCTAGCTAGCCTAAGTACACATCCCCTATGGTTGCACATACTATCATCATTATGTTGTATATATCACCTCACTAACACATTTATGATCTACATTGCACTAAACACACACTTTGCACCTTTTGTTACCCAACAAAAGCATATTTTGCTCTATATGTCATTTTTATGTTGTTGATATATTTTCTTTTGCAAGTTTACAGTCACCAGCTATGATAGCTTTGTGGAGACACATTACTCAAAATATACATCCCAGGCATACCACCACTTCATCATGCAAGACCTTTCAATGCTCTCTCCAACACTAATCACCCCGATTGATCATGTAGGGCTAGCTAGACCTATTCATATTCGTCAGTCATACTTCTCATCATATTTTGATCATGACACATCACCTTGGCCTCATTCACCTGACTCTAGATATTCCTCCTATTCTCCTCACTCTGATGATAATTAGTTTTCCCTACCCTCCTTTACAAATAATGAGGAACACTCCCACCTCCCATACCCTCACATAGAGGGTTCATCTCCTCCTACATTAGTTGATGAAATAGATCCCTACCTATCGGCCTCTTTAGCTCGATGACCTTCACTTGGCTACTTTTCTCCTAATAGAGGAAATTCACCTACTCACTTACAGTCCTCAGGATTACCTCCATCCCTATCAAATGGAATGTCACCTTATGATCAATCCCTTCACTAGTAGTTTTCCTAGGACGTCCCTTCACGTGCTCACCCATATCGACCACATTGCTCCTTGTAGTCGTCCCATGTACCACCCATTCTCTAGACACCCCCATCCCCACTCTATGGTATTCAGCTTCAGCATCTACCACCACCACATCATCAATTTCAATCTCCTCCTCCTTCCCCTCATTCATTCTCATATTCGTATCCATATCCTAATGCCACTATTCCACTAGGTTCCCATTCTCCTTCGACCTTGGGTCCATCTTCCCCATATCTCGATATACAACATATCCTCTCCTACATCGATAACCTTGAGTTACATTTGAGTCATTTTCAATGTTCTCCTCCATGATGTTCTGCTACGGCCCATATTCCCTCACCTTCTTCCATACTTGTTCCTTGTTCCTGCACATAACTTCCATCGGACCCTAGGTCCACAGTCCAACCACTCATGCCTACCCCACCTCCATCATGCTCATCACCACTCGAGCTATACATTTATCCCACACCTATACTTTCAGAGTTGCTCTCCCACACTTTTCACCAACTACTCCATGCAAGACTCCTCATGTTACCTAAAATTCATCCCATCGACCCACTTCACCCCAAGTCAAGGAATTACAAGGAGAATCAATTATGTATCTACCATCGACAACCAGGGTCTGACATAAACAACTGCCTGCCACACCTTTGAAAGTCTCATCAATAACATGGTATATGACACAACTCCACGATCCAAACATACCACCTCTTCTAGAGTTCCAAGCTCTACACCTCCTCCCATACCTCGTCCTACGCCATCACTCAAGCCTTTCACATCCACATCCCACTATTTCCAATAGCTATCCAACTACACAAACAACCAAAATCCTAGTCGTGTCACCATGCCACCTAGTCATTCATGACCTGATCTTCACCACTTCACATGTTCTTAGGTTACCTTCCTATTTATTTCTTTCTCCTATTTCTCCCCTTCTTGTTATCCAACATTATTGTATGGTTATGCTTCAAGCAGCTACATACCTATGGTAAATTTTCGTTTTCCTTCTCTTATTCTTCTTTTTGTTCTACATCATTGTATGGTCATGCTTCGAGCGGCTACATACCTATTTTAATTCTATATTCTCTTCTTCTTCTTACTCCCTTATTTATTTCCTTCGTCCCCCTCTATTGCCTTTCTTTATTGTCGCTTTCCTCACCATCTCTTTTAGCTTCCCACTTTCCTTTTTCTTAATAATCACGTGCATTTTCTCACTTACATTCATCTCTCAAGATTTTTGCACCCCTCCACATGTTGAGGCAACCACATCTACTGTTCCTTCCTCTCATCATCTCTTCACATATCCATTTCTTTTGAAATAGTTTCCAATCTCATCTCGTTGAGTTTCACAAAATTCCTCTTGTAGATATTTTCCTTGCATGCTATATCTCTCATACTGCATCTATTGCATATACGCATCACTCATATTTTATGTCTATATCCATGTTTTTACATTACCTCTATAGATACACGATCATGACAGGATTAAAATACACATTTGTTAGCATCACCACTTGGTTGTCCACTTCCCTTCTTAGGATTACGGATTATATGGTGTTTAGTGTGATTTGGACCACTCACAAGTTAAGTCAAATAAACATCACCTTTAGTTGACAAGTTCTTATGTCTCTCACAGCTTTCTTTGGTTGGTTCAATTTCTTTTAGGTACCATTCACACATGTCATATTTTAAGCAAATTTTGAGTCTAGGGAAGACAACACCTTACGTAGACATTGTCGTCTAGCGAATGGTTTTCCCTACTCATCCTATCATTTGCATGATAAATATATGACCTTAGGATAAGCAAAGGAATAAGCATAAGCACAACAAAAAATGGGTAGAAAATAAAAGTAAAAGCCTCCAAGAGCACTACTATTATACTTGATATTCTTTGGTCCTTTGGTTTAACATAACATCATGGGATGATTTCCATCAACAGCAATAGGCTCTAAGCGCCTACCTGCTAGTGGAATAGTCTTACAAGTGGCAACACATCTATCACATTAGCGACCTTCTTTTATATAGATCACTATACGCTTGTGGATGAGCTAGCTATTTTGGCTATGTTTTCAATGGGTTAGTCCTAACTCCCTTAAAATGGATAAATGAACATCACTCATTGCACACAATGGTCCCTCATAGACTTTGGCCCAGTTAGGTTAGTTATAAGTTGTAGTTGAACCTTGCTTAGTTTCTCATGAGATTTGATTGCTATAACTATGATAGTCAAGATTATTGCATAATCCCTATTCCATCCTACACCCCTAAGATAATGAAATAGATCACATTGACATCGTCTCTATTACAATACAAGTGCTTCCTATACGTATTTCATCATACACATACATGCATCATTAGATCTATTTTACATTCACTCATCTACATCACATCATTATCGATTATGTCTAATCTACAATGATATCATTCTCCTACATTCTACCGCATGTATACATTTTATCCATCCTACATTCACATTTCATGTCCTACATTATACATACATATAATCCTAAACTATACATCCATCCACACAAAGCCATAACACATGAAAATAGAATCACAAAAAAATATAAATGTATATATATAATGCTAAAAATACCCTCATGCTACAAAATTCATGTATACATAATCATACATCTATGGTTTTCCTCTCTAGTCAATACCTCACTATAACACACTACACAGCTTCCTCATCCCTATTGCCCACTCGGAGTCTCACCACTCCCCTCCTATGCCATCGTTGCCACCTCTACCTTGCACTCCTCAACTGTGCCACTCAACTCTAAGGTAGCCTCTGCTTACTAGCACTACCAACCTACCCAACTCTGGAGTAGCACCCACTCCCTGTGATACTACTAGAATTGTCATCCCTATATATCCTAGCACTATAGAAGGAGCACTCTGCATACTTTACTGTGAGTGTGTGTATGATCGCAATCATGACCTCAACCTTGACTCTGCATACTCTAGGATCCTAAGCCCAATTAGAGTCAACCATAACTCACATTGTTCCTTCTTCAAGGTCTTCTCTGTATACAACCTCAACACATCCTCATTTTCTCATTGTAAACAATCCACCTTCACCCTCAAATTGGCCATCTCCATCATAGCCTTCTCGGTCATTGCCCTAGCATGATTATCCTCCTCCCATGCCTATTGTTGCCTCTCTATCTCTGCATTTAAATATTCTACCTCTACCTCATACACTACTTGCATCACCTTCATATCAGCCTATGCCTGCTACACACTCTCTTGTACTATGGTCATCTCTGACCTTAATATCCCCTCAGCTACCATGGTCTCTAATATCTGGAATCATAGATCTCCCACACACTTAGCATACCTCATCTGTTCCTCTACAAGATACCCTCACATCTCCTCATACTGCCTCTCTAACTCCTCCCTCTCTACATGGCTCACATGATTTCCTTTTTTCAATCTCCCCTCTATCTCTTGATGCTCCTCCAACCATCTCCCCTGATCCAAAGCTCGATCTATCTTGCTCTCATACAATCTCCCCTCTAGATCTTGCACCCTCTCTCTCAGTATCGCCATTTCATCATGAGCATCCATCATATCCTAAATGTCTAAGGCTATATCTAGCATATCTCCATCATCATCCTCCTTCATAATTGCCACCCCATCCACTGGCTGGCCCCATCCACCTTCATGATGTCTTGGTAGCCCACCCTAAGGATATCTTATTGTGTCCTCTATTGCTATGCCACCTTCCTCCTCCATAGGCACTACCTCATCTAAGGGTTGGCCTACATCGTTGGTCTATCGCTTTGGAAACCCCACAATAGGTATCCTAACCCCATCATCTTGATGTCACATCTATCATCAAAGAGGCTCCTCTATCTCCTCCTCTAACCTCGCATCCAGCACAAGTCCAATACCTTCTGGTGTCGGTCCACCTACTATAGGTAACCCTATCACTGGTTGCACCCAGTCATCTACCACTCTAACTCCTGGCTCCCACCTCTGCATGTCCCACCATATATCATACTCAAAATTCATCCCTTTATCATCTACGTTATGAATCACCATCGATGGATCCCTCATCATATCCAAGGGAGGCACTACAAGTTACACTCCCATATCACCCTACCTCCTCTATATCACAACATATGGCTCTGGTCACCCCTGTCATAGCCCAAACTATCGCATAATGTTGCTAAATGGAAATAAATCAACCTACCACCCATACCATCCCACCACCCATCACCCTTGACATATCTTTCCCAACTACTCATCATCCTTCTCCCACACTACCCAACCTTTTCAGGGCCTCCATTAGATGTGCTTCAGCTCAAAATCGCCTAGCAGCCTCCTCCAAAATCGGCCATCACCCTCATGCCCCCTATTCATCCCCTTATCCATATTCATATGCCATATCAATGCATAAGGTACAAAGTCTCCCATCAACTCATGCATCTTATAAGGCAATAATGATGACCGCTCTATCACAATGTGCTCCCATGCCCTGCTCACACCACATCGTGCAACTCCCTATAAACCTATGCCAACAATGTGGGCACTCATTCAAATACTACCTAATGCTCTACCATATCGCATACCATACCCATCATATTCTATGAGAACTTAACTCCTGAAGTATCTAGCAGAGCATACATCGATATCATTAGCATCGCCATACAATGGTGATTAGACAACATGTCCTCCTACCAATAGTACTCATAGTATATACCCTTATCATACAGCACCTCTCCCCACCTCACACTTTTTTTTTGTTGCAACACATTATTTTGTATACCAGTTGGTGCTACCCTCACTTTTGTGCCCTCTATTAGTAACTTATATATCCTGTAGATATCCTCTAATGTAATCCTCATATTTCTCGTGGGAATATGAAAGGTGTTCCTATCTGGATCCCACCTCTCACATAACGCTGATACATATGCCCTATTGGCATAAATACTCGCTATCTCCCACACACCCTTGATCCACACCTTATCCATCCACTTCCTATCCTCCTTTGTCCATTTATCACCTAGGGTGTCTCTTAATGACTGTAAACAATATCACGGCTCAATCTTCGTCACATGTTTTCATTCAAACACACCACACAAAATGTTCATCAGTTTCACATGTATATAAATTCATTTTCATTCTACTCTACACATATTCATCACATACAAATATTATGCAACATACCTCATGCATCACACCTTCCAAAAAAAAAAATTACACCCCGACATGCAAACCTGGTTCACACACCACTATGCTAACTTGGTTTGCACCCTTCCGAGCAACCTCTACAAGTAGGATTTTTTTGAACACCCATTAGACATTTTCATGGAAAAAATTTCATTCACATACAAAAATAACACATTCATGTCATACAAAACAGCATACAAATCCACAAGCACGCATTTTGAGGCATACCTCTACAAAAACACACCACCACATCACAAAACATCAAAAAAATCAAATTTTTGGACACCTATTTTGGCCTTTTATAGAAAAAGTTCAAACAAATTCCAAAAATGGTACATCCTTCATACCACATAAAAATATCAAACTTCAAAAACATACATTTCATGGCATGCATCCACATGACTTGCCACAACATCACAAAACATCAAAAAAATCATATTTTTGGATACCCATTTTGGCCTTTCACAATAGAATTTTAAACAGATTCCAAAATTAGTACACCATTCATACAACAAAAATAGAGTCAACTCTTACACATACGCCTCACATCACACAGTCAAACATCTCAATTTAATGGTCAAACCCAAAAATAATCAATATTTCTATATACCCATTAGGTCACTTTTACACTTTGTGCACATATTTCAATCAAACACCACATGCACACATGCATTCATACTCAAATCTACATTTTTGTAATTTTTAAAAATTTATGCAATTTAAAAACAAAAACAGTTTGAGTCTCGTGCACTTATTGGTGGTGTACCATGTTGGATGCTAGTACTTGCAAGTGATGCAGGAGCATCCAGTGGTAGCAGCACAATCTTGCAACAAAAGAAATAAAGAGTGAATAAAAACACAAAATACTCTAAGTGTTGAAATGTGTCGCGATATCGCGACATAAAAGTTGTCGCGATATCGCGACAACTCAGAACAACGACGGGCGCAAATCGCAAGTGTCGCGATATCGCGACATAAAAGTTGTCGCGATATCGCGACGAACTCAGAACAACGGCGGGCGCAAACTCAAGTGTCGCGATATCGCGACATAAAGGTTGTCGCGATATCGCGACACCTCCGAACAAAGGCGAGAGCAAAACTCAAGTGTCGCGATATCGCGACATAAAGGTTGTCGCGATATCGCGACACCTCCGAACAAAGGCGAGAGCAAAAACTCAAGTGTCGCGATATCGCGACATAAAGGTTGTCGCGATATCGCGACACCTCCGAACAAAGGCGAGAGCAAAAACTCAAGTGTCGCGATATCACGACATAAAGGTTGTCACGATATCGCGACACCTCAGAACAAAGGCAAGAGCTAAATGCAGATGTCGCGATATCGCGACATAAAAGATGTCGCGATATCGCGACGAACTTTGAACGCAAGAGAGAGCAAACGAAAGTGTCGCGATATCGCGACACCTGGACAAAGAAGGTCGAAGGACGAAAAAGTGTCGCGATATCGCGACACATTGGCAAAAGAGAACAAAAGGCAAAAAAGTGTCGCGATATCGTGACATGTCACGTTTTCACGACCCGGCTAGGAAAGAGAAGGCGGGTTAAAAAGATGTCGCGATATCGCGACATGCTACTTTTTCATGGACCATTATAGAATGACATTTGGCAGTTCCAGAAGTCGTTATGGCAGTTCCAGGGGGACCGTTGCAGCGGTTACAGGGACAGTTACGAACGGCGGTTGCAGCAAGAGCCTGTCATTATAAAAAGAGATTGTTCGAAGGATTGCGGAGGCTAGAAAAGACGAAGACTACGATTTTTGATGCATTTTTCTGTACTGTGTAATTCTTCCATGGTTCGAAATTGTAATCTTTCCATGCTTCTAAATGAAAATTGAGTCTTTTTCTTTGTGTTAAATTTTGGCTCCCCATCAAGTGGTATCAGAGCGAGAAGATTCTGAGTGTGTAAGCAGAGCACCGAACGTGAGGCAGCTTGCACCAGGATCTGGGGTTAAGGGTTCTGAGAAAAAAAAGTGAAGAAGAATGTCACCGCGAAGAAATCGTGGTGCTGGAAGGAACGTGGTTCCTGAAGGAGACTTTCGAGCATTGTAGAGGCAAGTGCAGGCCCTGCAGGAAGAATTGCGAAGAGGAGTAGAGCCAAGAGGAGAAGACCAGAGCGATGATGAAGCTTGCGGAGTTGATGACCCATTAGAAGAAGAAGAAGAAGCAATGAGTGCTGTAGAATCTCGAATGATTAAAGCCATTTCTCAAATTGGGAAAAGGCCGAAGATTGACGTATCCACATATTCTAGAAATTTAAATCCAGAAGAGTTGATTGACTGGATTAACGATATGGAGGAATATTTTGAATATGAGGAGGTTGAAGATCCAAATCGGATAAAATTTGCAAGAACAAAGTTGAAAGGCCATGCTGGCATATGGTGGAAAGGAGTGCAGCTGGAACGAAATCGTAGAGGAAAAGAAAAGATCACCAGGTGGGATCGAATGGTTGAAAAGCTAAAACGGAAGTTTATTCTCGGCAGATTACGAATTAGATCTCGTTGCAAAAAATGCAGAGTTTGCGATAATCCAGCAAGTCTGTTAAAGAATATACAGAGGAATTTTTTAAAATTTCCATCAGAACCGGCCATACAGAAGCAAATAAAGAGAGAGTAGCCCGTTACATTAATGGGTTAAGAACCAGTGTACAAGAAGAATTGAGTTTGGTTTGAATGAGCACCATTGAAGATGCTTACCAGTTTGCTCTGAAAGTGGAAGAGAAACTGAACCGTAGATTTGATAGTAAACAGAGAGGAAGAGGTCGTGGTGGAAGAACTGGTGGCAGAACCAGTGGAGGTAAATATGACGGCCTGTAGAAGACTGGTGAAACAAGCAATCACCAGGAACAGAAGGAGGAGAATGCATACCGTCCCCGTAATCAGAACAATGATTATCAAAGGGGAAGAGGTAGAGGTGGACGCGGATATGGAAGAGGAAGATTTCATGGAACCTGCTTCAATTGCGGGGAAGAGGGGCATCGATCATATGAGTGTCCCCAACACCAAGAAGCACCGAATAGAAGGCCTGAAGGTAATGCCAGAGCTGTGGTCGTTGAGGATGGTGTTGAATCTGAGCACTCATGAAGAAGCAGAGCGAGGAGAAGTGATGATCACAAGGAGAACCTTGTTGAACGAAGAGAGGGAACCAGACTAGCGAAAAAGCCTGTTTCGCATGAGGTGCAAATGTTCAGGTAAAATCTGTAATATTATTATTGATAATGGTAGTACAGATAATTTGGTCTCTGAGGAAATGGTAACTAAGTTAAAGCTAGAAAGAAGGCAGCACCCGCATCCATACCGGATTGCGTGGTTGCAGAAGGACCATAGAGCATTGGTCAATGAACAATGCTTGGTCAAGTTTCAAATTGGAAGATACCAGGATGAGGTCCTGTGTGATATTTTGTCGATGGATGCTTGCCATTTGTTGTTGGGAAGACCATGGCAATTTGACAGACGTGCGACGCATGATGGGCATGCAAATACCTATTCCCCGACAAAATATGGAGTGCGCCACAAACCGAAGCCATTGAAGGAGGTTGAGGAAAAGGTATGCAATAATGCTAGAATTTGTTTAGTAGATGGCAAAAAAATTTTTGGATGGTCTAAAGAGGGATTCAATGTGTTATGCATTAATTCCTACTCTAAAGAGAGAAGATACTACTAGACATTCCAAGTAGAAGTTGAACATCTGTTAGCAAAATTTCTTGATATTATATCGGACAATGTGCCTAAGGGTTTATCGCCAATGAGGAAGATTAGTCATCAGATTGACTTAATGCCAGGATCTAGCTTACCCAATAAGGCCGCCCATAGAATGTCTCCTATAGAGAATGAAGAGTTGAACCGACAAGTTCATGAGTTGTTGCGAAAGGGGTTGATTAGAGCAAGTTTGAGTCCTTGTGCAGTACCTACAGTACTAGCACCGAAGAAGGGTGGAGAATGGAGAATGTGCACTGATTCAAGGGCCATTAACAAGATTACCATTAAGTATCGATTTCCATTACCTAGAATGGATGATATAATGGACTATTTGAGTGGAGCTAAATACTTCACTAAGATTGATTTAAAGAGTGGATATCATCAGATACGTGTTCGAGAGGGTGACGAGTGGAAGACAACCTTCAAAACCAAAGAGGGTTTGTATGAGTGGTTAGTTATGCCATTTGGATTAACTAATGCACCCAATACATTCATGAGGCTGATGAATGAGGTATTGCGAGACTTCCTGGAAAAGTTCGTGATAGTTTATCTGGATGATATTCTAATTTTTAGTAAAACATTGGACGAGCATTTGTTGCATGTTCGGACAGTTTTTGAAAAGCTGCGAGAGGAGCAGTTGATAAATTTGAAGAAGTGCAGTTTTGTACAGAAAGAGTTGATATACCTGGGATTTGTCATCTCAGAGGAGGGTCTGAAAATGGATCCTGAAAAGGTGAAGGCTATCATTGAATGGCCTGCCCCAAGGAATGTAACAGAGGTAAGATCATTTCATGGTCTTGCAAGTTTCTATAGAAAGTTTATTAGAGACTTTAGCAAGATTTGTGCACCCCTAACAGAAACTATGAGAGGGGATAAGAGAGAATTTAAGTGGACTACCAAGGCAGGTACTAGTATGGACATATTGAAGAAGAAAGTGACAGAACAACCCATTCTGGCACTTCCAGATTTTAATAAAGTGTTTCAGGTTGACTGTGATGCCAGTGGCAGTGCCATTGGAGCTGTATTGAGCCAAGAAGGTAAACCTGTTGCATACTTTAGTGAAAAATTAAATGATGCTAGAAAGAAATACTCTATTTATGATCAAGAATTCTATGCTATCATTCAGGCTCTTAAGAAATGGAGACATTATTTGCTAGCCAAAGAGTTTGTTTTATATACTGACCATCAAGCTTTGCAGTATATAAATAGTCAAGGTAAACTTAACCAACGACATTTGAAGTGGGTTGAATTCCTGCAGAGTTATACCTTTGTCCTGAAGCATAGAAGTGGCAAATCTAATAGAGTTGCAGATGCCTTGAGTAGAAGGCATAATTTGTTGATAGAAATGAGAGTGCAAGTTGTTGGGTTTGATGAACTCAAGAGTTTATACCCAATGGATCCAGATTTCGCAGAGGCATGGATGGCATGTTTGTCTCCTACTACTGTGGATCGCACTAAGTGGTTGGATTTTATGATCCAAGATGGGATGTCTGTTTCGGAAGAACCAGTTGTGCATTCCTAGAAGTTCCATGAGGGAAAATCTGATCAAAGAGAAACATAGCGGAGGACTAGCAAGACATTTTGGTCGAGATAAGACCATTGCTCTCGTTAGTGAGAATTACCATTGGCCACAGTTGCAGCCGGATGTGACCAAATTTGTGCAGGGTTGTAGAGTGTGCCAGATGGCGAAAGGAGTAAGCCAGAATATAAGAATGTATAAGCCATTGCCTGTACCAGAGAGACCATGGGAGGACATCAGTATGGATTTTGTTCTTGGTCTGCCAAGGACACAACGCGGAAATGATGCCATTTTTGTTGTTGTTGATAGGTTTTCAAAGATGGCCCATTTTATTCCATGCCAGAAGACAAGTGATGTTGTTCATATTGCAGGCTTGTTTTTCAAGGAGGTTGTACGACTTCATGGTCTACCCCAAAGCATTGTCTCGGACAGAGATACCAAATTTGTGGGTTATTTCTGGCGAACTCTATGGAAGAAGCTGAAAATAGAATTGAAATTCAGTTCTGCGTACCACCCGTAGACTGATGGACAGACCGAAGTAGTCAACAGAAGTTTGGGTAATCTTCTACGGTGTCTGGTAGGAGATAAACCCAAGGGATGGGACCTGATTTTACCGTAGGCAGAGTTTGCTTACAATAATTCTGTCAATCGCAGTACTGGTAAATCCCCATTCCAGATAGTGCATGGGAACATCCCGAGAAACGCTTCTGAGTTGAGGCCGATAGATAAAGGAGAAAGTGCAGTGCTGAAGCTGAAGACTTTGCAGCACACATGAAGAATTTACATGAAGAGGTCCAGTGGCATATCAATAAAATGAATGCTACGTACAAAGCCAGAGCAGATCAGAAGCGGCATTTCAAAGAATTCCAGATAGGAGATGAAGTCATGGTTCACTTGCGCAAGGAACGTTTTCCTAGCAAAACCTACAATAAGCTAAAGATGAAGAGGTTTGGACCATGCCGGATCATAGGTAAACGAGATTCAGGAAATGCCTATGAAGTAGATCTACCAAGTGAGCTGAATATTTCACCTATTTTCAATATTTCAGACTTGGTCGAATATCATGAAGGAAGTTGCAGCGAGCCGCCCAGTCCGGATATGTGGAAAATTCTAGAATTCACTCCAGACAAAGAGGAAATCGAAGACGTACTCGACACTCGCGAAGGCAGAAGTACCCAAAACAGACAATATTCAGAGTATTTGGTCAAGTGGAAGGGCCGACCTGTCGAGGATGCAACTTGGTTGTCCAAATCAGAGGTTGATCGCCTGGGTTTTCCTCTGACCGTCCAGAAGTGAGGATCACTTCTAAATCTACCTCGGGTGTCTGATGCAGGAGCATCCAGTGGTAGCAGCACAATATTGCAACAAAAGAAATAAAGAGTGAATAAAAACACAAAATACTCTAAGTGTTGTAATGTGTCGCGATATCGCGACATAAAAGTTGTCGTGATATCGTGACAACTCAAAACAACAGCGGGCGCAAATCGCAAGTGTCGCGATATCGCGACATAAAAGTTGTCGCGATATCACGACGAACTCAGAACAATGGCGGGCGCAAACTCAAGTGTCGCGATATCGCGACATAAAGGTTGTCGCGATATCGCGACACCTCCGAACAAAGGCGAGAGCAAAAATCAAGTGTCGCGATATCGCGACATAAAGGTTGTCACGATATCGCGACACCTTCGAACAAAGGCGAGAGCAAAAACTCAAGTGTCGCGATATCGCGACATAAAGGTTGTCGCGATATCGCGACACCTCCGAACAAAGGCGAGAGCAAAACTCAAGTGTCACGATATCGCGACATAAAGGTTGTCACGATATCGCGACACCTCAGAACAAAGGCAAGAGCTAAATGCAGATGTCGCGATATCGCGACATAAAAGATGTCGCGATATCACGATGAACTTTGAACGCAAGAGAGAGCAAACGAAAGTGTCACGATATCGCGACACCTGGACAAAGAAGGTCGAAGGACGAAAAAGTGTCGCGATATCGTGACACATTGGCAAAAGAGAACAAAAGGCAGAAAAGTGTCGCGATATCGCGACATGTCGCATTTTCGCGACCCGGCTAGGAAAGAGAAGGCGGGTTAAAAAGATGTCGCGATATCGCGACATGCTACTTTTTTGTGGACCGTTACAGAATGACATTTGGCAGTTCCAAAAGTCGTTATGGCAGTTCCAGGGGGACCGTTGTAGCGGTTACAGGGACAGTTACGAACGGCGGTTGCAGCAAGAGCCTGTCATTATAAAAAGAGATTGTTCGAAGGATTGCGGAGGCTGAAAAAGACGAAGACTGCGGTTTTGATGCATTTTTTTGTACTGTGTAATTCTTCCATGGTTCGGAATTGTAATCTTTCCATGCTTCTAAATGAAAATTGAGTCTTTTTCTTTGTGTTAAATTTTGGCTCCCCATTAGCAAGTCCTCCCATCATCTCAACATCGGCTCAAGATTTTGACAATGCTTCGCTTCACAAAATCTTCCTCACACCTTTCCTCATAAATTTTCATAGCACAAATGAGCCTTGCACTCATGAAAAGGGGTCTTATACTCCAAAACACTCAGGTTTGCACCCTGCCATGTGAACCCTAGTTTGCACCCCACCATGTGAACCCTAGTTCACACCCCACCATGCAAACTTGGTTCACACCCCACCATGTGAACCAACCCTCATAACATCATTTTCACCTTTTATTCACTTTTGCAGATTCCTCTTCCTCTCCCACCACTTTTTGCCCAATTTTTCTACTTATTACCACCATTTTCTTCTATCAATCACCTCATCACTATATTTCACCCGTTTCATTGTCAATACCTTGCTTGAGGGGGTATTCATATACAAATCCACTTTGCATGTGATCAAAAAATCAAACATATAATTCACGGATACCACATCTGTCTACAAAATTTTTTGCTAAAGATTATCTCAACATAAATTCAATCCTAATCAGACATTTATTAGATCATGATTCATTCTATATATCGACACTATCCACATACTAAATGTTACGCCTGACATATCCAAACACATCTTGATTACATTTTGTATATTGACACTAACCACATACTGAATGTTACGCCTAATATGTCCTTACCACTCAACTCAAATTATTTGACAAATATTATCATGCGCTCATCAATCAATCAAAAGCAAAAATTTGAATAGGCAGTTGTTCTATTCACAATTGGATCATCTTGCGTTGATCACAAAAGCAAAGTTGTCTTAAGTTGCCCTCACAAACAACCAGTACGATATTGCAAAATGTTGTACTAAATTGGCAAAATCACCTGTTTCACCATCATGTTTTATTCATAATCATTCACATTCATTCATCCACACATTCTTCATCTTCCCAAACACCTCACCACCTTCTTCCATCATATTTTTGTACTAAACTATGTCTTACATAGCATAGCACAAAAAGGGGTAAATGTAGACACCTAAAAGTCACACATGATCACCCGTATATTCTTGTAGGCTTACATACGCATTCATAGGCCATCATAGGCCATCGTAGGCCATCATAGGCCATCATAGGCCATCATAGTCATTTGTAGGCACGAAAAACCTACAAAACTATACAAAACACATCCAAAACATCTTCTATTCGTGAGAGGGCCACCTAAAAGCCCTTTAAGTCCACCTAAGTGAAAGGATATAACTTGTGCAGAAGGAGATTTCCGAAACAGAAAGATAAAAATAATATAACAATAAGAATTTGTAGCGGAAGACTAAAGAATAATTAAATGCCACTTGAGGTGGGCACACCCTCGCCGTATAGGTGAAATGTAACACTAAGCCCTTTCCTACACCTAATTAGGGCCTCCATGGAACCATTCCCTCCAAGAATCCTAAAAATGCTAATTACAATTCTAATTTACAAGTGACTTTTCACTTAAGTGCACTTTATCACTTAACTAGGTTTAATTAGGGTTAAAAGCTAAATTAGCCCTAATCATGCCCTCACACATGTGTGCACCCACTTAGTTAGGATATTTTCTAGGATACCTAACTTAACCCTCATCTAACCTAGGGATTAGCTAATCAAGATTAACCCTAATCCTAACTCACACATGTGTGCACCTAGGATATTTCCTTCAGGGCACATGAAGGGATGACTAAGCATGCCACTTCATAACCCTAAATTCACCATGGTAGCAACTAAACCTAGGGTTTAGGACACCTAAATCCCCCTAACCTTGGCCAACTCTATAAATAGAGGTCCATTTCCTTCATTATTCTCTCTCTCCCATTTGGTCAACATACCCAAACTCTACCAAAATTGTACCAAAACCTTTTCTAATAATTCTACACCCAACAAACAACAACAAATATTATCTAGAACACATCCGGATAGCAAATTCTCACCAATAGTCAACAGTAATCTTGTTTGCACCCCTCCATGCGAACCTAAGCTCCAGTTCACATGTCGCCATGTGAACCAGCCCTACAGCAACTCTGCAGTATCAAATCAAGTATACATCAATTCTAAATAGTTTCTATAGCATTATTTTCTATTTTTATCATGTTTTTCTTTATTTTCATGTCAACTTTGTCTTCATAAATATGGGATCTGATCAATGGCAGGTCTCCAAATGAATTAATATTTTTTTGCAGACCTAAAGCAAGTACAAAGGACATCTTCAAACATCACTATTGGTGGCACATGCACATAGAAGCCCACCTACATTGAGGGCATCAAAAAGCCTCCACAAATTCATTTGTACTTACACTAAAAGAGAAATAAAAAGTTATCTCTAAGGAGACTATGTTGTAACACTCTTTTTAATTCAATAGTACAACACTTTGCACATATTCTATTAATTTTATAATTGATGACTTTTCGCATGTTACACTTAGATCATGAGAAATATCAAGTAAATTTCATGTACAAAGAAAAAGGAGGGAAAGTGCTAATACTAAAACCACTACAATGGTAAATATTATAATAATCATTCCCCTAATAAATATATGTGTATCCTTATGTATCTTATAGAAAGTTGCATTTGAATTTGAAATCAATTTTGTAGACATGTCGATGACAATTGTGCGAATATCCTATGGAAGTAAATGCCAACTATGCATGTAAACATAACATTAAGAGAAATGCAAGTAGCCTCAATCATGTACTCATGTTAAATAGTCAATGGGAAATGTATACAAAATATAATGTTAGAATGTGTTTTCTTTAAATATTTATATTTCACATTACCTATGTGTATGTAATGTATAGTGGTCAATACCTATGAGGTACTCAACATCATATGATCATCATGTGTAATAATCAAAATATCAACAAGATTCTATGGAGAACTTATCATTATCTTCAAGTACCAATAAATGTGTCAATGGTCATACCAAACCCATGTCAAACCATACCAAATGTATATGATCAACCACAATTCAAGTATATCAATGACGCATGCCAGAAAGTTTGGATTGCATCAATATAAAATTCACAAACCTTCCTCCATAAAAATAAACTTCTTAGATATGGTATACCTCAAACGCATGGTTGAATGCATATAACTTTCTACATTAATAATATTCAATCCATCATTAAAATGACTAATTAAAGCTATAAAAAAATTAATAGATTAGTTATACAAATAAAGGACCTCCATATCAAAATATCAAAACATAGAGTGCTAAAATCATAAGATAGCACCTCATAAAATATGTCCATAAAATATTAAAAATAAATATACAAGAACATGATACTTCTCATCAAAATCAAACATGCATGCTTCAATACACAAAAATTGTGCAAACGTATTCAAAAAATGTGTCAATATCTTGTAACTTTAAAAGTTGTTTATAAATGGAATCCATTAATAACCAAAAACTATATTAAGATGACACATGCAAGAAGTTTGTTTAAAATGATCATGAATGTTTTGCATGTACAAGATATCAATTTTTCATGTATATGCTAAAAGTTATGAATATTGTAGTTTGCTTATACATATTCCCAAAAAATGTACCCAAAACTCTTGATCATAAGTAGTATATAGTAAATTATGACCACATAGTATAACAAAGTAAATATATCATCAATTAAAATCTCATGAGCATGTCACTACTAAATTATATATATATATATATATATATATATATATATATATATAATTTAATAGCAACCATATAGAAGTCATTATTCAAATATATGTTGCAATTCTACCTCATCAATGACCATGTATGAAGCACATGCTAATATAATATATCACATGACCTAGGATTTACCAAGCCCACACTCAAAAAGTCATATCAATAATAAATACACCACCAACATGTAGAATGTTTTCATGCTAGAATAGATTTATTACCTAATATAGATATATGACACGTTATAGAGGAAAATGTCATACAACCCATATTCCATATATAAGCTATCACATTTTATGCAAAATATATCACCACATGCACAACTTCTAATATATTTGAGATTGGTAGAATTCCAACAAGGATAATCATCATTCCACAAACTCAATAAATGAATCCAAAGCTACTCATGAAGATCCTACACCAAGTAATCCTACTAAAGAATAAAATGGATATGGATAGGAAAAAGTAAGTATCCCTAGCCTTGAAAATGACTAATTAGGGATCACTCAAAGGTGCTCCAATGTCCATTGTGATTTCTCTTCGAAACAGTCATGTGTTCTAGCCAATACTTGCATCCTCGTATTCTTGATAATAATCGTAATATTTTTTTAATTGGTTATATGGGATTGAAATGGGCCTTACATGTATTACATCATCACTACGTAGTTGTATTACAATAGCATGGATATTATCCATGCATAACTTAGCAAGATTTGAACGTAGATCTCCTTAAATATTGAGAAATATAACCAGTTGAGCTAATGTCATTTGATATATCATAATAATATTATTTAAAATATTGTTCAAATATATTATATAATATGAACAATCAAACCTCAATTCCCTAAAACAAACATATGTATCATCATCATTACCAACAAACTCATTGTCAAAGTCTATTAAAATCAACCACTAATTGCCTCGTAAAAAAATAATTTAACTTATTAATACTTGAAAAAAAAGATAAGAAACAAACTCCAATATTATCCTTATCTATCATGTATGTCATTATCCACTTAAGTTCACATTAAAACTAATAATGAAAAAAAGAGAAACATGCACAGGAGATATAAGAGAAAAAACAAGAATTACAGAGTTCTATTAGTCAAATGATTTCCTCAAAATGAGGTTATAAAGTAATACAATCCAATACAAGGGGCTAATAGCCATTAGTTTGTATGCACATCTAAACCCTATGTAAACCAATGCACAAATATTATATGGGCTCTTTCTTTTTGCCTCACTAGACTACTCTATATGGTGCAAAATAGGGGTTGTTAAACAAAAGTGTGATGAATCCAATAATAGGGCAATAGAAGCTCTAGTATTTATGTATCTTAGTGATCCCATTTGAATTCAATCTATCCATTTTATAATTACATCTCTCTTTGAGATTAAGAATTTTTCTAATCTCCTTTTATTTTTACTATTTGGTTTTTCTTTTTTATGTCTTTCTAATCTTGTTTTCTCCTATTTAGTTTTTTCTTTCTTTCTTTTTAGCATACGCACACCCCACTATGTAGTTTGAATTGAGATCTCCTTGATGAGAACCGAAAGACATACCAATGTGATGTCCCTTTTGGGACTTTTTTTTGTTTTATTTTATCTTTCTATTTATTTTTAATTGGCTATATGGGAGGGAAATGATCTTCGCTTGTATTACATTGTGAGCACATAATGGTTTTATAACTTGTCCATTATGCATGTATCACTTAGAAGATTCAAACCTAGATCTCCTCCTTAAAATTCAAGAAACTTAACCGTTTAAACTATGCCATTTGATTTTTTTCTTTTTTGAAATTTTTTTAGAAGTATAACATGCAAAGAAAATAATATTCATGTACAATTCAAAACTATAGTTCCACCTAGCAAAGTTATATCTAGATATTGTTATTATCTTATCTTATCATGTGCATTGCTTTTCTAAATTGGGATATGTCTACCTACTTTAGGATTATTCCAACTTTATATGTTCATTTGATGTCTTCAAAAAGTAATGATGATAATTGGGAACATCTATAAGAACATGCCAAATTAATTTGATGTCATTTTATTACTATTATAATTATGATAACAACATCGATCTTAAATTTCCAAACATAAGTATTAGAGAGGGGTCAAAATTCACCAAAAAAAAGTGTGTTGCCCTTGAATGATTCTAACTTGTTTAAATGAGATAGACCCAATAACAAGGGAGTCAATTGAAAGATATGCCTATCAAAATATGCCTTTATCAAAGTTGTATTGATAATTCTATCATAATAATTACCTCCTACGAACCTCTGATCAACTAAATATTTGAATATATAATGTAATGGCCATTGGATTTAGTGATAAGAGAGTGAAACTATGGAATGAATAATAGTCTCACATCAATCTCAACCAATTGGCTAAACTCGAGCATCTTAAAAACTTGTGGCACAAAAGACAAAAAAAACAAAAATTTTCATTTTCTAAGAAAAAATGGAGGTGTTGTAAAAAGCTATAACACATACTCTTGCTCAAGGACCATGACCCCATATGGATAATGGAGCATTCAATATCAATCAATGGCCTTTGTAAACATCCCAAAGGGTTTTCAATTTGGATTTTCCTTAGCAATGCTCTTTCAAATTTTCACCAATACAAAACTTTTTACTTGGTTGTGGCCTCCATGACCGCAAAAATTAGAATTAGAATCAAGAGAAGAAAGGTTTGAGATGTTGCCTATTAATTAGCAACTCAATATTTTTCGTCTCAAGTATACTCAATTCAAAAGAGTTAGGCCCTAGCTAATTAGCAGTAATAAAAGGCTCTCAACAAAGAGGATTAAATTTCCATGCCTACCTTTATCTTCTCTAGAATTTTTTTAATTAAATACCAAATCCCCAATCTAAAAAATTATTACCTTTCCTTTCGTCCAACCATTGTTTTATTTTTTAAACATATTCCTCTAATTTTTTATATATTAAATCCCTGTATTCTCCAAACTCCACTAATTGATTAAATTTTCTATGCAAACCATAGAGCTCTACTAAAATTTCTTGTAAGAATCTAAGCATACCCAACTAAAGATGAGTTGGAACAATAGCCTCAATTTCATACACTAGCATAAAAAGATACCTACATATTTCTCTCCTAATAGCAATTATGTCAACCAAAAATGCATACTTAAGTTGATGCAACCCTTTGTTTACAATGCAAAACTTTGCATTCTCCAACACTTATCCCAAACCTCTAAGGCACTCACATTTATTTTTATTCGACTTGCTTAAAATTTAAGCCCACGTAAGCAATGGAAGACCAAAATGAAGATGTGTCACAAATATAAACACCTACAATATGTTTCTACCACAAATTCAACTAGTTAAGAGCTCTAAATGTATGGACAAAATTATCCTTTTCCTGGTGCTTTCAACGACATAAAAGGTTTAAAATTATTGTGGCATTGTGGTTATAGGATGAACTGCACGAAGAACTGTGTGACGACTTTCAAGGCGAACAACGCAAAATACTGTGGCAGCAATAAAAGCTGGACAACCTACTTGGATTCATGGTGGCTACCAATTCCACCATGTAAATTCAAAAAAAATATGTATGAATAAAATAAATAATATGGCCAATGATATGAAAATAAAATATATGGAAATTTTTGTTCCTCATCTAACAAAAGTCCAAGATTACAATTCCTACTATCAATAAGATGTGATCTTTAAGTTGTTCTTATAAAATCTACCATCTTTGGCTCATAATTTTTACTAGAATTTGATGTGATCTTTATGTTGTTCTTATAAAATCCACCATCTTTGGCTCATAATTTTACTACCATTTGTTAAATATCCTTAAAAATATAAATATCCTTGAAAAATCATACACTACCTAATATATCAGTATTAGTATTCCTTTAACATTAAACACATCAAGCAAATAAGTAAAGCAAGCGCAACCACGGTATAAGCATATTTAATAAGCCATAACCAATTGGAAAACCATCACAAGTATAAAGACTTTAGAAAAAAATCACAACTTCAACTCCATGAAAGTTCTAAATCAATAAGTAAATGCATAATATGGTCAATAAAATGAAAATAAAGTATGTAAACATGTTTACTCCTAGTCTACTAAATGGCCCATCATGCAAACATTCTAATTTTAACCAAATGTGACCTTTCAAGTTATTTTTTATAACATCCACTTCCCACGTCTTTGGCTAATATTGATTTTTAATAAGCATTTACTAAGAATGCTTGAAAATTCAAATACTAGCCAATGTCTCATTTTTATTTAACATTAAACTTTACAAGCAAATAAGTTAACCAAGCCCCTAATATTATAAGCATCTATAACAAGCCTTAGACAATTGGAAAACTAATTAACATCATCCAAGTCATTAATATATTCAAATTAAAAAAAATTAACATAATAAAAATATTTTCCTTATTTTAAAATGACAACCTCATTAATAAACTTTAATCCATAAGTGAAATCAAAACAACAATAATATTTTCATCAAGTATTCATATGAACATTATACTCTTGTATCTTTAAAATCTTAGATTCCATTCTATTACAATATTTTGCAATGCAAATTGTTTTAGAGCATATAAACAAGCATGCATCAAGCTTGGGCAACATTCACCTCACCCTTTATTGTTGCTTGGTGAATCAACTCAATTATTCAAGTTTTTTTCTTTGAAATTCAATCCAATCTATTTCCTTAACAATTTTCATGTAAATTATTGTTCTCCCATGTCTCGTAAGTGTCATTTATCATGATTTGGGATTGAAAAAGGCCCCTGTCAAGTTTACACAAACTTCAAAATTTAAGAACAATAATTATGAAATCATGTCATAAAGAGTGTAATAAAACCCTTTAATGCAACCTCCTGCATCCTCAACTTAAACAAGATGCACATGATGAGGATAGACATAGGTCTATTGTTAAATAAATCTATAAACGTAAGCTTAGAAGCTTAGACATTCGTACATTTATCATTGCTTACGGACATGACATGATTAGTAGCCATTTTTTTGTTGTTTTAGGAAGACAGGTGAATTTGTGCTACATATATTTTGGATACACCAGATTTTAGACAATCGAATCAGACACCAACACAGCTCTACAGGCGGATGAATCCACCACCCCTTCTGACATCGTCTATAGTGAGTTTTTTCTGGTGTGGAAAATCATTCCTTTTTGAACAACTGGTCACAAGGTCAAGTCGCATTGCCTCCATCGTAGTGCCAAATCATGATGCTACCACTAATACCCTTATCTCGCCTTGAGAAATGAGCGAGAAGATTTATACCACATCATTTAGTGATGTAGAATCTAAATCCACTCAATGAAATTCATCTGGTCGCTACTCCATTTGGAGGAAATTAACAAATCCAACAGTGGGGCTCAGAGGTCCACCAGATCTGCAAGTGTAGGCATTTGCAAGTGGCGATAACAGAGCTTGCATATCGCATGTGAAAGGAGGATAAATTTGACCACCAGGATAGTCTTCCAACGTGATGTTTTCCCCCACACGATCGGTGAAGATGTCGATAAGGTTTTCTCGCCATAGCTCAAGCCAATCGTCAAGAATTATAGGAATTGAGTTATTTGTAGGAGTCTTCACTCTATTATGCATGCAAGCCCTCGTGGCGCTCATGGTGAGAAGGAGAGTTGTTTGTAAGGGCTAAGGGGAGGACAATTTCCAGATGCAAACTTCCCACCCGAACGGTAGGTTCGAGCGTGTGATGACGACTGATCGGATGATCAACTTCCAATGGAACATCCTTAGAATCGTTGGAAGTTAAAATTCCATATTTTGGCATAGTGCTTAGTGATTGAACCGTTGAATCCATGGTGGTCCGAGTGGTCCGAGTGGTCTAGCAGACATGTGGTGGAATCCCAATGGGGTTTTGGCCATTGGGAGTAGAAGAAAAGGTATTAAAGTGGAACGAAATTGGGATTTAAAATTCCATATTTTGGATTAGTGATTGGACCGTTGAAGTCATGGTCCAAGTGGTGTAGCACACATGTGGTGGAATTCCAAGGGGTTTTGGCCACTAAGAGTAGAAGAAGAGGTATTAAAGTGGAACGAAATTCCACCATAGGAATATGTCACTGGAAATAAACAGCTTTACATGAATCGGTTAGAAATAAACAACTTGTATGGGAATAGCATCTAGGAATATGCCACTAGAAATAAATAGCTTGTATGGTAATAGCATCACATGAATCGGTTAGAAATAAACAACTTGTATGGGAACACCATCGCATGAACCGGTTAGAAAGCAAGAGGGCCAACTACCCTCCACACACATGTCACAACTCGATGTTAATATGGGTGAGGAGTCTCACATAAGTAGGACCAATGGCTTCCACCTTTAAACCTACTATCCCATTGGCAAGTATTGGGGCCCATAAACCACCCAGGTCCCACAATCGGATCAACGTGGGATTATTAACACATGCACACACTACACTAAGTAGAAGAGGTATTAAAGTAGAATGAAATTCCAACATAGGAATATGCCACTAGAAATAAACAACTTGTATGGGAACAATATTACATGAACTGGTTAGAAAGCAAGAGGGCCAACTACCCTCCACACACATGCCACAACTTGATGTTAATAGGGGTGACGAGTCCCTCATAATCGGGACCAAGAGCTTTCACCTTTAAGCCTTCTACTGTTGGGAGAGTGACAATGAAAGAACGCACGTTGTGTGAGATCGAATAAATATTTATAGCCAAACATTATTTTTTTTTAGTAATACTTCTTATACACATCCACCATGGGGATTGAATCCGGATCACATCACCGATAATGCAAGTGATGTCCTTGCCGGTAGACCACACTCATGGGGATAGCCAAACATTAATTACAAGCAACATTAATTAATTAATTATTTACTTAATTAATTAATTCCTTCAAAACTTAGTTGCATGTTAAAAATTAAAATATTAATTAATTAATTCCTTGATTAAGTAATTAAGATCTATATGCATCAAAAATTAACTAATTTATTTATTTATTTCAAAAATGTAAGACACATGCAAACTACAAATTTGATTCCATTGTAAGCCTTAGTTCTTGTTTCCCTCTTTAAAATTTGGCTTTGGACTTGGATATTATGTTCTAGTCCTTTGTTTGCATTTGGAAGCCTTTGAGCATCTACTATGCTTTTTAGCATTCGGATTCACTTGTCATTATGGATTTTGAGGATTGAGTTGTCTTTTTAATCCTCAAATTTGGCTTTTTGAAACCTTTTTGGATTTGGAATATGAAGTGCAAGATTAGTGGTACCCAAAATTTCATTCTATTGTTCCAATCCACTTCTATGTCATGTATTGGATCGTAGGGATTTGTTCATTTTTCTCGTGTATATTGCAAATCTTCCTCATAGTGAATCTACTATAGTTTTGAGGCACTTGCATGGCAGGAATAGGAGTTAATTGTTAGTTTGAGGCACATGCTTTCAATTTTGAAGCATGAATGGTGTGAGGAGTGTTGGTCAAAAATCTGCCTTAGGTATGGAATTTTTCATCCATGCGCTCTAGACCCAGCCAACATTGAAAGACCGAAAGGAAGAAATGCCTCTCGTGCCAATATCCAAAGGGTTGGTTCCCTTACTATTCTAACTTGGGGATTTGAGATTAAGGAACAGGAAAGAAATTTGAAATAACTGAAAGGGATGCAAAGGTGTGTTGTTGCTAGCATGGAGATATGCATCTTGTTGCTAATGTGTTTGCTACATGAAATAAAAGTACAACCTCTTTGATTCAAACTTGTTATGCAAGCCATTCCAAAAGAGAAGGAACTTTTGCTATGACCATATACAAATAGAATGCATTGATGAATTTGTTTTCCTAAACTTGAGTATTGAATTTAGAACAAAGCACCATCATCATAAATGTGATACTTCTACGTCAAAAAACATTATACATTGTGGAGTAATAAATATTGTTTAAATAAAGACATAGAAAGGTGTCTTTGATTCTATTTGTTGATTTTTGGAGAGCAAGGAAAAAGATATTTGCATTGTGAACTCCTATGCCTCTTGGAGTATGTGCAAACATTAAGGGGTGCATTTTATTAATATATTTGTTGAATGTTCCAATTTAAACATTTATTTTAAGGATGAGTTAAAGTCAGCTATTATCTTTTGCATGTTTTGATTGCATTATGAACTCTATTTTTTACATGCAATAAGAGTGCACATGGTGCCAAAAAAATGTAATGAAAATTTGAGAAGTTTTGTGCATTGAACCAATGTCCCAAGTGAAACATTGCACTCAATTAGATTCAACAAGGAACACGTTCACCGTTAGCATAATTTATTGGTGTGTGACATATTCTACCCCCCCAAAAAGCCATTTTGCATGGAGTAAGCACTTTCCCAAAAGGATATGCTTATTTAGACTTAAATTATTGTTATCAATAGTTTTGTATGGAGTTTTAAAGAAGACTTGTTTGAAAAAGATAAAATGGTGCAACAACATTAAGATCAAGCCTACTCCATATCATTGTTGAATTGATAAATATGATTTGAAAAAGAGAACAAATTATAAGGAAGCATTTAGATATAAAGACGCACAACAAACAAGCTTGTTTATTGCTTTTGCATAAGGATGATAACAGAGAAACTTCCAACACTAGGAGTGAGTAGAATCTACATAAAGGAAGGTCATAGTTGAAAGCCCATGTTAAATGCATAAATGTAGTAAAAAGGCATACATTCACTAATAATTGTCCAACATTTGAGATTTGTGGCCAAATAATATTGTATCCTTGAAACATGAGATTTTTTTTATAATTTTTACATAGCAAGTATATAATATTCCTTCTTCCAAAGGATTTTATTATTAAAGGAACACAATACTCTATACATTGCATCTCATGCTTTGATGCTCCCATGAGCTTCAGAATTGGAGTTTCAAACTCTCATTTATCTTGCAATTGGAGCCAACTAAAAATATATTGGCAAATCCATGTCTTTAACCAATATAGAGGCATATAGACTCTATTTTGCACTTCAAAATATCCTACAAGTGAAAGGTGAGACAACACTTATGGCAAATATGGTTACATTTTTAAAACGTGTTGGTATCACATTACTAATAAATATCATTATCAAGGGATTGTTCAAATTGAGTGGGAGTCATGCATTTGATCCATGCATATAATTTGATCCACGACAATAGAGCATTTCAAGTATTAAAGTCCTAAAGATGATGAAATTGCCTAATGTTATCAAAGTTCGAATTGAGTGGGGTTCATGCATTTAACCCATGCATGATATTTGTTGTGACAATAGAGAATTTCAAGTATGAGAGTCCTAAAGATGATAAATAACACATTGCCTAATGCTATCAAAGTTCAAATTGAGTGGGGGTCATGAATTTGATCCATGCACAAGATTTTATCAGTGACAACAAAGCATTTTAAGTATCAAAGTCCTAAATATGATAAAGAATGCATTACCTAATGCCATCGAATTTAATACTTAATTATAAGAAAAGTCTAGGCTAATGCTAGACTTCATGATGTAAATAGTTGAGTTTACCTCTGTTCACAAAATATTGCAAGTAATCATTTGTAACTAGATGAGTTGTGGACACTTGTACATGTCCTTATTTGTAACTATGAAAGAGGGTAGTGTGTGTCCCTATCTACATTTATTATAAAATAATGGATAGTTGGGTTTTTTCCAATCCTAAGTTGAAATTTTAGTGGGACCATTTACACTAAGTGAAACAAATGTATTTGTCCTTATTCAAGTTGACATAAATCATGGATTATAGTATGTGTCCCACGCCATGAACTATGAGTGTGTCCTAGTATTAAAGTGATTGGATATGTTTGAACTATATCTAGTTATGTCTAGTTTCTATAAAGAACATTAATATAATTAGGGAGTGGGAAGGTATATGTTTTGAAATTAGGTATTACATTGAGGTCATTTCTTACAGCACCACCTCTATTGTATTTTATTAGTATTACATCAATGGAATAAGAAGTTTAACGTCATGTTGTTCCAACATTTTTAATAGCTTCCTCATAATATTATTTTTTTAAAGCTTATTACAAATAACCAAAAGACAATAAGCAAAAAAATATTTTAATCAATTGTCAATCTACACTTCTAAACTTCAACCATTTGAAACTAATTATCTTCCACAAAGAAGGCTTAGGTTCATGTATCAACTAGTAATGGCATAGGGTCTAATGTGTGTAAGAGGTGGGTGTTTGGCCTTAAATGAGTTTTCATAATCTCTATATAACTAAAATCCATGGTATCCCATTAAGAAAAAACAGCATTTAACAAATTCATATGACCAATAACAGTGCTTTCATTTGTTTTCCCTCATTCACGGCCAAAAGAGGAATGGCCCATAATATTTTATCTTCAATGAATTTGATACTTTCAACAATATGTGACCTTTCAAATTGTTCATACAACATCAACTTCTCAAAACTTTGATTCAAATATTTCTTATTAATGTTTACTAAGAATATGAAAAAAATTGAACACTACACAATATGTTAATATGTCACTAGATTTAAACTCAACATGTAAAGTTAATAAAGCCCTTTATGATGTGAAACTCCTCACTGCCCAACACTTGCCCCAAACCTCTAGGGTGCTTACATTTATTTTTATTCAACTTACTAAAAATCCAAACCCATAAAAGCTATAAGCATTTTTAATAAACCAAATCCAATGGAAAACCAAAATGAAAAACTATCACAATTTGTGAGTTTGGAACACAAGGAGATTTTTTAATAATGTTTACATAGCAAGTATATAATAATCCTTCCAAAGGATTTTATTAATAAAGGAACACAATACTCTATACATTGCAACTCATGCTTTGATGCTCCCATGAGCTTCAGAATTGGAGTTTCAAACTCTTCTTTATCTTGCAATTGGAGTAAACTAAAATTATATTGGTAAATCCATGTCTTTAACCAATATAGAGGCATATAGACTCCACTTTGTACTTCAAAATATCCTATAAGTGACATGCGAGACAACACCTATGGAAAGTATGGTTACATTTTGTAAACCTATTGGTATCACATTCCTAAAAAATATCATTGTCAAGGGATCGTTCAAATTGAATGGGATTCATGCATTTGACCCATGCGCAAGATTTGATACAACACAATAGAGCATTTCAAGTATCAAAGTCCTAAATATGATAAAATTACCTAATGTCATCAAAGTTCAAATTGAGTGGGACTCATGCATTTGACCCATGCATGAGATTTTATCTATGACAATAGAGCATTTCAAGTATGAGAGTCCTAAAGATGTAAATAACGCATTGCCTAATACCATCAAAGTTCAAATTGAGTGGGGATCATGAATTTGACCCCTGCACAAGATTTGATCAGTGACAACAAAGCATTTCAAGTATCAAAGTCCTAAAGATGATAAAGAATGCATTGCCTAATGCCATCAAATCTAATGCTTAATTCTAAGAAAAATCTAGGTCAATGCCACACTTCATGATGTAAATAGTTGAGTTTATTCACAAAATATTGCAAGTAATCATTTGTAACTAGATGTGTTGTGGACACTTGTACATGTCCTTATTTATAACTATGAAAGAGGATAGTGTGTGTCCCTATCTACATTGTTATAAAATAATGGATAGTTGAATTTGTCCCAATCCTAAGTAGAAATTTTAGTGGGACCATTCACACTAAGCTAAACAAATGTATTTGTCCTTATTCAAGTTGACATAAATAATGGATTATAGTATATGTCCCACTCCATGAACTATGAGTGTGTCCTAGTATATAAAGTGATTGGATATGTATAAACTATGTGTTCATTCATTCTAGTTATATCTAGTTCCTATAAATAAAATTAATATAATGAGGGGTGGGAAGGTATATATTATGAAATTAGGTATTACGTCGAGGTTATTTCCTACAACACCGCCTCTATTGTATATAATTAGTATTACATCAATGGAATAAAATGTTCAGCCTCGTGTTGTTCCAACAATTTTAATAGCTTCTTCATAATATTATTTTTTTTAAATCCTATTACAAATAAGCAAAAAAACCTTTTAATCAATTGTCAATCTACACTTCTAAACTTTAGCCATTTGAAATGGATTATCTTCCACAAAGAAGGCTTAGGTTCATGTCTCATCTAGCATAATGGCATAGGACCTAAAGTGTGTGAGTGGTGGGTGTTTGGCCTCAAATGGGTTGTCTTAATCTCTATATAACTAAAATCCATGGGATCCCATTAAGAAAAATAGCATTTAGCAAATTCATAGGACCAATACTAGTGCTTTCATTTGTTTGCCCTTGTTCATGGCCAAAATAGGAATGACCCATAATATTTTATCTTCAATGAATTTGATACTTTCAAAAATATGTGACCTTTCAAATTGTTCTTACAACATCAACTACTCAAAACTTTGATTCAAATATTTTCTTATTAATGCTTACTAAGAATATGAAAAATTTTGAACACTATACAATATGTTAATATCTCACTAGATTTAAACTCAACACATAAAGTTAATAAAGCTCTTTATGATTTGAAACTCCTCACTACCTAGAACTTGTCCCAAACATCTAGGGCACTCATATTCATTTTTATTCAACTTACTAAAAATCCAAACCCATAAAATTTATAAGCATTTTTAATAAACCATAACCAATGGAAAACCAAAATGAAAAACTATCACAATGTGTGTTTGAAACACAATGAGATTCTTTTTATAATGTTTACATATCAAGTATATAATAATCCTTCCAAAGGATTTTAATAAAGGAACGCAATACTCTATACATTGCATCTCATGCTTTAATACTCCCATGAGCTTCAAAATTGGAGTTTCAAACTCTTTTTTATCTTGCAATTGGAGCCAACTAAAATTATATTGGCAAATCCATGTCTTTAACTAATATAGAGGTATATAGACCCTATTTTGCACTTCAAAATATCCTACAAGTGATATGCGAGACAACACTTATGGCAAGTATGGTTACATTTCAAAAACTTGTTGGTATCATATTACTAATAAATGTCATTGTCAAGGGATTGTTCAAATTAAGTGGGAGTCATGCATTTGACCCATGCACAATATTTCATCCAACACAATAGAGCATTTCAAGTATAAAAGTTCTAAAGATGATAAAATTGCCTAATGTCATCAAAGTTCAAATTGAGTGGGGCTCATGCATTTGACCCATGCATGAGATTTGATCTGACAATAGAGCATTCCAAGTATAAGAGTCCTAAAGATGATATAGAACACATTACCTAATGCCATCAAAGTTCAAATTGAGTGGGGGTCATGAATTTTATCCATGCACGAGATTTGATTAGTGACAACAAAGCATTTGATTAGTGACATCAAAGTCCTAAAGATGATAAATAATGCATTGCCTAATTCCATCGAAGTTAATGCTTAATTCTAAGAAAGTCTAGGCCAATGCCACACTTCAAGATGTAAATAGTTGAGTTTACCCCTATTCACAAGATACTACAAGTAATCATTTGTGCATGTCCTTGTTTGTAAACATGACTACTTGTAGAATAGTGTGTGTCCCTTTCAACTTAGGATAGAGACAAACATGACTACTTGTAGACAACCAAATAAGTTATGTAAGCCCATATATGTTATAAACAATATAATTAGCCATAACCAATTGAAAAAACATCACAAATAAGAACACTCCAACTATGAATTTTTTCACAAGTTATTTACCCTCATTCATGGCAAAAAAAGCAAAGATCCATAGAATGTTTTTTAGTAAATTTGCTACTTTCAACAATTTGCTACCTTTTAACTTGGTCATATAACATTCACTTCCCATTGGTTCAACTTTTCTTTTTCTTTTTCTTTTTCTTTTTCTTTTTTAAATAGCATTTACTAAGAATTTGCAAAAAATAAAACACTATTCAGTGTTAATGTTTCTTTAGCATTAAACTCAATAAGTTCATGAAGCAAGTTATGAAACTTCTCAATCCCCATAGCTTGTCCCAAACATATAGGCTTTTTATTTTTCTTTTTGTTTTTCTTTTTTCTTTTTTAAATAGCATTTACTAAGAATTTGCAAAAAATAGAACACTATTCAATGTTAATGTTTCTTTAGCATTAAACTCAATACCACAATAAGTTCATGAAGCAAGTTATGAAACTTCTCAATCCCCATAGCTTGTCCCAAACATGTAGGGCGCTCACAATTATTCGATTCAATTCATTGAAAATCCAAAAGTCAAAATATGCTATAAGCATCTTTAAGAAACCATAACCAATTAAAAACCAAAATGAAAAACTAACACAAACACATTTAAATATTTTTTTCACAACTTCAACTAGTTAACAAAAGTGTTTGTAATCATTAACATTAGCCTCATCAAGCAAATAAGTTAACCAGACCGATACAAGCTATACACATTTTTAGTAAGTCATAATCAATAGCAAATAAGTTATCCAGGCGGATACAAGCTATACACATTTTTAGTAAGTCATAATCAATTGGAAAGCCAAAAATGAAAAACTATCACAACATTATACTACATATATGTGACTCGAGCAATTACGAGGCAAGAGCAAACCCCAATAGGTAGCATGGACAAAAATTCATATTTGAAAGCCCTAATGGGAAGTCACGAGGCCCTAACTAGAAGTCAGGATGCAAAGTATGGATGCACAAGTTGGAGATGAGCCAAAGTGCAAATATATGACAAGTTCAATTCAAGAAGCAAATGTTATACACTAAAAGTTATTATCAAGGATGAGATGATTGAGCATGATATAAGGGTTCTTAAAAGTAGAGGGTTAATATGCAAGTTCCATAGATACCAGCCAAAGCTTTATGAGGTTCAAAAATGGATCAAGTGAAAGTGGGATTGAAATCAAATTAATCTTATGACTTTTTTCTTAAAGGTTTTTTCCTCGTCATCTTTTCTAGTTTGAAAATCAGAGATAAAATGGGTGATGGTCCATGATTTAGGGGAGAGATGCCCTTTATTTAAGACCATGAAGTGAAAAAAATTATGTCAAGGTAAAAACTATTAAGAAGCTTATGGTGTGGATTAGGCTTTTTGGACTTTTATATCAACTTATCAATAAAGATGTTTTGAAGAATATTGGAGAAGAATATTGGAAATACCCAAGGGGAATTCATCAAGAAGGAACTAACTATTATGGAGAAAAAGCATGATATATATACTCGAATATGTGTTGCTATGGATATTTAAAAACCTTTTCCACAATCCATTAAAATTAAATCTGGATTAAGAAAATGGGCTCAACAAGTGAATTATGAAAATATTGCATTTTAATGTCACTATTGTTATGAGACTTGCAAAGTGAAAACTATGAAGAAAGAGACAACAAACCCACCGGAGATGAATATTCACTACAATGTTTCACAGTGAGTTCGTCCTGGTAATTTTGAGTCGCGGAAAGTAACTTCCTCTTATTTTAAGAAACAATGTGCAACGAGGGTCAGTTAAACATTTGCAAGCCGGGAGAAAGCGCCAAGGTGGACTACACTGGGGGACGTTCTAGAAAATACATCTTGTGTGGCATCTCAATTGATTGTTGCTTGATTGGACATCGTCGACAGGTTATTGACGGGTTTGAATAGCTCACGGAGTTTCCATTTACAATTCTTCACAACGCAAATTATGATGGAATGGCCTGAGTTGTAGTGTGACAGCGATCGTGGCAAATGCACAGGTGGTGTAGAGATTGGTCAAAATCGAGACGCAATAAAATAGTAGAAAGCATGGATAGACCAATGTATGGCAACTAAGGCTTGGATGGCCATATTTCCTAGCGAAATAATAGCAATTTTTTGGTGCATAGACAATTGTATCCGTCCCTTCACCATCGAGACAGTGGGCTTCGAAAACCGGTTAAAACAACCTGTTGGACGACGAAATTGCAGTCTAATATGGCTATCAACGTAACATTGATCAAGGATGATTTCATGGCCTATGATAAATCATACCCGAAGGATGGTCAGTCGTCGTGTTGGACGAATGAGAGTCTAGTAAGGAAGGTGGTCTCTGTGGATATAACGTAGCCATAATTGGCATGGCGGCATTAATTGACGACAAATCGAACAAATGCCAGCAGGGATAGTTTAATCTACGATGTGGGCTCGTGGAATTGGTAGGAGGAATTTCAATATTAAATGATATACATAGCACCATTGATTATTTTAGAATATTTGTCATGGTAAGTTATCTATTCCTCTGTCAGCGACTTCTTAGCTTGAATAGTGATATAGTCGATGTTATCTCAAGAAAATATATTACTCCTACGAGGACAGTGGAGGTCGGCACCAAATCCATGCGAATACAAGTGTTGAATGTGGAGGCATGCTGGCGAGATGGTCAAAATATTACAGTGTGATCTTCATTACACAGGCCATCGATAAAAATTAGTTAGCGTTGCAGGATTAAGCAGACGATGCTAACTTACCTATCTTAGTGCTCCCGAACTGTTGATAGATTTATTCGCGTTATCAAGGATTGGAAGAGTCTATTCAGCGAAGACGATATAGGATGGCGAACACTACCCGAGGAGAGCACCGCGAATGACATTTCACATAGATGAGACGTGTACCTAGCACATTTTGGCTCACCGACTAGTGACATGACAGGTTTTAAAAAAATATTTGCAGACGTAAATGCGGACAGTTATGTTAGTGCGAGGCAAAAGGATGAAGGATGTCTTATTTCTGCAAATCAAGTTGTAACAAGCGCAGTTAGGGATTAAATGATAAACAATGGGACGTTATTCCTGTGATGGAGACTCATGGAGGATAGGCAATTTAAGCGCTCAGTGGCAACGATGTTCGAATGTAGACAGCTCCCGGACCTAAACGCAGGCGTGGATCGACAACCAAACAGCACCCATGCGTAGATGATACGACGATGCAGAGACAATAGCGGGACGAGCATGCCAAACAATAGGAAGAAAGAGATTTCGATGGTTGATGGTGCATAATATCATGGCTGAAATTGCTACATGGCAGTTACATTTATTAGAGCTTACAAAAGACAAATGGTGCACGTTTGCTAATGTCTCATATGGAGGCTCGTTAGTTTACAAAAAAAAATAAGGAGTTTTAAGTAACATGATATCCGTTACGCGTACTATTGAAGGGAATAAGAGCTTAGAGTTACAAAAGGAACATGACGGTTACATTTGAAAAATCGACTATGTGGGCAAAGGGTTATGTTTTGAAAAAAATCATTTTCATTTCGAATAAACGACAAAATTTTGTTTAGCGAAGAAGATGATAAGAAAAAGACGTTACGAAATGAATGAAAGAAGCTACAGATAACGCCAGGGAAAAGAAAGGAAATGTAGGGTCTAACGAAAAGACATGCAGAAATGTTAAACACACCTGAAAACAAATAAGGATTGAAAACTTTGGAAATGGATTACAGATGGAGCAGTATATTGGCACTGGATTTTTCTGAAGATTTTCTTCCACGCTAGACTGAATTGTTACACCATATGATGCCATTTTTTTTAAGTTTGTATTTTGCATATTATGAAAGCTTATTGAAAATCTTATTTTGCAATATTTTGGAAACGCACGCACTAAGTTTTATGCAAGCTAATGGTTAACTTAATCTGTCTTTTTATCTATTGTACCTTTCCCTTCGGAGATTGCACCGCATTACATTTAGGTTGTGTGAATACAGATCTCTTTAATGTTAGTTTTCAGCATGATACTAACGTTTGCAGGGTCTACAAAAAATTTCTAAATTGCAGCACTTTATTTTATTTCAGTTTCATTTTATTTTTATCTTTCTAACCCTATATTTTAATTTTTTAATGTTTTCAAAATAAAATAAAAAATATAAAAACCCAAAAACAGATGCACATATCTCTAGAATAAGCTTCATTGTTAAACTTAAAGCAAAGACTTTGTTTTAACAGAAATTCAAATTTCAAAAATTCGTATTTTTAAAAGGAATTTCGCAATTTCTAGTTTTACATATTTTCACATTTCGAGAGCAGATTTAAATTTCAAGCTTTACGTTTTTGTTTGCAAGCAATAAATCAGTTCCTCTCTATGAAAATTACAATTTCATTCAAAGGAGGATGATTTATAAGGAATTTAAAAAAATATATATGTTTTCTTTAAAGCAATAAGTTACCTTCCCTTTATGAAAATCTCAATTTCATGAAAGGGGGAATAACTTATATAGCATTTCAAAGTCCATCTCAATTGAAAATTCACGCATGCACATTTACTTTCTTTCATGCTCGAAGCAACGTAAAATGAATCCACTTATCATTTTTATATTCATATTTTAGAGTTAGATTTTAATCTTTTATTTTATATTTAAAGCAACCTTTAATAAAGAGATAAAATTGCTTAAAATTGCTTAACAAAGAAAGATAGAAATCTATCTAAAACATTTCAAGATTAAAAGAACTTCACTTCTACATTTTGGTTATATAAGGGCCAAGCACATTCATTCTCCTTTCAAGTTTCATGAACAATAATAGCATAGCATACTAAAGTAACATAAGCACAGGCCCCTTGTTAACAATTATTTTGCAAAGCACTAAGGTATTCCAAGCACTTATTTGACACATTTATACAAACATACATGGACACATTAAATTAAAGTAACCTTGGAGAAATGTTTATTTCTTTGCAAGAGAGGGTTTTCTAATCAAAATCTTAACTGTGAGTGTGGTTTTGCAATTGAGCAAATTTACCACTCAACATTTTGGCGCTAGAAGGAGGGCATGATTTGGTTATTTTTGTTGTAGATGCTAACTTGTTCATATTATTTGAAAGGTTATTTGAAGGCATTGATCTTGGCTAACAAGGTTTAATTTATCACATTCATTGATTTGAAAAGTCCTTTAATTGATGATGCATTAATGCTAACCTTTTTTGCAAATTGAAGGATGTTCTTTATTACTATGGTTTAATTGATGCATATCTTTCGGTTGATGCTAACACAATGATCTATATGTTAAGAATTTAAGATTTGTTAGTCATTTCGTGCTTCTTTGGAAGAAATTTCTTTGACTAATAAATTTGGTACTAAATTTTTTATTCTTTAAGGTCCACTAATGGCTCGGTTGGCTTTAATAATGGCAGGTTATCCTTTAAACATACTTGGACCTTCACATCCTATGCCTACAGATCTTTTGGATCATCTACCTCAATTTAGATATGATAGAATAGTATTGGTTGAGGAACATAATCAAGCATACAATAACACTTTAATTCAATTGCAAATGATGCATGAAAATGTTGCTTGTAACATGATTCCATCCACATTAGATGAACATGCTTATGATTGGTACATTTGTTTACCTGCATGTTCTATTACATCTTGGGATCAACTAGAAACAACATTTCTTGAACAATTTGGAAAGTTGGTTGACCCAAATACGACATTAAATCAGTTTGTCTCGATATGTAAAGAACCTAATGAATCAATGAGCCAATTTAATGATAGGTTACATAGGTTATATACCAAAATAGATGCATATTACATCATTTCAAAAGAAGAAGCCATTCAAATATACATGGGAGCCTTGGACCCTTTCCTTGCTACATTTCTAGGGGAAAATCTTGAAGATCCATCATTGCCTAGAGTTTACGAAGCCGCATTAATAGTAGAAAAATGGTGTATTTCGAAAAAGGGTGAGGTATATCAATCAGCATTACTTAACCCTAAGCTTTCAAATCAAATATCACCCATGATTCAGGTTGAGGCACCACCTCCTTCTATGATGGATTTTTTTTCAGGAGCTATGGATTCCAACCAATACCAACCATCTAATCTAGCACCCTTGAATTTGATGATGTCTAATGTGAAAAATCAAGGGGATGAAGTTGAATTTCCAAATGTCATAACCACCGTAGATATCATCCAAGAGGAGGTGCAAGTCTCAAGGGCAATGTCCATCAATAAGGTTTGTGGTAAACAAACCCATCAAGATGTAGAGATTGGTTCGTTTTTATTCACAAAGAAGGATTGGGAGAATAATAGGAACCAAAATATAAAAATTGATCCCACTGAAGAAACCCTTGACCCACCTATAAATGAATCTGAGAAAGATGAATTTTTCGAAATTGAGGAGGATGAATCTAAGAAAGATGAATTCTTTGAAGTTGAGGAGGGTGAATCAATAGATAAATCTAAAGATTATGCAAAAGACTTGATATAATTTGATCCTTTGATCTTCAAAGATACGTATGATGATGTTTGGGAAAAATATGAGGAATGTGTTCCTTTTTATACAATCTAATAAAAAACAATTCTTCATCTCATATGCAAGACCCTAAACTTGCTATCTTCCATGACGAGCCTACAATTTCTGAACAATTATAGAATCATATGCCATTGGAAAACATGATAGAATTTCATTCCATTGGTTTAGAAGATTATTATTATAATGGTTGGGGAAGATATGAGGACTTATTTGTTTCTCACATTCCTATTGATGAAATTTTTGTTTCATTTAATATGCAGGATGCTAAAATCGCTATACAACTTGAAGACCTTGTTGAAATAGAAGAAAGATGAAAAGCTTGTAATGATTCATTAGTTATGGATAAGGAAGAGGTAATCGATGAAGAAGGTACAAATGCTCATCAAGTCATGGTAAATGAAAGTGTACAAAAGGTAGAACTTCATCCCTTGTGTCCAACTATCCAAACTCCAGGAAAAAGTTTACCTAAATGTTTGTTGGATTCACATGTTATTTATGATGAAATGTCATTGAAGGTTAATAAAGAACTATAATCAATTTCTATAACACCTCTAATAAGAATACTGTGTTGAAGAAAAGAGAAGTAGATGTGCTTGAATTGTTGAATCAAGTTCATCAACAATTAACAAAGGAATCTAGGGTAAAAACTTATGATGATCCTCATTTAGTATATATCCTAGATGTTTGCAGATTGTTGCATGAGTATCATTGGCCTAGGGACATAGATGATGACTTTGCATTAAAATTTTCAGAAATAGCCGCCTATTTGAAAGAAATCATATATACTTGTGAAAATGAGAACTTAAGTAAAAGTGATGAATCACATTTTGAAATTTACACCTCATTGAACAAACAAAGGATAGTTGAAAATCATGTATTCACTTGCAAGTTTAAGGAATCAAATGCTCAACGTGGAATTGCTAATACCCTTGAATTAAATTGGTGGTGTGAGAGAGGCAAGATGAGAGTTGTTGCATTGATGGGTCTAATCTTACTTTGTTTGGATTTCAGTAAGCTTGGCATGCATATCATAATACGTCTTTTAAAGTGTGATAATCATGTCTGGGACCCAAGGATATGATAGTCCAAATTTTTGCATCATCTTGTCTATTATTGTATATAGCTTTTTGGTTTTTTGTGTGTTTGTTTTTTAGTTTTCTTTGTGTGGCTCTTTTGTGTGTAGTCTCTTGTTTGCAAGATGCTTTCTTGTCAGTTTTCATTAGGTTAGGTTTTGGGTTTGTTTCCAAGTTTTGGTTTATGAGCCTTGATTTTTGGGTTGGTTCCTCCATTAGTAGATGTGTTTATGGTAGTTGTTAATGTTTGGCCTCTTGATTGATTTTTGTGTTCCTTTGTCATGAAATATGAATTGCCTATCATGTGGATCAAAGAAAAGGGGATAAAATTGTTTAGTAATTGCTCCTAGATTTTGGGGACTAAGATAGTGAATTTTAGAACAATGAATCATTTGCTAAGGCTACACATGAACATATCATATTAAGGGGCATGCCTTGGAATCTTGAAGGATGAAGTCATTTTGATTTGCGAATTAAGATAAAAAAAAATTATAAACTTCATCTTTAGCCTTGAATGATCTCTAACCCAAGTGGAAGGTGAAGTTTGCAAAGCAAAACAATGATGAATATAAAAAAAAAGCCAAATCAATCAAGTGGCTTAGGGCATTTCCGTCGGGGCTATAGACGTGTGGCTGGCTGTGAAGCAATGTTTATAAAAGAAGCAAATGCAAAAGTTAATCTAATACCTGGGTGAGTAAGGCCATCTCCACCGGGGCTATAACACCTGATTGGTTGTGGAGCAATGCAAAGGCACATTTTTATGAGTAGTATTTTATATAGCCTAAATGTGAATCATGTGACGAATTTTGAATAGTGTCAAGAATGCCAAAATGAAAACACTTTCACACACTTAGCTCAAGCCATGATTAATGTGATTTCATTCAATGTTGTCTACCCCACCTTCTCGAAGGTCGCTAAATAGTTTGTTTTGTGATCTTTTATTTATTGGTTTTCATAACTGGGTTCTTCACCCGAAATGCTCAAGAGCATTTCTAGCAAATTCGCCATTTGTTGTGGCCATTTCCACAACTAGCCCCAAATATGGGGACCCACCTTTAATTTTCTTGCTTTTGGAAGTTTTTGGTTCTTTGAGTGTTAATTTTGTAGGTTCATACCCTTGAATGTTGATGCATGATTGAGATGCTTGTTAAATGTGTACTTCCAATCTCTTTCTCTTTGTCAATGTTAGGGCATAGGTTTAGGTTAAGGTGTGAATTTGTAGTTTCAATGTTTAGTGTTTGGTTAGTTAATAGGTTTGGCTTTTGTTTTGAATTTCAAATAGTAGTCTTGATGCTTTTCTTTTCATTTGGAGTTTCAATAAGCCAAACTTCTTAACATTTTATGCAAATAAATAAATATAAATATAAATATAAAAAATGATATATATATATATATATATATATATATATATATATATATATATATATATATATATATATATATATAATAGTTTATTTCATTTTAATTTTGTTTTCTTTATTAGATTTGTTTGTTTTAAACCTATTAGGAATTTTGTTTTATTTTAATCTTTATTGTTAGTTTTATTTTATATTAAATATACTATTTTGGCTGCATTGTCATTTGTCGTTTCTTTTAATTGTTCATGGTCTTTTAATGTGTTTCAATATCTATGCTTTTTCTAATATATGTTGGTCCTTTTGATGTAGGTGTTATGACATGGTTATAAGGTGGACGTACATGATTTAAAGCAATCGGACCGTAGTAGACCGCAGTTATGGGACGTAGACATCGGATGACAATCCTGGCAAAGACGAGATCGAACAAAGAGTACACGTTTATAGATGACCCATCAATGCAACTCTCATCTTACCTCTCTCACACCACCAATCTAATTCAAGGGTATTAGCAATTCCAAGTTGAGTATTTGATTCCTTAAACTTGCAAGTGAATACATGATTTTCAACTATCCTTTGTTCAATGAGGTATAAATTTCAAAATGTGATTTTCACAAGCATATAGGATTTCTTTCAAATAGGCGGCTATTTCTAAAAAATTTAATGCAAAGTCATCATCTATGTCAATAGGCCAATGATACTCATACAACAATCTGCAAGCATCTAGGATATACACTAAATGAGGATCATCATAAGTTTGTACCCTAAATTCCTTTGTTAATTGTTTATGAACTTGATTAAACAATTCAAGCACATCTACTTCTCTTTCATTCAAAACAATAATCTTATTAGAGATGTGAATAGAAATTAATTTTAGTTCTTTATTAACCTTCAATGGCATTTCATCATAAATAACATGCGAATCCAACAAACATTTAGACAAACTTTTACATGGAGTTTGGATAGTTGGACACAAGGGAGAGATTCTACCTTTCATACACTTTCATTTACCATGACTTGATGAGCATTTGTACCTTATTCATCGATTACCTCTTCCTCATTACAAGCTTTTACCCTTTCCTCTATTTTAGCAAGGTCTTCAAGTGATATAGCAATTTTAGCATCTTACATATCAAATGAAACAAAAATTTCATCAATAGGAATGTGAGAAACAGATAAGTCCTCATATCTTCCCCAACCATTATAATAATCATCTTCTAAACCCATGGAATGAAATAGGAACGTGAGAAACAAATAAGTCCTCATATCTTCCCCAGCCATTATAATAATCATCTTCTAAACCCATGGAATGAAATTCTATCATGTTTTCCAATGGCATATGATTCTCTAATTGTTCATGAATTGTAGGCTCGTCATGGAAGATAGCAACTTTAGGGTTTTGAATATGAGATGAAGAAAACAATTTATTAGAATGCATAAACAAGAACACATTCCTCATATTTTTCCCAAACATCATCATAATTATCTTTTAAGATCAAAGGATCAGATTCTATCAAGTCTTCTGCATAATCTTTAGATTCATCTATTGATTCACCCTCCTCAACTTCAAAGAATTCATCTTCCTCATATTCATCCTCCTCAATTTCGAAAAATTCATCTTCCTCAAATTCATTTATAGGTGGGTCAAGGGTTTCTTCAGTGGGATCAATTCTTATATTTTGGTTCCTATTATTCTCCCAATCCTCCTTTGTGAATAAAAACGAACCAATCTCTACATCTTGATGGGTTTGTTTACCACAAACCTTATTGATGGACATTGCCCTTGAGGCTTGCACCTCCTCTTGGATGATATCTAAGGTGGTTATGACATTTGGAAATTCAACTTCATCCCCTTGATTTTTCACATTAGACATCATCAAATTCAAGGGTGCTAGATTAGATGGTTGGTATTGGTTGGAATCCATAGCTCCTGAAAAACAATCCATCATAGAAGGAGGTGGTGCCTCAACATGACTCATGGGTGATATCTGATTTGAAAGCTTAGGGTTAAGTAATGTTGATTGATCTACCTCACCTTTTTTCGAAATACACCATTGTTCTACTATTATTGCAGCCTCATAAACTCTAGGCAAGGATGGATCTTCAATATTTTCCCCTAGAAATGTAACAAGGAAGGGGTCCAAGGCTCCCATGTATATTTGAATGGCTTCTTCTTTTGAAATGATGTAATATGCATCTATTTTGGTATACAACCTATTGAACCTATCATTAAATTGGCTCATTGATTCATTAGGTTCTTTACAGATGGAGACAAATTGCTTTAATGTCGTATTTGGGTCAACCAACTTTCCAGATTGTTTAAGAAATGTTGTTTCTAGTTGATCCCAAGATGTAATAGAACATGCAGGTAAACAAATGTACCAATCACAAGCATGTTCATCTAATGTGGATGGAAACATGTTACAAGCAACATTTTCATGCATCATTTGCAATTGAATTAAAGTGTTATTGTATGTTTGATTATGTTCCTCAACCAATACTATTCTATCATATCTAAATTGAGGTAGATGATTCAAAAGATCTGTAGACATAGGATGTGAAGGTCCAGGTATGTTTAAAGGATAACCTGCCCTTATTAAATCCAACTGAGCCATTAGTGGACCTTAAAGAATAAAAACTTTAGTACCAAATTTATTAGTCAAAGAAATGTCTTCCAAAGAAGCACGAAATTACTAACAAATCTCAAATGCTTAACATATAGATCATTGTGTTGGCATCAACTAGCATCAACCGAAAGATATGCATCAATTAAACCATAGTAATAAAGAATATTTTTCAATTTGCAAAAAAGGTTAGCATTAATGTATCATCAATTAAAGAACTTTTTAAATCAATGAATGTGATCAATTAAACCTTGTTAGCCAAGATCAATGTCTTCAAATAACCTTTCAAATAATATGAAGTTAGCATCTACAACAAAAATAACCAAATCATGCCCTCCTTCTAGCGCCAAAATGTTGAGTGGTAATTTTGCTCAATTGCAAAACCACACTCATAGTTAGGATTTTGATTAGAAAACCCTCTCTTGCAAAGAAATAAACATTTCTCCAAGGTTCCTTTTACTTAATGTGTGCATTATGCTTATATAAATGTGTCAAATAAGTGTTTGGAATACCTTAATGCTCTGCAAAATAATTGTTAACAAGGGGCGTGTGATGATGTTACTTTAGTATGCTATGCTATTATCGTTTATGAAACTTAAAATGAGAATGAATGTGTTTGGCCCTCATATGACCACAATGTAGAAGTGAAGTTCTTTTTATCTTGAAATGTTTTAGATAAATTTATGTCTTTCTTTGTCAAGCAAGTTTAACCAATTTTATCCCTTTATTAAAGGTTGTTTTAAACAGAAAATAAAATATGAAAATCTACCTCTAAAATATGAATATAAAAATGATAAGTGGATTCATTTTACATTGCTTTGAGCATGAAAGAAAGTAAATGTGCATGAGTGAATTTTCAACTGTGATGGCCTTTGAAATGCCATATAAGTTATTCCCCCTTTCATGAAATTGATATTTTCATAAAGGGAAGGTAACTTATTGCTTTAAAGAAAACAACCTTTTTTAAATGCCTTATAAATCAACTCCCTTTGAATGAAATTGTAATTTTCATAAAGGGGAACTGATTTATTGCTTGCAAACAAAAACGTAAAGCCTGAAATTTAAATCTGCTCTCGAAATGTGAAAACATGTAAAACTGGAAATTGTGAAATTCCTTTTAAAATGCGAATTTTAAATAATTTTTAGAATTTTGAATTTCTATTAAAACAAAAACGTCTTTGCTTTAAATGGAACATTAAAGCTTATTCTAGAGATCTGTGCATCTATTTTTGGGTTTTTATATTTTTAATTTTATTTTGTAAACATTAAAAAAATTAAAATATAGGGTTAGGAAGATAAAAATAAAATGAAACTGAAATAAAATAAAGTGTTACAACTCAGAAATTTTCCATAGACCCTTCAAACGTTAGTATCCTGCAGAAAACCGGCATTAAAGAGATCCGTATTCACGCAACCTAAATGTAATGTGGTGCAATCTCCGAAGGAAAAGGTGTAATAGATAAAAAGACAGATTAAGTTAACCATTAGCTTGAATAAAACTTAGTGCGTTTCCAAAATATTGCAAAATATGATTTTCAATAAGCTTTAAGAAAATGCAGAATACAAACTTCAAAAAAATGGCATCATATGGTGTAATAATTCAGTCCAACGTAGAAGAAAATCTTCAGAAAAATCCAGTGCCAATATACTACTCCATCTACCTATTTCCATAGTTTTCAACCCTTTCTTCTCTGTTTTCAGGTATGTTGAACATTTTGCATGTCTTTTCGTTAGACCCTACATTTCCTTTTTTTTCTCTGGCGTTATGTGCAGCTTCTTTCATTCATTTCGTAACGTCTTTTTCTTATCATCTTCTCTGCTAAACAAAATACTTTGTCTTTTATCCAAAATGAAAATGATTTTTTTCAAAACATAACCCTTTGCCCACATGGCCGGTTTTTCAAATGTAACCGTCATGTTCCGTTTGTAACTGTAGGCTCTTATTCCCTTCAATAGTATGCGTAACGGATAGCATGTTACCTAAAACTCATTATTTTATCATCTTGTAAACTGGCAAGCCTCCATATGAGACATTAGCAAACGTGCATCATTTGTCTTTTGTAAGCTCCAATAAATGTAACTACCATGTAGCAATTTCAGCCATGACATTATGCACCATCAACCACCGAAATCTCTCCCCCTGTCGTTTGGCATGCTCGTCTCGCTATTGTCTCTGCATCGTCGTATCATCTGTGCATGGGTGCTCTTCAATCGTCAATCCACGCCTGTGTTTTGATCGGGGAGTTGTCTACGTTTGAGCATTGTTACCACTGAGCGCTCAAATTGCCCATCCTCCGTGAGTCTCTATCACACGAATCACGTATGGTTTATCATTTAATCCCTAATTGTGCTCGTTACAACTTGATCTACGAAAATAATATATCCTTATCCTTTTCCCTCACACTAACGAACATGTCCGCATTTACGTCTACAAATAGTTTCTTCGAAACCTGCCATGTCACCGATCGGCGAGCCAAAACGTGTTGGATCCACGCCTCGTCTGTGTAAAATGTCGCTCGTGGCGCTCTCCTCGGGTAGTGTTCGCCATGCTATATCGTCTTCGTTGAATAGACTCTTTCATTCCTTGGTAACACGAATAAATCTATCAACAATTCGCGAGCACCAAGAGAGGTAAGTTAGCATTGTCTGCTTAATCCTGCAGTGCTAACTTAATATTTATCGATGGCCTGTGTAATGAAGACCATATTGTACTCTTTTGACCATCCCGCCAACATGCCTCCGCATTCAGCGCTTGTATTCGCGTGGATTTGGTGTCGACCTCCACAATCCTCGTAGGAGTAATATATTTTCTTGAGATAACGTCGACTCTATCACTTTTCAAGCTAAGAAATCGCTGATAAGGGAGGATGCATATCTGACCATGACAAATATTCTAAAATTATCAATGGTGCTTTGTATATCATTTAATCTTGAAATTCCTCCTACCAGTTCCACGAACCCACACCGTAGATTAAGCTATCTTTGCTGGCATCTATTCCATTTGTCGTCAATCAATGTCGCCATGCCAATTTTGACTACGTTATATCCATTGAGACCACCTTCCTTGCTAAAATCTCATTCGTCCAACACAGCATCCTACCATCCTCCAGGTACGATTTATCACAGGCCACAGAAGCATCCTTGATCAATGTTACGTTGATAGCCACCTGAGATTGCAAGTTCGTCGTCCAACAGGTTGTTTTAACCAGTTTTCGAAGCCCATTGTCTCGACGGTGAAGGGACTGATAAAACTGTATGCGCGCCGAACATTGTTGTCATTATGCCGAGAAATATGGCCATCCAAGCCTTAGTTGCCATACGTTGGTCTATCCATGCTTTCTGCTCTTTCCCCGCATCCCGATTTTGATCAGCCTCTACACTGCCTGTGTATGCCACGACCGCTGTCACACTACAACTCAGGCCATTCCATCATAATTTGCGTTGTGCCGAGCTGTAAATGAAAACTCCGTGAGCTGTTCAAACCCGTCAATAACATGTCTACAACGTCCAATCAGGCAAAAATCAATTGATATGCTACACAAGATGTATTTTCAGATCGTCCCCCAATGTATAGTCCACCTTGGCGCTTTCTCCCGGCTTGCAAATGTTAACTAACCCTCGTTGCACACAATGTTTCTTAAAATAGAGGTTACTTTTCGCAACTCAAAATTACCGAGACGAGACGAACTCACTGTGAAACACTACAGTGAATTTTCATCTCCAGTGGATCCGTTGTAACTTGCATCTTGTGGATTCCCACTGTGATCTCCCAACGGTCCCCTCTATAAATGTGTACTCTATGTTCGATCCCGTATTTGCCAAGATTGTCATCCAATGTCTACGTCCCATAATCATGGCCTACTAAGGTCCGATTGCTTTAAATCATGCACGTCCACCTGGCCTAGTGATCATTCATAAAAGCCTAATCCTTTGTGTTGAAAGCAAAAAGATTGCGCCAGCAATGATCTTCACATCATCAAAATAACCACCTACTCTAAACCCCCGACGAGAATGTTCAACTATGTCAATTCCAACGCTCATGCCATGTCTATTCTTGATAACCAAAATGATCATTCCAAGGAGCGAGGGGTTAGCCTAATGATCATTCCCGAAAGTCTAATCCTCTGTGTCGAAAGCATGTGTCAATCCATCTTGGTTGAAGATTGCGCCAACAATAATCTTCACATCATCAAAATAACCACCTACTCTAAACCCCCCGTAAGAATGTTCAACTATGTCAATTCCAATGCTCATGCCATTTCTATTCTTGATAGCCAAAATGATCAATCCAAGGAGCGAGGGAATCTTGTTGTGACCCCTTCACAACGACCCCAAATTTTGGGAGGACACTTGAAATTTGAAAGCTTGTTTCAAATTGTTGTTTGCGCTTATTGTTCACCGTTGTCATCATTGAAATATCAAGTATGCTTATCTTCCTTCGAATGGTCTTATAGCAGGGTCCATTATCAAAATTCACCTCATGATCTGAAGATCCTGAAGTTATGTTTATATGGTCATTTTGATTATGGTTTTTGAGTTGTATTATTGTTATTATGTTATGTTTATGTCAAAGGGTGTTTTGTTTTGTTTGTTATTAATATTAATAAGTTAGGTTTTGTAAATATGTTTTGTGTTATGTTAAATTTTTAAGTCTCATATATACCTAGTATTTTTTGGTTTGTTTTATATGTTTTGTTATGTTGTTTTAATTTTATGTTTGTCTTTAAATTTTATGTTTGTTATTTAGTATATAATTTTGGTGTTATTTTAATATATTTTCGTTTATTATAGTGGTGATCATATAGGTTGCATGTTCATATGTTATGTTTAGTTATGTCTTGTTTTAAATTAATTAAATTATAAAGTTTTATAACTTTATAATTTAATTATATTTAAAAATGTTATTTTATAAATGTTTTATATTCTAATTAATATTTGTTTTGTTGGTAGGATTATTAAAATATGTTGAATAGAGGATGTGTTCATGGGTTTCATTGGCATGTCTTAACTTTAAATTTTGAATGCCAATAAGGAGAAATATTAATCCTTTGAAAAGGCTTTATTGATATTAGGGTTTCAAGAATTCGCTTTTAAAACTGACGGAACGAAGCGAACTAATCAAGAGGAACGAATTTCTTAAGTTATAAATGGAGAATCAGAAAAGGCTTTATTGATATTAGGGTTTCAAGAATTTGCTTTTAAAACTGACGGAACGAAGCGAACTAATCAAGAGGAACGAATTTCTTAAGTTATAAATGGAGAATCAGAAACCAAAGAGAGGGTCGAACAAGTTGGAGAAAACAAGAAAATATTGAAAGGTGCCAAATAGAAGACCAAGTTGCAGAGGAAGCTACATTTGCACATGAATATAGAGACTTTGTTGGATTCATTATAAGATCTAAAATTTTATATCAAATTCATTTTTTATTAAAAGCAAGCACTATTGTGGTGTTTTTAATTTATAAGTTGATTGATATAATTTTTTTAATTAAAATTTTCATAGAAGATAGCACCAAATTTGTGGTAGGATTGTGTAAAATCTGGTCTGCCTGAGTTCGGTTTTCAAAGTTGTGTTTTTATGTGCTCTAGCAAGTTTGTCCGAACGTTTTATTTAAATTTGTTTCTCTACCCTAAGACTTTTTTAATTTATTTGAGGTATTAAGATTTAAGATAAAACCTAGTTTATTTTATAAAAGATTTAAATTTTACAACTAGGTTAAAGTTTGAATTTATCACTCAAATATTTAATTTTAAAATGTTTCAGGTGAATAAATTCCATAGAGGAGAGAATCAATGAACTTTCGATTTTAAATTTCATAAAATTTATAAAGTTCATTGAATTTGTTCTTTGTGAAATTTATTCACCTGAAATATTCATAGAATTAAATATTCGAGTGGAGAATTAAAACTTTAACCTAGTTGTAAAATTTAAATCTTTTATAAAATAAATTAGGTTTTATCTTAAATCTTAATACCTCAAATAAATTAAAAAGGTCTTAGGGTAAAAAAACAAATTTGAATAAAACGTTCGGACAAACTTGCTAGAGCACAGAAAAACACAACTTTGAAAACCAAACTCATGCAAACCAGATTTTACACAACCCTACCACAAATTTGATGCTATCTTCTACGGAAATTTTAATTAAAAAAATTATAACAATCAACTTATAAATTAAAACACCACAATAGTGTTTGCTTTTAACAAAAAATGAATTTGATACAAAATTTTAGATCTTACAATGAATCCAACAAAATCTTCGTATTCATGTGCAAATGTAGCTTCCTCTGCAACTTGGTCTTCTATTTGGCATCTTTGAATCTTTCCTCTTTTTCTCCAACCTATTCGACCCTCTCTTTGGTTTCTGATTCTTCATTTATAACTTAAGAAATTCATTCCTCTTGATTAGTTCGCTTCGTTCCGTCAGTTTTAAAAACTAATTCTTGAAACCCTAATATCAATAAAGCTTTTTCAAAGGATTAATATTTCTCCTCATTGGCATTCAAAATTTAAAGTTAAAACATGTCCATGAAACCCACAAACACATCCTTTATTCAACATATTTTAATAATCCTACTGTAAACACCAAAACAACACCAATCCGATTATGTGACTACAAACACTGATCACATTAACACACACAGCCCCCAGGGTAGCCCCCAAAGGTTAAACAGAGGTTCTAACCACTTACACAGCAGTTTTGCAAGTCAGAAATCAATTTGGCACCTTTTAGACACTTTATTTCTTATTCGTCCCACCCAAAGACGAGTGTGAATTTGTACTCGTCCTACCCAGGGACGAGTATGGATTTATACTCGTTTCACCCAGGGACGATTATTAGCGCTCGCTCCGGGGTGGGACGAACGCCAGGTTTGACCAGCAAAAAGTCAGACCTCAGTGCAAGACAACTCAGATTTGCCACTTAGCTATCCCTTCATTGCATGGGAGTGCAAGTAAGCTTTGCTAAAACATGCAAAAACACGCACAGAGGCAGTTAAGAAGCCCTTGATCAAGAAGAAGTCTTCTCTTTACAAACAAAAGCATTCATGCAAAGAAACACTTTTGCATGTTAATTCAAAAAGACCCCTTGGGTCTATAAAAACGGTGAGTTTTCTCACCCAAAAAAATATACAGAGAAGGAGCATTTTGAGCGACGAAGTGCTGCTAGTTCACTTACTGGCGATTTGTGCTTTCATAATCGTGGTATTTCTTTTAGTTTCATGTTTATGCTTTTGTCAAGTTTTTCATTTCATTTAGATTCATTTCAACCATCGTTAGATTCATCTTTTATTTTTCATACACAAGTGCTACGACTTTCTTGTTTGTTTCTTTGAGTGCGAGTTGCGAGCATTAGAGGAGCAGCGAGAAGTCTACCTTACCAACGCAAGCGGCGACAACATTTGGCCCGCCCATTCCAAACGTGGGCATGCGGAAGGAGGAAGACTAAGTCACAAATTGTAACAAAGACCAATTTAACGCTCCTAGCCCCTAAAAAGGGAGGAGACGTCTATGTAACCGAGGATAAGAAATTTGAATAAAGAGAGCTGTGATTTCCTTACATCTTTTCTTTCGTCTCCAATTTATCTCCTTTCCTTGTTTTTGTGCATAGGATTAAAGCGTTACATTTCGTCTTATATTGCATAGTTATAGTTTTCCTTTTGCTTCCGAAATCTCGTGCTTTCAATGGCGATCACGGTGGGACGACTGTCCTCTTTTTTTTAGGTTAATTTACTGATCTAAAATTGCTTGTTTTTACAGGTACCTATTTTTTAACCTCGGACTGTTATTCGTCTCTGCACGTGACGATTACAGAATTGGTACTCGTCTCACCCCGGGACGAATAAACTATTCGTTCCACCCTGGGACGATTACGGTCTATTATTCGCTCCACCCAGGGACGATTATAATTTTGTGCAATTTTCAAAGCAAATCAGAGACATCCTGTTAGGCAGAGAAGAGGTAGAGGTTTTTACAGCTTCTGTCAAATTTCTGTTTTTTTGTTTTCTGGTTTTCAGTTTGTATGGCTTAGGGAAAGATTTCTTTTCGTTTGCCTGTTTCAATTTTGCACAATTAAAACGAACCCCACACATCACGAGGCATTTTAAACCAAGGCGTTGGTCGTAAAACCCCAACCCTTGAACAAGACCAAAGGTGGATTCCATTATCACTTTGGCTTGATATATTGCATCCATTACCTCGATCGCGACTGTTTCTAGACGTAAATCCTGACGAAAGTCGACCGAGTGTAGCTTGGGGTGATTCCCAAGCACGCGAGGATAAGTCTTCTATGGTAGGTGTCATAAACAAAGCGATTCCCCTTCCGTACCGCCTATGTTCCACGTATCATCTGCTCTCACGTACCTATAGTCTCCCTCACGTAAGGGCGGGTATATAGAGAGGTTGGTATATCGGTCCGGCAATGGTATATTTAAGGGGCGACCATATTGGGAGTCATAAGAGCCTTCATACTTGCATTTAAACGTTTCACAAAAATCTTCAAAAACAAAACAAACAACAAAAACACACTAAACCGGATTTAGGGCACACTATTAATCTTTAAAAGAGATAATCATTGCTTGTGAGTGTGTATGCTATTTTCTGTTTAGACCAAAAACATCATAAAAAGAAAATCACAAAAAGAACTTTTGCATTTTTTAGGTTAGCATTATCATGGTGAATACTCATAGCCAAGCCCAATCACGGGCAGAAGCTGCAGAACATGCACCAAGAGAGACAACTCGTCTCCGATATAGCATTGAAGACTTAGCCATTCCGCCTCACCGACGGGGTACAACAGTTAGTTCACATCATGCAGAACATGGCTCTAGAGCCCCATCATTGAGGGGTACTCCAACCCATACAGTCATAGAACAAGGTTCTAGAGGTGCCTCAAGGAGTGGCTCTCCAAATCAGGCCTTCAACAGACGAGACTTTAGAACCCCTTCTATAAGGGGAACTCCTAAGCAACAAGAATCTTTTCAAGACAATAACTTATATATACCACCTGGTCAAAGCACGAAGCCTCCTTTTGAAGCTCATTATGGATGGCCTAGTGATGAAGCACTGTATAATGCTATGGAACAACAAAGGGTTCAAAAGGAAGGACCACATGATTTTGTGGTTCCTAATTTACCCCCAATTAATGTCGGAAACAGTAGACCATATCCAGAACAACAAGTCCTCCCAACAGGACAAGACAATTCTGCCCGCACTTTTTATGCATATCACAGAGAGAGAGGAGGATCACTACATTCCTCCGAGTCAGTTTCCAGTGCCAAAATGATGCACGTCTGCACCTGCATTATATCCAGATCCCTTATTGAGACCGAGTTTCAAGTCAATGCGGCCAACCTCGACAGAGGGAAGCAACATATAGGAGTCTCAGAGTATTATGATCAAAACAGATATGTAGGAGAAGCATCTAGGCCTATCAAACAAGAGACAACAGAACAAAGTAACTTGGCATTTACACAACTAGCCGCCCGCCAAGCACAAATCATGCGGCTTCAACAAGAACAACAGGAATTAGAACATTTGTGTCGCCTTGATCAAGAGCGCATTCAGCGTCAAGGCTATCGAAAGGTTTTACAACTATGTGAGCGAGAAAGCCCCGAGTCCCTCGCGCACGGCAATCCGAGATGTATGTGAGGCATAATCCCTTAGCGCGAGACAGGTCTCCGCGACGTCAGCAAACATTGCCTTAGACCTCCTAGAACTGAGCGGGAGGCCATTCCTCGTGACCATGACGGGCATCCTCCGCGGGCACCCATCCATGTTTATAGGTCTAGGCCAAACACTCCTCAAGAAGATTATGAGGATTATTACCAAGAAGAAGAGCGGGCTGAAACGCCTTATCTAGGCAGAAGGGATGCTAACCATTTAGTCATTCAAAGGCCTCAAGTTCCCCGCAACCCACAGCAGGGAACAAAATAAGGAGGAAATTATATCCTCCGATGCCTACAAAGTGTTATTAGAACGCTTAGAGAATATGGAACTTAAGACTGGTGGGCCTCAAAAGCCTACCTTACGCCAACTTCGTAGTCATCCGATACATCCATCCGTGCCAGCACCTCCATACCCCGAACATTTCAAGCTGCCCCAGTTGGCACTCTTTAAAGGGGAGAAGATGCTCAAGAACATGTGACTCGATTTTTGAGTCAGTGCTTTGGTATACAAGACAATGATGCATTATTATTGAGAACATTCATAACCACATTCACAGGATCTGCCTCGGATTGGTTTACCCATCTCCCGAAGCACAGCATCTACAACTTAGATCAACTAGTTGACACGTTCCTAGAACGTTTTGCTTTCAATACAAAGAAAAAGATGTCACTCAGTGATCTAGCTAGCCTCAAACAGTAGGAGGAGGAGTCTATGGTCGCATATGGGAATCGGTGGAGGACAGTGCTTTCAAAGTTGTCTTACCTCCCTCCTATGTCCGATTTAACTCAAATGTTCGCAAAGAGCTGTTTGCGATCGATCTCTGTGCTATTGCAGCTGCAGCAATACACCACTTTGGAAGAAGCTCTGGCGCAAGCTAGACGTATCGAAGAAATCAAGATACAGGATGGCGAAATTGCCAAGCCTAAGAAAAAAAAGTGGAACAAGAATACCAACATAGGGAATACGCAACAGAAACCCGCCGCGGTCAATCAAGTTGCTATTAATGCCCCTACGCCTGCCCAAGAAACACAGACCTTCAAAAGCTAACTATCAGGCGGTGCCTCACAATAATTATGAGAAAGATAACAAGAAGCAAGATCAAAATCAGCAGCGTCGCCCAAAGCGACAGTTTACACCATACACTGAGTCTAGAGATTCCTTGTTTGACCGTTTGTCAACGGCAAACTTGATTAATCTGCCAGATATTCCAACAATTGATCCTAATGCACCAAAGCCTAAGGGCTACGAGAGAGGATCTTTTCCGTAGATTCCATAGAAGGAAAGGGCATGACCTTAATTTCTGTTGGGCGTTTAAAGGTTTAGTGCAAGATCTCATTGACAATCACACATTGGTAGTGGATAATCCCATCGCACCCAACAACCAACATATGGGTGTTTTCAAAGATCCTTTACCCACACATGATGCACAAACAAAACCTCTACATGTCAATGAAGTGCAACAGAGTTACCCCATGGAAGGGTATGTTGGAATGATAAGTATTGTGACAAGAAACAAAAAGACACCCGGGAGTTGTCCCCGCGACAGCCACTAGGGAAGCCTCATCCACGTCACAACACCAACCAAATCCTACACAGTTGCCCCCACCTAGACCAGTGGTCACGATTCGATCTAGACTTACTCAAAGTCTAAGGACCACATCGACTAGGCTATCCATTTATGAGCTTATTCAACAATCAGCGCCCCATCGGGAAGCTCTTATGGAGATATTAAAGGCGATTGAATTGCAACCCCATGAAGCGGATTCGTTCAACAATTTTGTGGGGCATGTCAAACAGTGTACTTGAACCGAGTCATTACCTTCGGAGAAGATGAGCTAAAAACGGTGATCGGCGATGTAACGGATCCACCCCCGCACGTTATTGCGCGGGTCAACGGGACTCCATACAAACGGGTGTTGATAGACACTTGGTTCGTCCAGATAACCTTATTACAACCGCTGCACCTGAAACATTTGAAACTACAGACCTCTCACATTGCACCTTCTACTTATACCCTTCGAGCATTTAATGATACGATATGCTCGACATTTGGCACAATTGTCTTGCCCATACAAGTGGGACAAAAGACCATTCATACGTTGTGCCACATTTTAGAAGGTGAGATGGCTTATAATATCTTACTTGGGCGGCCTTGGATCCGAGATATGAAATGTGTCCCTTCAATTGCTCATCAATGTTTGAAATATACATTTGAAGGACAAGTGCACGTGGTCCCCGCAGATTTGGAACCTTTTAAGTATTGCAACTCAGTGCAAATCATGCCGCAGTCAACCCTTCCTTCAACGCACGTGGATTTCCAGTTAAATCCATCTAAATAGGGTTCGACTAAGCAAGAATCTTCATTGCCAACTCAATTACATTCCCGGGCGGGTTCATCTTCTTCATCCTGTCCTCCCACAACGACGCCACCTACGGTGGCCACACCAACGGACAAAGGAAAGAAGCCCCTAGAAGCAGAACCACCTCTCGTTTCCAACATCTCTACGAGAAAAGACGCCTAATAGAATGGAAGCTGAGACACCTAGTTCACCCCACATGGAGTGGACTCAAGGAGAACTCCCATTTGACCCCTCTCAATCGCCAACGATTACTGTTGAGATGTCTAACACGGGCATGGGGGAGTATATAGTGCGCAATGTTGTTGCAACGCCCACACTTCAATCTATGCAAGACATGGGAAGACCTCGACTCCCCATAGGCTCTGTGGTTCCTTTAGGCTACCCACCTAATCGGACAAACTTCATTTTTGGGGGCCTGGATCATGGCGTTGAACCTTCCCGACAAGAAGAGGAAGATGAAGATCCCTTTGTGGAAGATGTCAACTATCTGGCTAACCCAGACTTCGCATTAAGATATCTTAGCCAATGCAATTGGCATGGATACGGGTTAGGTCGGTATGAACAAGGAATGCGTGTTTTGTGTCAACCAAGATACCAAATGCCCTATGATAAGTCAGGAGTAGGGTTTAATCACCCTTTGCCCCTCGACATCTTGGTCGAAAACATGCAAGGCCTAGGGATAGGCAACAAGGATGGGTTGGCATCAGATCCATATGCTAATCCAAATACAACTTATACATTAGGGGATTATTTCCCATTGCAAACAAATAACCTTGTTGACCTCAACAACCCTTTCCCTACGGTTGAACAAGGAGAAACCTCATGGACTCACCCACAAGGGGAAGATGGACAAGACCACGAAGGGTCTTCTGAAGATGAGTCGGAGGACGATCATTCGCATGACTATCAAATGAATGACGATCAGGAAAGCTTCCTGAAGATGTTCCCATTGAACGATCCTAGTGAGCATAGATTACAAGATCCTTTGGACATAGATGACAGGTTGGAACACTTCCACATAGATCCGCGACCTAGGAAGCACTTCAACCTAGCGCAGTTATAGCAATTACTGCATCTGCCACCCCAGGAATACAACGGACATCTTCTGCCTGGAGACCCTATCAACTCATCAGTGTCTAGGGCGGACCCTGTTTGCAGGACCGCATATAGGGTTGATCCCTTTGTGCCAGTGCCTACAGAGCCAGATCCACAGCACCACGAACATCCAGAATATCAGAGTTGTCACATTTGCGGTAATGGAGATTACAATCATTTCATTAACATGGTCTCCATTGATTTGACCGCCCCCATCCATGATCCAACCAATCCAACACGATTATTGCATCTAGACATAGAAGCTATTGATTGGGATCGCGCTGACACACCACCATCTCCATCAGAGTATTGGCCTTGCGGTGGGATGTTTCATTTCACTCCAGGACAAACTTAGGATGTCTTCCATGCTGAAGAGGAACTTGAGGTTCCTAATGACGATCTTAATTCAGCAAACGATATCCATCTGATCCCAATTCCACACCAGTTGGAAGTCGGATCCCATATGTCAGTTGCAGCAACGACTGATGTAGACATCGGCACAGATCCAATGAATCCACGGATTCGCAAGCTGGGGGTACCTCTATTCCCTGAAGAGCCAGTGGGTTACACCAAACGCTCCAAAGGTGTCCATAAACCCTTTGGTCAAACCAAAAGCTCCAGGGATTATCGCAATCGCTTGGTCATCCCAAAAAGCTCCAAGGATTATCGCAATCGCTTGGTCATCCCAAAAAGCTCCAAGGATTATCGCAATCTCTTGGTCAACCCCAAAAGCTCCAAGGATTATCGCAATCTCCTGGTCATCCCAAAAGCTCCAAGGATTATCGCAATCGCTTGGTCATCCCAAAAAGCTCCAAGGATTATCGCAATTTCTTGGTCAACCCCAATAGCTCCAAGGATTCTCATAATCTCTTGGTCAGCCCTAAATGCCCCAAAGGTATTTATAAACCCTTTGGTCAACACCAAACGCTCCAAGCATTACCATAACTGCTTGGTCAAAATACATATTCAAAAATCAACAAAAATAACACAAAAAAATCATCATCACAAAAACAATTGCATTCAATTCCATGCATTCTAAAAAAAAAAAAATCAATCATCACAAAAACAATTGCATTTCAATTTCATGCATTCTCATAAACATCAAAATCACAAAAACAATTGCATTCCAATTCCATGCATTTTCATAAAAATCAAAATACAAAAATATAGGTTGCATTAAACATTGCATCCATCCCTTGCATACTTCGATAGGTCATACAAGTCAAAAGCACCATAGGCTGTCATTACTTGGCAATTCCATCATTTCCACCTCAAATCCATTTCCATAAACGCATACATCTAGCATATCACCTTTTATTTTAGCATAGTTAGTTGTTTCCTAATGTATATAGGGTTTTCGTCATTCAGATGTCTTTAAATTTCTAGCCAAAAACTGTACACAGTTAAGCAGATTTTACATGGGAAAGTTTTACTTGGATCCCACCTTGGTACGTAGCATCCCAACACAAATTAACACACATAAAATAATTCCTAAGTTGTGTGGACGAAAGATGAAACCCGCACCGTAATCCCGGCTACCATAAGCGAAACGGCTATCTTGCTTATCCCTCCGTGCAATTGACCTTAGAAATGCTTGAGAGTTGGCAAAAGGACAAGCTTCCTCCCTACCCAATTCCCCATGAATCCCAAGTTCTCAAAAGTTGCAAAAACATCAAACATTTGCAAAACGTCAAAACACTAAAATTTGACATCCTACAGTGCACACATCAAAAGGCACAAACAATAGTGATTCTCGTCACTCCATATTTCAATCCCTTGCTCCAAAAAAAAAAAAAAAAAAAAAATCAATAAAACAAAAATAAACAGTGATCTTATCACTATAATGAGCAAGTATCCCCATACCCTTGAAGAAAAGAAGGGAGTCGACCTTGAATCCCTGGAATTCTCAGCATTTCGACAGGTTATGAGGCAAGCTTCAGTACCGGTTTGGTTGATAGCCTATCGATCCATCGGGCAAGTAAACCTCCCGCATGACGATATATCTGTCACATTAACTTGTGTGCAGATCAATGTTTGCATGTGGATGAGCTAGTTTATGGTTTAAGTAAGGAACTTCCTCTTTTTTAAAATGTCGAGTGCCTCCGCTCTCTAATGAATGAATAAATGGATGAATAAATAAAGGTCGAGTCCCCAGCCCAGAAATAAGCTAGCTCATTTTAAAGAGGAAAAAAGAAATAAGCTCATTTTAAGAGGAAAAAGGAAATAAGCTTTTAAGATAAGCGAGTGCCTAGATAGCATCGCATATTAATCTAACCAAACACAATCAAGGAGTTAGTGGAGCTAATTAGGTGATCCTCAGTACAGGTTTGGTTGATAGCCTATCTGGCACTGGCGGTATCCTGATAAATACCACATAAACGAACTCAATTGCACACACAGGGATGTGAAATAACTTGGTTAAATTCAAGTCAGATTTATACCTTGTTCTAAAGTCTTGCGAGATAAATGTACAGTCTTGGCTAGTTAGTTAAAATATCTGAATCTAAGAAAAGCTTAACTACATTTTAAAAACAACTGTCACATTTTATTCCGTACATCACCATCAAAATATATGCAAAATACAAAAACAAAGTTTTCACATGCAAAGTCATTTCACAAAGTCATCCCATTAGTATAGCAAGTCAGTCAAATCTTGTACAGTCTATGGTGCATCGACACATCATCAACACATCATTTCATTCATTCCCTATCCATACATCATACAAATTAAAAACATCACATTCATAATCGCCTCTGCATACATCAAACACATACATAAAAACACGCAAAACAACCAAAATATAAAAAAAAACAAACACAACAAAACAACCAAAATATAAAAATGACAAATGCCAACAAAAACACTAAAAATTGTCGGATAAAAGTGCTCTTGCACTTGACCTCTTGGCATAAGAAAACTGATGTCGGGGTCTACCTTGTCATTATCCTACTCCCCAAGAAGGCTACCATAGTCGGACCGCTCCACGGGAAGACGGATTTTCGCCAATGTTAACCCCAAATAGCATTCCAAAATGGGTTCACACCCACCAAAAATAGGTCAGAACAATCGAGAAACTGCTTGAGCATTCAACAGACAACATCTAAAGGCACCCTCACTTAAGTCATCTTGGGTCAAGCGACTCGTCGCTTTTCTCATGGCAGTCATTCCTTCATCGATTCGTCGCTTGAGGGGGTAGTCACACTTAAGTCACAAATCAACAAACACACACCCAATCAAGGCAATGGCATGCATTCAAAGAATCATTGACAAAGACAATTACGCTCCTGCTTGGGGCAGCAAACAAGCAATTATCACAAACTGATTAAACACTTGGCATTTTCGAAGCATGAACACAAGGTTCCCCCGTGGATAAAAGGTTGCGCCCTTTGCCTATTCATGACTGATCAATGTCCAAGCTCAAGTCACATCTCACCAAAATAGGTTAATACTTGAAATCAAATTCCTTAGCTCGTCAGAAGCAAAGATTCAAGAATGCATGCCCTTTTCATACTTGGAGCATCAAGAGTTGGTTAGGTTACTGAAACCCTAATCATTAGTGCTTTGGTTATCTATTTTTGCTCGACGCTGTGCCATGCACAGCGCTTCCCAAAAAGGGGCATTTGTAGACACCAAAACAGCACCAATCCGATTATGTGACTACAAACACTGATCACATTAACACACACAACCCCGGGGGTAGCCCCCAGAGGTTAAGCAGGTGGTTCTAACCACTTACACAATGAGTTTTGCAAGTCAAAAATCAATTTGGCACCTTTTAGACACTTTATTTCTTATTCGTCCCACCCAAAGACGAGTGCGAATTTGTACTCGTCCTACCCAGGGACGAGTATGGATTTATACTCGTTTCACCCAGGGACGATTATTAGCACTCGCTCCGGGGTGGGACGAACGCCAGGTTTGACCAGCAAAAAGTCAGACCTCAGTGCAAGACAACTCAGATTTGCCACTTAGCTATCCCTTCATTGCATGGGAGTGCAAGTGAGCTTTGCTAAAACATGCAAAGACACGCACAGAGGCAGTTAAGAAGCCCTTGATCAAGAAGTCTTCTCTTTACAAACAAAAGCATTCATGCAAAGAAACACTTTTGCATGTTAATTCAAAAAGACCCCTTGGGTCTATAAAAACAGTGAGTTTTCTCACCCAAAAAAATATACAAAGAAGGAGCATTTTGAGCGACGAAGTGCTGCTAGTTCACTTACTGGCGATTTGTGCTTTCATAATCGTGGTATTTCTTTTAGTTTCATGTTTATGCTTTTGTCAAGTTTTTCATTTCATTTAGATTCATTTCAACCATCGTTAGATTCATCTTTTATTTTTCATACACGAGTGCTACGACTTTCTTGTTTGTTTCTTTGAGTGCAGAGTTGCAGCATTAGAGGAGCGGCGAGAAGTCTACCTTACCAACGCAAGCGGCGACAACATTTGGCCCGCCCATTCCAAACGTGGGCATGCGGAAGGAGGAAAACTAAGTCACAAATTGTAACAAAGACCAATTTAACGCTCCTAGCCCCTAAAAAGGGAGGAGACGTCTATGTAACCGAGGATAAGAAATTTGAATAAAGAGAGGTCGTGATTTCCTTACATCTTTTCTTTCGTCTCCAATTTATCTCCTTTCCTTGTTTTTGTGCATAGGATTAAAGCGTTACATTTCGTCTTATATTGCACAGTTATAGTTTTCCTTTTGCTTCCGGAATCTCGTGCTTTCACCTACCAACAAAACAAATATTAATTAAAATATAAAACATTTATAAAATAACCTTTTTAAATATAATTAAATTATAAAGTTATAAAACTTTATAATTTAATTAATTTAAAACAAGTTTATAAAATAAAAATTTTAAATATATTAAATTATAAAGTTATAAAACTTTATAATTTAATTAATTTAAAACAAGACATAACTAAACATAACATATAAACATGCAACCTATATGATCACCACTATAATAAATGAAAATATATTAAAATAACACCAAAAATATATACTAAATAACAAACATAAAATTTAAAGACAAACATAAAACTAAAACAACATAACAAAACATATAAAACAAACCAAAAAATACTAGGTATATATGAGACTTAAAAATTTAACATAACACAACATCTTTACAAAACCTAACCTATCAATATTAATAACAAACAAAACAAAACACCCTTGACATAAACATAACATAACAACAATAATACAACTCAAAGACCATAATCAAAATGACCATACAAACATAACTTCACAATCTTCAGATCATGAGGTGAATTTTGATAATGGACCCTGCTATAAGACCATTCGAAGGAAGATAAGCATACTTGATATTTCAATGATGACAACGGTGAACAATAAGCGCAAACAACAATTTGAAACAAGCTTTCAAATTTCAAGTGTCCTCCCAAATTTTGGGGTCGTTGTGAAGGGGTCACAACAAATCCCAATATAGAACTGGCTCACGTACCAAAGGCTTTTTGGCATCATAACCAACATTGGTGCAATGAGACTCTCGGGAACGACGGCATGCATATATGGATCGTTCTTGCCCTTATGGCTTTCCGAAATCGTGTTATTTTAAACACGCTCGAAGGTGGCAAACATCACTTATTTTTCCTCAACACCCCTGTTAATAACCATTTTAAGCATTGACATGGCCCTTCTTGAGCCCGAAACCCTGCACCTTGCCCTTGATGTGAAGGCGATCCTACCATGGGTTCATGCCATTCCTGAAAAAATTATGTGGAAACAATGATTTATCATTTCCTATGATAACGATTGTGTTGTAATCAAAGGGCTAAAGTTCAAAGTTAATGTACGTCTTCTTGCAGAGGTTACTAAGTTCCCCATTGATGGAGATCGTCGCAACGGACATTCCATGGCAGATGAGCTCAAACATTTTCCAAACAATGGAAGGAATCTGGCAAGGGATAAAGGGGGCATTGTTAGAAAAGGGCTTCCTAAACCTTGGAACAAAGTTTTTGTTTGGATTCTATTCCTAACATTACTTATTATTTAAATCACTATTTTTATTCTTTACTTAGGACTCGAACTAATGTGTCCTTTAACTTTCACACCTTATCATTCATATACATAAGCAATAGCATGGATGTACTTTACCATTCAAGAAAACATATATTTAATTGACACAGTGGGTGGTTTATCCTCCATTGAAACAGTGATTCAGTCCTCCAAAAATGATACTTTACCTTCAATTGCATTATTTAAATTGTTTAAAGTTATTATCTAATTGTTAGGATCTAAAGCTCCTACCTTCTAGTATCAGAGCGGTTCAAGTCCCTGTGCCTTCTTCCATCCTTCTCATACATAACTCACTCTTGTTCATAAAATCATTTATTGCAAATCATATTCCACCGATAGTGTTAGCACCGCTCAAAGCCACCATATCATCGATAACGTTTCGCTTTCGACAATAATAGCAACGCTCGCAATTGCATAAACCACCATATATTATATCACACTACTCACAGACCTCTAAAAGCCATTAACCAGTCTAGCAAGCATTTGAAACTATTCCAGATCATTCTCTGCGCGACGTCGTCTCCAGCTCCGTATCGTGTTCGACGTCCTCGACAGATCAATCTTGAAGCATCAATTTTTTCTTTTTCCAATCACCCTGCTCGTCGTCATCTCTTGCGACAAATCGTTGTCAAAACAATGAAAACTAGCGCAAGTGAGATTTCGTTCTCAGAGGCAATAAAATAAGATTGTGCTAAAATTTTTCCATATCCTTCCAAGAGGACGTCATCATATAGTCTAAAGCCCAGATCGAGGAACGAAATCAAACAGCAAATCGAAATCATCAATAAAAACACTGCACCACGACGTCTTCGTTTTGCCAACGAAATTTACAAGAAGGCGATGTCAAATTAGAACGAACAGGCTAAAAAAATCCCAAACCAAATAAAGAAACATACCTCTCGAACCTTTTCGAAGAAGCTGACCGAAATTCGCAGCAAAAGATCAAAGGAATAACGCATAAATCAAAATTTTAAAGACCCTGAGTCGTTTTCCGACGAGCTGTAGAGTTTCGCAGCATAAAATTATAAAATTAAGGTTATAAACCAAAGTTTTAAAGCAAAATCTGATCGTCGATTCAAACGAAACAATCATTGGAAAAAAGGATTAAGTGAAGGTTTGGGATTAATCCCACATCTACCCGGCTAGCAACATCAACAAGGTTTAAAACATTTAGCACGCATATTAGTGTTTGCCTAGCATGTTAGGCATACGCGCCCGCGCATTAGGCCGTGGTGTCAGTTGGGACACGTAGCATTAGGCTCACTCGAGGTTAACTTAGACCGCCCTCGATTATCGTGCCCTGTTTCCCACCTATCCACCGTTCTCGTTGCACCGCCGTCACATCCCCTCCGCTCGACCTCCGCTCAGCCTCTGCCCCGCTCCTTTGCCACCTCTGCTCTTTTGTCGTCGTCGCTCCGCTACTCCCCCCAAAACCAATTTTTGAAATAAACAAGAAAATTATTGTCAAAAATTGCACAATTTTTGCAATTTCTGCCCAAAGAAAGGAAAATTTGCACAAATTTTGAAATTTTTTCCCAAAAAGGAAAAATTTGCACATTTTTTGCAAATTTGTACCCAAAAAGAAAAGTTTGAATTGGCACTTTTTACCAAAATTTCAAAAACTTGCAAACTAAGACAAGTAAATTATAAACTCGCCACAACCCCACCATGACGGACGGGAGAAGATCACAAGACCTTGCAAAATAGATTGCGAAAGAGGTCCCGAAAGAGGTTTCCAAAGAGGTTACAAAAGAGGTCCTGCAAGGAATGATGTATTGGAAAGATGATTTTGAAACAAAGATAGCAACAAAGATAGCATAATTAACTATGAAAGTTGATGCCACCAATACAGAGTTATCAACAAAAATGGACACAACAAATCACTTTGTAGACTTGGTGCAACAAAACATGGCATTAATGCAAGCCGGTCAACAAAACACGATGCCCCTACAACAAGCGTCACTAGGGGGACCACACACATCAATCTTACCTCGAACCACAAAATTGGATTTCCCAAAATTTGATGGAGGCGACCCCACAAATTGGATATATCGAGCGGACCAATATTTCTCCTTATATCAAATTCCGAAAATCCAAAAAGTATGCATCGCCTCTTTTCACTTAGAGCAAGTCGCTACACAATGGTACCAGTGGTATGAAAAAACAAAAGGTACTCCCACATGGACCGAATTTACAAAGAACCTAATGTTGTGATTCGGCCCAAGCAAATTCAAATATTTCATAGGAGCCCTCACAAAACTTTGCCAAACATCTACAGTAAGAGAATACCAGGCACAATTTGAGAAATTGGCAAACCTTACATCAGGACTCGATGCATCATTCTTTCAAAGTTGCTTCATCAGTGGCCTGAAAGAAGAAATTTGATTAGAAGTACAAATACTCAATCCTATCGATATGATGCACGTAGTGGCATTAGCACAAATGGTGGAAGAGAAGATCAATAACCAACGCCGAATAGGAAGATTCTCAATAGGGAAAACACAAAACACCTACACCAACCAAAAACTAAATAAAGTCATGCCGATTAAATGAATTAGCCCAAAGGAAATGAAAGAAAGATGAGAGAAGGGCCTTTGTTTCCATTGTGATGAGAAATTCACCCCTAATCACAAATGCATTTCACCAAAGTTATATATTTTGGATACAATTGGAGATTGCACTCCAAAAGAAGAGGATGACATCGAAGTCGAAGTAATAACGGATATTCAAGAAGAAAATAACGAGGATAAAACAGAAATTTCCTTTAACGCCCTCGCAGGATGTTCGACCCCACAAACTATGAAAGTTAAGGGGTACTTTAAGAAACAAAACCCTATTGTGCTCTTAGACTCGGCAGCACACACAATTTTATAGACCCCAAGTTGGCCAAACAAGCTAATTGTTTTATATATCCTTGTAATAACTTCGAAGTCATGATTGGAAATGGAGGAAAAATTGCATGCAAAGGGAAATGCCAAAATATTAAACTCACTATGGGAGATTATAACATGAAAGGGGATATGTATGTACTACCATTAGGAGGATGTGACATCATTTTAGGAGTACAATGGCTACGGACGCTCGACACAATTCAATGGGACTTTGAAGAATTATGGATGAAATTCACACAAAAAGACCAAACATACACAATTAAAGGGTTAAAATCAGGCCCTTCACAAATCGTAAGTTCCCACATAATGGAAAAAATTATTCACAAAGGAGGTAAAGGCATGGTTGCCCAACTATTTTCCATGCAAACCACTAATGAAGAACAACCAGAGGCACCTGAACTACAAGAACTCCTAGAAATACATGATAAAATATTCAACGAACCAGAAGGATTGCCTCCACAACGGAGCCATGATCATGCCATTCAACTACTTCTAGGGCACCAACCCCCTAATATTAGACCTTATCGATACCCATATCTACAAAAGACAAAAATAGAAAAATTAGTACAAGACCTACTCAGGGCAGGGGTCATTAGACCTAGTGTAAGTCCTTACTCTTCTCCTATCATATTAGTGAGGAAGAAGGATGGATCATGGCGCTTATGTGTTGACTTTCACGCCCTCAACAAAATAACTATCAAGGATAAATTTCCTATTCTAATCATCGATGAATTACTAGATGAACTTCATGGGGCTGCATATTTTTCCAAACTTGATTTACGATCAGGCTACCACCAAATTCGAGTTAAAGAAAGTGATATACCCAAAATGACCTTTCGCACTCACGAAGGACATTATGAATTTTTGGTGATGCCATTTGGTCTTACCAATGCCCCTTCTACATTTCAAAGTCTAATGAACAAGGTATTTCACCCTTTCCTTCGAAAGTTTATTTTAGTTTTCTTTGATGATATTTTGATTTACAGTAAAACATGGGAAGATCACTTAACCCATATAGATCAAGCATTAAAAACCTTGGAGGAAAATCAATTATACGCCAAAAGATCAAAATGTTCCTTTGGAAAACAAGAAATTGAATACCTTGGACATATTGTATCTAAAGAAGGAGTTAAAGTAGACCCTCGTAAGATTGAAGATGTGGAAAATTGGCCTATTCCAAAAACATTGAAAGGTTTGCGTGGGTTCTTAGGACTAACAAGCTATTATCAAAAATTTGTCAAGGATTATGGCAAAATCGTAGCCCCCTTAACAACACTACTTAAGAAGAATGCTTTTTTATGGTCTCCAAAAGCTGATGAAGCCTTCATTACCTTAAAAAATGCCATGTGTACCACCCCCATCTTAGCCATGCCAGATTTTTCCAAACCATTTATTATCGAGAGCGATGCTTCAGGATTGGGAATAGGAGTCGTACTCATGCAAAATGAAAAACCTTTAGCCTTCACTAGCAAAGCATTCTCAAAAAATAATTTAGCACGTTCCACATATGAAAAAGAAATGTTAGCCATTGTTCATGCTATCCAACATTGGAGACCTTACCTTATTGGTAAACATTTTATTATCCGCACCGACCACCATAGTCTAAAGTACCTTCTTGAGCAATGGATAACCACACCAGAACAACAAAAGTGGGTTACAAAACTACTAGGATATGATTATGAAATCATATATAAAAAGGGAAAAGATAACATGGTTGTTGATGCCCTCTCAAGAAAGTTTGAAGAAAGTCCCCAATTACACAGTTTTTCCTCTCTTATTCCGAAATGGATAGACCAAGTCAATGAGGAATGGTTTAATGACCCTACCACACACACCTTAATTCAACAACTTCAACAAAATCCCATGAGCAAACCTCACTATTCTTGGAGAGATAACATACTACGATATAAAGAATGTATTGTCCTCTCTCCTACATCAGCCTATCGTACAAAGCTTCTCCATGAATTACACGCCACACCCACTGCAAGGCACTCGGGATTCCTAAAAACTTATAAAAGAGCGACCAAATATTTTTATTGGGTAGGGATGAAAAATGATATCAAGAAGTTCGTAAAGGAATGTGAGACATGCCAAAGGCATAAGGGAGAAACAGTGGCTACGTCGGGTCTTATTCAACCTCTTCCCATACCAACAAAAACATGGGTTAATATTTCGATGGATTTTATTGAAGGCCTTCTGAAATCTGCAGGAAAAACAACCATTCTAAATGTGGTAGATCGTTTATCTAAATATGCCCATTTTTGCTCGGTGGGCCACCCTTATACAGCTAGTACTATCGCTCAAATTTTCCTTGATAATATCTTTAAATTACATGGCATGCCTTCCACTATAGTTAGTGATCGTGATCCCACTTTCACTAGTAATTTTTGGAAATAATTGTTTAAACTCCAAGGCACCCAACTTCATATGAGCTCCGCTTACCACCCCCAAACAGATGGCCAAACCGAAGTTGTTAATAAATGTTAGTCTCACAATGACACTGAGAGGGGGGGTTGAATCAGTGTAGCTATTTAAATTCAAATCTACATCTCTTAATACTGAAACAATGAAGATTTAAGTCAGATAAAGCAAGTATCACAAGAGAGCATTCCACAACACACGATGTAACGAGGTTCACCAATTTGGCTACTCCTCAAAAATGACTTGTTTGGATTACCGTCCAAATCCAACCTTTGCAAAATACCAATTTTACAATCAATTTACCAAGACCAACTAGAAGGAGCATCAACCCCCGATTTATCCGCACCCACGTAAAGGAGCACCAACCCCTAATTTATCTCGCACCAACGAAAGGAGCACCAATCCCTAATTCCAAGAACCTACTTGGACTGTAAATTTGAAGCTATAAGATTGACATAAAAATGCCTTCACTTATTCAAGACCCTGACTGGTCTATTGCTAACCCAACCTCTCTCGCTATTCACCAAAATACCACACACACTAAAGGCTTTGCTTACTGCACTTTTACGACTCTCACGGCTCTGCTCTACTCTCTCTTACGGCACTCTTCCAACCCTCTTCTTGCAGCACTTTTTCTCTCTTTTCAGCAGCACTTTAATTCTCCACGCAGTCCTCTTTTTATAACAAAATTGTCTCTTTGTAACTTCAGTTGTAACTCTTTCTTTCATTTCTCATATGTCACTTGTCAATTGTAACGCCTTCTATATGTAACTCCCTTTGTATATATAGAGTAGGCATTTCGTTAAACACGTTACATGCAACGAATTGACACATATACCTTTACCATGACTGTTCGTCTTTTTGATCATGACTGTTCGTATTCTCCTTAGTGACTGTTCGCTTTCTTTTCTGTGCATGCATGCGTTTTCACCGTAATCGCACTCTGTAATCGACGTATCGACTTCGAGTTAACTCTTCTTATTTTATCTCGCATGATTTTCTTCTACAATCGCACTTTGTAATCGTCGTATAACTTCGCTTAACTGTCACATATCTTATTTCGGTCGGGTTCTCTTCTTCGCTCGCGCCAAAGTGACCTGTCGCGAAATCGTGACACTTCTGCCTCTTTGTCCTCTTCTCGGCTTTCGCCCGCGAAAACACATGTCGCGATATCGCGACACTTTCGCCTCCTTGCTACTCTTCTTGGCTTCAACCCGCGAAAACACAACATGTCGCGATATCGCGACACTTTCGCCTCCTTACTACTCTTCTTGGCTTCAACCCACGAAAACACATGTCGCGATATCGCGACACTTTCGCCTCCTTGCTACTCTTCTTGGCTTGTACCAGTGAAAACTCAACATGTCGCGATATCGCGACACTTTCGCCTCCTTACTACTCTTCTTGGCTTGTACCAGCGAAAACTCAACATGTCGCGATATCGCGACACTTCCGCCTTCTTACTTTCTCTCTCCTCCTTAAGTCGCGAAAATGCGACATGTCGCGAAATCGCGACACTTTCTCTCCTTTGCTCTTCCTCTTGCCTTCGGGTCGTGAAAACCCGACATGTCGCGATATCGCGACACTTTTTCTCCTTAGCTCTTTCTCTTGCCTTCGGGTCGTGAAAACCCGACATGTCGCGATATCGCGACACTTTTTCTCCTGGACTCTCTCTCTTGCAATATGTTGCGAAATCGCGACACTTTTTCTTTCGGACTCTCTCTTGCAACATGTCGTGAAATCGCGACACTTTTTCGTCCGTACAATCTTCCTTGCAATATGTCGCGAAATCGCGACACTTTTTCGTCAGTACAATCTCTCTTGCAACATGTCGCGATTTCGCGACAGTTTTGCTTGCTTGCGCTCTCTCTCCGAACATGTCGCGAAATCGCGACAGTTTTGCTTGCTTGCGCTCTCTCCGAACATGTCGCGAAATCGCGACAGTTTTGCTTGCTTGCGCTCTCTCTCCGAACATGTCGCGAAATCGCGACAGTTTTGCTTGCTTGCGCTCTCTCTCCGAACATGTCGCGAAATCGCGACAGTTTTGCTTGCTTGTGATTTTCTTTTGATTTTTAGCATATGGGTTTCTTTTGATTTTTAGCATATGGGCCACTTCGATCTTTTAGACAATCACTGTACATACTCTGAAGAACCTCTTAACTCCTGTCCATTGCATCAACCGATCTGTCTGACTGTGTTGACAACAATGACAATACTGTTCCTGCACCTTGCTCAACAATAAATGCTTGGAAACCTACCTCCGTTGTTTTATTTCTACTCAACCCCTTCACTGGGTTAAATGGCTTCCATTAGTTGAATGGTGGTATAACACCGCATATCACACGGCCATTAAAATGACCCCATATGAAGCTTTATATGGTCAAACACCACCATCTCTTACCTCGTATATTCCAGGAAGTACAAAAGTGTCATCAGTAGAGATGGAACTTTCTACTCGAGATAACATTATTCGCACTCTTAAAGAAAATCTAAACACCGCCCAACACCATATGAAGCAACAGGCAGACCAACATCGAATTGAGCATACTTTCCAAGAAGGGGATATGGTATTCCCTCGCCTACAACCATATTGCCAAACTTCACTAAAAATCAAAGGCTTTCAAAAGTTAACACCAGGATTTTATGGACCCTATAAAATTCTACAATGTATTGGACCAGTTGCTTATAAACTTGAGTTACCCGAGTTCCAAAATTCATCCTATATTCCATGTCTCTTGCCTTAAACCTGTAATAGGCACACACATCACTACCCAAACTCAACTGCTAGAGTTTACCGAAGATGGGGCACTCATGGTTGAACTCGAAGTTATCCTGGATCGTTGCATTCATCACCTTCGCAATCGCACCATCACCGAAGTTTTGATTCAATGGAAAGATCTACCTCCGAAAGATGCCACATGGGAGACACTCCATCATATCTAGCAGCAATTTCCTCATTTTCAGCTTTGAGGACAAAGCTCGTTTTAAGAAGGGTGGCATGTTAGGATTCTATTCCTAACATTACTTATTATTTAAATCACTATTTTTATTCTTTACTTAGGACTTGAACCAATGCGCCCTTTAACTTTCACACCTTATCATTCAAATACATAGGCAATAGCATGGGTGTACTTTGGCATCCAAGAAAACATATATGTAATTGACACAGTGGGTGGTTTATCCTCCATTGAAACATTGATTCAATCCTCCAAAAGTGATTCTTTACCTTCAATTGCATTATTTAAATTGTTTTAAGTTATTATCTAACTGTTAAAATCTGAAGCTCCTACCAATTTTAATTCCAATTATGCAATACTTCACAGTGGATGAGATCAATGAGCCACAAAAGTTTTCATCTTGCCTTCCTAAATCATACGAGGCACATCAAAGAAATTAATGTGTCAGATACTTTGTCAGATCAATGGAGATTTTGATGGATGTAATCAGGAGAGGGACATCAACCCATGCAAAGCACCAAGGTCTTTACCTGATCCTGTTCAAGCATGCGTTGCAAAGAGAAGCCTAGAAGGTGTCCATCAATGTCATAGGTAACATTGGAGCTGGATCTAACCAAGATTGTCTGCAAACAATCACAGTTAGTGAGGATGAGGAAAAAAACACCTATTGATAAAGACAAACGTAAAAGAAAGGCGATTGTGGACTGCACTCCGTCTTCGGTGAAAATCGATCCTCAACGTCGTTTATTTAAAGCTTCGACAACAAAACGTAAAGTTTCTATCAGTGAGCATGAGTCCTCTGAGGATTATCACGCAAAGATCAATCGCCCGAAGAAGGAAGATGGTCCTTCTAAGACAATCTCTAAGAAGGATGATCCTAGACCAGTTGTGGCCCTTCAAGTATTCTGACGAAAATTCTTGACAACGTTTACTCTACCTTCAATAAAACTCAGATCATGCTTCAACAAGTGATGAAAGTACCCAAAGCAATATCAAGCAAGAACAAAGGTGGTAAAGTGGTCGTCCTACTAGCGACAACGAGCAAAAGATGTCAGAGTAACCAACTTCACTCGATTTCGGTTTCTAAGTGGCTTCTCCTAGGGTGGCTTTTCCGAGACCCCTTGTTTGCCCTTTGTTTTGTGGCTATTCCTAGATTGCTTCGTCTGCTTGTCTTTTCCGATATGTTTTCCCCTTTGGTGTTTTTGGGTTGATCACTTTGTGTGGTGTTTCTTTTTGTTGGTTCTAACAGGTGAATCTGTTTGGGTTCCCTTCTTTCCCGCTTGTAAAAGGTTTAGGGATCCTTTCAAAACCCTTTCTACCAATCAAAAAAGTTGATAATAAACCCTTTCTACAAGCCCCAACTATATTATATCATGACAATCTTATAACATTATTTCAAGATTTAAACCATGTCTTTGACTTAAAAGTCGATATATTTAACCATCACAAATTGAGCTCTATTTGATTGATGAGGGTGGAGTTCGTTAAAACGTAACCTTGTGTATGATTGTGGTACAAATCCTTTTGTAATTCATATATATATTTATATATATTATCCTCACATCAAGCTTTCGTTCAGCATCATCTTGATATTACACATATATCACTTGACAAGATTTAAACCATGGTCTTTGACTTAAAAGTCAATATATTTAACCATCACAAATTGAGCTCTATTTGTTTGATGAGAGTGGAGTTCATTAAAACATCATGTGTTGTATGATTGTAATATATATATATATATATATATATATATATATGATCCTCGAATCAAGCTCTACTTCAAACGTGACCCATCCCAGATAGAATGGCCTTGTACCACCCATGTTAAAGCCTCCATTAGAGGTAAAACAACTCAATGTAATGCTAGGGATAAAACACTTTAAAGACATAATAGATAATGGTTATTCTAAAAGAACATAGAATAAATATATTAGTATAATGGTTCTAAGAAGATGACAAAATCCAATGACATTGGCTTAATACCTTAAATTACTTTCGAGGATGCCTATGTTCAAAATTTGCCATGCACTACATGCACAATTGTCAAAGAGGTTGTAATACTACTATGTGGGGTGAGACCTCTTTCAATCCCATATAACCAAATTTATAAATTTTAAAAAAATATACAATGAATATTATAATGGTTATAATAAAACAACACAAAATAAATATATGCCTTACTATAAAGGGGGACAAAGAATAAATATAAACTATTTACATTACTTTTAAGGAGGAGGCCTATGTTTAAATCTTGCATAATTATCAAGCTGATGTAATACTATCATGTAATTCAGTGAAGCCTCTTTCATGTAGTCATAATGTAATTCAGTGAAGCCTCTTTCAATCCTAACCGAATTAGGAAGAAGCCTCTTTCAATCCTAACCGAATAAAAAATATATATGCCTTAAAGGTTATAGTACGAGGATTAAAAAAACAATAATATTTAAAAAAATATTAATATTTAAAAACAATCCTAACCGAATCAATGAATGTAATGATTATGATAAAACAGCACAGAATAAATATATGCCTTAAAGGTTATAGTACGAGGATAAAAAAAAATGTTTATAAACTATTTAGGATTATGCACATGGCACATTTTAAAAAAACAAAAATGATGCACATTACACATTTTAAAAATGTTTTTAAAAACAAAAATAAATCCATTTAAAAAAATGTTAACAAAAATGAAACCATTTGTATGCGGTATACCATGTCACTTTTAGAAATGGCATGTTTGGCCTGTGGCTCTTTGGATTTGGTTTGATGAATCATTTGTTTAAAAGATTGGCACACCACATGTACACTATGGGTTGTGTACACGATGAACCCAGTACATCTCTGTCGGATTGTGACTCCAAAGTTGTTCTTCAATCACATTAATGTAATGACAAGAGATTCATTCTCCTAGAACACTTCTGCATGATGAGATATCATATCTTAAACTTCACTCTAGACTTTTTTAGAGGGTGAGGGGGCCATTGTCTCCCAGTTTGGTTTTGTTCGATTGTGGGGACCCCTTAAGACAACCCCTGTCCATAAATATAAAAGGAATTCATCATAAAACTTGTTAATTATATAACAGCATAGCACACTTTCATTTTTTTAGTTGTAGCCTATGTTACTATATTCATTTACATTTGGCTATTCTGTTTGTCATAACCACAAACGAATGAAGATTACAGCATGTGTTGAACAAACACTCCAGACGCAGTTAGTGTTCTTCAATCACATTAATGTAATGACAAGAGATTCATTCTCCTATAACACTTCTGCATGATGAGATATCATATCTTAAACTTCACTCTAGTTTGTTTTAGAGGGTGAGAGGGCCATTGTTTCCCAGTTTGGTTTTGTTCGCTTGTGGGGACCCCAAGACAACCCCTGTCCATAAATATAAAAGGAATTCATCATAAAACTTGTTAATTATATAACAGCATAGCACACTTTGATTTTTTTAGTTGGACCCTACGTTACTATATTCATTTACATTTGGCTATTCGGTTTGTCATAAACACAAACGAATGAAGACGAAAAAATTATTTCCTTTGCATGTGAAATATCATTTTATTTCCATGTGCTGTTATTTCCACTGTTTGCTTCCAATATCTTATGATAATATGCATCTATGCTGTTGGAATCCGCTCCAGAACAACCTTCTTCTCCTCCACTTCATGCAATTCTACCGCCACCTTCCCCAATGCCAGAGCCCTCAGTTATATGCACAAATAACCCATTCTTCCTGGTTCCTAAAACACATTATCATGAACTAATGCCTCTTCCCATTGATCTGACTGGCTTACTTGTTTCTGATGAGAGGGGCCATCAATTTGCTTTTTGAAAGCCCTCTTCTAAATGTAGCAGACAGCTCCCTTGCAACAGACCCTTCATGTATTAGGCTCAACCTCTTATTCAAACTAGCACGCATTGAAATTTGTGGATAGATTTGCTAGAATCTTCCCTTGGTGACTTCAATTCTGTTAATTCACAGGATTCCGAAAGAGAATGGGAAGAACTACTGCGCATCTTGTTAATGCACAAAACCTTTTTGGAGGATTCACAGGTGAGAGGTGAGTGTTTGCATAGACTTTACAGGCAAAATCTCTGACAAAGGCTTTGTGGGAGGGGACATGCAGCTGGCCGTGGCTCTTCCCCAAAGTAAAAGCCACATTAGCTTTACTAAAAAGTTCCAACTTATATTATAGTTTTATTTAACAGTTTTTCAAGTTTTAGTTAAATGTTCCTTTTATTCCATTGGTTTCTCTACTGATGTTCTTTTTATTAAAAATTTCAATCAACAAATATGTATTATTTTCTTACTGTTTTATGTGTGTTTGAATATTTGTACATGATGCATATTTTTTATTCTCATTCTCAAACTTCATGTCCAATTTTTTTCCAAACTTAATAGCTTGTTAAATCATGTCAAACACGAATGCAAATCTAGTAACACAGGTTGTAACATATCTAAAATCCTATCAAACAGAGTACTCTCGATAAAGTGTTTTTATTTACAAGGGGTAATAGAGAAATAAATCAAACACAGACAATTAACTCCATCTCACAGAAAATTATCATTATTTCTTATCGTGTCCCACTCGCATGTAGATCCTTAATAATGAAGTTTTGTCACAAACTTTTCAGGCACAAAAGTGTTTTCTATGATATAGAACCCTCTAGCTCAATCTTCTTGCAGAAACAACAAAGAATACTAATAATAATAAAATTTGCATTCCACTAATCAAATGGCATGAGATCAAGTTATGATTAAAAACATGGACTTCCAAAGTGAACACGAAGTTCAAATTTTGCCAAATGATATATGCATAATTGCCAATATGATTTGTGTTGTAAAATACCATGAAAATGAGGTCTATCCCACTAATTTTCAAACTTCATGTTTTTATCATCATAAACCTGGCCTTCAATAAGAATTTAAGGAATATGATACTCAAATTTTCATAGGTTCCTTGCCTTATTAGCTCAGTACCAATATTCAAATGACTATTGTTTCTCTGACTACTTATCTCTCTTCAGATATGAAAAAATTCCTTTTGGTCATAGTATCTTATGTTTGTATCTAGTAGGCTTATTGGTATGTTCTGGAACCATAAACTTCTTTTTTTATTATGTCTTAATTCCAATGCACCATTCAGTAAAACATCTGCTCTTATTTCCAATATAGACATGTAATTATGGATAAACTTCTTCTTGTATTTAAGTATTAATTCCAATGCATCATTTGGTACAACATCTGCTCTTATTTCCAATATAGACATGCAATTATGGATTATGCTAGTGGTTTCGTCACTCATATTGTATCTGCAGCTAGGTCATATATTTCCCCTATATGGACCACCAGGGTATTATGTCCAAAACAGGATGGTCTGTGCATGGGTATTATGTTCAAAAAGAGGACTCCTTTTAAAAGTCTATTTTAACATATGTAGTCAGTCTTTTGATGATACAATATAATTTAAGTTTTACAAAAATCCCTTTATCACCTTCCAAAGTGCTTTACTTTGACAGTAAGATTGTCTGGATTTCAAAACCCTCAATTTCACATTTCATTGGAATCATTAGCCCACCCCCACCACCCCTAACCCTTCTTCTATATAATATGTATTTTAACATGACAATCTGTGGAATCTTCATCATTATATCAGAATAAAGACCAATAATCTAACAAAGATACTTGCCAATGTCTCATCCCAAACCCTGCAAAGACGATACACTTCATCTAAAGAAAGCTTTGAGATTATTGTGCACTTCATCAATCTCCATTTCATAACATCAACATCATGTATGTTCACAACTAAATTCTCCACATATCAGGGTATTTTAGACTATGATAAATAAAAAGATGTCGTAAAAACACCCGGTGATTCCAAGGGGTTTTAAATTTATGAGGGGTACACAACAGCTTTACTGGAAATTTGGGGAATCTCTACTAACACAACATGATCACCAGAAACCATGCCCATTGGTTCCAGGTCAGAACCCCAAAACATTCCCCTATTTATATGCATATGGATGAATTGTATTTCTATGGTAAAAAACCTAAAAGAGATGTAATGCACTACTTATTCTGTCAGACAGGCAGATAGCATGGGCAACATCGTCAACATGTTCTACCCCAAAAAAATTCCTATGTCTATACGCCAACAATGAAACATCAACAACACCAAATCATTTTGCAAAACCAAAAAAACCAAGATTAAAAGCATAACTAAAATTTCACATAAAGAAAGGATACAAGCTATCCATTAAAAGCCATAATCATTTTTACGGGCATTAATTCCAAGCCATGCGTAAAAAACCTGATCATTATTTAACAACTTCTCCAAGCTATGCACAGAAAACCCTAGTCATTCTTTAACATCAATTACAAGCTACGCATACAAGCCCTAATCATTATTTTAACGACATTACCTGCAAGCCATTTGTAAAAAACTTAATTTTTTCAACAATTAATTCTAGACTTTGCGTTTAACCCTAACCTTTTTAAAAAAAATCAAGTCCGTCCAAAGAAAAATCCATGTACACGTAAATAAACAAGAAATTCTTACACCTCGACATCAATCCCAAGCTACGCATAAAAAACATAATCATTCTTTAAACAATTCCATTCCAAGCTACGCGTAGAAACTCCAGAAATTATTTAACAACATCAAGTGCAAGCCACGCATACAAACCCTACTCTGACAATAATTGCACTCCATGCGTAAAAAACTTGTTTTTTTAACAATTAATCATAGACTTTGCTTATAAACCCTATTCATTTATGACAAATTCAAATCTAGCCAAAGGAAAATCCATGTGCATGTAAATACACAAGCAATTCCAACACCTCGAAATCAATGTTAAGCTACGCATAAAACCCCTAATCATTCTTCAGTATCTTTCATTCCGAGCAACGCATTAAAAAAAAAGCCTAGACATTCTTCAACAACGTCAAGCGCAAGCTAAGCATAAAAACCCTAATCCGACAATAAAAGCAAATTATGCGTAAAAGCATTAATTTTTTTTTTAATTTAACGAAAACCCTTGCCGGCCAGCTTGAGAAACCACGACCAGGGCTAAATCACCCGGAGTCGTCCGACCTGACCGCACCAGCATTATCAACTGGATTTTGGGTACCCAATATGCACTAGCATTATCAACTGGATTTTGGGTACCCAATATACGTTTTGTCGAGTGGAGATTTATTAATCGCTTTTAGACTTCGCATGTAAGCCCTAATCTTTTTAACCAAATTAACTCCCGCCAAACGAAATCCATGTGACAACATCAAGTGCAAGCATCGCATACAATCCGTTATCCGTAGTTAATTGCGAGCCATGCTTAATGACTTGATTTTTTTAACAATTAATTCCATAGTTCGGATATAGAGCCTAATCTTTTTTAACAAAATTAACTCCGGCCAAAGGAAAATTCATGTCCATGTAAATGAACAACCAGTTCTGACGCCTCCGTCGAATTTAGCGGCAAAACTATAACATTTTTCCCTAAATGATAGCATTTTCCCTAAATAAAGTAAAATCAACAGCAACATACCAAGCGGCACGTGATCACTTGGGGTTTCTGAGAACAATAATGACGGAGTCGCCGCGAAGGAACATTTTGCTGATGAATCTGTCCTTGTTGATGGGCATGGCTTTCTTCTTCCCCTTTCCCGTCTTGGGGACCTCCGTCCACATTTCCTTGACGTTTTCGAGGACCATGTTGCAGTGGCGGTCGAAGGCCCTGACGCGGCCGAGAAGCTTCTTGTTGTTCCTGCAGTTGATGAGCACCTGCGTGTTGTTCTTCACACTCATCATCAGCACGGAAAGAGGACCCGTGCTGAACTCTTCCTCCTCTGTCTTTTCCGGAAGGTCTTCCTCCATTGGCTTGCTCATTTTCAACAGAAACCCTGAAAATCTTGCTCTCCTCTAAAGGCAACGGTATTCAAACCCTAGAAACCCTGGCTGATGGCTCCAGTCAGGAAAGGCGTGTTATAGGCGAACCGGAAGGTTTTGGTTATATCCGTTGAGGTTGTTCTGGCATTTTCAAACATTAAAAAAAAGCTCTATGTGCCAACTCTTAGAAGAAATAATAATGGGGTTTTGTAGTCCCAAAGGAGGCACTTAAAAGGTTAGGACTCTCAAAGCTCAGTAAAACAGATAATACAATATATTTCTAAATTAATATCATAAATGGTAAATAATATTGTTAAGTGCTCAGCCACACCTGCACTTACCAATCCACCTAACCCTTAGAAATACTAATTTACTATTTTTTTTTGGATTAGGTTATTGCGAGAAACCTCTATGATCAACGTACAGGTTGGGCAGTCTCCACCCAATCAAAGAATTTAAAACAAAGCTACCACACACACCCACCCTCACACACTCGCCCACGTCACTGAACCTTGGACCTCCCGAAGAAGAACCAATCTGAAACGTTACGCTACACCGCAGATACAATACTAACTTATCACCGAACCTAGGTAATGTTTACACCGCAAGTACAATACTAATTTATCACTTTACTATAAAACTTTTTAAACTTCTTATCCATGAATATTAAAACCTAATTTACTACATACTTCATAGACTTGGGTTATTGTAAACATTAAAACCTAATTAGTTTTTAAACTTCTTGTCCATGGACTTAGGCCCTTATGAACATTAAAACCTAATTTACTACTCTACTATGTAGTTTTTAAACTGTCCATGGACTTAGGCCCTTATGAACATTAAAACCTAATTTACTACTCTGCTATATAGTTTTTAAACTTCTTGTCCATGGATTTAGGCCCTTATGAACTATATTATAGTTTTTAAAGACTTAATATTTTTTAATATTTATTTTTTATATGTATAATAAGTTTATTTTAGAGGTTTGAATTTAAGTTTTTTAAAAATTTAAAGTTTAAATTATTATAGTGTCTACATAAATTTATAATTAATTATTTTTTTAGTAATATTTTTTATACACATCCATCATGGCATTGAACTCGGATCACATAACCGATAATGCAAGTGGCATCCTTACTGATAAACCACACTCACGAGGATATATAAATATAGCTTCTAGTTATTGTCATTAAATTATTAAGAAGTAGAAGAACAAAGATGATATACCAGGATAAAAAAGCTCCAATAATGAAGTCTTTTTTATTTTCATGTTATATTTTTTAAAATACTCTATTTGATCTTTCATGAAAAAGTTTTGTTATTTTTTCCTAATTAAATAAATATTTTTTTTAAAATACAATTTAAAAATCCAAGACATCTTATATGGCATATAGCTTAAGGAAATTAAAAATTATTTAATTATATAGTTTTTAAGTTTATTTTTATGAACTTTAAGATAAATGGTGGTGAACTTTAATTTTGAAGATGTTAGTATGAATTATGTAAAAATACAATATATCTAATCTATGTTTCACTTATATTGCACCTTGACAGCTTTGAGGAGATTAAAAACTACATAGTTATATCGTTTTTAGTTTTTTTTATATGGTCTTCAACGTAAATGGTGAACCTTAAATTTTAAGATGTTATTACGAATAATGTAAAAATAACTGTAAAAATGTAATGTTTTTTAATTGGTTATATAAAACTGAAGTGAGTTTTATTTGTATTATATAAAATCATCTGGTGGTATTATATAGTTCTATTTGTTTTACAACATACCATATAATAGTATTATAATAGTTTGGTTATTATATATGCATTATTCGTCAAAATTTGAATGTAAATTTTCTCTTTTAATGCAATATAGGTTTTTATAAATATGTGTAGTAGAGTAATATAATATAGCTTTTCAAACTCATGCATAGACAACATGGTTCGTAATTATGATATTAATTGTAAAAATTATTTGTAATACCTTAGCGATATAATACTTCTATAATTTAAGTGTTTTGTGAGTGATGGTAAGCGAAAGTTCGAATTTCGAATTGTTAGTGAGTAGGAAACAGAAAAGCGGCAATACAAGAGCAAGGAGCGGATTAGGAGGGAGTGTGATTGCCATCAACGATAGAGCGGTCACCCAAGAGAATGAGAGTGGAGTAGCAGCTAAGTTCGACACGGGGGTTTCGGACGATGCGAGTGACGGCTATGGAAGAAAAAAACCTCCAAACAAAGCACCTACAAGAAGCAAGAAAACCCACTCAGCATCATTTGTAGAGGCGCTCAAAGGGAAGCTCAAACCTTCGCCAATCACACTGCGCACTTTCATCCCGCAGGGTTGTGATGTTATCCTTCTGGAGGAAGTCATGGCAGGATACATTTCCCTTGACTTTTTCTCCCTAGTTGGGAAGTTCGTAGGTGGAAGACCCAATATGGAGGCTATCTGTCGATGGGCAGCGATAAAATGAAAAACCAGGGACTGTCTGGAACTGATAGCCATGTCTAAAGGCTTCTTTATGATACGGCTCAATACTCAGGAGGACATCGATTACATTCTATCTAGGGGTCCATGGTTCTTCGAAAGAAGGAGCCTTTTTCTTTGCAAGTGGGGAGTGGATTTCGATCTGAAGATCCAGAAAATCAATTTCACTCCTATTAGGGTCTAGCTCCCAAATTTTATCATCTCACTTCTGGCATGAGGATGTGCTCCAAGGTATAGTTAGGGCAATTGGAGAACTTATCGCTATCGATCCTGCTATGTGCATCCAATTAAGAATGATGTAGGCCTGCATCTGCGTTAACGTAAATTTGGAGATCCAGCTCTCGGATCATGTGAATCTGATCTATGGGTCCTACCGACGGTGTCAAGTGGTGGAGTATGAGAACAAACCCTCTTTCTGCACCGAATGCCTCTCTCAGGGTCACCTCTACAATCAATGCCCGAAATTGAAACCTGCTCAAAATGATTACCAGGAGACACTTCGCCCACCCAAAGAAGTCCAGAGAATGAAAGCTAAAGTGGGTCAATACCATGAGCCCAAAGATAAGCAGGCCCCCCTTCGTTGAATGGCGACATGAGTAATGCAAGTACCCTGTTTTCCTTTTCCAATAGGTTCAGTCTTCTCAACAATGCTAATTTCAATATAAATGCTAAGGATGTGGAGAATCCTTATGAGGATTTCCCTAGAGAAAACCACTTGGATTAACCCCCTGAGAAAGTAAGCCCCCCCAACAAACTCATTTTTCATTCCCAAACCTGTGCCCTAATTCTCTATCGACCATGGCACCCGAACCCCAGGCCCCTTCACCAATCCCACCCTATCACCTAATCTAGTGACCAGCTTCCCTCCACCCATCAGGTATGGGTCGTCTCATCCCCCACCCAAAAATCATGGCGATGAAGACGATAGTTTTGAGTCGTCTCATGAATCCCCAGAGGCTTGGAGCCCTAAACAGACCAGAAGCTTTAAAAAATTCTAAATTAATGTCAGATGCGATAAAAATAAGGGTAGAACCTCTGGTGCAAAGCAGAGGAGTAGAGACACAGCGAAAGATATAGCCAATGGCACCCAACGAACTCTCTTACAGAAACTGGTAATGTCCAACACAAAAGAATCAAAGAGATCCAAACCTCCTACGCAGCAAGGCAAAGGAGGCAAAAAACCCTCCAAGAGTTCCAAATGAGAATCCTCTCCTGGAATGTGAGGGGGTTAAACAGAGCAACAAAACAAAGACTTGTTGTTTCTCTGCGAAAGGATTCAAATCCCATAATTTTTTTAATTCAAGAAACCAAACTAGGTGTGTAGTGTTCACCTAAAGTTGCCAAAGTTATTTGGAGAAAACGTGAGCTTTCCTTTAGTCCTGCCTCTAGAACCTCAGGTGGCCTGCTCTACCTCTAGGACCCAACCAAGGTGAAAGGAAGAGAAATTTTAGGTGAAGGGCGAATCTCCAATCTTTTCTTTCACGACTCTATTACTAACCAGTCTTGGGTTTTGACGAATATCTATGCCCCAAATAGCTCTCAAGATATATTGGCCTTATGGACTACTCTCACTCAGATGAAAGAGATGTTCAACAACATCCCTTGGATTCTTTTTGGTGAATTCAATACCCCTTTACACCCCTTTGATAAGAGAGGTGGGAATGCAATCGCTCCTAAAATCACAGGGAACTTTAGCCGTTTTGTGGATGCAAATGAACTAATCGATGTGTAGTTGCGGGGTTCTCAGTTTACCTGGAGTAATAGAAGGGTGGGGGTGACCTCATTTAGGAAAGGCTTGACCATTTCCTTCTCTCTCAAGATGTGCTCCCCCTCTTCGAAGATGCCAGCTTATAGGCCATGCCTAAAATTGGGTCGGATCACAACTCCCTTATCTTCGAAATAATCAATAGACCCTTATTCAAAACCTCGTTTCGCTTTAAGGCAATGTGGATCCAGCACCCTAAACTTAAATATCGCATTGCTGAATGGTGGGGGTAAAGCTTTCCTAGAACTATCTCAAACTAGGTTACTCAAAAACTATGGTCCATTAAAACTAAACTAAAAGTGTGGAATAAAGAAACCTTTGGTAATATCTTCAAGAATAAGCAAAACATCAAGAACAAACTCCAAAATATTGAAAATCAGTTTCAACAGGGCCAAGGGGATGACAGCCTGAGAGCCGAAGAAAAACTCCTGCTCTCGGATTACCACAACACTTTGAGGAAGGAAGAGATGTTTTGGCATCAGAAATCAAGACAGTTGTGGCTCAAAGAAGGGGACTCCAACTCTAAGTTTTTTCATATTTTCATGCTCAAACACAGAGGGGCTAACAGGATCAAAGGTCTAACCAGACAATATGGCTCTTTCAATTTTGATATCCATGAGATTCGTGATGAAGCAATCAGCCACTTTGAGTCCCTCCTCGGCTCCTACCCCACCCACTCTACCTAAGCCATGGATTCCCTTCTTAAGCATATCCCCAGATCCATCATTGATAGCATGAACTCCTATCTTCTTAGCCCATTAAGCTTTGAGGAGATCCACCTTGCTCTTTTATCCATGCAACCAGACAAAGCCCCAAGCCCTGATGGTTTCTCCCCAAGGTTCTTCCAAACATATTGGGACATCATCGGCCCTAACTTGTGACATGCCATCTCAAAAATGTAGAGTTCCAGAGTTATTCCTAGGGATGTAAATTCCACCTTCCTCGCCCTCATTCCCAAAGGGCCCAGCTCCAAATCCCTGTCTAATTTTAGGCCCATAAGTTTGTGTAACATCGCCTATAATATCCTATCCAAAGCCATGGCCAACAGACTTAAAGGCATCCTCCCTTCCTTGATCGACCCGTGCCAAAGAAGTTCTGTTAAATGTCGAAACATAGTGGATGGAGTCATAACCATTCATGAACTCATTCATTCTGCCCTTAACTCTAAAAAAATTGCTTTCTTCCTCAAGCTCGACATGAACAAAACCTTTGATGAGGATTGATGTTTGATCTTTCATATGACCCCTCTAGTAGTTCCTAGCTAGGTTTGCATAGTTTATTTCTTGCAAATTAATAATTGTAAGTGAGTCTCCTTCTCACATGCACTTGTGGGCACTAGTTATCTTCTAGTTGTCATTTAGAGTGTTAGTTAGTAAGTGTGAACTCAAAGTAGGAAGTGTGTACTTCAAGATAGCTAAAATGGATCTTCTAGTTAGCATTATTCCTTTTCTCTTAACTTAGAAGTTACATGCATTCTCACTTGCACTTTTGTAGATTATGGTTAAGCATATTGGATCAAATCCATGATTTGATGGGTTTGGTTATGTATTTTGGGCCATTAGAGCCTATAAATTGAATTGTAAATAATAGAACACTTAGTTGGATTTTCAATCCTTTTCAGCCTTTGACAGGGTTGATAAGGATTTCCTGACCAAAGTCCTTCAGAAGTTTGGGTTTCATGACAATTGGGTCCACCTACTTTTGCAATGCATCTCCTCCTCCTAGATTTCTATTATGGTTAATGGCTCTCCGACAGGTTACTTCCCTAGTACTAGAGGGTTGAGGCAAGGGGATCCCCTCTCCCCCATCCTCTTCATCATCCTGGCTGAGAGCCTCGGATGAGCCATTAAAGTTGCCTGCTCTAGGGGGTTGATCTCAAGAACTAAAGCTACGTCCAATCTTTAGCACTCAACTCACCAACAGTTCGTGGATGACACCCTGTTGGCGACTGCTGCCTCTGTCTTTGAAGCAAAAGTCATCAAATATATCCTCAATCTCTACAAGGAAGCTGTCGAGAAAAATATCAATTTCACCAAAAGTAAGATTTATTTCTTCAATACCCCACTAGCCCAAAAAATAAAAATAGCAAATATTCTGGGTTGTTCCACTACTGTATTCCCAGCCACCTACCTTGGCCACCCAATGTTCCAGAGGAGACCAGCCAAGACAATGTGGAACAATGTTACTAAGCGGTGTCATAAGAAGATCATTGGGTGGAAATGTGCCCTTCTTTCTTAGGCAGGGAAGGCCACATTGGTCATGTCAGTTCTTCAGAGCATCCCCATGTATTTTATTCTAGTCTTCAAAATCCCTACAACAGTGGGGGAAAATAATTGAGCAAATTCACAAGCGCTTCTTATGGGTTGGAACCGACAATCAGAGAAAGTTTCATGTAGTGGCCTGGGATAAAGTGTGTTCACCAAAATATAAGGGAGGGCTTGGTTTTCATAGGATCAACAAAATGAATCAGGCCCTCCTAGCGAAGCAATCTTGGAAGGTGTTCACTAATGAAAACTTGGAGTGGGTCTCAATTATTAAAAGAAAATACTTGCAACACCATTCTTTTAGGGATGAAGGGATTCCTCAAGTAGGGTCTCATTTTTGGTAGTCTATCATTCAAACCAGACATTTGATCCAGCAAGGCACTAGGTGGCAGCTCGAAGATGGGAAATTCATTGACTTTTGGCACAATCATTGGGAAAGGGATGAACCCCTTATCAGGTATCCTGATATCTCAGCAATCAAACACCTCACAGATTGTAGGTTCAGGATAAAAGTTATAGATTTCATAGTTTAGAACCAGGACTATTGTAATTGAAGGAAGTTTCATTTCAGAGTAAGCAACGCAGTCCTTGACAAAGCCATTTCTCTCTGCAGGCAGTTCTCAGGGTAAATTTCATTTCCAAAGCCTAGAAGGATGACAAACCCTTTTGGAAAGGCACCAACAATGGCTCCTTTTTGGTTAAGTCTACTTTTTTCTTGATTGACCCTCCTCAGAGCAAGCACAAAAATAAGGATACCCCTATAACAGTTAAAAGAGTTTGGCTCAAGCATCTCATCCCAAAAGTGGCTCATTTCTATTGGTTAGCTTTCCATAATAGGATTCTCACCATAGAAAATCTAATTAAGAGGGGTGTCATTGTCCCCAATAGGTGTTATTTGTGCTTACAAGCGTGGGAGTCCACTCAACATCTCTTGGTAGAGTGCCCCTTTGCCTACGATGTTTTCTCCACACTGATCAGTAAGTTCTAGGTCCATTGGGTTTGGCCCTAGTCAATCATTGATCTGTTAAATCAGTGGCCCCAGGTGTTACGCTTGAGCCATATTTGCCATTTTCAAGGATTTTCCTAGGGATCCAGAAGTCAAGGCTAACAAAGCCCTCTATTTTGTAATTGAAAATGCAAACCTAGTCCCCTGTTCGGATGTTCCCATGTATGGGTTGGAAGCTACCATGTTCAATTCCCTTGGCATATCCTTTGAGTTTTCCAGGTCCTAGACCCATACCAACTATAGATCCACTGCCAAGTGGAACCCTCCCCCCGAGGGTGGTTCAAGGTGAATTTTGATGGATCATCTAAAGGCAACCCTGGAGATGCTAGGGTGGGAGGTGTCATTAGGGACCATGAAGGTAAAATTATCAAAGCTTTCACCAAAAATCTGGGGATCCATTCAAACAATTATGTTGAATCTCGGGCCCTATGGAGGAGCATTAAATTCAGTAAGGTTCTGACTAATCCTATAATTTTTGAAGGGGACTCACTTAACATGGTCAACCATATCAAGAACAACACCAAGGGCAGATGAAATCTTTAAAATATTATCCAAGAGAGCCATCTCACCCTCATACAACGCTCGATCAGCACCATTCAACATGTTTTCAGAGAGGCCAATACGGTGGCTGATCTTCTGGCTAACAAAGTAGCCAATCAGAGTGAGTTGACCATTTGGGAAGACTCCTCATAGGACATCGACGTTGCCAAGATCGATATGGAGCGCATGTCCAAATAATAGCAACCGGTACCCCAACAATGTTTCTATTAACACCAAGGATTTTTGTTCCCCTTCCCAAATCATCATTATTTCCAATAAAATCAACGGTACCATTCACCACGTGAGCCATTAAGATCGTGGTAAAGCTCATCCTCACCCTAGATTCCATTTTTTTACCTCATGCCTCCGCTTTGCATTCCTTGTTTTCCTCCATCTCTCGTTGTCTATCCCCCCTTCCATTTCCACCACTCTCCCAATTTTGGAGTCATTGGCTCCATCTTGGTTGTTAGCCCCATCCACTCTGGCACCCATTCCATCCCCATCGTGTGTTCGGGTTACATCCTTGTCACGTGCAGGTGATGAGATTGGTCTATGTTTGTGCTTTTTGGTGGATTTTCTGACTCACATCGTTAAAGGCCCGCTTTCTAGCACTCTCGAATATAGTCTCTTGCACTATAGCTCTCTTGTTGGTGGGTTCCATTATGGGTACCTAAATTCCCACAGGCATTACGATACGATGGCCATTCTTGAACCATCGAAGCTACAACTCAGTCCTATAGCTGAAACTATGCTAGAAGCCAAAGGGTTCATCCCCTTTTTTAAACTTTTCAGTGGAGTGGACGAGCGCATCACCAACGACTTTGTAAGCTCGTGGAACAATAGAGAGGTCCAGGTCAGGGGGCTCCACATCAAGGTAAATGCTCATATGTTAGCTAAGATTTCTAGTTTAGCTCCTAAGGGTAGGGCAATGCATCGAGATAAGCACAATTTTAAAGAAGAAACTGAGCACTTCCTCGATAAAGGCAAGGAGCTGAGTTGGGAGAAGGGGGGAGTCCTTCGTTCCTCTCTCCCTCACCCTTGGGACTCCGTATTTGTGCCCATCATTCAGTTCATCATTATTGACAATGTCAGTAGCTCCCTCTGCTCCTACCATCTAGCCTTCGTCAACCACCTCTATGACATCAAGCCAATAAAAATGTAAGACTTTATGCTTAGGTCCATCAACATCACCATTGAGAACTTTAGGGACAAAAAATCCTCCAAATACCCTCTGCACCAGGGCCTTTTCCTAGTCATCTCGGAGCCCCCATTGAGCCAGCCCATAAGCCCAAGCCTTGTGACCCTAACCCTCCATTGGAGTCCCTCAGCCCCTCTGTCGGTGAACCTCTATTTTTTGCTTCTCCCTTTGGTGGCCCTCCAACTATTGTTAAAACCGATCAATCTAGCAGCAAAGGGGAGGAAATTCCTTTGCCCAACCTAAAGAGCATAGCCCCGATGGAGTCCTGTCCCATTAGCCCTCATCTGAGGAGCAATAGGAAAGTCGTTCGCCCCCTGAATGTAGAAGCTCACGTTGACTGAGGAGGAAAGGTGCAAACGACGCTCGATCATCATCGAAGATCATTTTGGATGATGATGATGTGTCCATAAACAATGCAGTTGAAGCGTTGAGCACCAACACTATCAATCACATCACTAGAGTAGTGGCAAACCTCAAGGCTATAATTAACATGATTAAGGATATGGGTGTCATCCTTTCAAACATCATTAATAAAGTCCAGGAGCTCCCAAATATTCTCAGAGTCTTGCTCGTAAAATACCAAAAGAGCACCACCAAGAAGGAAGATGTCAAATATTCCCAGTAGGTCTAGGGCGTTGGTGGCTGGTAGTTGGATTGCCAATGTTTTTTTTGGCTTCTACTCTATTGTTGTTTCTTTTCCTTTTCAGTTCTTGCAGATAGTCTATTTCAGTGTTCTTCAGACTGTAGGTCTTTGTTGGGTCTATCCATGTGATGATGGGATGAATATTTTTGTAATATTGGATTTTCAAATGCCTTATGTAAAAGGGATTGGGCCCTTTAACCCGCCAAGTAAATAAATTTTTTTTACCTACCAAAAAAGATATAATACATCTATATGTCATGTGGCTTCATGGGTATTGAAAACTACTTTATAAATTTTAGACCTTTTGTCCATGTTCATAGACTTTAGGATAAGTGAAGGTGAACCTCAAATTTCAAGATATTATTATAAATAATAATGTGGTAATAATTGTCTCAGGGGACAATGCAATGAATTCAAAGTTTGGTTTTTTTCGAGAGGTCCAAGGTTTAAACCGCGATGTGTGTTTTGTTGTGGCTTTTTTTTTAGAGGTCCAAGGTTTAAACCGCGACGTGTTTGGTTATGTGTTAATAATCTATTGATAAGTGTAGCTCTTAGTCTTACAATGGGGTCATGGTTATAAGGGGATTGTTCAACCCTATGCATCGATCGTAGAGGTTTTTTACACTACCCGAATCCAAAAAAAATAATAATGTGATAATAATTGTAAAAATATTGTGATATCTTGGTGATGCAATATAGGTTTTCATAAACATGTATATGGTGTCTTTGGGGACAACGCAATGGTTCAAGCTTTCTTTTCTTTTAAGAGGTCCAAAGTTCAAACCACAATGTATGTGTGGTTATGTTTATCTTCTATTGATAAGTTTAACTCGTGATCTTACAAGGATTCGTGATTGGGATGAGAATGCTCAACCCTAAGCGTCCTTTGTAGGGATTTCTCACACTAACTAAATAAAAATAAATTAATAAATAAACACATATATAGTAAACAATAGTATTCCATATAGCTTATGGTCATGTGGATGTTTAAAACTACTTTATAGCTTTTACTTCTCTTTTTTTTGGACTTTAGGATAAGTGATAAAGGCTTGAATGTGGTGAACCTCAACTTTTAAGATATTATTATAAATAATATTGTGGTAATGTCTTGGGGGAGAGCACAATGGTTCGAGGTTTGGATTTTCTTTGGAAGGTTCAAGGTTCAAACTGTGAAGTGTGGTTGTGTGTTAATCCTCTATTGATAATCGTAGCTCTCGATCTTATGTGGTGAAAAGGAGCAAGGTGTGTGATGATAAAGCTAAGGAAGGTCTTGATTTAAGAGTTCTCACAGATGCAAACTTTAGAATATCTTATGTTAAAAGGTTTGTTAAATCTATATATTGATTATTTTAATATTTTTAGTGTTAATATGGTAGGTGTAAAACTTAATGTACAAGTATTAACATGTAAGTATTTGGTACACAAAGTAGATCTTATATCAATAGCTTACATATACCACAAGATACATGCACAAGGCAACAATAATTGATAAATATTACACATTACATGTGCAAAGTAAGAGGTATTCACTATACTCATTAACGATATTGCAATCGTATTTTATATGTAAAACCATTTCTAAATCTAAAACTTATAAATGATACAAGTTTGAATAAAATATAGTTTTATAATAAATATTTTTTTCATTTGGTTATATAGGATTGAAATGGGCCTCACCCGTATTACATCATCACCACGTAGTGGTATTATAATAGTTTGGATATTATCCATATATCACTTATCAAGATTCAAACCTCGATCTCCTTGAATGTTAACAAATATAAACAATTGAGTTAATACCATTTGATAATATATTAAGGTTCACCCATAGGATTTGAACCTTAAGATAGGATTGCAATATCGTTAATGAGTATTCACTATACTCATTAACGATATTGCAATCCTATTTTATATGTAACACCATTTCTAAATCTAAAACTTATAAATGATACAAGTTTGAATAAAATATAGTTTTATAATAATTTTTTTTTCATTTGGTTATATAGGATTGAAATGGGCCTCACCTGTATTACTTCATCATGATGTAGTGGTATTATAATAGTTTGGATATTATCCATATATCACTTATCAAGATTCAAACCTCGATCCCCTTGAATGTTAACAAATCTAACCAATTGAGTTAATACCATTTGATAATATATTAAGGTTCACCCATAGGATTTGAACCTTGGTCTATGGTTTAAAATTATCACTCATGACCAATTGTCCTAAACCCCATGGATTGTTTTATAATTAATATTAAGTTGTATATTTTTCAAGTTTTATGTCTTGATTATAGTTTATAAATTAGTTCATGATTGCAAAATTTTATATTATATACTAATAGTCTTCAATCATAGTTTAATTTTATTAGAACATTGAAGCCACCTATGATTGAGACAATTGATTTAGTTATTTGGAGTGAAATCCTCATCGTTGTTAGTCATTGATAGATATGGTATTGGAGGTAACAATGAAATATTTGTTGATGGCCTTCAAGGTTTGCATAAAGGAATCTATCAATTGTCTATTATGATTATGGGGTTCTTTTATCCCTCATTTGCTCTATTTGAACTACCCCTTGCTTTTTCTCTCCTAATTTTATTCTTATATGAGCTCTAAAAGTGAGTGATTTATAACATATAAGGGCTTGTTTCGTAGGAGATAATGGTGTAGTAGAGATTACAACCCTTTTATATGTTGTTATTTTATATGCTTTGATGCTATGATTTCATCTTGATTTTGTATACACCTCTTATCTAGGAGCCTCCTTTCCCTTCATCCCCTCCTGATTGAGTTACTTATTTGCTTAAATTCTTAATTAATGAATGTTTATTGTCTATTATTAGCTTTACTTGTATGTATTTTTGACCACTTGGTGTTTTTTATTTTTATGAGATGCATAATATTTATAGTAAATAGAGTAATAAAGTTAGATTTACTCATATTAAAATGTGTTGAAATTTAAGCATATAGATATCATTTATTTGAATTTTTATACAAGGTATGTCAGTACATTGCTTACCACCCTCAGAGGATGTGTGATAACGACCTATAAAAAGAATACATTTTGAATATGTCTTTAAATACTAAAAAGCATTAATGCATATTTTTAATTCTTAAATAATTGACTTACTATTTTTGTACTATTGGTATTTCATGCTATTTATATATACCATTGCTAGTGTGAATAGATGGGTCAATCTCAGATAGGATAGAATTAGAAATGTGGTGTTGACAAGGCATAGTTTATGATCAAGCTTTGTTCTTTATCACCAGATGTGATCTAATAACTAGGGGAGGTTTTCCATGACCCTCCATCCATAAAGGTATGTTGTTGCTAGTCATGCACACATAATCTCACCCCACTTTTATATTCATTCATTTATGCTAAATAACTCACGTAAAATATTGTGTAGTGAATGTGATGTTTTGTCCCAACATGTATCAAATGTATATGATCATTGAATGAACATTCAAAGTATATACCCTTTCTTTTCTTTCAAGTGTGACCATGTTGACTTTTTGATTGAACTTCTTTTGTTGTTAAAGAAGAATGTGACAAGTGGAGCCAAATTCCTTGTCGCAATAGTCCACCAATCCTCCAATTAGTCTTTAAAGTGTTCACTTCTCTTTTAAGCATAGAGAATATTTACCAATAAAAAAATAAATATTTGATATTTTTTTTGTGGAAAACACCCCAATTGGGATGCCACTTTTGGGTAAGTCCCAAGGAGGTAGGGGTATCTATTCCACAAAAATCACCCAGGGCTCACACCTGGCCTGCCCCCTTTGGCACACTCAACGAGCATGCCTAAAACAACAAAAACAAGAACAAACAAACACAAAAACACAACAACAAAAAACAAAAACAAACAAACAAAAAAACACAAAGACAACAAAAAACAAAACAAAAAACACAAAACAAACACAAAAACAACAAAAAACACAAAAAAAAAACAAACAACAACAACAAAACAACACAAACACAACAAAAAACACAACAAAACAACAAAAACACCAAAAACAACACAAAAAACACAAAAACAATACAAAAAACACACACACACACGAAAAACTAAAAAGAAGGAAAAAACAGATAACAACTTTGACCTTTCTAGGCCAAAAGACTTTTTAGGCAAGATTCAATAAAGGAAACATAAGAAAGATATATTTAAGCTAGGGAACTAAAATACCCTGACCAAACCAAAGAGAAGCAAAAACAAAGCAAAAAGGAACTAGGTACCTCTAGTACTAGAGCCATCCAAAGAAAGGATAGAAAGAAGAGCTTCCCTTATTTGTGAAGCCCACCATCTGGGAGGGTGGTCATAGTAAGTAAGATCACCTTTGTCCAATGCCCAATTAGCTAAAGCATCAACACTCATATTTTATTCTCTAACCACATGATTGTATTCAACTTTCAAAAAGCCCATCTGGATTAATTGAATCTTCTCAACAATTATTTTTATTCTCCAATCAACCTTATGATTCTTAGGAGTCTTCAATAGATTAATCATGACTTGAGAGTCGGATTCAACCAACACATTTTTCCATCCAACCTTAGCAGCCTCTTGAAGGCCTCTAAGGATACCATACCCCTCAACAAGGTTATTGGAAAGGATACCCAAATTCTCAGCAAAAGTGAAAACTAGGGAACCATCTGAAAGTCTACCAATTCCTCCTACACTAGCTTTTCCAGGGTTCCCCCTAGAGGCTCCATCGGTATTGAATTTTCCAAAATCCTTAGGAGGAGGCTTCCAATTCCTTGTTCTATCCATATTTTGATTACTCACATTCCCTTTAAGTTGGTTGCCCTTAGAAGAGTTAATCTTCAATCTTTGCATCACTTGATCCCATCTTTGGTGGGAGTTTTGGGGGTGATTAAGGAGTTATTGGACTGATTCAACTAAGTTGGCAATGGTCTTTTGCTAGATATAGTGAATATCCTTCCTTTCTTGATTGAAAATCTGGTTGTTCCTTTCCTTCCAAATATTCCAAGGTAGAATGGTAGAACCCATCCAAACTAACTACCTAATAAAATGATCAACACCCTCCTACTTAGGCCAATCCCTCCAAAGTTGTTCAAAAGTAAAAAAATTGGACCATTATAAGCCAAGTAAGATGGTCATTCTCCTCCATAGCTCAGAGGCTAAGGTACACTCAATAAAAATATGGTTGAGAGTTTCCACATTCTCTCCACACATTTTGCATCTAAATAGGCCATGAAAACCATGTTTCATAAGTTGCTCACTAGTTAGCACCCTGCGATGCAATAAAAGCCAAGTAAAGAACCTCACCTTAGGCCAGAGATTTTGAGCCCACAACTGAGTAAATATATCATAAGATTGGTTGGGATTATTATGGCATAAGGTCAAATAACCTTGAGCAATTGAATACTCACCCTTAGTAGTGTTGTTCCATCCAAAACAATCTTTATCATGGGACCAAGAGAGAGATCTCATATGAAGGATGCTTTGGATATCTTTTCTTTACCTTTCTAGAATTTGAATAGGCCAGTCCTCAATAGGGATCCAATATCTACCAACCTCTGAATTACCAGTATGGTACCGATAGTAATTAGCTACCTTTATCCAGTTAGCTCGATGAAGCTCCTCCATCCAAGGCCTCCAATCGAGAAACTGAGTTATCAAAGGTTGGTGACCATCCCAAGAATCTATCCAAAAATTTACCTATTGACCATTATGAATGATCCAAAATAACTTTTGCTTTATCAAATCCTCACCAATCTTAAGAACCGCTAAAATGGGAGAACCTTTGGTAGGCAATTGATAGCGAACAAGGTCTTCAAGACTTTTGTTCTCAACATATTTAGCATGAAGATTTTTGGCCCAAAGAGCATTGGGGTTATGCAAAATCCTCCAATACAATTTAGTAGCTAAAGCCTTATTGTTATTAATAGCAGACCAGAATCCTAACCCCCCTTCATTCTTGGGAAGGCATAAAGTATCCCATTTCACCAAGGCCCATTTTCTTTTCTCCTTAGTACCACTCCAGAGGAACCGATGATTGATTTGATCCAATTCTTGAAGAACAACCTTTGGGATATTCAACACAATAAAAACATAAATAGGTATAGCTTGAAGGACTGATTTTACCAAGGTAATTCTACCCCCAAAAGAAAGCCACCTATTGGTCCACTTTCCAATTTTCTTCTTAACTCTATCCAACAACCAATTCTAGTCTTTTTTCTATCTTTGAATATTGATAGGAATGCCTAAATAAGTGATCGAAAGGGAGGTCTTCTTATATCTTAATTTATCCAAGACCATGGATTCCTGTCTGGGAGAGCAGTGAAAGAAAATGACTTTAGATTTGTCTTCATTGATCAATTGCCCGATAGCCTTAGAAAAATAGCTAATGATTTGCTTAATTTTAGAAGCTTCCTTAACTGTAGCTTTACCTAACAGAGTAGAGTCATCAAAAAATTGAAGATGAGAGATAGGCCTAGCTCCATGAGCAATGGTAACTCCCTCAAGGGTTCTATTATCTCTATTTTTGGTTATAGTCCTGCCCAGGCATTCAACAAGAATGATGAATAAATAAGGGGAGAGGGGGTCACCTTGCCTAATACCTCTAGAAGCTAGAAATAATTATGAAGGCCTACCATTGATAAGAACTGAGTAGGAAACTGAAGAGATACATCCCATAATCCAATCCATCCAATCCTGAGAGAAGCCAAATTGCCTCAAAACTTTGACAAGGAAGTGCCAATCCACTATATCATAAGCTTTGGATAAGTCTAAACGAATGAACATAGAAGGAGATTTTTGCATTTCCATGGAATGGATGGCTTCCTGAGCAAGAACTATCTCATCCACTATTTGATGCCCTTCCACATAACCCCCTTGTTCATGGGAAATAATCTTATGCAAAAGAGGCTTCAGCCTTTCCACCATGATCTTAGTAATGATTTTGAGAAGAACATTACATAAAGCTATAGGTCTAAAAGCTGAGATATGTTCTACCTCTTGAGATTTTGGGACTAGAGCTATATAAGTTTTATTGATAACCTTCAAAATTTCTTTGGCTTTCCTGGCTTCTTCCACCACCTCTAATAAATCAGCATGAAGGATATCCCAAAACTCTTGGTAGAACTCAATGGGAAAACCATCAAGACCTAGGGTTTTCCCTTTTTGCATTTTAAAAACCACCTATTGAAGCTCATTGATAGTAACTGGAGCAGTCAAAATAGAGTTCTCCTCAGAAGTGATAAGAGTAGGGATCGCTTGAAGAACATTCTATTGAGAAGTTGAGTCAAGAGGTAGTAGCAAATAGATTGGAAAAGTAATTGACAACAATAGAGTTCATGCCATCCCAAGTGTAGACAACATCTCCAGAATCTGATTTCAGGGAAGAAATAAAGTTGTGAGATCTTCGAGCTAGAAGAGATTTGTGGAAGAAATTTATGTTTCGATCTCCTTCTTTGAGCCATTGGATCCTAGATTTTTGCTTCCATAAGAGTTCTCTTTTTTCCCATTCCTCTAACTGAGTTGTGAGTCTAATTTCATCTGTACTTCTACTCTCTATGAGGCCATCTAAATGGATTTTCTTATTCAAATTTTCAAGTTGAGCAATCACTTCATGTTTTTTTGTTAGACATCCCCAAACTCCTTCTAGTTCCAAATCTTGATTTTGGATTTAATGTATTGCAACCTTTTGGTAAAATAGAACATCTTAGTCCCATACCTTGGTTTACCTTCCTTCCACCATTGTTGCACTCGAGGTCTGAAGGAACTATCTCTAAGCCACATTAATTGAAATTGAAAAGGTGAGAAACTCACATTGGTTTTCCACATTTCCACCATGACTAGCCAATGATCCAAACCAACATTGTTAAGAGTCTTCACCTTAGGAATGTGACCATGGATTAAGAAATTGTTAGAGAGCAAGAACCTATCCAATCTCTCCATGATACAAGCTAAGCCTTACCTTCTATTAGACCAAGTCATAAGGCCATTATCTAGTTGGATGTCCACAAGATGAAGGTTTGCAATATATTCACTCATGAGGTCAGTGCTCTTATCCAAATTTCTATTTCCCCCTATTTTCTCATCCAGAGAGAGGATGGTATTGAAATCTCCTCTGATCAAGATCCAAGCTTCAGGAAAATGAGAGATAATATAAGTTATATCCTTCCATTATCTTCTCTTTTCCTCCAAAGTAGTTAGAGCATAAACAATTATGCAGAGCATAATTTGGTTGGAATGTCTACTTTGAATAACTATAGCCAAAAGACCCTAGTTACCAACCATATGGTGAATAACTACCTCTTTTGGGTCCCAAAGGCAAGCAATGCCACCAGAAGTCCCTTGGGAACTGAGGGAAGCAACTTTTCCAGTTGGCCAAATTTTACTAGCAATTGATTCCATTTCCTCTATTGACATCTTTATTTCTTGAAGGAAAACAAGATGTGGATGGTTTGTCTGAATCATTCTTCTAATTTCATTTTGTTTTGAAAGACTCCCTTTGAGTCCTCTAATATTCCAAGTGATGATCTTCATTAATACTAGGGCTAAAAAAGTTGGTAAGGGCATTAATCTTACCTTCCTCTACAAGCTTTTCACCTTCTTTTACCATATGATGTTGATTGGTCTTGTGACCTACCTTTTGGTTAGAATCCATCTTCAGTTTTTTTCCTATTTCTTGACTTACCCCAATTGAATCTGGGATGGCTTCTAACCTCGAAGAATGCATGTACAAAGCCAAAGTGTTACTAGAAGGTTCAACAGAGTCTATCTTGGGACCTATATTATTTGAAGTCTCAACATTTAAAAGATTGTTTTTCTTGTGTATATTTTCTCCCTTTTTTTCTATTGAAAACCTTTGATTTGTTGGTTTATCTCTGAGTTTTTCCCTGCATATTTAAATTGTATTTCTAAGATTTTTGTTTCCATTATTTCCTCTTCCTCACTTAGGACATCATTTGTGGAAAGAATTTCAAACATATTAGCTGATAACTTTGATTGATCCTTCATAACTGGTTTTTTCTGAGTGTTCTTCTTCTTAGGCATTTGGAAACCTGCTAAGTTTGTATCCTCTTTCTTTTGATCTAGAATTTTATTTGGGCAGACACTAGCCAAATGACCATATTCATGGTAAATTCTACAACGAAAAGGAATGTTCTCATAGTCCACCACTTGCTCCCAAGTGTCCTCCCCAAATTGTAATGAGATATTTTCAGGTAGGGGTTTGTCAAAATCCATTAAAACACAAATTCGAGCATAAATAATATGTTCAAATTTTTTAGTACAATCAACAATCATCATAAAAGTTCCCAAAGAGTTTCCAATTGAAGAAAAAATAATCGAATTCTAGAATTCAACTGGGAGGCCAAAGAGTCTAACCCACATGGGACCTGTAGAAGGCATCTCTTCTTTGGCTTTAAATTTAGTATGCCAAGGCTTCATGAAAAGCCCCACCCTTCCAAAGAACCAGGGACCCCCTTGAAATGTTTTCTCTCTATCTTCATTATTAGCAAATAAAACAAGAAAATAACCATTTGGATAAATAGAGATTTGTAACTCACCTTTTGTTTTCCAGTTTTTTGTAGCCCAAACTTTGAAAGCAGATAGGCTCGGACGAAAACCCAAGAAATGACAAATTAGTCCTCTTTTTTCCATATCTTCTATGCCAGTCTGAATGTCACCCATATCTAGCTTAACAATTGGAGTTCCATCAGCTTCCCTAAGACATCCCGACTCAGTTTTCCTAGGATCAATCTTAGGCATTCTTAGAGGTTTATGGGAAGCCCTAAGATTAATGTTAGCATTAGGCTGAGGTTATCCACCATGGAGGGCATCCCTAAAATTTATTTTTGGGGCTGAGTCTTGGAAATCCTTGCCCTTGAAAGGGGTTTCCATAGTGGATTTGTTTTGGGGGTGCTCCTTAGCATCAGATTCGCTTGAGATCTGAACCATTTTTTGATCAGTTGCTTGAAACTTGTTTCGAGATCTCTTTAATCCATGCCTTGGACGCTGAGGAAAGGTATGATTTTCACTTTTGTTTTGTGCAACAAATTGGAAGCCATTGTCAATCAAGTTCGCAGCATGAAGATCTATTGAAAGATAGATTTCTAACCCATCTTGGGTCCCCTACAACATATCCCGCTAAAATCTTGAGCAGAAACCACAAAAATGTTGGCCGCTAGGGCCCGAAGGCCCCGAAAAACAACCTTGCTGCTCAACATAGATGAAACCCTCACACAGTTGCTCGCTTCTTCAAAAAACCCATGGATGTTTGATGCTTTATTCAAAATATTAATTCATATTTTAAAATAGCAAGCAAACATAATGAAGCTAATATAATTATTTTTTCAATGAGTTTACACAGGGTTTTTATGAGGGATTCCAGTCCCCTCATATTGAGTGGGGTTTGAACTTTGGACCTCTCAAAGAGAGGCCAAAGCCCTTACCACTACAGTAAGCTTGTGACTTAAGTTAAAATAATTTTATTTCTTATACCCTTTTAAATTATGTATAAGAAATATTTCACCATGCATTTCTTGATTGAGCATGTCTCATGTATCAAGACAAAGGAGTATTTCAACTAAGAAATATTATTCATAGGGGTAGGCATTCATAATATTTGAATCCTTAGTGAGTTAAATTGGAAATATTTATAACATTCATGAACATTTTTTGATTGGTTACATTATCAAAAAGTTGCTTCAAAATTGGCTTAGTTACAAGGTGTCGAATCCATGTAAAATCATCATTTATTGGGGTTACATGAACTTAGATCATTATCTTCAAAAGGAAACGAAACACACATCTCTTCCTTTATTAACCAACTCCTAGATGTTAGAGTGGATCCTAAAGATATGCCAATTCCTCATAAATTTATTTTAAGACATGATCTTGAAGCCTAATTTTATCAAATTTTACCAAATTGTTGATCCCATTTTTATCCTAAATTGGTTGAAATATTTAAAATATTTGATTTTTTTGTGAAATATTGAATTTGATAACATGTTATCTAGGGTTGATTGAAACTATGCACCATTATTTGATCCAAATAATGTAATATACAACAAGATATAATATGCATGACTTTAAAGATGAAGTACATCCATAATTTTAAAAATTGGATGCACCATAAGATGTTAACTTTAAGGGTGGTATAAGCTTCTACATCCTTTTTATAAGTAAAAACTATTTGTAATAATTTATAAAATACAGATCACTGTGTACTTTGTAGAGAAACAAAATGGACTTATTTGGATATATATATATATATATATATTGACTAGATAACAAACATAGTTTTGAAAGGGACCCCACCCTTTTTTACAAAATAAAGCTACCAAAGAAAAGGAAACCTTTGAATCTCTGGTGAGAACCATAGATCTAGAGATCAAACAACACAAAGGGGCAACACAACCAACACACATAAGAAAACAGAAACGAGACTAAGACAGGATCTCAAACCCAAATCCAAACAAAGAACTTGATAAAAATATTATAAAATCTATGGTACTAAGAGTACTCCCCATCACACTGCTTAAGCACCAAACCGTGTATATCACGGATAAAGAAAATAACCACCTCAAGAGAGCCCATCAGGGACTGATGTTTTAAGTCCAAATTGTCCAGGAAAGAAATAGAGGTTAGAGGCTCAGGATCTATTGCTGGGGATATCCCATCACCACTAGTAGTAGCCTCAGGAGATTTTAATTTTTTCTTGTTCGGACCAGAATACTTCGAGTTTGAGACCTCAATCGAGACCGGTGACATCTTATATTTTCCATGCTTCGATGAAAGTCGTTTGGAGTGAAATACCCCCAAGAGGGCTAACATAATCAATTGGTGTCAGGTTCCTTGAGCCCTTAGAGACCAAGACAGAAAAGTCACCATGCACCTCTGACGAAATGATGTTGGTGTCTAGAATTGATAGAATTTTAAGAAACTCTATTTTAGCCTGCACCTCCTCCACCTCCATCCCTTTTGCCTTCACCTCATCCTCGAACGTTAGTAAGATAAGTACTTGATGGATAGGATCGAGACCTATCCCACCCCTTACATCTTTGAGGAATTTTTCTAGCGACTAAAAAAAATAAGGGGACATTCATCAGCCTTTTCCTCCGAAGCTGATTTAAAAACATTAGATGGAAGTTGTGGAGCACATCTCTCTTCACATCCAAGGTAAAGTAATCCATGATGACCACAATTACATGGTCCCAGGATGCCTTGAGGGCTTTAATATCATAATCATTTTCACGCTTCGAAAGGTCCTTCCCTTTACCCTTGAAATAATTCATTTCCCATTTGAGAGAATGCTTCTTATGATTGTGGATCGTTCCAACAATAGGTAATCATGTTACTTCGCAAATCAATTCAATCGAGAGTTGAAAGTCAATGCCACCCACTTTAACCCAACCTCTCCTCCATATATATATATAATCATATGTGTTTTAATGAATTTGATGTTCGAAAAACTAAATAGCCCTAATGACTTCTTGTTATACCTTGTTCTTTTTATTATTTCTTTCTAGCATATGTAAAACTAAATAATTTCTTTAAATATATTTAATATATATAAAGAGAGATAATTGGATATGTTTTAAAGAATTTGATGCTAAAAAAGTAAGTGGCCCTAATGACTTCTTGTTATACCTTAAATATTTTATGATTTATTTTTCAACGTATGTAAAACTAAATATTTTATTCAAATAGGTTATATGAAAGAGGAAAAATAGTTTCTAGTGTCCCCAAGATGACTATCAAATGGGACAATGTTGTATCTAATATATCAATAAAAAATCTTGTTACTATTGTTTGTAAAAACTTATTAAGTGATGGTTATAAACTTACCCACCCTTGGGTAAAATAAAAATTATTTTACTTATATTACATTAAGTTTTGTTATTATAATATTTTTAAATTGTATTGTTAAGAGTTGTAGGTGTATTTATTATAATGGATAAATCTGAATTTAAGTTATCTCATACTATTTATGAATTGTATTATTAAGAGTTGTAGGTGCATCCATTATTATTGCAGTATCTGGGTTGTAGCCATTACAATCCATTAGATAGAGAGGTTTGCTTGAATTATAACTAATTCAAAGGTATTATTTAATCAAATTTAAACTTGAATTATTCTTTAAAAGTTGAGGAATTTAATTAACTGCTTTCATGTCGTTTGATGTGAACGATTGCAAATTTTGTTATATATATTTTTTTATTGATAGAAGTAAGGGGTTTTGAAAAGGTCTTCGAACCTTTTACAGTTAGAGATGGCCCTCACAGAGGAACTTATAGAACGTTCTCCCCCCCCCAAAAAAAAGGGAGAACCAAAACAAGGGATGACCCTAGAACTACCAAAACATGGAACCAAAAACTAAAAATATAGGGGCAAGGGAAGGCTCAAGAGATAAGGAATCCTTTAGAAGAATTCCTCATTAAGAAAAACCAAATTTTGTTATGTCAATTATACATAATTTTATATATTATTGTATAGATTATTTTTTAATAGGTTATATGTGGCTTCTATTAGGGGCCACTCCCATCAAAATACCAAAATATTACATTTGTTGTAGCATATATTTTTATCACAAATTTTCATTTTTTTCTCTTAAATATATTATTGAACTTCCTTGAAGTGCTATGTTTTCACAATCAACTCCTCGACATCATTTTGATTCAGATATAAAATCTCACTTGACAAGTTGCCTTCTAAAATTTGAATTTCACCGAGATGAAGATCAACACCATAATTCGCTAATTTATATGCTACTCGATTTCCTTCTCTATAAATATGCTCACACTGCCAAGATATTTTCTCTACTAATAGATGATGAACATCAACAATAATATTATTTTTTATACAATCTCCACATCCATTTTTGTTAATAACATTGATGATAACTTGTGAGTCCCCCTCAATTGAAATATATTTCCATCATTTTTTTGCTGCAATTTTAATCCCTATAAGAAGTGCCCTAGCCTCTTTGCATAGTTGTTAGTTAAAGTTCCATATGATTTTGAATAAGTGAGGAGAATTTTGCCTTCACTGTTTCTAAAAACACCACCTCCACTAGCTTTTCTTGGATTTCCTTTAGAAGCACTATCAAAATTATTTTTGATAAACCCAATTTTTGGATATTTTCATTTTACCATAGATCAAAGTAGATCCTTTGTTTTAATTCCATTGTCGCATATGACTCTTCCATGTATGTTCAAATCCTACAACCAAATTATTAGCACCTATTTTTTCTACATTTGAGACTTCCAAGAGAGACACTAATACGGTTCCAAACTTGGGCATGATTTTGATATTTATTTTTAAAAATTATATTATTCCTTTCAAGCCATAAATTCCAACAAATAATGACAGGGTCAATCCTCCAAAGAATACATAATGCTTTAGATTTGAAATAATTTATCCAATATTTTATCAACTCTTTCAATGTTGATGGAGCTACCCAATATAATTTCATATTTTTTTAAAAATAACCCCAAATGGTATGAAAAAACAGATAATGAAGAAGTAAATGGTCTGATGTTTCTAAATCCTTCTCACACAAGGCACATATGAAGGGTCCATAATATCCTCTTCTTTGTAGACTCTCTCTCGTAAGAATCTTACTTTGAACTGCTAACCAAAGAAATGTTGAGGCCTTAGGGAGAGCCTCTAATGACCAAAATTTCTTCCGAGAAAATATTTAAGAGAAGGAAATTTTGATTGTTCTAAATCCTCATATCCCAACTTGATCGAGTATCCACCATCCTTTGATAAATTCCAAATCAACTCATCCTTTTGTGTAAAAATTGGCAAATAAAACTCTCAAAGCATTTTTTGAAGTTCATCTGCAATTTGTTTGTGTTCCTCTCCTTCAACCAGGTTACTAAAAGAAATCCATGATATAGAGTTTTTTCTCATAATAATATAATATTTGACCTTTGGACCTTTACATGCTAGGAACGCTTGAGCCAATGGTTTCTATTATGACTTAGAGATAAGAGGATAAGGCTTCAACCAAGCATCAAACCAAAATTTTGTATAACTTCCCTCATTTTTTAAAAGGAAAAGATTCATTTACTTAACAAAAAGGTACAAAAATATCTAATCAAAGAGATCAAAGTGAACAGAGCATTTTAAAAACCAGAACATGAAGATAAAAAAGGACCTCATTATTGGAGTCCTCATCATCCTCGCATACCACCCCTGCCCTTCTACTTCTTGATGATTTAGTAGTAATAACCATGGGCTCTATTTATTGCCTGATTCGCTAGTGTGTTGACCTCTTTGTTCAATTCTTGCCTTACGTGTTGATAAGATATTTTGCCAATTATTCTACCTAGTTGTCTAATCCTATCTTGAATAATCTTCAATTGTAAAGATCTAAATTTTTTATTTTTGGCAAGAGCTATTATTATCAGTTTAGAATCCCCGCAAATTGTGACCTGAGTGATTCCTTGATTTACCATCAATTTTAAGCTGATTTCACATCTAATAGCCTCTACTACATTGTTAGATGTTGTTACCAAGTTGATCATGTATTTGAGTAGGACCTCACGAGGTCCTGTAAGAATAAGTCCTCCTATCGCTGCTTTACTAGGATTGGAATTGGAGGCACCATCAAAGAAGAGCATCAAAAAACATATGTTAGGCAAAGAATTATTTGCTCTGCAACCTCCCTATGTTAGGAAAGCTTGGATATTAAGTTGGTAGATCATTCTTCTTTTTGTGGGTGATAGATCTTCTTCATACTACTATTGACAAAAACTAGATTTGACATTTAGAACTAATTCTTCTTTTATCCTTTGTGTTAAAGTTTTGTTGTCCTTACCTTTGCCTTAAAACATCCTCTGGTTTTTGTCCAACCAGATGTGTCAGATGACAAAATATGGTATAAAGCTCCACAAATATATTAGGAGGGGCTTACCTACCAATTTACCTTTATATTCTTTGTTCCACTTGGTAAAACATGTGTCTATGGTTAACCTTCTAGAGTAGGAAGTGCCAAGAATTTTGGTTATTCCTAACCAAATTGAAATTGCCTTTGGGTATTCAAACAAAAGATGGAAAATTGTTTCACTATTTTTCCTACACCTGTAACAAACATGAGGCCTTGCTATACTCCTCTTTTGTATATTATCACTTGTTAATATTTTATTTTGAGATACTAGCCAACCAAATACTTACATTTTAGGTGGTGCTCTATTTTTCACACTATCGATAGTTTTTTGTTGGCAGGCCCATTCTGCTGATGTTGGACTCCTAGATGAACTAAGTATTCCCCATTAGTCTTGATGATACCCCAATTAAGTTTGTCTGGCATCATGGGATGAAGAGGTCTAATGCTTGCGATGTGGGAATTAAAATAATTCTAATCTCCTTGAAGTTGAGATGGAATGGAAGGGGAGATCCAGTTCAGATTTTTTGAGGTCTGATAAAACATGTCACCTATGTTAGCTTTTGATGAGTAAATACTCAAAATAATATTTCCCAAGGTCAATAATATAATTACAATATGAAAGATATAATGTTGATCAATCAAGCATATTGACTCATAATCTACTATATAATAACTCAAAGAATGCTAATTACAAATGCTCAAAAATACTAAAAATTCTTTACTGAATGAAGAGCTCAAAATACATCATATTACATCACCTTCCATTGCTTACATAGGTAACTCTCTCTCTTTCGCCATATATTTTTACATTAATACATCCATATATATAGAATGGAATGTGACTCTTCATATGGAGGTTTTTTGGCCCTCACTCTTCCTATAACTCTTCATCTTCCTACTCTATTGACACATGTACATAGGGACAACTATGCACATTTACATTGCCAAAATATCATTTCACACTTATGCATTACATTGCATAAAGTAAATCCCAATCTAAGACACCCTTTCCTAATCTATAGATGTACCCATAATGGTACATTGGCATGTACCAAATAATGTAATATATTCCAACACCCCCCTATATTACATTATTTTGTTATTGAAGACTTTAGTCTTCAATACGGTCTTCATCTTCTTTCTCGAACTTGTGTCCTTTTAGATACTCTTCATTTTGTTCAGGTTCAAATTCTTCTTCATGTAGACTCTTGGATGATGTTGTGTTGTTATTTGATCCTTGTAGAGACTTATTATTTTTCCTTTTGTTCTTCATATTACAAGTCTTCATTTTTGCCTGGTTCCTTGTCTTTGTCTTCGAGTCTTGTTTGGATTTCTTGATATAGTCAATTGTGAGATATCCTTGTTGAGATAGAGCCCCAATCACTTCTTTAGTACATCTTTGTTTTTCTTGATCTTTGTGTAGTCTTGTTTCCTGTTCTTCAAACTTGTATTTGCTATTGTAAAAAGCTTTCAAAATCAATCTTTGAAACAAGCATTGTAACCTAAACGTTAGAATTCTTTCAAAACTCATGTAATACTCCTTTCTGCAATGACAAAAGGAAGACGAGTGAGATCCTCTCCCACAATATGTGTAAGTATGTAAATCCCAACAATCAGCTTTTTCATGGCCTTCTTTGTTACAATAAGTACATTTCAAGTTTTCTTGTGTTGTTTTGAATACCTTGACTTCTTCTATTTTCTTGATCAACTGATACAACCATGCATGAATGGTTGAAGCAATTTTACTTTTGCTTATTTCATAGACTTGTAGAAGGAATTCTTGTCCTACATGTTTTGTTAGAATTTGAGAATGTTCACTGTGACTGTCTTCTATCATATTGTTAGAATATATCTCTAAGGTATTTCTTCTAATTTGAGATTCTTCAAGAATGCTTTTCTTTCTATCCACATGTTTCATTTTGTTATTGTCCTTAGAATCAAGTAGATATTTAATCCAAGTTGATTTATTGAATCCTCTGTATTTAATAAGGTCTTCCATCATTAAAACTTTAATCCTTTGAGGTAGACTTCCTTATGACTCCCTAGTCTCAATATAGTCCTTTCAATTCTATTTTTTGTAGAACACCTTTTATCTCCCTAATGTTTGAAAGATAATGCAATTTTAATGTCAAATCTATTAATCAATGTGTGATTTCAATCTTTTAAAATTCTTCAAATCTCTAATAATTTTGAACTTAGAGGTCAAATGCAATATTTCTATGTAGAATTCCTTTTATCTCCCAAATTTATGAATAAAATATTTAACTCTAAATTTCATAAACTAATTTTGAAGTAGGATTCCTTATTCCTCTAACTTTAGAAGTTTAGAAAAATAATATGTGCAATATTTTTGTAGACCTAGTTTGATGTAGAAAGTTTTATTTCTCAAACCTTAGTAATTTTTCAAATATTCAAATGTTTATGTAAATATAAATATGTAATTTTACAAAACTCAAATGTAATGCTTCTTCAATTTCAAAAATATTCTTCAAATATGCAATATCAAAATTTTTCTAAGGTTCTATAATGCTTATCACTCCACTAAAAATATTCAAATATTTAACCTTAGAATATATTCCCTTTATTCCTTATTCCTCCTACCAATATAAACTTTAATATGAAAATATTATGGTAAATGTTACCTTAATTATTTAGGTGCTCCTCCTTGAATTTCTAGGCGCTCCTCCTTCTGGTGAACTTTCATTGGACTTGATAATAGGCACTTTGAATGTGCCTTCAATGCTATTCCTCCACACTTGCTACGTATCTGCATTTACTTTCTTACATCGGCGGCTATATGAACCCTTCTATCCTCTTGTGCAATGTGCCACTTGTAATATATGTTATGGAGACTTATTGACTCCCTTTAGGTGGTGCTAACATTCTTGTAAGATGAATGGACACTTGACACAATATTCCTTACGCTGTTTAGGTGTTATTAATCCTTCCTTTAGCATTGGGTGATGGTTTAGAGTGTTGAGTGCTCTTCTTTCCTAGAGACGTACGTTATGACTATGTACCAATTTTCACCCTTGTACCAAATGGTAGTATTCCTCTTCCTTGCTCGGGATAAGTGTTATAGTATTCTATTCATGCGCTCCCTTATCTAATGTATGGAATTACAACATATTTATTCCTTGCTATTCTTCCAACATATTCTTACGTCTTTGTAACAACAATCGGTGTTATTTCTTCTATCTTTGGTTGATGACGAATTCACCCACAGTTGGTTCCAGTTGTGACTACATTAGAGCTCTTCAATGGCGGCTCTATGATGCTTTCTCTTGGTAGATAATATTACTTTATTTTTACTTGATAATACACCTTTTATTCTTGTTTGTTTATCCCTGTAATTTGCCTTTCTTTTGTAATGAGATACTTTCTTATTACTGGGCTACGTAGGATTTACGTAGGACTTTCTTTTGCAGGTTGCATCTTATGTCTTCTAGCTCCTTGGCTAGCCGATTCTTCAGCCCTAATGGCTCTTTCTTTAAGGACTCTTGTTAGTGCTTTTTCCTACTAATGGGTGGATGTTTGGTGAAGATCTTGCCCCCTTGTGTTTTGTTGCTCAATGATCATATATATGGTGGTGGTTATCACCACTCCTTTAGTGGCTTTCTTTACCACTTTTCGTTGCATGTCTGATGTTTTTAAATGCCTAACATCTACCTCTAAATATAAGAACTCTTTGCTTTCAATAATACTGTAAAATGAGGGATATTATACCTCACAAACGTAGAGTAAATCTGCCCTAAATTTTGCTTTAAAAAATAACATAAACTATTCACTTATGAATCCATTTAAAAACTTAAATAATGTTGTTTATAACTTGCAGAATTTTCTAAATATAATGGTGTGTAATAGTGTCTCTTTCTTGGATTAAAGAGACTCTAATTTTTTTTTCTTTTTCTAGCTCTTAATAGCTCTAAAATTTGATGCTAAAAAATATCTTAATAAGCACCTTCAAAAATCTCTGCAATAATAATTTATATGGCATCAAATTTAACACATCTTTTTGTAGATCCTTTCTTTATAGCTTGTTGTCTTGTATTTGTAGACACCTAAATCATGTCATGCTTAGGGGAGTTGCTCACATAGACACATTCATAAGATCATAAGACATAATCTTGGACTTTCCAAGCATCAACAGTGGTTCTCACCACTCATTTGGGGCCTTTTCAAGCCATTCAAGCTTGATTGCTAAAACTAAGAGTGACCAGATCCTAGCCACTCAAGCATAGAGAGGCTAGACCTTAGCCACTGTAGATGATAGTAGCTAGATATTAGCCACTGCAGATGACAGAGACTAAGCCATAAGAAGTAGTTTGCTGATAAACAGACCCAATCTCGGGTGAAAGTGGTAGTTTGCATGCAATAAAGGTGAGCGGGAGTAACTTTGCATTCCTTTTCACGATCAGTTCACATAGGAGGCCTGAGTTTGCATTTAAACTTTAGTTAACTGACCTCCAAGCATAAGCAAAGGACAAAAGCTTCTCATGCTAACAACCAGTTCGCATAGAAGACTCAAGTGGGCAATTAGATTTCAGTTAACTGGCCTTCAAACATAAACAATGGACAAAATCTTCTCATGCTAACTTGCACTATGCATGAGAAATTCATTTCTAGGGCTTGGACATAGACCTAGGGTTTCACACTATAAAAGGTGCAAGCCTAAGAGCACCAAAAGAGAGATCATATCAAAGAGAGAGACATCCTTTTGAGGAGAGCTTTCGAGACTTGGAGAGTTCTCTTTGAGATCACGTGTACGATGAGGCTCTGACATATTAGAGAGCATAACACCTATTATTTTGATATCAAATATAGGCTTTGACCCATAGCTTTGGGGCAAAGAGAGTAAGGTTTACCTTAGCAACCGATGTCTTGGACAGTGGCCCACAGGCTTAGCTTAGGTTTTAGACATAGCATATTTTATTCTACTTCTTTATATCATTAGCATAGATTTACATGATTTCATGGCATAGTTTTATCATATTTTTGTTACATTATTTTATTACTAACAACCTCATCCAGGAGGCAGTCTCGGACACCTAAACGTGCATTGTTGTTTCATTGGTTGCAGGGCCATAGGTACATCAGACAAAGATTACAATATACGAAAGTAAAAGGGATCCCTCTAGGAAATAGACCTAGAGAAGGAGGCATCTGTAAGCCCTCATACATTTTTGTGTGCGAAACTGGGAAGCTTTTATAAGCGCACCACCTCTTCGCAGAAGGGGCACTCCTTGCCTATTTGTAATTTATAGTATCAAAATGGGTATCCCTAAGAGGGACCGACATGTAACCAAGATTCAATATCAATAAAGAGATCCGTCTTTTTTATTTCATGTTATATGATTTTCCTCTTGTCTTTCCATTTCATCTTTGGTATTTTAAATAGCATTGCAAGTAGGGTTACAAAAAAGGACCGGTGCGTGCGTTCACGGGGTCGCTACAGATGGCAATCATGGTGGGACCACTACTAATTTTTCATTTTATACCGGAATACTAACTTAATTTTATGTGCAGGTCTAGCCACTCTGAGCTACAATGACCAAGAACCAGCTGCTCTGGTCAACAACGACCAGAACTGGAGTGTAGCAGAGGTCAAAACATTGAATCTCTGAGATGAATCAAAGGTTGGTATAGCTTCTTTGATATTTTATAACTTTTTGTCTACTTTTGTGTGTCTAAAATAGAGAACTTAAAGCACATTTATGTTTGGAAATTGAAGGAATAAAAGAAGAAAGAATTAAGAATTTTGCATATATTAGATCTTCTTTTAAATTTTCCACTAGGCGTTGCTAGGAACAACGACTTATGCCTGAAAAGTTTGCCCTGGAATCCAACGTGCTAGACATTGTATGTTATTTGCTTGCTTTGAGGCCCTGCTAGAGGTCATAATTGCATGAAATAAAGTGTGCTCATACAAATCATAGTATTTCATGCATCTTTCTGAATATTGAAATATATTTTTACACTTAGGCATATAGGAAAGATTCATTGTTGCTATATGATGCACTTTATGTTACGCAAGCTTAAAATGAACACCACACACGCACGTCTCATTTAAACATTGGAGAGTTGGATTTCATCACCAACCTTCAATTCAGTCTAGTGACGTTGGAATTCATCTCCTTCCACTGGTTTACCCCCTAGAGCTTCCTATAAAATGGATTGGGAAACTTACTTATAGTGACACTAAGTTACTTGTGTTCAAACTATCTCCCATTGTTGTAACAATCATTGGTTTAGAGTGGAAGAGCTAGGCGAACCCTACATTGGGTCTTCAATGGTGTACCCTAGCTTATTTTAAGAAAATCATGTTTGGCACGTGTACTTTATTGTCACTATGGATGAGTCTTCTCATTCTTAATCCAAGATCAAGAGCAAAGAAATCAAAAGAACAACACATCAAAACACACCAAACAGTTTAGGGCACACTTAAATCGGTAATCAAGATAAACATTGCTTGGTATTGTGTGGTCATTTCTAAATTGCAACTCAAAAGATCAATTCATAAAACAACATGGTCAAAATAAGAAGTAAGCACCCTCGGTCTGATACCGAGGGAGAGACAGAAGCAATTCATACCCATAGGCGGAGTTGTAGTAACATTGAATAACCTACCTGTAAGACCATGAGACGTAGCTTCGTGAGCCTAAGGGGTGATAATTCAACCCTTAGGGGATATCCTCGAGAAATCCTAAGGAGCCACATCATGGAACAAAGTCTCATAAACAAAAAGAGGCTTCACAACCATCCTCATCAAGGAGACATGAGGAGACCTCAAGGGCCTCCTCTAAACATAGAAACATCTCAAAGACGTGAGGAAGCTTCAAGGGCTTCCTCCTCATATCGACATAAAGAAGGTTATAAAACCCATTCTTCACACAGGGATGATGAGACTGCTACATCTCCATCCACATGGAGAAAACATGTTACCACCAAGCCCTCTTCATCAAGAAAGCAAACAAGAATTGCAACACCTCAAGACTCATAAGAAATATATGAAACAGTTCTACCCACTGAAGGGCAGGAAACTAGAGCTACATCTAGTCATGGGAATCATATAGAAGAAACCCTTCACATAAAAGGAAAGATTCTCGTAGACTATGACCTCATAGGAGTGAATGACACCCCGTGGGACCAACCATAGAAAACAAGACAACTAGATGGGTTGGATCGATTTCCTATTCAACCAACTCAAAGAACTGTAGCTACTAAGAACTCTGCATGTGGAAGCTCATGAACTGTGACTTCTAAACACACCTTCTAGTCTGGGGGTACCTCAGAGCAACCCCGTAGTAGACGCGTGGAGTCTGATCATAGGGATACTCAATAGTACATTGAACAAGTCACATTAGCTAGCAGGATTACAGATACAATAGAAACTCCCTCGAGGAATCTGCGAGTCAAGACAACAATAACAGAGTCAAATAAACATGAGTCTTCTATGACAACACAAACTGATCGAATGAGACGGTTAGAAAATGCATTACGTAAAGATCAAGATCTAGTAGAAGCTCTCGAACAAGAGAAACAAAGAGAAAGACTCTTGCGCCAACATGAGCAGTGCTTAAGAGAGCAAGCCGAGCGGTTAGCTCTTAACAATTTACCAACAAATGGTGGTGACCACCAAAGAATAAGACATGCTGACTCACCTAAGGAGAGGCGCACTAGACAAGATAGCCCACAATGAAATCTCCCACCAAATCATGAACGAAATCTAACTAATGGGGGAAGGGCAAACATAACAAATCAGGATCATAATCCTGGATCCCCTAATAAGAGGGAGGAAAATGGAATAAATCAAATGGATAGAGAGTTACCTCCATTGCCAATGCGAATAGGCTTACAAGAGGAGGAAATCCATGCATCAAAGGCATTTCAAGAGCTTGCTGAAATGATGAAAACCTTTGAGAAATAAGAGGTAGCTGAGAACTCACCAACGTTGAGCAAATTACACAATCAACCATTGTGCCCATCAATCCCTAGCCCTCCATATCCTAAGTACTTTGAGATACCTAGGTTAGAAAAGTTTAAGGGTGAAGAGGATGTACAAGAGCATGTCACCAATTTTATCAATGTCTATTTTCATATTGAAGAAAATGACGCTCTCATGCTAAGAACATTCATAATGACATTTTCAGGTGCTGCCACTCAATGGTTCAACCAACTACCTAAGCATAGCATAACCAAATTTGAACAACTAGTAAACACATTCTTAAAGCATTTCTCCTTTGGTTCTATGAAGAAGGTGAACCTCTCAGACCTAGCCAACTTGAAATAATATGATGATGAGCCAATAATGGATTATGGGAATAGATGGAGAAAAATCATGGCAAAATTATCATTCTCCATTCCCACAGAAGAGATCATTCACATGTTCACCAAAAGTTGTTCTAAACATATCTCCCTCTTGCTGCAACTTCAGCAGTATCCTTCATTTGAGGAAGCTTTGGTACATGCCAAGCTCATCGAGGAAATAAAAGTAAATGAGGGAACCATTAAAATCCGAAACAAAAAGGAGTGGAACAATAATGGTAAGAATGATAAGTATAAGCAGAAGCAAGGCAATCTTGCCCTAGTCAATCAAGTCGTATTGACTACACCTAAGGATGGGGGTGTACAACAACCATAGAACTATCAAGCACATCCCCCGACGGCCAATTATGACCAAAAGAACAATCAGGGAAGAAATCGAGAACGTAAGCCGCCTTGTTATTTCACGCATTTGACATAATCAATGCAATAAATATTTAATCAGTTGAACGAGCCCAGGAGGATCATATTTCTTGATATACCTCTTATAGATCCCAACCATCCTAAGCCAAAAGGATATAGGGAAGATCAATTTTGTCCTTGTCACAGGATATTGGGGCATGACATTAAGGCTTACGTCGAGTTTAAGCATCAAGTGCAAAACATGATTGAGGCGGGATAAATTAAAGTTGACAACCCACTGGATCCTGATAACAAAGACATGGGCATATACAGAAACCCATTGCCCAATCACGAGGACCCTCGAGAGCAAGGGGGCCAAGTCAAATCAGGTTCGAGCTAACATACCTACCCACGGATGCATTGGGATGGTTGAGATTGTTAACATAGTAACAAGGACTAGGCGATACGGTCAACCGCAACCGCCTATAGCTCCCATGAACATCCTAGCCGCTCCTAGGCAAAGGCAAGACAACCTTCCAAGTCCACTAATGAGACCTGCGATAACTATTCGGAGTAGATTGTAGCAAAACCTACAAACGACTCCAAATAATTTATCCATCTATGAGCTCATACAACAGTCCCCAAAGCATAGGGAGACTCTAATGGAGATTTTAAGAACAATTGAGCTCTAATCGTAATATGCAAATGCATTCACTCACTTTGTAGGACAAGTACAAGAATGCCAGGAACCTGTAATTCGATTCTATGATCATGAGATTAAGACAGTTCCTGCTGCCTTACTAGACCCTTCGCTGAACATTGTAGCGACAATCAATGACTTACATTTTAAGAGGATTTTGGTCGATACATGTTCATCAATAAACATCATTACAACAACTGCAATAGAGCACCTTAAAATCCCCAAGTCGAATATCGTTCCAAGAGCTTACACATTGAGAGCTTTTAATGATGCTTTATGCAATACCGTGGGAATGATAGTCCTACCCATCAAGGTGGGGCACAAGACCATCCTCGTGATGTGTCATGTCTTGGAAGGAGCTATGTAGTATAACATCCTCTTAGGGCACCCTTGGATAAGGGCCATGAAGTGTGTGCCTTTGATCTTGCACCAGTGCGTCAAGTATGTGCACGAGAACAAAGTCTATGTGGTTTTGGCTGATGAAGAGCCTTTTAGATACGTCAATCAGGTGGACATTTTAGGAGAATTCGTAATACATTCTACTCACCTATACGTGGCACCTTCATCCCCAACCACACAAGTGGATAATGAGGACAAAGGGGTAAGAAAAGACCCATGCACATCAACACCTCTTGGTGCACTCAAGATCATCAATGCTTCTAAAATACCATCAACATCAAAACCAAAAGATAATCAGAAACTAAATGCACCCTTAGTTAAGGAAGAAAGGCCCAAAGAAGTGCCAAATGTAGCCATTGTTGAAATGCCAAGGCCTATGGAAGAGGAAGATCCTCAAGATCAAGATGAAGATAGTGATTATCACCTTGCTTCGCCAGTATCATCCGTAGGGTCATCCATGTTGCATGCATCAATACACTTGGAAAGCATAGACATAGGGGAGTACCTTGTGTAGAACATTACCTTTACACCTATCATTGAGTCTGCACAAGACATAGGGAGGCCTACGGACTTGAGGCCACTAGTAGGAACAATAGTTCCACTTGGAATCCCTCCCAACAAAACCAATTTTGTCTATGCCGACCTGAACTATGCTCATAAGTCTTCAGATATAGAAGAGGATGGTGATGAATTATTCATGGTCAATGTTCATTACATCTCTAACCTCGAGTTTGCTCTAAGTTACTTTGAGTGTTGCCACTATCATGGCTATGGCCTTGGCATATATGAGCAGGGGTGTAGGCGGTCTTACGAGCCACTATATCAGCTTCATTTCGATAGATTTGGCTTAGGCTATTATAGCAGAGGTTGAGATGAATCTCTTGTAGCAGCATTGGAAAAATTAAGCATAGGGTTAGGAGAAGACATTGATTTCATTCTTTATCACCCCCTAAGAATAACAAATTTGAGCAACAAACAAGTTGCCACGGTGAACATACCACCTCCAAAAACTTATCATCCAAATGCCTCAATTTATTCCACCCCAAAGGGTACAACTCGTGGGATGAGGAGAATGAATATGAAGCAAGTAATAATGAGGTGCAAATTGGCTTAGCCTATCAAGGACCTCACTATTTACAAAGATTCACATGGTCCATCCATGATGAGAGTGGATATACATCAGACGAAAGTGACTATAAATCAGAAGACTCAATAGAAAGAGCCTATTTAGGCCTAAGAAATCAACCCCTAACTTTGGGGTAAGAGACAAATGCAAATGGATTCTTCATAAGTGACAAAGAATATGAAGATGAAATAGAGATGGCCTACTTAGGGCCAAGACATGAGCCCCTTGTATTAGGTCCACATACCAATGCTAACGGTTTCTAGATAAGTGATGATGATTTTGAGGATGAGACCGAGATGGCTTATCTTGGACCTCATCGCTTATGGTAAGTCAACGAGCTAGTAGAGAGAGAGGCGACACTCCGTGCCATAGACCATTATCTCTAATTTTTGGGGAGACCTGTGGATCTAGCTGCCATTCATAGGATGGTCAATCCCCCTTCGCCTACATCCGAGAGCGATTAGAGCCCAATGATACTATTGTTCGCCCTGCTCATGGGCCAAATCCAAAATTTTCCATTCCTCCAGAACCTCATCGTTAGCATGGAAGGAAAACCCCTAAGACAAGATCACACCCATGTGGTCCTAGAGATTTCATCCTATCCATCAACATGATCTCCATTTATTTGACCACTCCACTGCATAATCCAAAAGATCCTACCAAATCATTGCATCTTGATGTAGAGGCTATTGATTGGGATCGTGCTAATTCGCCCATAGAGCCTGAAGACCTCTTCCCCAATGAAGAGATGTTATAGTCATTCCATTTTGTATCAGGTTGTGTGTATGCCGTCTTCCATGTTAGTTTGGAACCTGAGTCAGTAGGTCCTGTGAATCCCGTCGATGACATTCATTTGATACCCATGCCTCATCAATTGGAGGATGGGTCACATATGGCTATAGAAGCGACTTTCGAGTTGGACATCAGCGATGATCCTACCCAACCAAGAAAATTTAAGTTCAAAGAAAGTCTATCTCTAGAGGAACAAGCCATCCTAATTCCTCTCCTCAAAGAGAGGCCAAACATTTTTGCTTGGACTTACAAAGATATGCCAAGGATAGATCCAAATTTAGTCGTTCACAACCTTTCATTGGATCCCATGAAGAATCCAATCAAGCAAAAACTAAGGAAAATGCATCCAACCATCGCTTTGATGGTGAAGAAAGAATTGCAAAAACTACTAGATGCGGTATTCATAGTTCCTATCGACTACCTTGAGTGGGTGTCGAACATAGTACCCATAGAAAAACCTAACGGAAGAGTCCGTATCTGCACGGATTTCAGAGATTTAAATAGGGTAACACCAAAGGATTCATTCTTGTTGCCAAACATAGATGCTCTTGTAGATGCAACCACAGGTCATGAAATGCTCTCCCTAATAAATGGTTTTTCGGATACAATCAGATTCGGATTAAGCCCGAAGATCAACATAAAACTGCTTTCATTACTCCATGGGGAACATTCTGTTACAAAGTGATGCCATTCGGTCTCAAAAATGTTGGTGCCACATATCAATGGGCCATGACATATATATTCCATGACTATATGCATAAGATATTGGAAGATTACATGGATGACTTACTGGCCAAGTCCTTGTTGCGGCAAGAGCATGTCGAAGTCCTTAGACAAGTCTTTGATCGCCTCATAGAACACAATGTTCGATTGAATCCTAAGAAGTGCATATTTGGCGTAACTTCTAGCAAGCTTTTGGGATTCATCGTATCCAAGAGAGGCATTGAATTAGATCCTGCAAAGGTAAAGGCTATACTGGAAATGGTCACCCCTACCAACATTAGGGAATTGCGGAGCCTACAAGGCAAGATATCATCCATCAAAAGATTCATCATGCAATTATCAGATAAATGCAGACCTATGAATCAATTACTACGCAAGGAGATCCCCTTTCATTGGGATGAAGAATGCCATCAAGCCTTTGTAGAAATCAAGACTTATCTGGAAATGCCGCCGGTATTGGCTCCACCAAGGTAAGACATACCGTTTTTACTATATATATCGGCTACCAATTTTGCATTGGGTACCATGTTAGACCAAAAGAATGCACAAGAAAAAGAGCAAGCCATATATTACATTACTCACACCTTGGTGAGTTATGAGTTAGGATATGGGTATGTCGAAAAGTTGTGTTTAGCAGTGGTATTTGCAACTCGAAAGTTGCGACACTACATGTTGAGCCATACGACCTATGTCATATCAAAATAGAATCCTTTGCAGTATATGATGAGCAAGACATATCACAATACATGTACATCAAAGTGGATCATGTTGTTGATAGAATTTGATCTAGAGTTCATAAGCCAAAAGTCCATCAAGGGATAAGTCATAGCAGATCAATTAGCAGAGGTGCCTCTTCAGGATAACAAGCCTCTCACCATAGAATTGCTTGATTATGTGGTCTTTGCATTATCAGATCCACAAAAACTTGAAGAACCTAAGAAAGAAAGAGACATATCATTGTTCTTCGATGGATCGAAGTGTGAACAAGGAGGCGAAGTAGATATTGTCTTTATCACACCGCAGGGCACTCCATTGTCCTTATCGTTCAAACTAGACTTCCCATGCACAAACAATAATACAAAATATGAATCATTGATCCTCGGACTCCAAACAACTATAGCAATGGGTATTAAAAGATTAAATATCTTTGGTGACTCCTTGCTCATAGTAAACTAGGTCAAAGGACTATTCCAATGCAGGTGCCCACTCCTAAAGACTTACAAGGAACTTGTTGACACCTACCTAGCCCGACTGGAATGGTATGACATCGAGGCAATCCCTCGTACATTGAATAGATTTGCAGACACTATGGCCTCTTTGGGATCCTTAATCCCTCAGAATTTATCTACTGATTTTACAACCGTTCATGTAAAGGTGCTTTCACACTTAGCAATACGCTGTGAAGCTTTTGACAATCAAAAATCAATCAACATGATCAACATCGAGCCAAATAAGGATTGGTCCATTGCAACCAAATATTTATTGCAAATGACACCTTGGGGGTATTTGATCTCCCAAGGACCTGTGGAGTGTGGTGCAACCATACACCATAGAGTTATTCCTCAATCCATGTTCACTAGCTTGTAAATGCAGGAAAAACAAGCCGTATTTTCCATAGAAGCTTTGGCTTATCAGGATTGGCTTTCCCAACTATGGGACTTCCTAAAGCTTGGAATAGTACCTCAAGGTTTGTCACATACTGAAAGGCAAACATTCAAACAAAAAGCAACAAGATACATCTTGCTAGGAGAAATCCTCTACAAACGAGGATATGATGGAGTATTACTCCATTGTCTTGAGCCCCAGGAAGCATCTTAGGAAATCTGGCAAGCTCACGATAAAACATGTGGAGGCCATTTCAGTGGCATGGCCATAGTTAAGTGCATATTGAGAATGGGTTACTATTGGCCCACAATGGCAAAGGACTGCTACGAGTATGTCAAGAAATGTAGTAAGCGCTAGCATCATGCAAATCTAACGCACTTACCATCGCAAGCTTTATAGCCCATCCAGGCAGCATGGTCATTCTTGCAGTGGGGACTAGAATTTATTGGGAAGATCTCACCTCCGTTCTCAGGATGACACACATTCATCATAACGACAATAGAATACTTCACTAAATGGGTAGAAGCGATCCCCTTAACATCAACAATTGGACCAAGGATTGTGGAGTTTATACTCCACAATATCATCAGTCGTTTTGGGGTCCCTTCTAAGATAATATCGGATAATGACCATATTTCAAGAACAAAATCACGTGCCTTAATAAAAAAATACCATATTCAGCATAGTTTTTCAACGCCTTATTATCCGCAAGCAAACGGGCAAGCAGAAGCCTAAAAAAAAAAAATAGTCTCCATTTTGAGGAAGACAGTGCAAGAAAATCACAAGGATTGGCACATGCAGTTGCCTCTTGCACTATGGGCATACATGAATAGTATACGGATACCCACTAGGGCAACACCGTTTTTAGTAGTAAATGGCATTAAGGCCATCATGCCACTAGAGTTGGAAATCTTGACTCTGCGCATAGCATTAAAAGACTTCATAGATGATGAAGTTGTGTGGCAAGACCACCTTTATCAGTTAATGCTTCTTGATGAACGCCGAGTCAATGCTTTAGAGCATCTTCACATTTACCAATATTGCCTTGTGCGGGCTTACAATAGCAAAGTCCACCTAAGGGAATTCAAGGTTGGAAATATAGTGCTCAAAGAAAACCAACATAATTAAAATCTGTCGCCGCATCTACGAGATAAGTTCGCGATAAACTGGATAGGCCCATACATGATTTCACAGAGATTTGGGCATGGAGCATATCGCCTTAAATCATTGGATGGTGTTGAAGAGCCTGAACCTCTCAATATCATTCACTTAAAGATATTTTACACATAAAAAAAAACAAAAACATTCAAATATTTCATAAAAAAAAAAACATTCAAATTTTTCATAAAAAAAAAACATTCAAATATTTCATAAAAAACAAAAACATTCAAGTATTTCACAAAAATTCAAAAACATTCAAATATGTCAAAAAAAAAAAAACATAAAACAAATATAAAAACATAAAATTTCAAAAATCAAATCAAAGGCTCCAAGGGTAATTCAAGCCGCTTGGTCAAAATCAATTCAAAGGCTCCAAGGGTAATTCAAGCCACTTGGTCAAAATCAAATCAAAGGCTCCAAGGGTAATTCAAGTCGCTTGGTCAAAATCAATTCAAAAAGGCTCCAAGGGTAATTCAAGTTGCTTGGTCAAAATCAACATTCAAAAAGGCTCCAAGGGTAATTCAAGCCGCTTGGTCAAAATCAACATTCAAAAAGGCTCCAAGGGTAATTCAAGTCGCTTGGTCAAAATCAACATTCAAAAAGGCTCAAAGGGTAATTCAAACTGCTTGGTCAAATCCCATCAAAGCTCCAAGGGTAATTCAAACCGCTTGGTCAAAATCAATAACAAAAGCCCCAAAGGCATAATAAGCCCTTTGGTCAAAAAAAAAATATATATATATATATATACAAAAACAATTGCATCTCACATCTTGCATCCACATCATTGCATTGCATTTTCATATCCACTACAATTGCATATGACATAAGCCTTAAAAGTGATACCATAGTTTGTCACACAAATCAATCAAATCCATACCTCCATCAATACATGTGTGTAATTATGTTTTTCAACACAACCATTATTTGTTGCTATACATAATATACTAAGGTTTTTCGGTTAGTCAACCACACCTAGTGATCTTATCAACTTTTGAGGAAAACAACTATGATTAGTATAAGGTAAGGTCTAGCTATGATAAAGCCTTGGATATTCAAGATACCATCACTAATTGAAATACTAAAATCCTAGCTGGTACAAGGAAAAGATGAAAGTTGCAAAGCGGTCTAGGTTACCTTAAGCGAAAAGGATTATCCTTGCTTATCCCCTCGTGCAACCGGTTTAAAGGTGCTAATAATTGACAAAAGGACAAGCTTTACCCTTTCAAAATACCTTACATCAAAATAAGAAAAATCCCAAAGCAAAGTACATATTCAAAAGGCCAAGCAAACAATCCATATTTTAAAGCAAAAATCTGATACACAAATCATATATTCAAAATAAAAAAAAAATCAAAGTTCAAAAAGAAAAAATCAATAAAAAATAAATAGTGATTTTCATCACTACGTATGAGCAAAATAAACAGTGATTATCATCACTACAAAAATCCCCGCTCAAAGAAAAATCAATCAAAATAAAAAGTGATTTTCATCACTACATATGAGCAAATATCCAAAGCCAAAAGAAGCCAAAAAGAAGGGAATAAAGCTTGAATCCCTGGAATTCTCAACATTTTATGAAATTGGAAGGAAAAATATTTATGCATGGCGATATGTCTACCACAATTGTTTCATGCATTTGTGTAGACCAATGTTTGAATATGGATGAGCTAGCTTAGGTAACCCGAAATTGCCTAGTGGTATAGTCCAACTAAGTCCAACATAAGGATGATATGAACACTTGAGGATCCCTGATCTTAGCAATGGGCTGAAAGAATCCCACCTAACATCGGAGGAAATGCTTGAATTCAATCTTAAAATATACAATCACATGCACACACAGAGATCATGAAAAACCAGGTCCATGGTAAAAGCCTTACTTTTCAAAAGTCTTAGTGGTATGTAGACAACTGTTGATAGGGGAACTAGAGTGTTTGAATCTCCGAAAAGCCCCAAAAATTCTTACATAGCAACAAATCATAACATCATTCACAACATCATTTTCCTTTTAAGATTCTATAAATTAGGGGGCATCAACATAGTAGGACATATACTGTATATATATTAGAAATAGTATATAGACGAGCACTGACTCCTTTATATCTTTGAATTTATAGAAACTTAGTAAGAAAATGCATCGCACACCATTACATCTCATATATGAATACTTAATCAATTCTTAGGATAAGAGTGATTATTTAAATTCATGATTATTTTTTTACTTTCTGTGGTATCACCCATTAAGATTGTTAGTGTCATATGCATTCCGTATGTTTTAAGTGATTAGAGCATACAGGTTCATTTATACCATTCCATCACATAAGTTAGATGCATATAATTAAAGCAAAGTTAAAACATGCATTGTAGCAATAACATCACATCCTCAAAAACAAGTCATTAATCATCCATAAAGCACATCATAAAACATATAGGCAATATTCATTTGCATACAATCATAAATTCATCATTCATCATAAAAATACACCACATCATATCATCAAATCATATAAGCATCTACACATCCATCTAAGCATCTTCAATATCATCTATCATCTAACATATTCATCAAATTATCATAATACCATCATGACATCATATCATAAAATAAAATAATAACAAAAACGTAAGCAATAAACGATAACATAATAAGTCATAATGAAAAACTATCATAAAAGTATGTGTGTCAAGTCCAATGGATATACAAAAATTCCCATGGGCTATAGTCATCTAGGTCAGTCGACCTCAAAAATGAATCAAGGACCAAGTAGAGCATCAGTTAAATGTCGGGCCTGAGCCCCCTGAATCACCTCCTCCAGTGCCACCTCCCCCTGTGGTGGTGTTGTGAGTCGAGTGATGTGAGCCTATCAGTATCTTTGTTCGAGTCTGGGTCCTCTGGCTAGTACGGGTGGAAGACTACCCCGAGGTGGAGTACCCACTGACCTACAAACCACCCACACCTACTGGATCCTTAGGAAAATCCCATGCATCCTGAGCTGCATCTGAATAAGGGTAACATGATCCACAAGTCCCCGGATCCGCACCTCGTGCTCATCCAACAAATACTGGAGCTATCCCACATCTGCCCCTGAACCTACCACTGGCACCTCCTGTGGTGTAGAAGAAGGAACAACAAACTACATTTTGACATCACCACCCCCAATAATAGCCTATAGAGCCTGTATCTGTGCTATGAGCTACTCAATCATAGCATCTCATCGCTGTACCTGGATCTTAGTGGCCTGAAGCTCAGCCTCGACCTCATGTAGTTGTGCTCTCAGAGGAGAGTCTCTCTCCTTGGGCTCTAACTCCTCATCCTCAAGAACATCAAGATCCTCTACTACCACCTGCTCTATTGGCTGGCCCCATACCTCGGTCCTAGCTCAGACTCTACGTCTTGTCGGATCTGCACCATCACCCCCACCATCATCCTTGTGCCCTAGGCTGCTGATGCCATGCCACATCCGATCACCCCACCACTGAGTGTAGGCCTCTATAACTCCCCCAACCACTATAGGGTCAACAACTAGGGCATCCTCCTCATTTGAGAGCTCGATAATCTATCATGGAGGTAGGTCCTTCTCTATTGTGAGGCCCTTGTACAAGAAAGGTATCAAGGGCACATCCTGCTGCAATTCGTACTGACGAAGAACCCGAGAGTAGAATAAATACTCTCAAATGGTAATCTTATGACCAACGAGCCATCGCTTATGCTGTGTCCTAGTAATAAAGCTAGCTGGATCTTCCCAAGCAGGACACTCATAATAAGGCCACCACACGACATCTTCGACCAATAGTCTGGTGAAAGCATCAGTATAGTGGTACAAATCCCCTATGAAAGTGTGGCTCTTATGCTCCTCATGCTCTCGAGCCCATATGGTAGCATATCACTGTGTTCGAGCATCAATCACTGTAATCTCGGTTGGGAGCCCCTTAGGGTGATCTACCGCAATGTGCTCCCATCCTTAAACCTGTAGGAGAAAACTGCAAGCAACGTCGACATGTCCTCATCGACGGATGTGGTACAACTCATCATAGCACTGAGCCAATAGCGATCTACCCCATGCATAGATGATAGGCTCCTCGCTATCCAATAGGTCCTGCACCATTTCTAGAAGGTTCCATGGGAACCTCAAACCTGAGCAGTTCGGGATAAGAACATTGCTGATCACCATCAGCAATACGACATGCCTCACCGTAAATATGCCCTCCCCATGCCAATGATTGATGGACACTCCTTCGGACTTGGTGTCCTTGAGAGCATCCATAGAATGCTCTCTAAACACCCGAGTGAAGACAACCACCTGATAATTAGTGGTTGAAGAGACAATGGCCACCCCATCGAATGGAATTCGAAAGATCCTATATACGTCCTTTGACGTAATGGTCATCTCACCGATCGAGAGGTGGAAGGTATTAGTTCACGAGTCCCAACGATGGTCCAAAACCGTAAGGTAAGCCTAATCTGCCATGATGTAAGGCAACCTGATGACATACTGCAACCCACGGGATTTGAACCATGCCTAGTCCATATCATTAAAGCAAGGAAGCAAGCCAAGCAGGAGCCTCGGGTCTCGAGCCTGAGAAGTAAGGATCTAAGCAAAGTAGAAGAAAAACAAAGCATAACTACAGTGCATCTAAGGCATAATTCACAAAAAACATGAAAACGGTGCAAAAGAGTATGAGTTACTCTAAGTCTAAGCAAAAGAACCAGATTGCACCTAACCAAAAAAATAAAAAATGTCATAAAATCAACAAAAATACAAGAAAACAAGGCTTAAGCTTTAGCCGCTTTTGCCTACAACGACCGAAACCTGGCCGTTGGAGGCAGCAATGACCAAGACCCAACGATCAAATTTTTGACCGTTGGGATTCAATCTTGGCCACTCTGAGCGACAACGGCTCAGAGTCGGCCGCTCTGAGTGACAACGGCCAAGGGGCGACATGACAAACCCATGAACCCTTGGCTAGAAAATAAAAAAAATTTGCAAAATTGACAAAATAATTTCAAAAAAACAACATAGGGAGGGAAAGCAAACAAATTGGAAAGTAAAATTTCCTACCCAAGCATCAAAACTAAGCTAAGTTCAAAATGCCCAAAATGGTGGCAGCAGGTGAATAATTGAAAAATTTCAAAAACCCTGGGCTGAAGTCACTGACAAAAAGCAAAATTAAGGACTAACCCATCGTAGAAAAAGGGAACCTAAGCCTAATTACAGAGTTTGTTCATTGCCAGCAGGTTTAGTGAGGTTCATTTTGCTCATTACTTAGTAAGGTCCAGTTTTACATAGACAAAAGAAACGAGTACTAGGATTTTGAAGAGAGAAATACCCGAGAAGCTCTAGCTCCTCCAGCAGCTGATGTCTTGCCCTGTGCAGCCATGTCCTCAGCACCAGCAAGTTTCAAAGTTGTAACCGTCGCCGTCACACCAGAGCTCCCAAAATGAATCTTCAACAATGAAAGTGATAGGTCAAACCCTAGAAATGTAAGTTTTATATTTACTTAATTATGCCTTGGCAGCTGCTGACGTCAGCAGCCCAAACTTCTTGGCCACTCAGGACGACAACGACCATAGGCAGGAACTCAGAGGCTACTGGACTTGACAACGGCTAGATCCACAGGTCAAAATAAGGGATTTTATCCTTGAGGGATCCCACAAAAATAGCAAATAAACATGCTTTGGTGGTTTAGGATCATTAGAATGTTCAAAACAACAAAAAAATCACATAAAATCACAATCTCAAGCAGGCCTCGTATCCAGTTACCTACTCTATCCATTCGACGATTGCAGTGATTTGCACTCCATGTATTTCGGTGAGATGTGTAGATAACCATAAGGCCACTTGGGGCAAAAACAACTCATTTTGGAATTACGATGTGCCACCCTTCAATATCGAAGAAGACCAAGATGGTCGGACTACTCCATGGGTACGGAAGGATCACTCTAATTCCCCTATGACATCAAAAACATTAAGTCAAAGTGATACAATATGAACATAAATAGAATCACTCATCCTAACTCCCTAAGAAGGCTATTGATAGCCGGACCATTCCCCAGGATAAGTATGGATGATTATCATAAACAATTGAAATCACACTTGGATGTGGGATTGCCCATTAAAAGCAACAAATGCTAGAAAGGAACCAGATTAGTCATATTGGTCAAGTGACTTGTCGCTTCATTCATTGTCATTTTTTCACCAATTCATTGTGTGAGGAAGTAGTTCAAAACTTCAACATAATCATAATCAAAATCAGCAAAAGATCACTCGATCATAGCAAAATCGTGTTCATCCTACGAATTATTGCATACAACAATCACAAATTTCCCTTGTTTTTTGGGAACGTAAGCAGACATGACATCTTCAATTGTAGCTCTCATACCAATCAGAATTGTTGTAGCAGCTGAAGCTACCCAGTTGAGTTTGAGGAATGAGTGTAATTTAACATGCAAAATCCACTGAGCCAAGTCATCCGAACATTGATGCAATGATTCAAGGGATGTGCACCATATTGCATGATTGGGCCATCCGATGTTGATCAGACCATTGATCACCATATACCCTACAAATAGATCAATCTACGTTTTTGCTTAGCGTTGTGTTTTCCACACAGCGCGTCGCAAAAAGGGGCATCTATAGACACCTAAATCATGTCATGCTTAGGGGAGCTTCTCACATAGACACATTCATAAGATCATAAGACATAATCTTGGACTTTCCAAGCATCAACAATGGTTCTCACCACTCATTTGGGGATTTTTCAAGCCATTCAAGCTTGGTCGCTCAAACCAAGAGCAACCAGATTCTAGCTTCTCAAGCCTAGAGCGGCCAGACCTTAGTCATTGAAGACAACAATGGCCAGATCTTAGTCGTCGCAGACGACAACGACTAAGCCATAAAAAGTAGTTTGTCGATAAACAAGCCCAATCTCGGGCGAAAGTGGTAGTCTGCATGCAATAAAGGTGAGCGGGAGTAACTTTGCATTCCTTTTCACGACCAGTTCACATAGGAGGCCTGCATTTGCATTTAAAATTTAGTTAACTAACCTCCAAGCATAAACAAAGGACAAAAGCTTCTCATGCTAACAACCAGTTTGCATAAAAGACTCAAGTGGGCAGTTAGATTTCAGTTAACTGGCCTTCAAACATAGACAATGGACAAAAGCTTCTAATTCTAACTTGCACTACGCATGAGAAATTCATTTCTAGGGTTTGGACATAGACCTAGCATTTCACACTATAAAAGGTGCAAGCCTAAGAGCACCAAAAGAGAGATCATATCAGAGAGAGAGACATCCTTTTGAGGAGAGCTTTTGAGACTTGGAGAGTTCTCTTTGAGTACGTGTATGGCGAGGCTCTGACAGATTGGAGAGCATAACACCTATTATTTTGACATCAGATACAAGATTTGACCCATAGCTTTGGGGCAAAGAGAGTAATGTTTACCTTAGTGGCCGCTGTCTTGGACAGTGGCCCATGGGCTTAGCTTAGGTTTTAGACATAACATCTTTTATTCTGCTTCTTTATATCATTAGCATAGATTTACATGATTTCATGGCATAGTTTTATCATGTTTCTATTACATTCTTTGATTACTAAAAACCTCATCAGGGGAGGCAATCTCAAACACCTAAACGTGCGTTGTTGTTTCATTGCTTGCAGGGCCACAAGTACATAAGACGAAGATTACAATATACGAGAGTAAAAGGGATCCCTCTAGGAAACAAACCTAGAGAAGGAGAAGCATTTGTAAGCCCTCATACATTTCCTTGTGCGAAATCGGGAAGATTTTATAAGCGCACCACATCTTTGCAAAAGGGGCACTCCTTACCTATTTGTAATTTATAGTATCAAAATGGGTATCCCTAAGAGGGACCGACATGTAACCAAACTTCAATATCAATAAAGAGATCCATATTTGTTATTTTGTGTTATATGCTTTTTCCTCGTCTTTCCATTTCATCTTTGGTATTTTAAATAGCATTGCAAGTAGGGTTACAAAAAGGGACCGGTGCATGCATTCCCGGGTTCGGTATAGTATTTATTGTAATGCATATTTATTTTGCTATTAGTAGACTCTTTAATTTGCATCTATAGTTGCTACTTAAAATCAACTTTCTGTTTCTTCAAATGTGTGCTAGCTGGTTCAAAAATTTATAGCTCCAAATGCTGCTCTTTTGTTGTCCAATTATGTAGTAGGACTCATCCTTAGATGCTACCAAAATATGCTTAAGCTCTACTGCTCAACTCTATTCAAATATTCTCTAATATTTTTTAAAATACAGCTTGCTTTCTTCTTTTAATGCTGCCCGAAATTGCAGCTTAGACTTCTCTGATGGCTGCTTATAGCCTCTGATTTGGTAATGTCCTGTAATATTCAAATCTGCTACTCTCTTTACTGTAAAGCCTTATCTTAGTTGGCTATCCAATTATTCTTTGAAAGCTTCTCCAAATATTTTCTAAATTGTAGCTTTCTGCTTCTATTGTTTACTATCCTTTGACCTTTCAACTTCTCTTCTAAAAATTAGCAACTTGCGCTTCTAAAAATCAGCCTATAAAACTTATGTGGTTGTCTCCAAATTTCTCAAAAGTGTGGCTTTTGCAATATTCTTGATTTATTCTGACTCCTTGCTGAATTTTGACTTCAAATCTGACGTCAATATCTATATTTTATCTCAAGAATTTGAATGTCTTGGGTTCTCAAAATCTTCTCAAAATTTGACAAACTTCTTGCTAAATCCTCTTTCCTTTTGGGCTTGTTGTCAGATGGCAAAAAATATTACAATTTCTTTTGGTTAGTCACTCCTTATGCGTACAATATTCTACCATAATCTCTACTTCAAATCTCTTCCAATGATCACTGCTTCAGCTTATGCAATAAGGCTTTCTTGTAGCCTGCTTATCTTTCTTTAAAATCTTCTTTAGACCTCTATTCTTGGGTATTCTAATTCAGGATTTCTGTAGCCTTCTTTTCTTTATTTAAAATATTTTTTAGACCTCTATTCTTGGGTCTTCTAATCCTACAACCTTCAATTCTCTTAGTAAATGCTTTAATGAAACCTTACCTTGGTTTCTTCAATTTTCCAACTATAGGAAATTATTCAATGAGATATCTTTCTTGGATCTCTATATTTTGCTGCTTCCGTCTGCAATAGGACCTTCTATAGTCCTTATATCTTTTATATTAAATCTTCAATATTCCAATATTGGAAGTTCTTCAATATGACCTCTTCTTGGGTCTCTATATTTAGTCTTCAATCTTCAATCTTTCAAAACTTGGAAGTTCTTCAATGTGACCTCTTCTTGGGTCTCTATCTTTAGTCTTCAATCTTCAATCTTCTAAAAATTGGAAGTTTATTCAATATGACATTTTCTTGGATATTTATCTTCAATTTGTAATATTGCAATGAGAACCTTCTTCTTGGTTCTTCTCAATATTCAATAAGGTATCCTTCTTGGACCTCCTTCAATATCTACTTTTCTGCGATAAAAGAGTTAATCCCTGCACTAGGAAAGCACATAGACTTTCAGGCCATCGAAGATGAAATTCTTCTCTATATGTTGTAGGAAGCTTCTCAAATTCTAAGAACCAATATTCTGCAACAAAAATTAGACAATAATAATCATATGTATTTAATATTCCAAAAATAATAATCTTCACTAGCTATCTTAAAAAAACTAGTGGAATCAAATCTATACTGAATTCTAGTCTTCACAGGTTTTCCTTTCAACCCTGTGGAAAGATTCTAGACAAATAATAATATGGAATAATTTTTTCTTTATAAAGATTATCAATAGGAACTCTTCTAAGGGTCTCTTAAGCTCTTCAATGATAAGGTTTATATTCAAGACCTTTCAATCTTCTTCTATTTTTATTTTGCTCTTGGAATAGGTATATTCTTAAATATCACTGGTTTTTCTTCAACACAGTGAGAAATGCTATCTTCTATGGTTTCTCAACCCAGAGGTAATTCTCTTATCGTTACTGGTCTCTTCTTAACCAGTAAAAATATTCTTTGCTTCTGATCTATATTATGACTTCTATCAAACTATCCCAAGACAATGATGTTTACATGAAACGACACACAAAGGATGACCTGGTTTGCAAAGACGTAGTGGGATTCAGATTGATTGTAGCAATGATGATCCCTTGTGGCTTTAATACCACTATTATATTTTCATGAGTAAGTACTTAGAATAATATTGCCTCAAGATCAATAATATAATTGAAATATGAAATATATAATAATGTTGATCAATCAAGCATATAGACTCAGAATCTACTATATAATAACTCAAAGGATGCTAATGAAAAATGCTCAAAAATACTAAGAAATATTTATTGCATGAAGATCTCAAAATACATCATACTACATCACCTTCCATTGCTTACATAGGTGACTCTTTCTCCTTCACCATATATCTTTTACATCAATACATCCATATATATAAAATGGAATGTGACTCTTCATATGGAGGTTTGTTGACCTTCACTCTTCCTATGACTCTTCATCTTCTTACTCTATTGACACATGTACATAGGGATAACTATGCACATTTACATTGCCAAAATATCATTGCACACTTGTGCATTACATTGTATAAAGTAAATCCTAATCTAAGACACTCTTTCCTAATCTATAGATGTACCCATAATGGTACATTGGCATGTACCAAATAATGTAATATATTCCAACAATATAATTTGAGTATTCTTTGGATTTCCAAGTGATTATGTAATTTGATTGGAGTTATCTCTCTTAATGTTGGATTTCCTAGGATTAGATCCTCCCATTTATTAATTGACTGACCATATCCCGGTAGCCAAGAAATTCTATCCTTTATTATGTTATTTCCATCCACTATATGTTTCCAAACCAACAAGGCTGTAGGAAGTTTGTCTATGTGTTTGAGCATTTGAATACCTATTTGATTATTTACATACTTGTTGAATAGCATGCGCTGCCATGCTTGATTGTGTTTAAGCATGTTCTAAAGAATTTTTTATCCCAGTGATTTCGAAACTATCTCCATTTTTTTGATTCTCAATCCTTGAATTTTAGTTTTGGTGATCATCTCCTGCTTGATCAAGTGGAACTTTTTTCTTTTTTATTTCCTACCTCCTTGCCATAGGAAGTTGTATATGATTACATCTGCATTTTGCAAAATAAACTTGGGATCATGATATACTAATAGTTGGTAGATTGGAAGAGAAGCTAACACTGATTTAATCAATATTGCCCTTCCTACAAGACTGAGCCAACTATTATTGTAACTCTGTATCCTCCTAACTATCTTGTCTAATTTTGGGGTGTAGAAGTTTGGGGATTTGAGGTGGAAGCTCATGGGTATTCTTATATATCTGAAGTATTTTTTGTGCCAGATTGAAATCCTAGGATAGTGTAAAAGATTTTGAATCTTATTGCTACAATATTTTGTGTATAGAACTGACTCTTTTGAGTGTTTATATGAGCTCTGGTAGCTTGTGTGAACTAATCTAGGCATTGCTTGAATTGTATAACATTTTTCTTGGTGGATTTACCTAGAATAATGATATCATCTTCAAATTTGGCATGTGTTACAAATTTGCATCTTGCTACAACCTCTATCCTTGTTATTTTTCTTTCTCTTCGAAGATGGTTAATTGATCTTCCAAGAGTCTCAACTAAAATGATGTAAAGGTATGGTGATAGTGGACACCCTTGTCTAATTTCCCTTGTAGCCTCAAATAAATTTGTTGGTTATCCATTTATTAAGGGGTCTATCCATGGGTTTTTTATGCATGCTCTGATCCACCTGATGACTTGATGTGGGAATCTAAAATTTTGTAGAACCTATTATAAAAATTATATATTAACTCGATCAAAAACGCTTGCCATATCAAGTTTTATAACAATATTTTCTACTATCGTGGAGGGCTTCATACACTATTATGATATTATCATATATTTATTTTCTAGACATGAACCTCCCTTGCTCTTCTGATATTAGTTTGTCAAGTTTTTTCTTTATTCTATTGGCCAACAATTTGGTAATAATTTTATCAGGAAGAGTTACATAGAGAAATTGGTCTAAATCTAGAGAGAAATTGGTTTGAATCTAAAGAAAGTAGTGACATTTTTTTCTTTAGGAATCAATGCTATAAAGGTGGAGTTGATGGCTCCAAGAAGCTTACCTTTCACCCTAACATCCTCAATCATGCGTAGCAAATATTCTTTAATGATGTGTAAGTATTGCTAGTAAAAATTGTTTTGTGAATCCATTAGGTCTAGGAGCTTTGTCCTTTGGTAGAGCTACTATAATCTCCTTAAGTTCCTCCATAGTGATTGGTTTACTGATATCATATTTGTCTTCCAAACTTAATACTGTCTGTATATGCTACAACAGTATTCCCTAGGAATATGGGTTACCATTTTCTCTGGAGAGTAGATCTAAATAATGTTGATTGACAAGTTCCTTAATTTTCTCCCTATCTGTATAAGTGGTTCCTTCATGCTCTATATCCTTGATTGTGTTCCTTTGGTAGCGTTGCATGGTTTTCAGATGAAAATATTTGGTGTTTCTATCCTCCTTGCTTAGCCAAATCATTTGGGATCTAAGCCTCCAATGTGTTTCTTCTTCAGTGCTTAATTTATTGAGCTTCTGCATCATGTCATTTATTATATCTTCTTGCCATGGTTGAGGAGGATGATCTTCAATTTTTGTTTCTAGCTGATCTAGTTGTTGCATCAAATTCTTCTTGTTTGGTTTGACTCTCACTTTTTTTACCAACCATTTTTATCACGTGCTTCAATTTTTGAATTTTTATTTTCCACTTTTCTTAGGGGTTGGTGGATTAGACTTGTTGGTTCCAAGTGATTTCCACAAGTTCACTGAAATATTCTTCTATTGCCCATTTAGAATTATATTTAAAAGGATTTTTTGGGGGTTGTAGGCTTTGGTCGCTATCCAAGAGAATTGGCTTATGATCTAAGATAGAGTTCTGAATGATGTGACTAGAAGTGAGGGGAAAGTGTGTTAGGATATTTTCACTAATAAAAAATCTATCCAATAGTTTTGCAATATAGTTTGCCCCTACTCTTCTATTGCTCCAAGTATAATTTCCTTTGGTCGGTTGAATGTCTTGTAAGCTTTCATCTGCCATAATTTGATTGAGCATATCTCTATTTGGATCTCTTGCTAAACTTCCCCCAACCTTCTCCCAATGGTATAAAATCATGTTGAGATATCCTACCAGTATTATGTTGTCAAACTTCTCATTGTCTAGCCATTATGCTAAGTTTTGCCATGCTTCTCTTTTCTGGATAGGATGATTTGGACCATAAAAATTTGTTACTGCTACACTAGTTCCATCTGGTAAGACAAATTTTGTACCTATCCAGTTATCAATTTTGATTATACCCTTATCTTCTGCCATTCTATAGTTAGTGTTGCCTCTACTGTTTTTGTTTCATAAATATAGACTATTGTTGGCTTTTTCTCATATATAATAACTTTGAGATAGTTTTTTTTCAAAGGACTTCCCAGTCCCCTACAGTTTCATGATATAATCTTCATTTTTTGGATTGCTTCTAATTTTTATGAAGCTCTCCTTAATTTTGACATACGTTTTGGATTGTAAGTCTTTTTGTGCTTGCTCATTTATGAGTTGTTGGTTTGATTTTCTTCCCTTAGTTGTAGATTGTGTGATTGGCAAGCCCCTAAGAATCACTATTTTCTCCAATTGTGTTTCTTCTACCTCTTACTTTGAGTTCTCATCAATATCTTCTCTAGCTATTGTGTTCTCTAGTGTATCTCCTAAGATCTTTGGTGAGTTATCAGCTTTAGTTGTAGGTATCTTCTCTTTAACTTTAGGAGCCATCAAATCTAGAGAGGTGATTTCCTTTTCTTCTTCATTAAGACTTACAAATTTATTTTTATGTTGGAAGCTCCTTTGATCCTATGGTTGAGGTTGTTAATTATTGCTTCTTGATTCGTGCGGTCTCCTTTTGACTTCCTAGAATCCTAGTTCTTCCTTTTTTGTTTCCTATTTTTTTTAATTGGGCAGTTTTGGGATAAATATCCATGCTCATGGTAGTTATACACTTGAATGGTATATGCTCATAGTCTAGGTGTTGGTTATGTATTTAATCAAACACCTTTATTCCAATATACTAAGAAAAAACCTTTTTTATATTGACTTGCACATAGATGCATTCACATATAGCATTATTGACCTTTGGAGGAGCCTAGTCAATAAATGTTCCAGTAGCATTCCCTATTAATTCCATCGAAGGTTTTTTCCATAGGTGCGGTGGCAAAAATGACAACTTCACCCAGATATAAACTTCTTTAGGCTCCTCCTCTTGAGTATCAAATGTTGTGTCCCACGAGGTCATGTAGAGTGGGTTGGATCCTAGAAACCAGGGACCTCCATGAAATATAGTGCTCTTGTCCTCCACAAAGGTAAATGTAATGATAAAGTATCCCCTACATGTCATCATGAATTCATAAGAGGAGACTTTACCCTCCAATGTGTGTTAATCTATTTCTAGATTGTGATTGGACTAAGGCCATATTTCCACAAATTTGCATGCAAGGGCTTGGGTGGAAAGCATGAGCAAAGACTGCTAGATGAGGATTGGAGGTACCTCAATCATAGGAGACTCATCTAACTTGGGTAGAAAGGTACCATTGTTAGAGCAAGCAGGTGGTTTTGTATGGGGTGCTTTCCTCACTTTAAGCACTTGATGCATATGATCTAACTTCTCATCAAAATAAAAATGTTGTGAAAACATGGAGAAGACCTCATTGCTTGCTTGTTTGAAAAGTGAGGTCAGTCGTCATTACAACCAACATACTACCATAATTCAATTTCCAAAGAAGAGATCTATGTTTTTAAAGCCCTAGACAATAAAATATTTTCAAACCTAAATCCAAAGAAGTACCATACCTGGATTGATACTCACGATCTCTCTTGGAAAAATCGATCAATGCTAGGGTTTTTTTATCTTCCCCCAAATTCATTCCTCCTCTAGAAAATGAAATATTTTTCCAAAAAATAAATTACTATCACTTGTGTTTAAATCCCCTCATTAATTGACCATCTAATATATTTATTTATAAATTGCAAACTCTCTGATATGAAGTTCCATGTTGAATATCCTTTGGGTAGAGTTTGTTTCCTAAATAATTTCATTGCATCAAGAGAACCTATATATTTTTGAAGTAATATTTTTACCCAATTCTTTCCTTGATCTCTCGAATAATCTGCATCTAAGCTTTGCTCCTAATATCAAATTCATAAGTCTGCAATTCCACAAGCCTGCTCCTCCAATATTATTTCCTTTGCAAACCCTATCCTACTTGTAAAGAGGAAACCTAATTTTTTCCTCACAACCTTTCCATAGAAAGTATTTTAATTTTATCAATTTCTGATGCAATACCTGTTGGTAGTATTGAAAGTGACATCATATAAATAGGAATGGATTACAAAGTAGTCTTTATGATTTGTAGCATTCTTGCCATGGTTAAGAACTTATCTTTCCAACCTGCCAAGGAATCTTTAATTCTATCCAAAAAAGAGACCCAAAGCTCCTTTTTATTTCCTTTATTAGACAAATGAATACCCAAGTAGGTTGATGGAAATTTTCCAATTTTAAACCCTAAAATATTCATAATAATTTATTGTAAATCTAGGGCAATATTAATGAAAAAATCCTAGATTTTGAAGTATTTACCAACTATCTAGTAGCCTTCTCATAATATGATAAAATTGATTTAAACTCCATGGCCTCACTAATTGAGGAATAGTCCAAAAGAAAAGTATCATCAACAAATTGGAGATGAGATTCAAAGGGTTCGACCATTTTTTACGACTTGAATACCCTTTATTTTTCCTTCCCTTTTTACCTTTGAAAAGACTCTCCCTAATGCTTCGGCCAGAATAATGAATAGATAAGGAGAAAGAGGATCACCTTGACAAAGTCCACAAAATGACTTGATACGCAATAGGAAAACCATTGATCAAAATAGAAAATTTTGTAGTGCTACAAATACATTTAATCCACTCACACCAACTATAATCAAAGCCAAAATTTTTGAGAATAACATGTAGAAAATTCTAAGAAATCCTATCATATGCTTTGTTCATATCTAGTTTCAAAAGCATACCTGGTTTTTTCATAGAATGAAGAGAATATATGGCCTCCTGTGCAATAATTATAAAATCAAGAATTTGTTTACCTTGAACAAAGCCACCTTGTTCCTCTAAGATAAGACACCCTACAATACCCTTCAACCTTTTTGCCATGTTTTTTGAAATGAACTTATAAATCATATTACAAAGGCTTATTAGATGAAAATTATCAAAATATTTTGTGTTGCCTTTCTTGGGAACCAATGTAATACAAGTAGCATTGATCTCACTTATTATAGCCTTCATTTTTTAGGTCTCTTCAACCACATCTAACATATCACTCCAATAAATCCCAAAATTTTTGAAAGAAAATTATAGGAAATTCATCGAAGCCAGGTGCTTTGTTAGGATGAAAAGAGAAAACTGCTTCATGAATCTCCTCCATAGATATCTTCTTCATAAAGATTTCATTTTGTCCCTCAGTGATAATTGATAAAATATTTTGCAGAAGTTTTTCTTGTGCCTCCTTATCTTGCCTAGTATATGATAAAATATTTTTGAAACAGTTTATTGCTTCCTTCCTTATATCTTCTTCATCCTCAATATTTCTTCCATCTGGAGTTATAATATTTTTTATATGACAAAAAAAAAAAATGTTTTTGCTATAGCATGAAAAAAATTGTATTTCTATCTCCTTCCTTGAGCCATTTCTCTCTAGATTTTTGGAACCAATATGACTCCTCCTTTTTCAATGCATTATGATAATTGGAAAGTAATTGTTTTTCTTTCACATAAGAATCCCGGTCCATTCCGTTAATTTCTACTATGTCTTGTAAAATTTTTAGCTTGGATTCAATTTTTTTTTTAAATGTTACCAAAAGATTTGACATTTCATATCTTCATTTGCTCCTTTAAATATTTGAACTTTTGAACAAACTTGTACATACATGATCCTTCAAATTTTGATTCATCCCACCATAACATAACCATTTGGAAGAAATCAAGGTCTTGGAGCCACATAGACTGGACGTGAAATGGCTTTGGATGACCATTGTTAGGTGACTCACAAGTCAAAATAATGGGTTTATGATCTAATCCTGCTTGCAATAAAAATATGAAGAGATTGTATACTTTATTTGCAACCATTTATTCGATAACAAGAATCTACCCAATATTTCTGCTATATGATTTTTCCCAATGTGTCTATTATATCATGTGTATTGAAAGCTTGAGGGACTAACATCCCAAAGGTCATTTGAATTGAAAAATGGAACAAAATATTGCATTGATTTAGACCATCCTAGAATGCCACCCTTCTATTCCAAAGGAGATATAATAGTATTAATATCACCCCCAAGAATCCATAGATCACAATGAATCATCATTATATTTGACAAAAATATACTAAGGTCTTTCCAACATCTTTCATGAGGAGTAACTATAGTTGAAGCATATACATTTATAACCCTAAATTTGATCTTTTTCTCTTTCCTGCAAAATAATCTAGCAACCCAATTACTTTGTGCTTCTAATAGTTGTCCATCCCATTTGCATTTATCCCATATTATTGCAATACCTCCTAAAGCTCCTATAGAAGAAACTTCTAAACAATCGTCTATCTTCCAAATATTCCTAAAAGCATTCTTACATTTCTAACAACTTAATTTTGTTTCTTGTATTAAAATAAACTTAGGGCTATAACAACATATTAATTCCTTAATAACTTTTTTTTGGGGGGTTTTATTCATATCCCTAATATTCTATGATATCATTTTCATCATCAACACTTTTTATTTTTATTAGTGGGCTTAGCCCCACTTATTGTTAACACCTGTGATATATTTATTTGGCTTCCCAAATCAATATCCCTTTGAGTTTCTTTTTCTCTTAGTTCATGCTTTGATGGCCTTCCTCTCCTTCTTCCATTCCCACCAACAATCTCGTCTTCATCATTCTCTTCTATTTTTTCATACTGTTCAAAATAAGACTTATCTTCTAAAGATTTATGTTGCCCTAAAGAGTTGAAAGTGCAAGGAATACCCTTATTAGCATTTTTTTCTTTATATTGCCCTAAAAACTCTAAATTGCATAGATGATCCTCCATAGTCATCATTTTATTATGTTGGCCTGAAAATCTAAATTTCCTTGGATATCCTCCATAAGATTTTCTTTACTATACTGCTCTTGAAAACCTAAAGTGCAAGGAATACACTCTGTACCACTTTCATTTTTATTACAAGGAGAATATTTTAAGCTACTTGAGGATAATAAAGGTGGATTAATATTGACCTCCTTCATCTCATTTGCTTTAAAATTTATCTCCCCATCTTCCTTTGTATTAAAATTTAACTTCCCTTCTTCCTTCACATCTTTAGCTCCTTTTATATTTAAACTTGTGCATTGTACTTCCTCATATCATGTTTTTCTTCTAATGGATGATTCGAGTGAACTGTAATGGCCTTTGCCATCTAATTATGTAGAGTTAGGAGGGGAAAATCCTTGATTTGACCTAGCTTCTTCTATGATATGGTCTCCTTGTTTCAAATTGAAGCTGTCTTCATGCCCAAAAAATTCCATCTCTTCCTCCATTTTTACTTTGCAGTCTCTTACCATGTGCTCAATTTCATGATATTTGCGACATTGGAATGCAATGTTTTCATAGTCAACTTGTTGATCCCATTCTCTTGATTTATATTTAATCCTAATCTACTATGGTAAAGGTTTAGAAATATCCATGGCAACACATATTAGACCATATACAACATGTATTATCTCCTTAGTAGTTGGTCCCTCCTAGATGAATTCACCTAGAGTCTTACCAATATTCTTCAAAACCTCCTTATTGATGAGTTGATAAGGAAGTCCAAAAAGCCTAATACATACCGAAAGCCTTTTAATAGTTTTTGTGTCCACAAAAATTTCTCACTCCAAGGTCTTAAATATAATGCATATTTACCCCTAAACCACATGCCTCCATCCATTATTTTATCCTTTATTTTTTAACTGGAGAAAAAAATGAGAAAAAAACCTTTTGGAAGAATATTCATGGATTAATTTTAATTCAATCCCCACTTCCACTTAATATAATTTTGAATCTTAAAAAAATATGGCCAATATCCATGAAACTTACAAATTAACCCTTTGGTTTTATGAATCATAATATCATGCTCAATCATCTCATCCTTGATAATCACTTCTAGTGTAGAATCTGCTACCTGGATTGGGTTTTTTCTATAGATTCTCTCTTCCTCTTATTGCCAGCTAGGGCATCCAAAATTCTAACTTGGCCATTCATTCTTTTAGTAAGGACTTTCACAAATGACTTTCTTTCTATGTTATCTATATTTTTTTCAAATGAATCTTTTAAATTCTCTTAAGATCTGTAACAAGAAGTGACACTTGTTATTTGATCACGTTTTGCTTTATACTTTATACTTTCTACTTTTTTGCTCACACTCCCTTCTCACTTCCAACTTGCACTCACACTTGCTTTTGGCTGCACTCACTCTCGACTCGTGCTTGCACTCATTTTTGGCTGCACTCACTCCCAGCTTGCGCTTGCACTCATACTGGTTACACTCACTACCGGTTGCACTTGCACTCTTATTTGTGGATGCAATCACTCCTGGCTTGTGCTCGCACTTGATTCCGACTACACTCACTCCCAGCTTGTGTTTGCACTCTCTTCCTGCATTATTATATAGATTGTTAAGATACATATAATAATGTAATATTATATAACAAGAGTGGAGTTTGTTTTAATTATAACCAATTAAAAAATAACATTTATATATAAGTTCATTGGCATTGGGACAATGAGTGAAAGTTAGTCTCAAATATTCACCAAGTTTTTAGAGAAACCATTTACTTATATGATTAAAGTTTAAATCATTTAAAAACTATTAATATTCAACATGTTTTTTTATTTTTTAGGGGAATCGACAATATTATTGGAGATGTCACTATGAAGTCAATGGGACCCCGATCCTCTGAGGCATCAATATGGGACATCCAATCGACAAAAAATTGGTTTGAACCTTAAAATTTGAGTATACGCAGGTTTTCACGAGGGGTCTTTTGAGTTTACATAGGTTTTTACGAGGGGCCTTAACCTCCTTGTACCAAGGTTTGAACTTGGGTCTCTTGGATGGAAATCCAAGGACTAAATGGGTAGCATGAATATTATGATAATATAATTTAAGTGTAATTTGTTATATATATATATATATATATATAATTTTAAGGAATATAAGATGACATTAATTTAATTGGTTAGATTCCTTAGACTTTTAAGGAGGAGATAAAAGTTTTTTGTCAAGCAATACATGCATAATTACTACATTATTGTACTATCATTATGTGATTAGGATGAAATACATATAAGGACCTTTTTAATCCCATATAAACCATTAAACATTAAATATTACATGAAAAATCAATAATTGATTAAATGTTTACATTATATAAACTTTTTAATCTCACTTAATTAATTAATTAATTATTATATATAATTAATATATATTTATAATTAATAAAAACTTAATATAAAATTTCAAATAAAATTTCAAATTTAAAAAATTGTCCAATAACCATATATCGTTATTATAAATATCACTTTATAATTGTTTTTTTTGGCCGAAGAACAAGGGGTTGTACTTGGGTCCCCTACCCTTGACAAACCACAACTCTCTCCTTTAGAGCTTAACACTTTACAAACATATATTCAAATCTTATGTCAATTGAGGTGCTATAGCTAGATGCCTACATCATTTTTCATAAAATGTTTGAATTCTTGAATTTCATTTTTGGGATTTTCTTCAATTTTCTATTTGAATACAAATATTTAAAAATTCAACACCCTTCTTGACATTTTCCTGTAGCAACCTTTACAATACCAAACCTTCACCTCTGCTATCCATGCATTACATCTTAGTAGAGTAATATTTCTAAAACATTTTATAATCATTGTCTGCTTTACTAGATCTGGATTACTAGTTTCCTTCCTAAGTATAAGTGCAACCACAAAATTGTAATAAATAGTTTATATAAAAATAAATTAATGTTATAAAATAAAAAATACTATCATTAAAAGACATTAAAGCAAATATTAATCATTAGTGAACATTTTCTTATCAACTTCATCTAAACTTGCTACTTCCTCTAACCATAGAAAAGATAATTTAAATTCACTTACATTAAAGTAAATCTTAATCATTATTTGATTCTGGCTTGTCCTTGTTGCAAAATAAATCCCGTGGGCAGGTTCCTTTCATTTCGTACTAACTGTACTCAATCTTGGTTGATGTGGAAAATGATCAGCATAGTGTGGACCTCTACAATTGTAACACCCACCCTTGGGTCCTAAGTTCACTCCTTGTTTCTATTCCCCTATTTTCTCCATTGGTATCAAATTTGGTTGCTTTTGTGATTAAGGTTTGCTATTACTGTTGTTGTTCCTCTCTTTTGGAAATTTCTCCTAAACTTTCCCTGCTTCTCATCATTCCTCCTTTCAAGCTTTGGGAAGATTTTACTCTTCTGGTTCTATTCTCTTTCCCACTTCAGGAAACCAACACTATTTCTTTTCTTTAGCAATTATTGGTCTTGCTTAGATAAAGCTACATAGTTAAACTAGAGATGAAATTCTGCCTTTCTAGCCAAGTCATAAGTTTTTTGTAGTGTTTTTGGCTCATGCCTTTCTAGATATGAGATTATGCTTTTTTGAACATTTTCTTATCAGCTTCACCTAAACTTACTACTTCCTTTAACCATGGAAAAGAGAATTTAACTTCACTATTATCAATTTAAACCCTCTATTGGCTAGCTTATCTACATATTAGTTTCCATTTCTCTAGTTAATGCATTAGGAAGAGCATTTTCTTTGCCTGTAACATATTCCACTATAAATTGATATTGTGTCAAAATTGCTTGCCACCAAGCATATCATCCTCTATAGATTTGTGTTGAGATAATTTTGCTCATAAACCATTTAAAGTTATTGCTATCAGTTATGATTATAAATTGTTCAGGAAGGAGAATTGTCTTAAATTTTTAAACTCCCTTAATAATGGAAAGAAACTCTTTTTTATAGGTCAATATTTTAGCTCATATTTTTTAAACTCCCCTTATTTATATGCAATAAGTTTTTCTACATTTCCTATTTTAACCAAGAGAATACAAGCCCAAAACTCCTTACTTGCATTTGTTTGTAAAATGTGAGGCCTTTCAAAAGCAAGCTCTAAAGGTGGTAAATATGAAAAATAAACATTGAGCAATTTGACAGCCTCTATTGCATTTGGAGACCAATTGAATTTATCTCCTTTTATTGCTTATCTAACAGGCTTTGTGACTTTGGTAAGATTTGGAATATAATCATGAAGATAATTTAAACATCCCAAAAATTATCGTGTCTATTCCTTATTTATCAATTTATTAGGAGAATGTTTGATTTTGTCTAAGACATGCGGTTGCATAACAATTTGCCCATCTTTCAAAATTACCCCCAAAAATTCTATTTTTATTTTTGCAATTTGAAACTTTTTACTATCACCTGATAAACCAATACCATGTTTTGTAACAAGTTCATTAAACTGTTGCAGGTGATGCTGATGTTCCTGTAAATTTTGAGAATAGACAACAAAATCATCAATATAATTGGCAATGAATTCATGAAATGGAGAAAATATCTTGTCCATCCTCATTTGGAATTGTGTTGGGGTATTTTTGAGACCAAATTGCATTACAAGCCATTCAAACAAACCAACTGGTGTCAAGAAAGTTGTTTTGCAAATATTTTTTTCTGCAATTTTAATCTTATGGTATCCTTAAATGCAATCAAATTTTGAAAATATCTTTCCTGCACCAACTCTGTCAATTAATTATTTTTTATGAGCAGAGGCCATTTTATATCTTGTGTAATAACATTCAATGGAATGTAGTTTATGACCATTCTAGATTTTCCTCTTTTTAATTCATAATATTTTGTAACCATAAATGTAGAACAGAAATAACTACATTCAGAAGGCCTAATTAATCCCTTTTGAAGAAGTTCATTTACTTGTTTCTAGGCTTTCTCATCATCCTATTTACTTAGAATAATATTTTTTCTTTGAACAAGGAGATCATGAATTGTGGGAATCAAAGATTGGGGAGAATCCACAGACCATTTGTCTAATGTATGTTCAACACAACATCTTCTCATAAACTGCTCCAAATCAACCACTAATGCAGGTTTAATTGTCAAAAACATTTGTGAACAATTTTACATTGTTTTATGTTGGATTTTAGCTTTTTCCAACTTAGATTAATTAATGACAATATCTTCTACACTAGGATTCTTCCATTGGGCTTTAAGATTTTTAGCATGGAAAACATTAGGAATTTTAGGAACTATAATTTTTTTTATTTTCAATATTTAGCACCAATAAATGACTTCCAATGGTGTACGGAGCAAACTGATCCAAAAATGACTGCCTAATCCCACATCATATCCTCCATCATTCATTTGCACAAAGTTTGTATAAACTATTTTGTTACCAATTTGCAAAGGAACATCAAATGCAAAAGATTTCATCTGCACATATCCATTCATTGTAGAAACTAAATAAGATTTTGTAGATTCTACCCAATTTTGAAGGAGATTTCCTTTGCCAAATTGATATTGGCCCTTATATCAGTGAAAGCAGTAACTTTTTTAAAATGTAATTTTACCATCAACAACTATTCTAATTGGACACAATACTTTACTATAGTCTACTACTAATTTTTTGATGTGTGCTTGTTGGATTCTGTAAGCAAGAGGATATTTATGGAACTGGAAAGATCCTTTTGAGATAATGTAATATTTTTCTTGAAAGGGACCAATGCCTTACTGATGGGGACGAAAAAAAATCACTCACCCCAAACTCACAAATTCTCAATGGAGCCACAAATTGCTCTCAAAATCCTCATTCATTGAACTTGAACAAAAATATTACAACACTAGCCCGCAGGCGTAGTTTTTCCTTTGGTCACAGCAGACCAACCACAACACTAGCCCACAGGCATAGTTTTTCCTTTGGTCACAGAAGACCAACCACAACACTAGCCCGCAGGCATAGTTTTCTTTTCTTGGTGCAAGCTGTCTCACATTCGGCGATCTGCCAACGTTCCTAGGAAGAATTTTCTCTTACATTACAGTATTTCAACTCTGGGAGAAAAACACAGCCTTCACAGGTTCAGATAGGCCCTCTTGCATTCTCGTCTGCAACTCTGTCTCTGTCATTTTTCAACCCTATCACCTTACTGTAATTCCAACTCTGGATGAAAACAGCCTCAACAGGTCCAGAATGGCACTCTTGCCTTCAAGTCTGCAACTCTATCTCCACCGTTTCCAACCCCTTGTGCATGCCATCGCTTCCCCTTTTAAAGTCTCTGGCGTGACTCTCCGTCTCCCTTTTTTGATGCTTCATTTCATTTCTCGTGCCTCTGCGTTGGCTTGGATTTCGAAACATCTTTCTTTTTGACTCTTGATCTTTGTCTGCTTTCACTACACCTTGGTGCCACATGCTTGTCCAGTGCTGCCACTGTAGACTCTGTTCGCCTATCAACCCATGATGACGTTCGGTATACCTACCACTTGATAGTTTCCTCTGTAATGGCTCCTATAACCGCCTGTATTTTTGTTTCTTTCGTTGGTCGCGAAAATGCAACATGTCACGATATCACGACATTTTCGGCTTCCCTGTCTTCCAACCTTCTTCGAGTCACGAAAATGTGACATGTCGCGATATCGTGACACTTTCGGCTTCTCTACCTTCCTGCCTGCTTTGAGTCACGAAAATGTGACATGTCGTGATATCGCGACACTTTCAGCTTTCCTGCCTTCCTATCTTCTTCGAGTCGTAAAAATGCGACATGTCATGATATCTTGACACCTTTGGCTTCTTTGCCTTCCTGTCCAGTTCGAGTCGCGAAAATGCGACATGTCGCGATTTCGTGACATTTTTGCCTTTCGGCCTTCCTGCCTTTCTCGGGCCACAAAAATGTGACACTTTTCTCTCTTGTGCCTCCCATCGTCTTCTGGTTGTGAAAATGCGACATGTCGCGATATCGCGACACTTTTCTCTCTTGCGCCTCCTCTCGTCCTTTGGTCGCAAAAATGCGACATGTCACGATATCACGACACTTCTTCTCCTTGGTTCCTTCTCTCGTTCTTGAGTTGCGAAAATGTGACATGTCGCGATATCGCGACATTTATCCTCCCTTGCGCCTTCTTCCATCCTTTTGTCGTGAAAATGCAACATGTCACGATATCGTGACACTTTTTCTCCTTAACGCCTTCTTTCGTCCTTTTGTCGCGAAAATGCGACATGTTGTGATATCGCGACACTTCTCCTCCCTTGCATCTTCTTTCGTCCTTTTGTCATGAAAATGCGACATGTCACGAAATCGTGACATTTTTCTCCTTAGTGCCTTCCTTCTTCCTTGGGTCACGAAAATGCGACATGTCGTGATATCGCGACACTTTTTCTCCTTTGCGTCTTCTCTCGTCCATGGGTCACGATAATGCGACATGTCGTGATATCGCAACATCTTTCCTTTTCGGCTCTTCTTCCTCATTTTCGATCGCAAAAATGCGACATGTCGCAATATCGCGACATCTTTCCTTTTTGCCTCCTCCTCGCCTCTTGGGTTGCGAAATCGTGACATGTCGTGATATCGCGACAACTTTGCTCTGCTTTCTCTCTCTCTATTTCAAGTCATGAAAATGCGACATGTCGCGATATCGCGACATTTTTCTTCCTTACTTTCTTTCTGCTTCTTCGGTCGCGATTTTGCGACATGTCGCGAAATCGTGACATTTTCCTTCCTTGCCTCCTTTCTGCTTCTTTGGTCGCGATTTCGTGACATGTCACGAAATCGTGACATTTTGCTCCATGCCTTCTCCTGTCTTCTTTCGATCGCGATTTCGCGACATGTCGCGAAATCGTGACATTTTTGTTCCAAGCCTTCTCCTGTCTTCTTTCGGTCGCGATTTCATGACATGTCGTGAAATTGCGACATTTTTGTTTCGTGCCTTCTCTCTCTTCCTTCGGTAGCGAAAACGTGACATGTCGCGATATCGCGACATCCAGGCGAACACTTAGAAAGTTTTTGTCGATGCAAGATTGCTCTGCTGCCACCGGATGCTCCTGCATCACTTACGATCTGGTTTTTTTTATTCTTTCTTAGGAACTTCCTCTATATAAAAAATTCTTCAATATCTATGTCAGAATTATAAATTTTAAAAGTAGAATATTCATTTGAAATACAACAATTATCAGAATCATAACAAGTTTTTGAAAACTTGTTTCTATTATATAATGCTTCCTTTTCAACTTCTTGTAATTTTGCTTCTTTATTTGTAATATCTTCTAACTTTGGCATATTTGGTTCTTTAGGAAAGGAATCTTTAGGAAAAGGGTGGAACATTAAAATCTGATCAATTTTTTCAACTTCTTCATTATCAATATCAAATAAATTTTCATCAAAAAATATTTCATGTTCCTGCTCATCTATTTCACAAATTTCAATATTATTTTCTTGTCATAATTGAAAATGGTGTTCATATTCACACATTTCCCAATAATATAAGATTTTAGTATTTGCAAAACATTATTTAACATGTTTTGAAGCTTCTTACTGCATGAATGTGCATAATGGCATTTTTTTCTGCATGACAAACATGTAACATCCTTGGTCGGTTTTATTTATCTTTTCTTTTTCTTGAAATATTTATATGGCTTGAAATTTTTAGGACTTACTTTCCTACAAGTTTTTCTTTTCTTTCTTTCTTTACAATGTGTGTCTACTCCATCAATAGCAGCACATTACCTTTTGGTTATCATGGGATTTTTTCTCACTACTTTCTCTTGCAGGTACATATATCTAATTTTTTACTTGACTACTTCAATTATCTCAGCAAAATACAGAGTATTCAAATCTATTCCTTGCTCAATAAATTTTTCCAAAACCAACTGACCAATACCTTTTGGAAGAGAATATAGATATTGGACTTTGATAAATATTTCTCTATGCAAATTCAAACTATATACAATTTGCATATACTATTTTAAATATTCTTCAAATCTCGCCAAATTCCCTAATTTTCTCATGGCTAAGGTTAATCGGTCTTCTTTATCAGAATTTATATGTTGTGGCACAAATTCTGTAATCAATGCTATATACAAATCATCCAATTCATTTGTGTAGACTTCACCCTTTGATTCAGTGCTTGCATGAGTCCACTAATTTAAAATTATCCATGTCATGTGTCTTGCAACTAATTCAATGATAGTGGGATTTTCCATAGTGTGTATCGATTGGAGAGATCTATAATGATTTATCCAAATAGTAATGACCTCTTTTGGATTTACTAGATTATCAATATCTAAAAATAAAGCACCTTATTTAATATTAAAATATTAAAATCTCTACTTACTAGATTCACCTTTAAAAATTGTTATGAACATTTTGGCCTTTGGACCTTTGGATCATTTTCCTATATATTTTTAAATTTTTTGAAATGCAGTGGGAACTATGTTCATGGATTTCCCTATACTCCCTATATTAATATGTTTCTGAACCCTTTTGGATTCATTTTCTTGTTCTTATTTTTTTCTATTGTGTTTGCATGAATTGTTTTGCTACTTTCAAATTTTCATTTATAATTTTTATTTCAATAGTAACTTCATCTAGGCATGACTCAATATTTTCAATATGAGATTCTGCATACCTAGTCCAATTATTTATATAGTTTAATTGTCTGGTTTCTTCTTTATGATCCTGTGTATCAGATAGATAATGCTCTATGACGTAGCTAATATCTGCTCTAGAATCAATTTTCTCTGCATCATCTTCAACAGGGATGTATTTCTTAGATTTTAGAGGCCAAGATCCACCCTGTATGAAAGATTTTCCTTATTTTGAAAATAAAACGGATTTTTTGGAATAGGAGTGGGCTTCAATGATGAACTAGCTTGGAATATTTTTACTTGAGATTTTGGCTGAATATCAATAGATGGACAAGGATCCGTTGTTTGGATAATTATTCTGGATACATCAGAATATAACTACATTTCCTTTTATTTAGAAATAGAAGAATACTGTATAGAAGGCTAGTATGAATTTACAATTTTTTTAGATTTTATAGAAGTAGATATTCGTAATGAAGATATTAATGGGAGAGGTATAGAAATTATAGGATTTATCATAGAATTTGATCTTGATGAAGAAAATTATAATCTAATTGATCCAGATTTGTCTTCTACCATCTTGATAGAATGATCTTTCTAGAATTCCTTTGTATAGATAATTCATATTCCCTAGGCGGTACCAATTTAAGAGGAGTTGGAGAGCAAGTGGGTAGTTAAAACTCCTCAGTTATCGAGAGGCCCAGGTTCAAATCTCTCCCCTCATATGTTGTGGATATGTTTTCCCAGATAAAACATTTTATCCGCCCATGTAGAGGAGTTGGAGAGCAAGTGGGTAGTTAAACCTCTCTAGTTGCTGAGAGGCCCAGGTTCAAATCTCTCGCCTCACATGTTGTGGATATATTATGTAATGGTTCCCTCGTGGTCACAGTCTGTTTACCCCTTGTGGCCACCACCAAAAAAAAAAAAAAAAAAAAAAAAAAAATTCATATTCCCTAGGCATTTCAAAATGCTCAAATGTTACAGGATATGCTTCTGCTCTAGAAGACAATGGACCTATTGGGATAGCAGCTTTAGATTTTTTGTTGGAAATTGTATTGGCACAAGAGTATTATAAATTTGATAAAGAAACTTAACTATAATCAACAAATCAAAACTGCCTGCTTTTAAATCTATCCTTTGAAGTGTCTATTATATAATGTTTCTTTTTTAACTTTTTGTAATTCTTCTTCTTCATCTATAATATCTTCTAACTTTGGCATTTCTGGTTCTTCAGGAAATAAATCTTTAGAAAAATGCTAGAACATTAAAATATGATTAATGATTTCACCTCTTTCATTATCAATATCTGATAAATCTTCATCAAAAAAATTTCATGTTCCTAATTATTATTCATAAAAGATTCAGATGCAGATGTAGTATCAAACACAGAGTCCATAATAGCTTACTATAGTTTTCGCTCCGACCATCAAGATGCTCCAATCTTCAGGTCTTTCAATGTAGTAAAGCTCCAAATGAGCACACTCACCAACAGAAGTGTAAACTTTTCAAATTTTTATTCATCGGATCAGATGAAACCGTATTTAATTTAAGTTATTCATTTTTAAGTTTTATTGCTAAACTTAAAGGTGGTATACTCTAAATAAGAGGTTCATATTTGAATATGAATGGATACATTATGTATGTTGTGTAGATACATAGCACAAGTAACTCCTTGTATATATATTGTGGGTTTATAGTGTATAACGCGGTCCATATGTAGAAAATAAATATTTTTTATTTTTATTTTTTGTTTAAATATAATATTAAAATATTGTTAAATTAATAAATATTTTATTATTTTATAATTTAATTGTTGTATATTTTTTTAATTTTCACAAAGTATTATATTTTTTTTTGAGTACATCAGATACATTTTATATAAGGAATATAAGTTTTGCATTTTTTTATAATATTGGAGTTTCTTTTCAAGTTAATACTAATCTAACTATTTATTGTGTTTAGTCATGAAAAATAAAAATGATTATATTAGGTTGGATTTTTTATTCTTGATTATGGGACATGTATGTTATTTTAAAATATGGAACTTAAATAGTTTATGCTTAGTGCATTTCAAATACTCACATATTGGAATTCACACTTATTTTTAGAAATGAACAAAAACAATCCATTCACTCAAATCTTATACAAAAATATAAAAGAATGAAAAAGGAAAGAAGAGACACAAAAATTATGGATGCTCTTGAGCATAACCATTGTATATTATATGGATAAATAATCACAACATTTTGATACAATAGATGGAGTGGTGGGAATTTTTTTTATTAATACCAAAACCCCAATTATATAGTTAAGTTAACCTAAACTAATATAACAAGAAGACTTTAGGTCAATTACAAAATATAAGATGGATTTAATAATAATAAGATTAACTATGGTCCATAGGGATTACATAAAGGAAGAATTAAATACATTATACAATGACTGGTGGTAGGTCCATACAAATGTACATCATACAATGTTGGCTTTGGCCATAAGTCAAATTACACTTTTAACACCCCTTCAAATTTTTTTAAGGTCCAAGGAGAGAAGATATTAACATCTTCCCTCCGTGATGTATGATGTAGTGGGCCTTTGTAGTTGAGGAAGATCCATCAATATCCCTCTCATCATCTAGATGATGACCACTCATCTTAAGAAACACAACTTCAATCCTTTGTGACTTCAACAAACAATATTGGTTGGATGTCCTTCCTACTTACAATATTTGTAAGTGATATTTGACTTATTTGAAGACTTATCCTAGTCCTTGGACCCCTCGATCTTAGTCTTCTCAAGTTTGGATTCCTTTGCATAAGCTTATATTTGAGAAGCACAACCACAATTTCTTGGTATTACCTAAAAATTAACTAGGAGAGAAAAGTGATCAAGAAAGAAAGTTTTGTATTTCCAAGAATATAAAAGCCACATGAAACATGAGGTTCAACATCTGAAAAGAGTAAGTGATTAGAAATAATATTTTTAATGCATTATGCATCATCTTCATTTTTACCTCCAAAAGTTGCAATATTTGCTCTTAATGCCTTGAATCTCACAATATAGTCCTCAACATTATAAAACTCAACCAAATTAAGAGAAGAAAGCTCTAATTCAAAGCAACTTACATCGGTTGTATTTGTTTTTCCAAATAATGCATGGAATTTTGACCATATCCTTTGTTCTCTTCTTTGATATGGAAAAATAATTATGGTTTATTAAAAAATAAGAATAGGCTAAGAGCTTCTTGCTTATGCTGGTGAGTATTTTTCATGTTGCTAATTTCTCCTCTTAAAATATGTGCCATAGGTTCTTCCTGCATAGTGAAATAGACATTTGAGCTAATCGTATGCTATAATTTCATCTATTGAGACCAATAACATAGGATTGAGGATCCTTCTCACACAACTCATACTCCAATACTATAGCAGGTCCTTGAACTAGTGTTACAAATGCAAAGAACTCAAAAAATCATGTAATTTAAAAAAATGGGTTCAAAATGATTTTATATGAAAAAGTTATGCGCCCAAAAGTTTTGCCCTAATGAACCTAAAAAATGAAAAACTAACACACCACACCTTATAAATGTAATATCTAATTTTAGTTTTCCACTTGAAATTTATTGATTTGCTAGAGTCTACCATTGATTCCATCCCACCTGATTGCCACTAGATTTCTAGTTTCACACTTGCTTAATTGTGATTGGTTGGATGTGTATAAGTAGATAAAATGAGCTTTCATGGATGTTGAACATCACAATCTACCTTTCCTCATAAAATAAGATTATGATGTTGGTGAGATTCAAACTGATATCTCTTGGGTGCTAAGAACTTTGCACTAACCATCTCAACAATCTGGCTATTAAGAGGAGAAGCCAATTCTCTTTTACACAAACTATCTCCAACCAATAGCAAAAGAAAAATATAAAATATGGCTTGAACACATGACCTCCCCTATAAAATGCTTCCCACTGACCAACCTTCCATCATGTGAAATGATGAATATTGAAAGTGTTATATGTGAAAGGTTTATGGGCTTTGGTTAATCTTGTTATGGGTAAACCCACCTTATAAAATGAAGAACACAAGCTTATATTGAGAGGGGGGTGAACAGTATAAGATCATTTTTTACTTTTCTTTCCTAAACAATATTATGCTATATATCAATGGCAATATCAATAGTAGTAATTAAAGCAATTCATAAATCACCACATATAATAGAGACAACAATTTAATGTGGTTCACCCAATGTGGGCTACTCCACGGAGAAAATATTTCACTAAAATTTTCTCAATAAATATCTTGGGAAACCTTTCCCTATTACAATGTTTATGGACCTCTGTCCAAAGGAGACACCAATATCCTAATCAATTTCATGGATCTCTATCCATAGGAGACACAAATATCCTTAACTAGTTCATGGATCTCTATCCATAGGAGAACTCCTCCTCTGCTCTGTCTAGTGATCCTTGAGAATACTAATGTCTCCACTGCTTTGTCCTCACTCAGAAGATCTTTTTCCTCACTACCCTGGCTAATGGATCTCTATACACTAGAGACTATTATACTATGCTCTATTACCTCCAAAGCTTGCTCTCAGCTCTGTCTCAAATTTTTACTAAATATAGTCCTTTGGTCTAACACAAATCTGCTCAATCTCTGTCTTTGATTTGTACTAAACATAGTCCTTCGGTATAGCATAAACTTTCTCAATATTTATCTTTTATTTGGTACAAACATATCCTCAAATTTGCACCAAAATATTTCCTCAAATCTATCCTCAAGCCTTAACAAAAAGCTTGACTCAATCACAAATCATGTTTGCTAGATCTTCCCCAAACCTTAACTCAAGTTTTGAACAAATCAATAAATCAAATTTGCTCACAAGTCTTCTCAATGAATTGTCCTAAATCTGTACAACAAGTCCTCTCAATAATTTATCCAATCTGCTCACCAAGTCTTCACCAAGACTCACCTCAAATCTGCTCAATAAGTCCTCACTAGAACTTGTCCAATCTGCTCAACAAGTATTCACTATAACTTGTCTAATCTGCTCAACAAGTCTTCACCAAGACTTACCTCAAATAAGCTTCCACAAAAGCTTACTCAACTCAACTCAACTCAATCTTATCATAGAAAACTTCTTCAATCACTTAAACAAGTTTCACACAGAATTTTGTTTAATCTCACATAAACATATAGAGAATTGTTAGAGACTCAATATGCTTCACACTCACAAAAATGCTCAATCTCTCTTTTATTTTTACCATAGAAACATATAGAGAATTGTTAGAGACTCAATATGTTTCACTCATAATAATGCTTAATAACTTTCAATATTTTCTTCAAGTCAATCCAGAAATAAAGAACAATTTGTTTCACAGAACTTGAACTATCACTCCAACACTTCCAATCAATTATGCTCAATCAACTCCTCTCTACCAAACACTCAATAAAATATTTATTCAACAATGCTTATCAAATAAACCTCACATAACAATGATACTCATGATCTTTAACAAACCTTAATCATGCATATGAAGGCTCACTCAACATTTCCAACAATGCTTATCAAACAAGGTTTTTATCATCAACCTTTATTCTAGAAAAACATTCATCAATCAATATTGGATATCTCAATACGAAACTCAACAATGCTAATCAAACAATCTTTTTCACTCCAACTTAGCATTCACAACATCTAATCCAACAATATTTTTCTCACAAGGAAGATGTACCCATACCTTTTATTTTTATGGAGATATATCTTCAAAACTTGTCTTAACCACAATCAAATTTTCTTTGCCAACACTAGGGTTAGGTTACCACAACCTATCTCAAGATCTCCACAAAATAATTTTCTCAAAAATTATTTTTCATACAAAATATCAAATCCTTTTGTACACCTTATAATCTCCAAACTCATAATATTTAACTCAATAATTTCACCATAATAAAACACTTAACAATTTTCCTTGCACACCTTATAATCTCCAAACTCACAATATCTAACTCAATAATTTCATTAAAACAACATGCATAGCAAAAACCCTTATACACCTTATAATCTCCACACCTTATAAATTTCAATCACCAAAAATCAAAATAAAATATTTTAATTTTTCTTTATCTTATAACTCCCCAAAGCACTTAACATTCACGATAATCTCAAAGCACTTAATTTTCAACACCTTAGAAAATAAAATCAAATGGCATACCTTTAATTTATTCTCCCCATAAAAAATTGTCTTCGGTGGATTTGACCACGTGACCTTTTCACTCCCAACACCCTAGCTCCAAGCTAGGCCACCAAGTGGGTTGCGTACCCACATAAGACACATAGCACATGCCATCCTAAAAAGCCACCTCACGAAAACATCGAACAAGTCAAACGAAGGTCTCTGGTAGGAACTTTAGCCTAATACAATTGAAATATCACTCACGCTATCTTCTTCTTCAGAATCATCATCGTTGTTGTCCATGTCTGTGGTGTTGGCTAGCACATAAACATCAAAATCGTATCCCACATCTGCGTGGTTTTCGTCTTCCTCGATATAAAGCATGGTGACGTTCTTGTTCTCGTTGTGAAGGTTGTGCACAAAAACTTTAGTGTCGGCTAGTTCGATGATATCTTTGTAGGAGGAAAATGGGAAACATGAATATTTGAGGCACAGAGGGAATAGACGTTCATTGTTGATGGATATATGTGAGGCATTTGTTATATACACAACAAGGTCTTCCTTGGTACTATGCCTATTTAGAGGAATATAATTTAATCTTTGAAAGTGTGAGGCGATTTGCATGTATCTGAGTATTACTTTCTCTCCTTAAAAGTAAGAATTAAGTTTGAAATGATGTAGAAATAAAACTGACATCTGGTTGTAGTTTTACCAGACATCAATCAAAGTTCAAAAAGGAGTTTATTGTCTTCACTCACATATCTTTAAATAGTTCCTAATATTATTTTATCTTTTTAGTCTTTTAATGTGATTTTTTTTTGGCTCAACTTGTAGAATGATCACTCTATTGCCTTGAGGTAATATTTTCATGTCACTCAAAAAGGTTTAAAAACGTATGTAATAGCCAGATTCAAAAGTTACATAAATGGTATTAATTTTTTTTTTAAATTACGATACTTCTTTGAACAATGGTGGTGGCCAAGGTGGAGGCCTTGTAGAAGATAGATGCCCACATGTGGTGACATCAAGTGCTACTGGTAGTGTATTTATTCCTAATGGATCATATACTGATTTTGTAAATACACTTCCTTCCTTGGCATTAATTAAACTATTCCAAAAAATATTTCAGACAGTATTGGAGATATTGAAAAAAAATGTTTGCCGCGTCAAGATCATCTTTTTGCTATGTGCATCACCCTTAGGCAGATCTACAAAACATAATTATGGCAGCCTTTTGCATTGGATACCATCCTCTTCATTTATCTCTTTTAAATTATTAGGGTTTCTATTACTTTCTTCCAGAAGTGCAATAGGTATTTCCGGAAGTTCTATGGTTATGAGTTCATCCAAAGAAACAATTAATTTAGGGTTTGGAGCAATTTGTTCAATTGCATTTTTTTCTTTCTTGGGGAGAGAAATGGGTACCACCCGGGATTCCCTAGCTATGGGCTCCTCCTCCACCTCATATTCCATGGCTATGGGCTCCTCTTCTTCTTGGGATTCCATGGCTAGGGTCTCCTCTTGCATTTCCATTAAATATTGTATAATACGATCAGAACGTTCCATTTGTTTTTTTTGTTTTTGTTCAATCATTCTTCTAATTTATGCAATGTCATTTTTCATTTCCTTGACCAATGTGGTTGGATCCATAAGGCTTTGATACTAGATGGTAGGAACCTAGGGTTCCTAGCATGTAAAATGATAAATAAATAATAATCTAAATCTAAAAGAATCTCTTTTGAATTGTCGGGAAGTCCCTTCAATGATTTAATAAATCATATATTATATATTTCATGCATATTGGAATGATAATTTCTCATAATGTTTTATACCCACTCTAGAGTTATAGGTGAAAGGTTGCAATGCTTCCTAACCCTAATATTATAATAATATAATAATTAATATAATTAATTATTATATTATTTATTATTATATTATTTTATTATTATGACCATAGGATAGAATATATTATTATTATTAAGATTATTAATTAATGTTAGGATCTAACAGTCTCTTCCTCCAAAACATTGATCGCGTGGATCGAACCCCGATCTCCTCCATGCAAGCCTTAACACTCTCCCAACTGCCACCTACACTACCATCATCGATGGGATGCCAAACCACTATGTGGCCTTTGTTGCCTCATTTCCCTCCAAGCACTTTGAAATGCAAATTATCTTCTTCTTAGATGCAGTGCTCGATATTCTCTTTTCTTGCATTTGAAGGTGTGTTAGATAAATTTGGGAAATGGAAATCATTTCCTATATAAATGCACATTGTCTTTTGATTTCTCACGTCGACCCAATTTTTTAATTTAGTTTTTAAATATTAAATTTAAAAACCTTTTCCTCCATTATTAATTTAAATTAAAACTTTTGAAAATTTCTCATGGGTCTTTTCAATTTGAACTTCGTTTTTCTTCACCTTGTTATTTGACCCAAAATATTATAATAATAGAATATTATTATTTAATTTAAACTCACTTATCCTTCCTCGGGTATTTATCCTTTGTGGCCCTTTTAGGTATATCATATTAAAAATAAATATTATATCCTATTCATTTCCAAGACCTTCTTGCTTTTGGAAAAACCACTTAATGTCCTTAATGACGACGAATTTAAACCAATATTCTTTTGAAATCAATGACAACAAAACTACTCAAATTTTCCAACATAAAAATGTAAATAACCTTAAATCCTTTCTTTTTATGTCAACTAAAGGTTACATTCATTTAGGTATTTAAGGTTTTTGTATTGGTATAAATACCCCCACCACTCCATCATTTTATCATTGGAGTGTTGTGATTTTTATCTATAGATAATACAATTATTATTTATGGTGCCTAAGGGCACCCCCATTTTATGTTTTCTATATAAGATTTGAGTGGATGGAGGCTTTTGTTCATTTTGGAAAATATTGTGAATTTAAACATGATATCAAAGTGGGTATGAAGCAACATTGCTTGGTCAAGAAAGAAGTATATTTGGAGCCTTTGATCCTTCTTTTGATTTCTTGGAAAAATCTCTTTTCAAAGATTCATAAATATCTTTAGTGTAAGGAGCAAAGAAGAATCTTCTAACCACAAATATTTGTTCATACTCAAAATCTTTGGATATTTTTTGCCATCATCATGGTATTTTTAATCCTCTTCAAAAATTTTAAATTCTTTCTTAGCTTTCTCGAAGATATCCATGGATCTACTATGACATATCCAAGGCAAAGATAGGAGAAGGCATTGGTTTGACGAAAACTTCAAATGGATGAAATTTGAATTATGGTGTCATCTTTTAGCATACATACCTCAACTATGGTTGTGCTTTGCACTATCCTCAATATGCATGCACTTTCTCATGTGAAATAGGTGTAGCTTTGACAAGATTGTGAGAATTTCAATATGACTATCACAAGGGTGGCTAAGGTGATTGGTGGAGAGGAGTTAGAGATTGAATTCCAATATCACCATTTTACTATGAGATACAACTTAGTTGAGGATTCTTCAACAAAGTTCTTTGTGGTATGGTGTGATTGGACAAAGTAGTTTGTTGAAAACCAAATAGAAGGATAGACATTGAATGTGTGAGGTTAAAGGTTTGCACATCACTTTTTCTTCGAAAGCATTTCAATTGGAAGAGGAGATGGTCTTCATGAAGATATTCCTTTTGTGATCCAATGAGGCATGTATCCCAATAGGTTTTTCTCCCCTAGTCAAAAATGCTTGTGATTTAAAAAAATATATATCAAATCATGATTGGGCTATTTTTTGGCTCAAATACATTTGTCTTTATGTTATATTGAAATACTTGGCAACCTTAATCACGAAGGTACGTTGGGAACCTTGGTTTTCCCAAAGCACCCAACATTTGGAATATTTAAGTTTGACTCCCTCCTTTGGAAAATCTAAATATTAGTGAATGCAATGAATATTTGGCCAATGTGGTAGATGACATAGCACTTTTATGTGCCATATAAATCAACACACACACACACACACACACACACACACACACACACACACACACGCACGCACGCACGCACGCATGCATGCACGCACGCACGCACACATGCACGCACACACGCACGCATGCACGCACACACCAATCTAGCCAATCATAAGTAAATAATTATCATAGTCACATATTCTCAGATTCATTGAACTAAAAAACATTAGTCGAGGACACTAGCTAGTCCTAAAGTGTTAAGTGATTGAGCCATTTGGCTTCTAATTTGTTAAGGTTTGGGTTTTCATTTTTTGATTTTTTTAGGTCCATTAGAGAAAAAGTTTAGGAGGCCATAACTTTTACATACAAAAGTGTTTTAAGCCCTTTTATTTTTAAATCATATGATTTTTTGAGGTTTATGCATTGGTTATATTTCAAGGACCAACTACATGTAATAGGTTGGATTGTGTAATATGGATCACCAAGCCCTAGTTACTCACCTTAATGGATGAAATTTTAATATTTTGTCAATCTAAATGACTAAACTACTATGTAGTAAGAACATAGGGTTCATATTTCAAGAAGATGAAGTAGCATTTCTTGATGAAGAAACCTGCCACCAAAGAGATGAAGAAGCTCTTGCACTATTTTTTGTTGATTGAACTAGAGTTGTTTTTCCACATCAAAGGAGAGTGAACCTACAAAGGTATGGTCAGTAAAATAATGAGTTATTTGAAAAAATTTATGGTACTAAAGTAAGTTTCTTGGAATTAGAGCTTTCTTCTCTCAAATTGGTTGACTTTGATAACTTTGAGGACTATATCATGATATTTAAGGCATTGAGAGAAGATTTTACATCTTTTAGAGAAAAAAATATATGATACAGAATGAGTGATGAATTCCCTTACTAATATCTCCACTTATTTTTAGATGTTGAACCCCATGGTGATTCCTATATTTTTGGAATCTCAAAAAACTCAAACTTGATTAGAATTTTTAGCTCCTAGTTCATTTTTAGGTGGCAACGAGGATTTGTGGTGGCACTTCACAAATACATAATCATGAAAGGAGTTTCAAACCTAAGTATGATAATATCTATAAGCCCAAGGGATAGGCAAAGTCTTCAAATAATTCAAAGACCATTGTAGATGCCACAATAATAAAGGACATCCTATGAAGAATTGCTTATTGAAATTACAAAAATTAAAGTTCAGTTTCTAAATATGGATGAACATCATTGAGATGATGAGAGGGATTATGAAGGATCTTCCTTAATTGTAGACACCCACCAAATCATCCATTATAGAGGGAAGATATTATTGTCATAAATGCCTTTTCTCCTTAGCCACTTAGTTTATATTATAAGGGATTTTTAAAAGTGTAATCTAATTCATTGTCAAGTTTAACTTTATATGATACAATATTGGATACAACTAAGGGAATTTTATGTTAGGTAAATATTATATTATTTATAATTACACCTCATAAGAGGTTAAATTAGTTAATCCATTACTAATGATCTTGATATTATGTTGTATTTAAATATGAGTATTAAAGTAATAAAAGACTTATTTTTTTAATAGAAACAACATTTGGTATTATATCCAGATAGGCATAACGTTCATGGGTTTAAACCTCTAAGAATTTCTCAAATATTAGAGAATGCTAATAGAAATGATGGATATTTTTGCCATCTCATGAGTAGAATTTTCCAAAATAAGTTGATCTTGGGTGGCCAAGGTTACCCTTATTTTCTATACAAGGGGCCTAGAAGGTTGTCTTCATCCAAGCATCAACATTATAATTGTTGATGAAGTGGAAATTATGGGTACCATCCATAGTATCATATGTGACAACATATATTCTTGGGAACTTTTTGGTAAACATTGAGATATTGACATCAATGTTGCAGGTCACTAGACCCTTGGTATCCATGGCATTATTGGGGTTTGTAGAGATGATGCATTGCCTCACCTCTTTTTCCATGTTATAGTAATTGTTGTTTACAAGGTCCTCCACCTTGATGCCCTTCTTCAAATGTTCAACTAGTGAATCCTTGAGTGCACACCCAAATTCATCTACACTTATCATGATCTGCAAGGGTTTCTTGTCCTTTAGGAAATGGAAGGTTTCTACTAATAGATGTGTGGAGGAAAGTTGTATTTTTGGGATATTGTACAATTATTTGTACCCCTATCTATTTTAAGAATGCTTTAAGATGCATGCATATGTACACAATTTGTACAAGCATATGTACTCCCTTACTGCTAGAAAAAACCATGATATTATACCTATAAATTTAACAAAGGGTTGTGAGATTTTGTGAGTGGTACACTAAAAAGTGATTAGCTAGTTTGGCATTGAGGAAACCTTGAAAAATCTCAAGGGTGGTCTCTAGTTTAATTCTTTGCTTCTAATTTATTTTAAATTTACATATTCTTTAAAGGGTTAAAAGCAATATATTTTCTTTTCTATGCATGAATCATTAAGTAGGAGAGTTGGCACTTTCAAACAAAGTATAAATTTTTAAAGAAGATGTCAAGAGATCAAAACCCACCAAGACCAAAAATTTCTTTTTACTACCCTAGGAAAGAAATTATTTATATTTTACAATTTCCTATAGTTTTTATAGGAAAATATTTGAAAAATAGACTATAATGAATATTTTTTAGGTGGGGTAGTAAAATTTTCTTGTAGAGGTACATTTTTGGCATTGACCAACACCTTCAAATTTTAAAATATTTACTTAAAAAAATTCATACTTTATATAACAATTAAGCACATGCTTAAGCACACAAGCAAAATTTTGTATTAATGATACCTCTAGCTCATGTTTACAAGTAAAGTTGTTGCATTGAGATACTATGTTAAATTAAAAGCTTTAAAGATCATAATTTCTTGAATAACTCTATCATTCTACCCTATTCATCACTATCGCTACCCTAAAATTGAAATATGTCAAGTATATAGGCAAGTTACACCCATGTATATGGATTTCTCTTTAAGCAGGATTCATTAAAAGGGTGAATCCTTTTTTGTACTTCCTTGGTACCTCATATCATTCTCTTTTATGTACCTTAAGGTCTCTCTCATGTAAAACTACATCTATCAAGAGGACTAACTTATTTCATAAACTGATGAGTATATAGGAAGGGTGGGTATATAAAAAGGTTTGGTATATCAAACTAGTGATATATTGAAAGGGGGATCATTTGATAATTATAAGGAATCCTGACCATGGTAGCATCCAATTTTTTCTTACAAATTACTAGCTACTCAAAGGTTCAACTTTTGGACCTTGGAAGACTATGATGAGAACCATCTTGGTAGTTCAGAAACTCTAGGACATTGTCATTGACCTAGTCACTCGACCTAAAGAGGATGAATATGACCAACATAAATATGATGATTTAGATAACAAGAATTGATGTTCATCACCCTTAACATAGTTGATGTTATTTAACCACATATTTGTGAAGAATAAACATACAATAAGTATTGGTACACACTTCCTATCATCTATGAAGGAAAGAATAAATCAATAATACTTCATCTTTAGTCTTCATATATTGAGAGCTCACGATGGAGAAATCAATGAGGTTTTTATCCATGAAGTTATAGATTTGAAAACCAAATTGAATGCCATGGGTGAAAAAGTGGAAGATAATCTCTTAGTATCCATCATACTTTAAGCTCTACCATATTAATTTCAAGTGTTAATCACTTCCTTGTAAGTCAAAAATAGAAAAGTTTCCTTTGATGAATTGGTGAATATGCTTCAATAGGAAGAAGCAAACAACAAGTTTAGGAATTAATTGTCAAACAATGCACTCATTTCCAAGATTTTTTGGGAAAATTAACCACAAAAGAGTTTTTCACCGTGACCATCTCCATCATCATCATCATCATCATTATCATAGAAATGATGTTAAAAATAAAATAGGTACTACCATCTTTGTGATAAATAAGGACATATCATAAATAGTTGTTGGTATAACTCTATAACTCAAGGATATCAAGTCCAACAACCTCGTAAAAAAAAATCATAGTACAAACCGCATTCCAAGTAGAAGCAACAACAGGGGTATGCTACACATGAAGAATAAGATTCAAACTTAGAATAGGTAGATAAGGTGCTAATTTCTAATTCAAAGACAAGACTGAAGGATGATGTTTGGTATATTGATTCAAGTGATAGCAATCACATTATTTGGGATAAAGCATAGTTTGACTCTTTGCAGACCAACAATGAAAAACCAATCACTATTGCAAATTAAAAATCTATCATGTCAAAAGAGTGAGAGATGTTCCTCTTAATCTTCCTAGAGAAAAATACACCATTGAAAAGGTACTATATGTACCTAGTTTAAAAATAACTTGTTGTATATACCACAAGTTCTAGATCACAACATGGTGGTTGAATTATGAGTTTTTGATGGCAATAATAAGTGTTTTGTCATAAAATATGGTAATATTGTGGCAATAAGTTCCTACAAGAGTGAATTCTTTGCACTCGATGTCATACCCTCTTCTTATACTGTACTATCAAAAACAATAGATGCTACCTCTCTTTGGCATAGGAGATAGGTCATTTGAGTTTTGGATACTTCTAGTTGGGTAAGCGTCATATGATCTTAGGTCTATCAAACCTTTCACCAAAATTGATAGTATGATTGGGTTTATTAGTGGTGAAGCAACATAAATTAAATTTTGAACTGGGCACTCATAGAACCAAAGGACCATTGGATGTGATATGCACCAATTTGTGTAGACCCGTGCCAACTAGTTTTGATGGATAAAGGTACTTTTAGTTGTTTGTAGATGACTACTCAAGGAATATGTGAGTGTATATTTTACAGCTAAAGTTAGACCTTATCAAGTATTTTCAATGCTTCAATATGCATGTAGAAATAGAAATTGGATGTTTTATTCAATTTATCCACGCTAATCAAGGGAGGAATATAAATTTGAAAAAATTTTAAGGTTTCTTGTGCAAAATAGGATTAAGCAACAACTTACTACAACATACACTCCATAAAAAAATGGGGTAGCTAAAATGAGGAATTATTCCATTATGAAAATTATTTGTTGCATTCTCAGAGGATCCAATTTGGAGTAGTATTAGTTTGAAGCAGTCTCCACTATAGTATATCTTCTAAATAGAGAACTCATAAAGGTACTACAAGGTGTTACTCCTAGAGAAGCCTAGTATGGGAGGAAGTCTTCCATTGCACATCTCAAAGTATTTAGAAGCAAGGTATATATGGATGTGCCAAAGCAACAAAGACCCAAACTGGATGTGAATACCTTGCAATGTATATTTCTTATATATGATAATGATTCAAAATCCCATAGACTAATAGATTTGGTATTTAATAAATTGTTTATTGTTAGGTGTGAAGTCCATATGGCCACTAGACGTTTGGTATGGCAGACGTCTAGGCCAGATGTCTGGGCTGGCAGAAGTCTGGTCTGGTAGACGTCTGGTCTGGTAGATATCTAGGCTAGATGTCTGGACTGGCAGACGTCTGGGCTGCCAGATGTCTGGACTGGCAGACGTATGGGCTGCTAGATGTCTAGACTGGCAGATGTCTGGGCTACCAGACGTCTGGTCTGGCAGACATATAGGCTAGACTTAGGCTAGATATATGGGTTGGTAGACTTTTAGTCCAAACTTCATGCCAAGAAAATGTCAAAGAAGCAGACGTCTAGGTAGATGTATCGAAAGATGAACAGTCTTGGGAGAAGAAATGAATAATATTTTGGAGGCTTCCATTTGAAGAGGAAAAAAATAGTTTAGAGTCTTCCTTCTGCTCTATAAAAGGGACTTGACCCCTTGCGTATGTATAAAGGTGGTTAAAAACATTGAAATATGTGGATGTAAATTTTGCTAAAAATAATAAAAGAGAAGTTTCCATTACCCTGTGGTTTTTCCTGCACATTGCAGGTTTCCACGTAAATCTCTGTGTCACTTGTGTTACTATTTTCATGTTCTATATTTTTATTATTGTGCTTCCTCTTTTAGGTGATAAATCTTGGAGTTTTCCCCTAACATTTGGTATCAGAGCTAAGGTTTTGTACGAGTGGGAGCTACAACAATGACAAAAGGTGTAACCAAGTTTGATATTGAGAAATTTGATGGCAGGAACTTCGCTCTATGGAAGATGAAGGTGGAGGATTTTCTGGTTCAGAATGACCAAGCGTAAGCCTTGAAAGGGATCACAAGTAAACCGAGAAACATAAAATATGAGGAGTGGGTAACTCTTGATAGGAACACATTTTATACAATCCATCTCTACCTAGTGGATTCTGTCTTGTTCAATGTAGCTAAAGAAAAGACCGCAAAATCCCTTTGGCAAAAGCTTAAAAATTTGTATGAAAAAATAGCAACTAACAAGGTCTTTTTGAAAAAATAGCTTTATAGCTTGAGGATGAAGGAAAATTCATTTGTGTTAGATCATTTGAATGAGTTTAATACTCTGATCAGTAAAATATATTTAGTTAATGTGAATATGGAGGATGAAGATAGAGCTATCACCCTACATTTTTCCCTCCTGGATACTTGGGATCATATGGTGATGACCATCATTAATTCATCATCAAGAACTCTTAAATTTGATGATGTGGTAGTTGCTTTATTGGCAAAAGAGTTGAGGTGAAAAATATCTCTGGAAACCTCAACCAATGAAGCCCTATCTGTGAGAGGTCAATATTTTAAGAGGAGTAAACAAGGTAGAAAGTATTTCAGATCTAAGTCTAAAGGGCATAAGCAAAAATGGAAATGTTGGCATTGTGGAAATCTAGGACACTCCAAGAAGGACTGTTGGTAATTAAAGAATGATGAAAAATAAAATCAGCCATCAGCTGAAGCCAATGCAGCAGATTCAGGAGAGATGAAAACATGTGAAGCCTTCTATATCAGTAATAGTAGATCAATTTTATATACCAGGTTTTGGACTCAGGTGCATCTTTCCACATGTCTCCCCACAAAGACTGGTTTGACAAATATTAGCCATACTATGGTGGAAAGGTCTATTTGGATGATGATCATCCTTTAGAAATTATGGGAAGAGGGGATATAAGGGTCAAGTGGGACAATGGTAGAGAAAGGATGCTATGTGATGTGCAACATGTGCCCGATTTGTGGAAGAATTTACTATCAATAAAAATGATAGATAAGTAAGGGTATTCTATCACTTTCAACAACAACTACTGTAAGATTACCAAAGGAGCTCTTGTAGTAGCAAAGAGAGAATATTATGGGATATTATACCATTTATGTGGTGATACAATGATAAACCATGCAACAACAACAACTTTTGTTTAGGATGTAGTAATGAAATGGCATCAACGCCTAGGCCATATGAGTGAAAAGGCCTAAAAATTATGCATGACAGAGGTATGCTTTCTTGGATTAAGTATTGCAATTTAGACTTATGTGAGCACTGTATTTTTGGTAAACATAAGAAGGTTCGGTTTACTGCAAGTCCTAATAAGAGTTCTAATTTTTTGCAACTTATACATTCAAATATATTTGTACCAGTCCCCACTCAGTATTTGAATGGCGCAATCTATTTTTTGACTTTTATAGATAATTATTCTAGGAGAGTGTGGGTGTATTTTTTGAAGAAGTCAGAAGCTTTGCAAAAATTTAAAGAGTACAAAGCACGGGTAGAGAAGAGTTTGGTCAACTCAATTTTGTGTCTCAGGTCAGATAATGGGGGTGAATATTACTCCAAGGAATTTGATAAATTTTGTATGCCGAAAGGTATTAACCACCAAAACACTGTACCATACACTCCACAACAAAATTGTGTGGTTGAGCGGATGAATAACACAATCATGGAACATGCAAGAAGCATGCTTAGTGCAACCATGTTGGAGAAAAAGTTCTGGGTGGAAGCTGATAATACAGTTGTTTATCTTATCAACAAGTCACCTATAACTGCGCTGGATGGTCATATTATGGAGGAGGTTTGGTGTTGTAAGCCAGTTGATTACTCTCATTTGTGTACCTTTGGTTGTGATGCTTTTGCCCATGTACCCAAAGAAAAAAGGTTCAAGCTTGACCCGAAGTCAAGAAAATGTGTTTTTCTTAGCTATGGAGATATAGTGAAGGGGTATAGACTATGGGATCCTACTACCCATAAGGTAATTATTAGCCGAGATGTAATTGTTGATGAAAAATCCATGCAAAGGAAGGAGGTACAAAGCAAAATCCTAATGTTGTACCTGTTGAAGTAGAATTGAGTGAAGATGACTATGAAAATGAACATGCTAAAGTTTTTGATCAACGTGCATAATAGCAAGTAGAACAAAAAGTAGAGCAGCCACAACGGTCACAAGACCAAGAGCCAGAACTGATAGATCATTGGTTTAGAAGATTACACGTCCATAAAAGTGTTCGAAAAGGTATTCTCATGTGTATCAGTCCTCTTTTTCTTTGTTAACTGATGATGGTAAACCTAGTTCATTTCAGGAAGCTAGAGAGTCTGAGAATGCAATAAAGTGGAGGAAATCCATGGAGGAGTAAATTGAGACACTTCAAAAGAATAAAACTTGGTAACTTGTGGATCTCCCACCTAGAATAAAGACTGTTGGAAACAAGCGGGTGTACAAAGTGAAGAAGAACAACAACGGGCTATTGGAATGCTATAAAGCTCGCTTGGTGGTAAAGGGCTATGTGTAGAAGTCAGGTGTTGACTTTAATGAACTTTTCTCTCCAGTTGTGAATATGACTACTATTAGAGTTCTACTTACACTTGTGTCATGCCAAGAAGACACCAAAGAAGCAGATGTCTAGGTAGATGTATGCGGAATACAAAAAGTCTTGGGAGCGGAAGATGAAACGAACAGTTTTTGGAGGCTTGCGTTCGAAGATGAAACGAACAGTTTTTGGAGGCTTACGTTGGAAGATGAAATGAATAGTTTTGGAGTCTTCCTTCTACTCTATAAAAGGGATGTGATCCCTTGCATAATGTAACAAGTTGAGTTGTTGAAAACGTCCAAGGACATGTTGGCAATTTTGGGTTTGAGATCCTAGCTTCTTGTCTATGAGTTGTCATTGATTTCAAAAGGAAATGACATTAATGTTAAGAGGATGTGTTGGCTTCAAAGGTGGAAGATTCCAAGAGAATCTTTTAAGAGAATCCGGAGAGATTCCATTGGCAATGGTTTTTATTAACACCAATGGAGGTTCTCTTTATTATTTATTTAATTATTATTTAAAACCCTTCAAGGTTTTAATTAATTAATTATTTAATTAATTAAGGGAGAAATTATTTTTAATTTATTAAAATACTTAAAGGTTTTTAAACATTTTTTTATTCTTAATTTATTAAAATTATTTAAGGTTTTTAAAACCCTTTTTGAAAAGAATTTTGATTAATTTCGAAATGGTCTTTATTTTCGTCGACGTCAAGGTGTCTTCGAAGAGACTATTTATTCTCCAACTCCTAAGGTTGGAAGACTAATGAATTTGAAATTCTTCGAATGCAATTTGCGGTGTTTGTGCTCTGTATTCACTGCGATCGAAGGAAGACTTAGAAGCACGTGCAGTTGAAAAGTCTTCGGGAGTTTTTTCGAGGGTGAAGTGGAGGGAAGTTCACTTGTGAACTTCGTAGCCCGCATGGGCTAGTGGCAGCAAAGGTTGCTATTGGGAGCTGCATTGGCAGAGGTCACCGTTTCAAGTCTCGCGGGGGTGCTTTGCTAGAGTAACACACGTTTTTATTAAAACGTCTTTATGCCGTGAAATTCGGAGTTTCTTGGACAACAATTTATAAGGTGTGATTAAATTTTATGAGTTTTGGATTTTGTGATTAGCATTGAATAAAAGCTTAGGAGAAATAAGGGCATATTTCTTTGGATGTATTTTTAAGATTATTCTTTGCTATGCTAAAATTAAAAATGGAGGTATAAGGTGTGAGTCTGTGATTGTTGATTTATTGGCATGTTATGGTGGTTGTGTTTAAAGAAGTGGAGCTTAAAGGTGTAATAAAGGAAGTTTATATTATTGCTCATTTATTTTTATTCTAACCCTAACTTGGTTGGAAGTTTGAGAGTTGTGTGTGGTGACAGATTGAAGGTTCAATTATCTTCTACTCCAATAAGGTATGGGCACATTCTTCTTATGAGTATGATTGGTGTATGTTTTCTCAAATAAGGTTGGAGTGAAAAGGTATTCTACTAGGTATCCTTTGGCTAGGTGTAAATCCTATTTTCTGGTTTGTTGAAGACTACTTATGCATTGTTATCCTTAAGGAGAGTTTTTGGTGAATGCATAATTTCTAGGTTTGAGATAGTGGAAGCTTTGTGCACTAGGGTTTATATTTGTGAGTCTAGCTACTTGCATTGAGTTGGTGGAACCCTTGGTTGGTTGTTTTGAGTTTGATGGTTGAGTTGCTTCCATAGAGGTTGTTTGATCAAGTTATTGCTTTACTTGATTCATGATATTGGGCTTACTCCATTGAGTTGATTTGAGCAAGTTATTCTTTGCATTTGGTGATATTGTGTTGGTGGTTGTTTTGTTCAAATATCTTTGGAGGGAAAAGAATTTCTACTTGTTTCCTTTTCTTGTGATGATTGGTTGAATACTTCAAGGTTGATGTTGAGTTGAATGGTGTTGGTTGACTAAACCTTGTTTGATGAGCATTGTTGTTGAAACCCTAATTGATGGTGAAAAGAACATGAGTATCATTGTTATGTGATTCTTTGCATAGTTGGCAATTGTTGGGGTTTCATGTTCTTGAAAGAAAACATTCTATCCTATCCATTTCGATATTGAGTTGAGTTTTCAGATTTGAGATTGAGATTGAGCCGAGTTGATTTGAGTTGAGTTTTGAGATTGGGATTTGAGTATAGAACATATTGAGTCTCTAAAAATTCTCTTTATGCTTCTATGAGTTTGAAAAATCACATTGGGTCTCTAACAATTCACTTTGTGATTTCCTACTAAGAAAGTTTTTCTTGGTGAGCTTGCTGAGTTTTTGGACAAGTTCCGGTGGGGACTTGTGAACAGTTTTGGACAGGTTTCGATGGGAACTTGTGAGCAATTTTTGGACAAGTTTCGGTGGGGACTTGTGAGCAGATTTGGACAGGTCCTAGCAGAGGACTTGTGAGCTGAGTTTGATAGTTCTAGTAGAGAACTTGAGGACAGAGGTGCATTGGTTCTATGAGAAGAACCTGAGGACAGCTTGGCAAGTCTTTGAGAAGGCTTTTATGTAGAGGATTGATTTGTTCAAGAGTTGGAAAGATCTCGACATACAGAGGAAGACTTGTACTAGATCGAATGACTGTGTTTGGTACAGGTTGCTGAGCTGCTATGGACGTGATCATAGAAGGCAAAGGTCTCTTAGGCTAAGCATTGAGGACAGGAGGTCTTCGGTGGAAAGGATTTCCACATGCTGGCAAGAGGTAGAGGCAGTTGATCTTCCGAGGGATCATTTCCAGAACGTAGGGGAAGGTATCTCCTTTGAGCAAAGGCTCATAAATTTTGATTGGGGGAAGGTATCTCCTTTGAGCAGAGGATCATAAATTTTGTTTGGGGGAAGGTATCTCCTTTGGGTCGAGGCTCATAAACATTGTAATTGGGAAGGATTCCCAAAGAACTTTGAGATAACTTTTAGAGAAAAGTTTTGTGGACATAGCCCAACCATTCTGGGTGAACCACGTTAAAATTGGTGTCACTTTGTGGATGATATTGTGCATTGCTTTGATATTTCTTTGGGTATATTGCTTTACTATTTTGAAGTATAAAGGAAAAAGTAAAAAGAGGTCTTATACTGTTCACCCCCCCCTCTCAGTATAAGCTTGTGTTCTTCAGGACATGAATGTAATCTTTGCTGAAATTAATAAGAAGAGAAGTTGCCATTGCCCCGTGGTTTTTCATGCACATTGCAGGTTTCCACGTAAAATCTCCGTGTCACTTGTGTTACTATTTTTGTGTTCTATATTTTTGTTATTGTGCTTCCTCTTGCAGGTGTGGAATCTTGGAGTTTTTCCTAACATCTATAAGTAAATATGTGTTTGATGAAGAATTTGAAACTAAGATAAATATTGAGGATTTTAAGTAGTTTGAATATTCCACATCTTCAATTGTAAGTATAGATTTAAATGAGGAAGTTCTAAAAAAAATGATGAACCTATAGTGGTTGATGTACTTGTAGCTCCATATCAATTTATAAAGACTCCAAAATGGATCACTAGTACCATCAAATATGCTAAACTTGATGCACCTCCTAACCATGTGACCTCATACTTGTAATTGTACTCATTAGAAAGTAAATATGGGCTTGATGGCTTAAATTATGGATAATTTAGAACCAACATTAATGAAGTATATACTTAGCTCACCACAATGGAAGGTAACTATGGATGTAGAATATAAATTTTTGATGAAGAACAACACATGGGATCTTATTTATGTAAAATAAATAAAGTATCCCATAGGTTGAAATTGGATCTTCAAAATAAAATGTAAGGTAGATGGATTCATTGATAAGTATAAGGCATGAGTCATTGCAAAGGGCTATGCACAAAAGGAAGGAATTGATTATTAAGAAATATTCACATCCATAATGAAAATTAAAACCATATGCATAATCTATGTATTAGTAGCATAGTTCAGATAAAAAATTCAACAAATGGATGTCAAGAGTGTCTTCCTTAATGGTGATACCAAAGAAGAGGTGTACATTGAAGAACACAAACTTATACTGAGAGGGGGGGGTGAATAGTATAAGACCTCTTTTTACATTTTCCTTTATATTACAAAATAGTAAAGCAATATACCCACAGCAATATCAAAACAATGCACAATATCATCCACAAAGTGACACCAATTTTTAAGTGGTTCACCCGTAATGGCTGGGCTACGTCCACAAAACTTTTCTCTAAAATTTATCTCAAAGTTCTTTGGGAATCCTTCCCAATTACAATGTTTATACGCCTCGACCCAAAGGAGATACCTTCCCCCAAACAAAATTTATGAGCCTCTGCTCAAAGGAGATACCTTCCCCCAATCAGAATTTATGAGCCTCTACTCAAAGGAGATACCTTCCCCTCTGCTCTAGAAATGATCCCTCAGAAGATCAACTGTCTCTACCTCTTGCTAGCATGTGGAAATCCTTTCCATCGAAGACTTCCTGTCCTCAATGCTTAGCCTAAGAGACCTTTGCCTTCTATGATCACATCCACAACGAGCCTCAAGAACTCCGTACCAAACACAATCGACCGATCTAGTACAAGTCTTCCTCTCGTCACGTCGGATCTGTCCAACACTTGAACAGATCAATCCTCTGCACACAAGCCTTCTCAAATACTTGCCAAATATATCCTCAGGTTCTTCTCAAAGAACCAATGCACCTCTATCCTTAAGCAGCAACACTCCGCATTCGTCTTTGCCCTTGTGCTCTCTGTGCCCTCTTCTCTCTTTACGCAATCACAGCCACACTTGATTGAAATTCAACCTTTGCACCTCTACGTAATCACAGTGGCACCATATTCGCACACTCTGCTTCCTTTGCAATCTTTCACACTTAGAATGATTCGACGAAATGCACTTTGCAAACTATGATCAAATTTTGCACTCTGCTCTCGGCGAGTGAACTTCTTGCTCTGCGCACTATCTCCGAACGTCGCACACAACACACACACTTATTCACTCTTCAAATCTCCAAATAGCCCTCCTTTTATAACAAAATTTTCATGATGAAAACTTTAATCTTAGTCGACTGTTATACCAAAAACAAACCCTAATCTATGTCGGCTGCAAGCCCTAATTTTTGTCGGCTAAAATTTAACTTTGTCGGCTTCACTGCCTCTTTAACTCTTCTGTAGCTTCTGTCGCGAAACTACATGTCACGAAATCGTGACACTTTTTCGTTCGTACAACCTTCCTTGCAATATGTCATGAAATCGTGACATTTCTGACTCCGAACATTCTCTCTCCTCTTTGAGTCACGGAACTGTGACATGTTGCGATAGCGCGACACTTTTCTAAAATGCTTTCTCTCTCCTACTTAAGTCGTGAAAATGCGACATGTCGCGATATCATGACACTTTTCTAAAAATATTTCTCTCTCTTGCTTAAGTCGCAAAAATGCGACATGTCACGATATCGCGACATTTTTCCAACTTACTTTCTTTCGAACCTGTCAGCTTGAGTTTTGCAAAAGACCTTTGAAACTGTCATGTCGTAACCTTCATCAAAATAAATTATTTGACATCAAATCAAATTCCTTCAAAATCTTCTTGACATCAATGACAACTTATACACTTGAGCAAAGGCAATGTACCCAAAGTACCCAAAATTGCCAACATACATGACACAACCTAAAGGATTTGTTATCAATGTATAACATCAAAAGGCTTATAGGCTGATCAAGTCATTGTATGAGTTAAAGTAGGCTGCTAGAGCCTTGTATAAATGAATAGCTAAATGTGTTTATGAGGTCTCAACATCATGGTCATATCACTATGAGCATAGAAAATATTAACACCAATACCTCTTATTTTGGCTACCTCTTCAATTTTCTTAATTTGCAGCTTATAAAACTCCACCTTGTGCTCTTCCTTCTTACAAAAACTGCAAATATGATTTTTAAAGGGCTTCTTATTTTTTGCTTCTTCTTACTTGGCATATTCTTAACATGAATATAATTCTTATCTTTATCTTTAAATAATTATCTTCTCTCATTAAAATTGGTGGTTGGAGAAGCCTCATACACATATTTAACAAGTCACTTCATTTGGAGTAGATATTTGATCTTGATTCTCTAGGTGGTATAATTAAGTCAATTGAGAAAGGGTATGCGATAATATATAGAATTATTATCATAATACACTCTCCTATATATAGTTATGACTAGAAACAATATTTTCCAATTCAAAGAGCTCTAAAAACTATGTGATTTGAAAAAAGGGCTCAAAATCCTTCTCTATGTAAAATTTATGATCCTAGGAAGTTAGTCCCAAAAATAACACAAAAAGCCATCAAAATATTTCAAAATTTGAAAAAATTTAAACATACATTAATTAAATAAGAAGAGGCAAGGTGTTTTTTATTGGACGGTTATGAGGATGCCTATTATTTTCTACTTGCATAACATTTTAGCAAACCAACTACTAACTAGTATCCATGAACTAGATAGGAGGATGCCACTTGGGCACTAACTATGTAGACCACTGGGTTAAACATTCGTGAATAAGATGTTATGCATCACCTTTACGTAAAATTTTGGACATCAAATCTAATATTGAAATGGCATACCTCTGGGCAAATAGCAAATTAAGATTTTGTAATTTGTCAAAATATGATTGGCTAGACTATTTTTATAGTGAAAATATGAAGTTGGGCATGACAATGCCCTGTTGGCCACCTATGGAACATTGACCCTTTTTTATAAATCAAAAGCATGGTGGATGAGTTTTTACTCTAAACCTCCTCCAAGGTACCAAGCCTTAAGCACCACTCCTCTAGCCAATATGTCACTAGGGCACTTTGAGCCTTTAGCCCTTAAGTTAAGAAAGACATCATGACCTTGCCCATGTCAAATAAGTGTCAACAAGTCTTTATGTATGTGCTATGTTCCTTTGCAAAACAAAGGAGGAGGAATTTGAAGCCACACCTCATTGGTCTAAATGCCCTCAAACATGCTCCTCTATCCAAGAAACTAGCAACCACTTGAAATTGAATGAGTCGTCATATTTGCTTTTTAATGGATGATGTGCCTAAAGGGGAAGCACATTTTTCTAATAAGCAATTCATGGTCCACCAAAAAATATATGGTCTCCACCAATTTTAAACCCATGAAAATTGGTTCCTAAAACACAAAGAGCTACCATGAAGACAAGATATGTAATGGATCTATGGTACAAAATGTATTTTGTTCATCCAAGCATGATGTCTCCAAATCACACATGCCACTACCATTTTTATAAAATGCAAGGAATATTCCCAAGAATATTTATTTTAAATTTAAAATTATAAGAAATGGAGGCAAAATAATATTTTTTTAGCAGACAAATGAGATACTTGGAGATAAAATTAAGAAAATATCAAATTGTGACCCAACCCTAAAATTATAAAAAAATTCCAAAATTTCTCATCGTTTTTCAATCTAGCATGATTTTTTGTACACAATATTTTCTAAAACATTACCAACCAATCCACCTCTCTCATAAATGCTACAAAAAATAATTATCAAACACTTTTTACAATTTCATTAATTATATCAAAGGTATTTTCCATACATGAAAACCTACCTACAACTTATCTGGCATATGTGGGCTCCCAAAAATATTTGGCTTTTTCTTTCTTCTATAATAATAATGTAGTTTGTCCTCTCATCTATGCTACAATAATTACAAAAAAAAATCAAGGGAGAAATTTTTTTTTTATTTTTTATTTTTTTTTGAATTCTATAAAATACCATTGAAGGTTTAAAAAAACCTCAAAAAAATAAATTTAATAATTAGAGCATCCATCTAGTCAAATAAGATGGATTGAACTAGCAGGAGAGGAAAATAGATCTATAAATGAATATCTATCTACAAGTAATAACATTTTTGCAACACATTAAGATCCTTGTAATCTACATCTAACTAGATTTTTGTCAAAACCTAAAACCTATTGGTAACACACAATGCTTCTACAACCTTATCTAATAAAATATTGAATGTCATAATACTTTCTAGAAATGAATGGAATTAATACATTACCTAGAAAAGTAGGAATAGTTTAGAAAAATATTACATGTAATTTAAGGGGCACCAAAATAGTCTCACTATATGAAAAGAATTACCCTCCAATTGATGATTAAATGGTTGGTCTCAAGGAGTATAAGTACTCGATTATAAGTGATCTTTAGGTTAAGGTTAAAGAATTGATCTTCATATTTAATAATAACATATTACAATAAACCCACTTATATAAGATGTACAAAATTCCAAAGGAATATATAAATTATAATATAAAAATTGTTATGGTCTCATGTGAAGCTTAAAACCATATATTCTAATAAATTTTAATCTCTAGAAAATTTGGCCAATATCAATGAAACTTATATGCTAACCCCCCTAATTTTAAGAACCATTACATCGTTCTTGATCACATCATCCTACTAATCTCTTCTAGTTCAACATCTATTACCTAGATAGATTTTACTATAGATTCACTCTTCCTCTTGTCTCAATTAGGGTATCCATCCTTCAACTAAGGCATCCTTCTAGTTAGGGATTTAAAAATTAAATTTCCTTCTATGCTACCTAGATATTAATTATAAGAATCCTTTATCTTTATGAATTTTTCCAAAGGTAAAAATTTGAGGCTTACTCCTTGCTTGCACTTGCTTCGTAGTCAAATACATTCTACACTCTCTCCAAAGATCTTAAATGATAAAAATATGAGCCTTACTCATTTCTTGCACAAAATACCTCCTAGTTTTGGCTTCATTATTGCACTCACTCATTAGAGGGTTTATATTTATTATACCTCCCAATTTTGGATTCATGATTGCACTCATTGATCGGATTGTTTATATTTATTATCGTTTTAGAAAATTTAAAGATTTTTTTTATTCAATTGGTTTGATCATGATAAACATATACCATTTTTTAATTAATGGCATGTATTTTTTATTAGAATGGTCATTTAAACTTCAAGGTTTTCTTAATCAAATATCAATGTTTAGATGTTGTGATGGGTGTGAAAATTTATTGATAGTAAAGATCAAAATACATCACCCTTAATAACAAATAAATCATGTCCATCCTATAAGGCATTGATAAAATAACCATTTAAAATATGGATACTTATTATATTTTGATTATAAAAAAACATTATCATCATATTGGCAAGGATATATGATATCATCTCGCATATCTAACATATTAGAGGTCCATTTTGAAAAGGAGAAAGCATAACCTAATATCTAATAATTGTTACTCTATGGTAGACAGAAAAGTTAATATGTGAAAAGGATAGAACATGCAATTATAGTTCATCAAATTTAGATGCATGACTAAAGAGTTGAGAATATACAAATTATTAAAATCATTACAGTATAGTCAATTTGTGTGAGTTAGAAATAAAATTGAACAAGATGCTTATGATACAATCACCCAAAAGTACAATGAATTTTCAAAAGTTTCTTGTAGTAATATTAATAATCCATGAAGTAGAATAATATGTCTAATATGAGCAAATCTATGGGTGTAATAAATGTTCACCATAAAATTTTAAAAATTAAAATTTTAGTAGTTGTTCCACCTATCTCAAGGTTACTTTAGAAGCAGAAACATATTGTGAGCAATAGTTTAATGTTGACTAAGGCTACGTATAAATATTTTAATCTAGGATAATTAATAGACCTCTTAAATGTAAGTTGTAGAGATTTTTTTGTTGAGCTAATGGAATTTGTTATATATAATTAGGTACTTTACACATAAACATGTGTATGGTCATTTTGAACTATATTTTAAATTTTTAGATTGTTTGAAATTAAAAAAGAAGAAGTATGCATTCTTAATTATTGAGATCATTAGGGAACATGTATAAAAATGATTAAGCTAACAATCTAATGAAAACAAGAAAAGTTTTAGGCCACCATTGGCTCACTAACTAGATTGTTAATATATTTATTGTATGCAATACAAAATTTTAAAAGGATTAACTAATGGGACCTTTGTTTGCAAGTTAAATTGGCAATATAGGCATACAACTTAATCTCCTAGAATTTGGAGAAACCAACTCAATCTCCTCTTAATGGGTTGAGAGAATCTATTATATTTGGGAAAGCTTATGTATCCCATGATCTATCTAGATGGAAAAATAATTATGGACATAGACAATTATAACCTTGTAACTAAAATATGGATATATAATAAGAAGATTAGAAAATTTAAAAGGATATTCTCATAAAATGTCTAGAGAAAAGAAAACAAAAATTATATAATAAAATATGAAATTAAAGCACCTATAGGCTATATGTAAAAGGTAAATAGTATAAGGAAGAGAGATATTTTTTTTTTGGTGGTGGCCACAAGGGGTAAACAGACTGTGACCACGAGGGAACCATTACATAACATATCCGCAACATGTGAGGCGAGAGATTTGAACTTGGGCCTCTCAGCAACTAGAGAGGTTTAACTACCCACTTGCTCTCCAACTCCTCTACATGGGCGGATAAGGAAGAGAGATATTAAAACAACTAGTAGTTATGATTAAAGTGTTGAAAAAAAACTCATCACAAAAAACCATAGAAACATAAAATATAAAATAATAATTCAAGAAGACACATACATTAATACTAGATATATAAAATTCAAAATCTTAACCTGCACTGCTAGGATAAGAGTACAAAGTTTTATTTCTATAAGCATATAATAGATATCATAGTTGGAACAAGTAAGGAATAACTTAAAAAAAAATAACCTAGGTGGTCAAACTAGGCTAGATAGTTTTATGAAGACCCAAATTTGATCCATAAATAAAGATAAAATTAATTTGAATACATGACTATAGTAGATATTGATATAATCATAGCTTAATATTGCATTAGATAAGATTAAAAAACATTTATAAACAAATTTATTTTGTTGAATTTATAAATTGATAGGTATAGAATGAAGCAGTTAAATAGATGGTGTAGAAATTATAAAATTTTATAGAAGGTACTATGGAAATCTAAAGAAATGGTCAATAAACTATAAGAAAAAATAAAGTAAACAACAACAAAAAAAATCAAGCATTAACTTTGAAATTGGAGTTAGTTATCAATCATATTAATAAAATTTTATGATTTTTACAAAAATAATATTTATATCTTGTGCTTATGATAGATATAATTTAGGCATTATATTAGATCTTGTACTAATATGTATCATTTAGTATTTACACATGTCAAGCCTTTGTTACATAATTTTGATTTAGGAAGCCCAAAATTTAGAACTTGTTATGTGAGACCTGTTTACAACACTATGCATTTGAAACTATTGTTGATCAGAATATCAAATGTACATTAATGATACTTTAATCAAGTCCATTTCATGTTCTAATATGAAGTAATTTTTCCAAATGAATAAATTTATATTAAAGTATAGATTTGCCCATTGAATTGAGATTGTGAGTCAAGAGCCTTAATCAAGCTAGTGTTATTATAAAAATAAGGAAATATTATAAGATGATTATACAAGATCAATTTAGTAGTAATACATATAGGACATATATATATATATATATATATATATATATATATTGTGTGTGTGTGTGTGTGTGTGTGTGTGTGTGTGTGTGTGTGTGTGTGTGTGTGTGTGTGTGTGTGTGTAGTTTCAATTAGGATCATTAGCTTTAGAACAACTTGAAGTTTAATTGGTAGAATTACCCTAAAGTGCAATTGATTTAGTGAATGCAATGAATATTTGACCTAAAGTGGACACTAGCTAGTCCTAAAGTGCCAAGTGATTGAGCCATTTGGCTTCTAATTTGTTAAGGTTTGGGATTTCTTTTTTTGTTTTTTTGAGGTCCATTAGATCAAAATTTTAAGAGGCCATAACTTTTACATAAAAAAGTTTTTTAAGCCCTTTTATTTTTAAATCATATGATTTTTTGAGGTCTATGCATTGGTGATATTTCAAGGACCTACTACATGTAACAGGTTGGATTGTGTAAGATGGATCACCAAGCCCTAGTTACTCACCTTAATGGATGAAATTTTAATATTTGGTCAACCTAAATGACTAACCTACTATGTAGTAAGAACGTATGGTTCATCTTTCAAGAAGATGAAGTAGCATTCCTTGATGAAGAAACCTACCACCAAAGAGATGAAGAATATCTTGCCCTATTTTTTATTGATTGAACTAGAGTTGTTTTTCCACATCAAAGGAGAGTGAACCTATAAAGGTATGGTTAGTAAAATAATGAGTTATTTGAAAAAAATTATGGTATTGAAGTAAGTTGCTTGGAATTAGAGATTTCTTCTCTCAAATTAGTCAACTTTGATAACTTTGAGGACTATATTATGATATTTAAGGCATTGAGAGAAGTTTTTGCATCTTTTAGAGTAAAAAAATATATGATACAGAATGAGTGATGAATTCCCTTACTAATATCTCCCCTTATTTTTAGATGTTGAACCCCATGGTGATTCCTATGTTTTTGGAATCTCAAAAAACTCAAACTTTATTAGCATTTTTCTCTCTTAGTTCATTTTTAGGTGGCAACGAGGAATTGTGGTGGCACTTCACAAATACATAATCATGAAAGGAGTTTCAAACCTAAGGAGGATAAGACCTATAATCCCAAGGGATAGGTGAAGTCTTCAAATAAGTCAAAGACCATTGTATATGCCACAAGAGTAAAGGATATCCTATGAAGAATTGCTTATTGAAATTATAAAATATTAAAGTTGAGTTTCTAAAGATGGATGAACATCATTGAGATGACGAGGGGGATTCTGAAGGATCTTCCTTAACTATAGAGACCCACTGGATCATCCATTATAGAGGGAATATATTATTGTCATAAATGCCTTTTCTCCTTGGCCACTTAGTTTAGATTATAAGGGTTGTTGAAAGTGTAATCTAATTCATGGTAAGTTTAACTTTATATGATATAATATTGGATACAACTAAGGGAATTTATGTTAGGTAAATATTATATTATTTATAATTACACCTCATAAGAGGTTAAATTAGTTAATCCTTTACTAATGATCTTGATATTATGTTGTATTTAAATATGAGTATTAAAGTAATAAAAGATATTTTTTTAATCAAAACAACATTTGGTATTATATCTAGATAGGCATAATGTTCATGGGTTTAAATTTCTTAGAATTTTTTAAAGAATAAAGCATGCAAGAGGAGAAATTGGTAGTAATAGGAACGATGGATATTTTGGCCATATCATGAGTAGAATTTTCCAAAATAAGTTGATCTTGGGTGGCCAAGGTTACCCTCATTTTCAATACAAGGGGCCTAAAATTTTATCTTCATCCAAGCATCAACATTATAATTGTTGATGAAGTGGAAATTATGGGCACCATCCATAATGTCATATGTGACAACATAGATGCTTGGGAACATTTTGGTAAACATTGAGATATTGACATCAATGTTGCAGGTCACTAGACCCTTGGTATCCATGGCATTATTAGGGTTTGTAGAGATGACGCATTGCCTCACCTCTTATTCCATGTTATAGTAATTTTTGTTTACAAGGTCCTCCACCTTGATGCCCTTCTTCAAATGTTCAACTAGTGAATCCTTAAGTGCACACCCAAATTCATCTACACTTATCATGATCTGCAAGGGTTTCTTGTCCTTTAGGCGATGGAAGGTTTCTACTAATAGATGTTGTGTGGAGGAAAGTTGTACATTTGGGATATTGTACAATTATTTGTACCCCTATTTTAAGAAGGCTTTAAGATGCATGCATATGTACACAAGTTGTACAAGCATATTTACTCCCTTACTGCTGACAAAACCATGAGATTATACCTAAAAATGTAACAAAGGGTTGTGAGATTTTTGTGAGTGGTACACTAAAAAGTGATTAGCTAGTTTGGCATTGAGGAAAACTTGAAAAATCTCAAGGGTGGTCTCTATTTTAATTCTTTGCTTCTAATTTATTTTAAATTTATATATTCTTTAAAGGGTTAAAAGCAATATCTTCCATTTTCTATGCATGAAACATTAAGTAGGAGAGTTGGCACTTTGAAACAAAGTATACATTTTTAATGAAGAGGTCAAGATATCAAAACCCACCAAGACCAAAATTTTTTTTTACTACCCTAGGAAAGAAATTCTTTATATTTTACAATTTCCTATAGTTTTTATAGGAAAATATTTGAAAAATAGACTATAATGAATATTTTTTAGGTGGGGTAGTAAAATTTTCTTGTAAAGGTACATTTTTAGCATTGACCAACGCCTTCAAATTTTAAAATATTTACTTAAAAAAATCCATACTTTATATACCAATTAAGCACATGCTTAAGCACACAAGTGAAATTTTGTATTAATGATACCTCTGGCTCATGTTTACAAGTAAAGTTATTGCATTGAGATACTATGTTAAAGTAGATGCTTTAAAGATCATATTTTCTTTATTCACTCTATCATTCTAACCTATTCATCACTATCGCTACCCTAAAATTGAAATATGTCAAGTATATAGGGAAGTTACACCCATGTATATGGATTTATCTTTAAGCAGGATTCATTGAAAGGGTGAACCCTTTTTTGTACTTCCTTGGTACCTCATATCATTCTCTTTTATGTACCTTAAGGTCTCTCTCATCTACAACTACATCTATCAATAGGACTAACTTCTTTCATAAACTGGTGAGTATATAGGAAGGGTGGGTATATAAAAAGGTTTGGTATATCAAACTAGTGATATATTGAAAGGGGATCATTTGAGGATTATAATTAATACTCACCATGGGAGCATCCAAATTTTTCTTACAAATTACTAGCTACTCAAAGGTTCAAATTTTGGACCTTGGAAGACTAATATGAGAACCATCTTGGTAGTTGAGAAACTCTAGGACATTGTCATTGACCTAGTCACTCGACCTAAAGAGGATGAATATGACCAACATAAATATGATGATTTAGATAGCAATAATTGATGTTCATCACCCTTAACATAGTTGATGTTATTTAACCACACATTTGTGAAGAATAAACATACAATGAGTATTGGTGCACACTTTCTATCATCTATGAAGGAAATAATAAATCAATAATACTTCATCTTTAGTATTCATATATTGAGAGCTTCCGATGGAGAAATCAATGAGGTTTTTATCCATCAAGTTATAGATTTGAAAACCAAATTGAATGCCATGGGTGAAAAAGTGGAATATAATCTCTTAGTACCCATCATACTTTAAGCTCTACCATATTCATTTCAAGTGTTAATCACTTCCCTGTAAGTCAAAAATAGGAAAGTTTCCTTTGATTATTTGGTGAATATGCTTCAATAGGAAGAAGTAAACAACAATTTTAGGAATTAATTGTCAAACAATGCACTCATTTTCAAGAATTTTTAGAAAAATAATCCACTAAAGAGTCCTTCACTATGACCATCCCCATCATCATCATCATTATCATAGAAATGACCTTAAAAATAAAATAGGTACTACCATATTTGTGATAAATAATGACATATCATAAATAGTTATTGGTATAACTCTATAACTCAAGGATATCAAGTCCAACAAACTCGTCAAAAAAATCATAGTACAAACTACATCCCAAGTAGAAGCAACAACAAGGGTATGCTACACATGAAGAATAAGATTCAAAGTTAGAATAGGTAGATAAGGTGCTAATTTCTAATTCAAATACAAAATTGAAGGATGATGTTTGGTATATTGATTCAAGTGATAGCAATCACATTATTTGGGATAAAGAATGGTTTGACTATTTGCAGACCAACAATGGAAAACCAATCACTATTGTAAATTAAAAATCTATCATGTCAAAGGAGTGAGATATGTTCCTCTTAATCTTCCTAGAAAAAATACACCATTGAAAAGGTACTATATGTACCTAGTTTAAAAATAACTTGTTCTCTATACCACAAGTTGTAGATCACAACATGGTGGTTTAATTATGAGTTGTTGATGGCAATAATAAGTTTTTTGTCATAAAATATGGTAATATTGTGGCAATAAGTTCCTACAAGAGTGAATTGTTTGCACTCGATGTCATATCCTCTTCTAAGTACTATCAACAACAATATATGATACCTCTCTTTGGCATAGGATATAGGTCATTTGAGTTTTGGATACTTCTAGTTGGGTAAGCATCACATGGTCTTAGGTCTATCAAACCTTTCACCAAAATTGATAGTATGATAGGGTTCATTAGTGGTGAAGAAACATAAATTACCTTTTGAATTGGGTACTCATAGAACCAAAGGACCATTGGATGTGATATACACCAATTTGTGTAGACCCATGCCAACTAGTTTTGATGGATAAAGGTACTTTTAGTTGTTTGTAAATGACTACTCAAGGAATATGCGGGTGTATTTTTTGCAACTAAATGTAGACCTTATCAAGTATTTTCGGTGCTTCAATATGCATGTAGAAATAGAAATTGGGTGTTCTATTCAATTTATCCACTCTAATCAAGGGAGGAATATACATCTGACGAAATTTTAAGGTTTCTTGTGTAAAATATGATTAATAAACAACTTACTACAACAGACACTCCATAAAAAAATGGGGTTTCTAAAAGGAGGAATTATTCTATTATAGAAATGATTTGTCGCATTCTCAGAGGATCCAATTTGGAGTAGTAGTATTGGGTTGAAGCAGTCTCCAGTATAGTATATATTCTAAATAGAGAACCCATAAAAGTACTACAAGGTGTTACTCCTAGAGAAGCCTAGTCTGGGAGGAAGCCTTCCATTGCACATCTCAAAGTATTTAGAAGTAAGGTATACATGGACGTGCCAAAGCAACAAAGACCCAAATTGGATGTGAATACCTTGTAATGTATATTTCTTCGATATGATAATGATTCAAAAGCCCATAGACTAATACATTGAAGAACACAAGCTTATACTGAGAGGGGGGTGAACAGTATAAGACTTAACCAATTAATAATTTTAACTTTAGATAGCAGTGGCATCAACACAACATTAATCAAGACAGAAAGCATCACACATTGAAGACCCATTTTTAACGTGGTTCACCCAAAATGGTTGGGCTACGTCCACAAAAACTTTTCTCTAAAAGTTATCTCAAAGTTCTTTGGGAATCCTTCCCAATTACAATGTTTATGAGCCTCGGCCCAAAGGAGATACCTTCCCCTAATCAGAATTTATGAGCCTCTCGCTCAAAGGAGATACCTTCCCCTCTCGCTCCGGAAATGATCCCTCAGAAGATCAACTGCCTCTACCTCTTGCCAGCACGTGGAACTCCTTTCCATCGAAGACCTCCTGTCTTCAATGCTTAGCCTAAGAGACCTCTGCCTTCTATGATCACGTCCACAGCAGCTCAGCAACCAAATCTGTCCTCAGGTTCTTCTCATAGAACCAATGCACCTCTCGTCCTCAAGTTCTCTGATAGAACTATCAAACTCAGCTCACAAGTCCTCTGCTAGGACCTCGTCCAAATCTTCTCAAGAAACATACACATCTTCTGTGCTCTTATAGCCGCACTTCGTCTTCTCTCAGTCATCTCTCTGCACACACTCTGCACTGTCTTCGCACACTCTGTGCACTTCGATCGAATTTTGCACTCTGCTCTCGGCGATCGAACTTCTCACTCTGTGCTCTATCTACGAACGCCGCAACTCACAACACACCAACTCTTCAAAATAGCCTCGCCTTTTATAGTAACACTTTCAAGATCAAAACCTTAATCTTAGTCGGTTGTAACCCTCGATCTTTAGTCGGCTGCACAACCCTAAACTTCGTCGGCTGCAAACCCTAATCTTCGTCGGCTCACATTTAACTTTGTCGGCTTCAACCGCCTCTCGTAACTCTTCTATAGCTTTTGCCGTGAAACTACAACATGTCGCGATATCGTGACACCTTTGCAACCGTACACTTTCTTTTGGCTTTTGTCACGATATCGTGACACTTCAGCCTTTGTCGACTTCAACTAAGCTCTTGTCGCGATATCGCGACACTTCTATCTTTGTCAGCATCAACTTTGCTTTTGTCGTGATATCGCGACACTTCTCCCTTCGTCGACCTCCTTTCTACTTTTGTCATGAAATCGTGACACTTCTGCCTCTGCAGACTTCATCTTCACTTCTGTCGTGATATCGTGACACTTCTGTCTTCATAGCCTTCCTCTCTGCTTTTGTCGTGAAATCGTGACACTTCTCCTATAGAAGACCCGCTTTCAGCTCGATCATGAAATCGTGACACTTCTGCTTCCGTCTGCTTTCTTTTCTACCTGTCACGAAATCGTGACACTTTCTGCATCCGTACGCATTCTTTGCAACCCATCACGAAATCGTGACGCTTTCAGCTTTCGTACGCTTTCCTTGTAACCCGTCGCGAAATCGCGACGCTATCAACTTTTCATACGTTTTCTTTGCAACCTGTCACGAAATCGTGATGCTTTTAGCTTTCGTACGTTTTCTTTGCTCTTTGAGTCACGAAATTGTGACATGTCGCGATATCGCGACACTTTTCTAACTTGCTTTCTCTCTCCTTCTTAAGTCACAAAAATGCGACATGTCGCGATATCGCGACACTTTTCCTCCTTAGCTCTTTTCTGTTCTTCGGGTCACGAAAACTCGACATGTCGCGATATCGCGACACTTTTTCTCCTTAGCGCTTTTCTTTTCTTTGGGTCACGAAAACCCGACATGTCACGATATCGCGACACTTTTTCTCTACGAGCTCTTTCTCTCGAACCTGTCGCCTTGGGGTTTGCAAAAGACCTTTGAAACTCGTCATGCCGTAACCTTCATCAAAACAAATTATTTGACATCAAATCAAATTCCTTCAAAAGCTTCTTGACATCAATGACAACTTATATACTTGAGCAAAGGCAATGTACCCAAAGTACCCAAAATTGCCAACAATCTCCCCCTTTGTCATTGATGGCAAACCTTTACCGAAAACACTTCTCAAGAGCCAAAACTCGAAACCAACTGTGCTAACAACTCGACCAATCTTCCTTTGAAGTTTTGCTCCCGTTGACTTGAAGCTTTCCTCTTCACTTGAAGCTCTCCCCCTTACTCATATCTCTCCCCCTTTGTCATCAATGGCAAAGGGTCACCTTTGGGGCTCGGGACTAAGAATGAGCCTCTTAGCTTGGTCCCTCCCCCACCTGATGAGGTGATTAATTCTGGGGTGGGAGTACAACTCCCAATTTCTCCCTTAGATACTCAAACGTATCTCTTGGAAGAGGTTTGGTGAAGATATTTGCAATCCGCTCTTTAGTAGACACATACTCTAGCTTGACCTCGCTTGTCTTGCACTTTCTCCCTTAGAAAGTGATACTTGATGGAAATATGCTTTGTCCTTGAGTGCATTACCGAATTTTTGGAAATACTTATGGCACTTGTATTATCACAAAGTATGGAGATGGGTTGTTCATGCTTGACTTTGAAATCCTCCAAGGTGGTTTTCATCCATAAAACCCCGTGTACACCCAGCCACCGTCGCTATGTATTCAGCCTCTATCGTAGATAAGGAAACCGAAGGTTGTTTCTTACTTAGCCAAGAAACCAAACTCTTTCCCGTAAAGAATGCTCCACCACTAGTACTTTTCCCTGTCATCAATATTGCTCGCCCAATCCGCATCTCGTATAAGCCGTGAGGGTGAAATCATTACCTTTGGGATACCAAAGCCCAAAGTCCATAGTGCCCTTCGGATATCCGAATATCCTCTTAACTCGCTATAACATGAGAATATTTTGGAGCTGCCTGAAATCTTGCTACTAACCCAACTGCCTACATGATATCTGGTCTGGTAGTCGTAACATATAATAAACTGCCAATCATTGATCTATACAACTTTTGATCTATCGCTGGAGATTCATCATCTTTACTCATCTTGCACCCTGTAATCATTGGAGTACATACTGGTTTGCTGTCCATCATCCCAAATTTCTTCAACATTTCTTTGATATACTTCCCTTGAGAGAGAAATACACCATATTTTGATTGAGCAATCGAAGACCTAAAAAGAATGACAGGTCTCCAATCATAGACATCTCAAATTCCTTTCGCATGGTGTTAGCAAAATCTTTGCACATCTGAGTATTATTTCCCCCAAAAATAATATCATCAACATAGACAACCATAATCAACATATCATCACCTTCATCCTTAATATACAAATTGCTATCCCGCCACACCTTTCCCGAAACCTTGCTCATGAAGATACCCCGTCAAGTCTTGAGTACCAAGCCCTAGGTGCTTGCTTTAACCCATACAAGGCCTTTTTTAGTTTACACACATAGTCTGACCGTTCTGAGAGAGACACTCCTTCTGGCTGTTCTATGTAGACTTCTTCTACCAACACCCCATTTAGAAAAGCCGACTTTACATCCATTTGATATACCTTGAATGATTTGAAGCTTGAAAGGGCCAAAAACATTCTGATTGCTTCAAGACGAGCAACAGGAGCAAACGTCTCTTCGAAATCAACACCTTCTACTTGAGCATAACCTTTGCAGACTAACCTAGCTTTGTTTCGACAATCTTTCCATCCTCATTGAGTTTATTTTTGAATATCCATTTTGTGCCAATGACATTCTTGTCCTTAGGTCTTGGAACCAATTCCCAAGTTTCACTTTTCTCTATTTGATTTAGCTCTTCATCCATTGCTTTTACCCAAAACTTATCTCCACATGCTTCACTCGAAATCTTTTGGCTCAATCTGAGATAATAATGAAACATTTGTAGAATCATGTGAAGGAATGACTCTTCTTCTTGTTTGCCTGCTATTTGGATCACCAATGATCAAATATTTGGGATGATGTTTCCGAACATATCGTGAAGGAGTTTTGGGAAGCAGCTTGTTGTCTTTCCTCTTCTTCATCTCGAAACCTCTCTCGAATTCTTCTTGACAAATTTCATCACCGAGTTCCTTGACTGGTTCTCTTATCCCCGTCTTTTCATCAACTCGTTACATTTATGCTCTCTACAACTCGTATGAGTTCTTTTGTTGAAGCATCTGTAGGCCTTGCTTCTGCTGGAATATCCAAGAAATATTCCCTCATCACACCTAGGATCAAACTTACCCAAATTCTGATCTTCCCTTCTGATGAAGCACTTACTCCCAAACACTTTGAAGTATTTTACTGTAGCCGGTCTTCCTTTCCACAACTCATAAGGAGTTTTATGATGATTGACTCTAAGTTGGGCCCCGGTGATAATGTAGACCGCTGTACTCGATTGCCTCTTTCCAAAAACCATCTGAAAGTTTTGACTCATTTAACATAGCTCTAGCCATATTTTCAATAGTTCTGTTTTTCCTTTCAACTACTCCATTTTGTTGAGGAGTTCTTGCCGCTGAATATTCTCTTTTGATTCCTTGTTGCTCACAGTATTCCACAAATTCATTTGAAGTGAACTCTCCTCCTCTATCCGATCTTAAGCATTTGATTCTCTTGTCAGCCTCATTTTCAATCATTTCTTTGAAAGCTTTAAATTTTTCAAAAGCTTCAGATTTTTCTTTGAGAAAAGTAACCCAAGTCATTCTAGAATAATCATCTATAAACAACATGAAGTAGCTTTCTCCCCGAATGCTCCGAGTTCGGTAGGGCCACATAAATCAGTATGAATAAGATCCAATGGTTTTGAAGAAGTATACCCTTTTGATTTGAAACTGGTTCTGGTCTGTTTTCCATGTTGACAAGGACCGCAAATGATGTTATGGGGCCTTTTTATTTTGGGCAAGTCTCTAACTCCTTCCTTGTTACTAATATTGACAAGATTATCAAAGCTCAAATGCCCCAATATTTTATGCCATAGCCAACTCTCATCTTCTTGAGTTAGAAAACACTTTTCCCTTTTTATCTCACTTAGCATGTAAAGATTGTTTGGAGTCCTTGTAGCACTCGCAATGAGTTTTCCATTTTTTTCTTTACTTATCTCACATCTATCTAAAAAGAAAGATACTATGTGCCCTTGATCACAAAGTTGACTCACACTTAGAAGATTATGTCTTAGGCCTTCTACATAAAGCACATTTTTTGTTTTGGATTTCCCATCCAAACTAAGAGTCCCTTTACCACAAATTTTAGCTGACTTGTTATCTCCAAAACTGATTGTTCCTCTGTTTGTTTCTTTTAAGACCAAAAACTTTTCCTTTTCACCAGCCATATGTTTTGAACAACCACTATCAAGATACCATTTTTCTACTTTGTCTTGAGCATGAAAAGCAGTTTGAACTATCATTGACTTAGATTTGATCTCATTTCTCTCTTTTAGTGAACTCAAGGCTAGATTTATCCAAACCGCACATCCTTGCTATATGCCCAAAATTCTTGCACTTGTAACACATGACATTTTTATTCATAAGAGGTGCAAAAGAGTTAACATTTTCCTTACTATGGCTATTCAAAGACTTATTGCAATGCATAGCTTTGTGACCAAATTTCTTGCAGAAAAACAATAGCCATGGAAAGTATTATGTAACCTGTTTTGATGCCTTGGATGATTGTTCTTCTTGTGACCAACTGGAATCCACCGCTCTTCAGGATGAAGATTGATCTTGCTCGAAGACCCTGTTTCATGAATGGTGATACCATCCTTCTTTTGCTTTTCACATGGAGTATTCTGTCTGAGAGCCAACTGTTCCAACTTCACTCTAAGAGACATAACCTCTTCTTCTAGTTTCTCGCAATCAACTTCCTTTCCTTTTAGAGCCTCTTTCAGAACCTGTTCAACCTTCTTCCCTTCTTCAGCTAGAATTTTGAAGTCTATAACACTTTGAGACAATTTTGATCTTGCTATCTCTTCTTCCTGACATTGATGCTTGAGAACAAAATTCTCTTCCCCGAATTTCTCAAGCTTTCTTAAAGCCAAGAAGAATTCACCTTTGAGATCGAACTCAACCTCTTCATCTCTTTCTAAATCTGTATGTTCCTCTGATAGATCCTTCTCCAAGCTGTTAGGCTCTTTCCGGAGAGACCCGCTCCGATACCAATTGAAGAACACAAGCTTATACTCGAGAGGGGGGTGAACAAGATAAGACTTAACCAATTAATAATTTTAACTTTAGATAGCAAGTGGCATCAACACAACATTAATCAAGACAGAAAGCATCACACATTGAAGACCCATTTTTAACGTGGTTCACCCAAAATGGTTGGGCTACGTCCACAAAAACTTTTCTCTAAAAGTTATCTCAAAGTTCTTTGGGAATCCTTCCCAATTACAATGTTTATGAGCCTCGGCCCAAAGGAGATACCTTCCCCCAATCAGAATTTATGAGCCTCTGCTCAAAGGAGATACCTTCCCCTCTGCTCCGGAAATGATCCCTCGAAGATCAACCGCCTCTACCTCTTGCCAGCACGTGGAACTCCTTTCCACCGAAGACCTCCTCGTCTTCAATGCTTAGCCTAAGAGACCTCTGCCTTCTATGATCACGTCCACAATGAGCTCAAGAACCAAATCTGTCCTCGGGTTCTTCTCATAGAACCAATGCACCTCTATCCTCAAGTTCTCTGATAGAACTATCAAACTCAGCTCACAAGTCCTCTGCTAGGACCTATCCAAATCTGCTCAAGAAACATACACATCTTCTGTGCTCTTACAACCGCACTTCATCTTCTCTCAGTCGTCTCTCTACACACACTCTACACTGTCTTCGCACACTCTGTGCACTTCGATCAAATTTTGCACTCTGCTCTCGACGATCAAACTTCTCACTTTGCGCTCTATCTACGAACGTCGCAACTAACAACTACACCAACTCTTCAAAATAGCCTGCATTTTATAATAACACTTTCAAGATCAAAACCTTAATCTTAGTCGGTTGTAACCCTGATATTTAGTCGGCTGCACAACCCTAAACTTCATTGGCTACAAACCCTAATCTTCGTTGGCTCACATTTAACTTTGTCGGCTTCAACTGCCTCTATAACTCTTCTATAGCTTTTGCCGCGAAACTACAACATGTCACGATATCGCGACACCTTTGCAACCGTACACTTTCTTTTGGCTTTTGTCATGATATCGCGACACTTCAGCCTTTGTCGACTTCAACTAAGCTCTTGTCACGATATCGTGACACTTCTATCTTTGTCAACATCAACTTTGCTTTTGTCGTGACACTATCACACTTCTCCCTTCGTCGACCTCCTTTCTGCTTTTGTCACAAAATCATGACACTTCTACCTCTGCAGACTTTGTCTTCACTTCTATCGCGATATCGCGACACTTCTATCTTCATAGCCTTCCTCTCTACTTTTGTCATGAAATCATGACACTTCTCCTATAGAAGACCTGCTTTCAATTTTTGTCGCAAAATCATGACACTTCTACTTTTGTCTGCTTTCTTTTCTGCTTGTCATGAAATCATGACACTTTCTACATCCATACGCATTCTTTGCAACCCGTCACGAAATCGCGACGCTTTCAGCTTTCGTACGCTTTCCTTGTAACCCGTCACGAAATCGCGACGCTATCAACTTTTCATATGTTTTCTTTGCAACCTGTCATGAAATCGTGACGCTTTCAACTTTCGTACGTTTTCTTTGCTCTTTGAGTCGCGAAATTGCGACATGTCACGATATCGCGACACTTTTCTAACTTGCTTTCTCTCTCCTGCTTAAGTCGCGAAAATGCGACATGTCGCGATATCGCGACACTTTTCCTCCTTAGCTCTTTTCTGTTCTTCGGGTCACGAAAACCCGACATGTCGTGATATCGCGACACTTTTTCTCCTTAGCGCTTTTCTTTTCTTCGGGTCACGAAAACCCGACATGTCGTGATATCGCGACACTTTTTCTCCTGCGAGCTCTTTCTCTCGAACCCGTCGACTTGGGGTTTGCAAAAGACCTTTGAAACTCGTCATGCCGTAACCTTCATCAAAACAAATTATTTGACATCAAATCAAATTCCTTCAAAAGCTTCTTGACATCAATGACAACTTATATACTTGAGCAAAGGCAATGTACCCAAAGTACCCAAAATTGCCAACATACATTTGGTATTTAATAAATTATCTATAAGTAAATATGTGTTTGATGAAGAATTTGAAACTAAGATAAATATTGAGGATTTTAAGTAGTTTGAAGATTCCACATCTTCAATTGTAAGTATAGATTTAAATGAGGAAGTTCCAAAAAAAATGATGAACCTATAGTGGTCGATGTACTTGTAGCTCCATCTCAATAGAGAAGGACTCCAAAATGGATCACTAGTACCATCAAATATGATAAAATTGATGCATATCCTAACCATGTGACCACATACTTGTAATTGTACTCATTAGAAAGTAAATATGGGCTTGATGGCTTCAATGGTGGTGAATTTAGAACCAACATTAGTGAAGGATATACTTAGCTCACCACAATGGAAGGTAATTATGGATGTAGAATATAAATTTTTGATGAAGAACAACACATGGGATCTTATTTACGTAAAATAAATAAAGTATCCCATATATTGAAAGTGGGTCTTCAAAATAAAATGTAAGGTAGACGGATTCATTGATAAGTGTAAGGCATGATTCATTACAAAGGGCTATGCACAAAAGGAAGGAATTTATTATTAGGAAATATTCACATCCATAATGAAGATTAAAACCATATGCATAATATATGTATTAATAGCATAGTTTAGATAAAAAATTCAACAAATGGATGTCAAGAGTGTCTTCCTTAATGATGATACCAAATAAGAGGTGTACATGACACAACCTAAAATATTTGTTATCAATGGATAACATCAAAAGGCTTACAGGCTGATCAAGTCATTGTATGAGTTAAAGTAGGCTACTATAGCCTTGTATAAATGAATAGCTAAATGTGTTTAGGAGGTCTCAACACCATGGTCATACCACTATGAGAATATTAAATATTAAGACCAACACCTCTTATTTTGGCTACCTCTTCAATTTTCTTAATTTGCAGCTTATAAAACTCTACCTTATGCTCTTCCTTCTTACAAAAAGTGCAAATATGATTTTTAAAGGGCTTCTTATTTTTTGCTTCTTCTTACTTTGGAATATTCTTAACATGAATATAATTCTCCTCTTTATCTTTAAATAATTATCTTCTCTCATTAAAATTGGTGGCTAGAGAAGCCTCATACACATATTTAACAAGTCACTTGATTTGGAGTAGATCTTTGATCTTGATTCTCTAGGTGGCATAATTAAGTCAATTGAGAAAGGGTATGTGATAATATATAGAATTATTATCATAATACACTCTCCTATATATAGTTATGACTAGAAACAATATTTTCCAATTCAAAGAGCTCTAAAAACTATGTGATTTTAAAAAAGGGCTCAAAATCCTTCTCTATGTAAAAGTTATGATCCTAGGAAGTTAGGCTCAAAAATAACACAAAAAACCATGAAAATATTTCAAAAAAAAATAAAAAATAAACATACATTAATTAAATAAGAAGATACAAGATGGTTTTTATTGTATGGTTATGAGGATGCCTATTATTTTCTACTTGCATAACATTTTAGCAAGCCAACTACTACCTAGTATCCATGAACTAGATAGGAGGATGCTTCTTGGGCACTAACTATGTAGACCATTGGGTTAAACATTGGTGAATAAAATTTTGTTATGCATCACCTTTATGTAAAATTTTGGACATCAAATCTAATATTGAAATGGCATACCTCTAGGCAAATAGCAAATTAAGGTTTTGTAATTTGTTAAAATATGATTGGCTAGACTATTTTTATAGTGAAAATATTGAGTTGGGTATTCCAATGCCCTATTGGCCACCTATGGAACATTCACCCTTTTTTATAAATCAAAATCATGGTGGATGAGTTTTAACTCTAAACCTCCTCCAAGGTACCAAGCCTTAAGCCCCACTCCTCTAGCCAATATGCCACTAGGGCACTTTGAGCCTTAAGCCCCTAAGCTAAGAAAGACATAATGACCTTACCCATGTCAAATAAGTGTCAAAAAGTCTTTATGTATGTGTTATGTTCATTTGCAAAAAAAAGGAGGACGGATTTTAAGCCACACCTCATTGGTCCAAATGCCCTCAAACATGCTCCTCTATCCAAGAAACTAGCAACCACTTGAAATAGAAGGAGTCGTCAAATTTCTTTTTAATGGATGATGTGCCTAAAGGGGAAGCACATTTTTCTAATAAGCAATTCATGGTCCACCAAAATATATATGGTCTCCACCAATTTTAAACCCATGACAAGTGGTTCCTAACACACAAAGAGCTACCACGAAGACAAGATATGTAATGGATCTATGGTACAAAATGTATTTTGTTCATCCAAGCATGATGTCTCCAAATCACATATGCCACTACCATTTTTATCAAATGCAAGGAATATTCCCAAGAATATTTATTTTTAAATTTAAAATTATAAGAAATGGAAGCAAAAGAATATTTTTTTTAGAAGACAAATGAGATACATAGAGATAAAATTAAGAAAATATCAAATTGTGACCCCACCCTAAAATTTAAAAAAAATTCCAAAATTTCTCATCGTTTTTCATATCTAGCATGATTTTTTGTACACAATCGTTTCTAAAACATAACCAACCAATCCACCTCTCTCACAAATGCTACAAAAAATAATTGTCAAACACTTTTTACAATTTCATCCAGCAGCTCAAAGGTCTTTTCCATACATGAAAACCTACCTACAACTTATCTGGCATATGTGGGATCCCAAAAATATTTGGTTTTTTCTTTCTTCTATAATAATAATGTAGTTTGTCATCTCATCTATGCTACAATAATTACAAAATAAATCAAGGGAGAAAAATGAAATAATTTTTTTTAATTCTATAAAATACCATTGAGGGTTTAAAAAAATCTCAAAAAAATAATTTTAATAATTAGAGCATCCATCTAGTCAAATAAGATGGATTGAACTACCAAGAGAGGAAAATAGATCTATCAATGAATATTTGTCTACAAGTAATAACATTTATGCAACACATTAAGATCCTTGTAATCTATGTCTAACTAGATTTTTGTCAAAACCTAAAACCTATTGGCAACACACAATGCTTCTACAACCTTATCTAAATAAAATGTTGAGTGTCATAATACTTTCTAGAAATGAATGGAATTAACACATTACCTAGAAAACTAGGAATAGCTTAGATAATATAAGGGGCACCAAAATAGTCTCACTATATGAAAAGAATTACCCTCCAATTGATGATTAAATGGTTGGTCTCAAGGAGTATACGTACTCGATTATAAGTGACCTTTAGGTTAACATATAAATTATAATATAAAAATTGTCATGGTCTCATGTGAAGCTTAAAACCATATATTCTAATAAATTTTAATCTCTAGAAAATTTGGCCAATATCAATGAAACTTATATGCTAACCCCCCTACTTTTAAGAACCATTACATTGTTCTTTATCATATCATCCTACTAATTACTTCTAGTTCAATATCTACTACCTAGATAGATTTTACTATAGATTCACTCTTCCTCTTGTCTCAATTAGGGTATCCATCCTTCAACTAAGGCATCCTTCTAGTTAGGAATTTAAAAATTAAATTTCCTTCTATGCTACCTAGATATTAATTATAATAATCCTTTACCTTTATGAATTTTTCCAAAAGAAAAAATTTGAGGCTTACTCCTTGCTTGCACTTGCTTCCTAGTCAAATACATTCTACATTCTCTCCAAAGATCTAAAATGATAAAAAGGTGAGCCTTACTCCTTTCTTGCATACAATACCTCCTAGTTTTGGCTTCATGATTGCACTCACTCATTAGAGGGTTTATATTTATTATACCTCCCAATTTTGGATTCATGATTGCACTCATTGATCGGATTATTTATATTTATTATCGTTTTAGAAAATTTAAAGACTTTTTTTATCAAATGGTTTGATCATGATAAACATATACCATTTTTTAATTAATGGCATGTATTGTTTCTTAGAATGGTCATTTAAATTCTAGATTTTCTTAATCAAATATCAATGTTTAGATGTTGTGATGGATGTGAAAATTTATCGATAGTAAAGATAAAAATACATCACCCTTAATAACAAATAAATCATGTCCATCCTATAAGGCATTGATAAAATAACCATTTAGAATATGGATACTTATTATATTGTGATTATAAAAAATCATTATCATCATACTGGCAAGGATATATGATATCATCTCTCATTTCTACCATATTAGAGGTTCATTTTGAAAAGGAGAAAGCATAACCTAATATCTAATAATTGTTACTCTATGATAGATAGAAAAGTTAATATGTGAAAAGGATAAAACATGCAATTATAGTTCACCAAATTTAGATGCATGAATAAAGAGTTGAGAATATAAAAATTATTAAAATCATTATAGCATAGTTAATTTGTGGGGGTTAGAAATAAAATTGAACAAGATGCTTATGATACAATAACCCAAAATTACAATGAATTTTCAAAAGTTTCTTGTAGTAATATTAATAATCCATGAAGTAGAATAATATGTCTAATATGATTAAATCTATGGATGTAATAAATGTTCACCATAAAATTTTAGTAGTTGTTCCACCTATCTCAAGGTTACTTTAGAAGTAGAAACATATTGAGCAATAGTTTAATGTTGACTAAGGCTAAGTATAAATCTTTTAATCTAGGATAATTAATAGACCTCTTAAAATAAAGTTGTAGAGATTTTTTTGTTGAGCTAATGGACTTTGCTAGATATAGTTAGGTACTTTACACATGAACATGTGTATGATCATTTTGAACTATATTTTAAATTTTTAGATTGTTTAAAAAAAAAAAAAAAAAAAAGTATGCATTCTTAATTATTGAGATCATTAGGGAACATGTATAAATATCATTAAGCTAACAATATAATGAAAACCATAAAAGTTTTAGGCCACCATTGGCTCACTAACTAGCTTGTTAATATATTTATTGTATGCAATACAATATTTTAAAGGGATTAACTCATGGGACCTTTGTTTGCAAGTAAAATTGACAATATAGGCATACAACTTAATCTCCTAGAATTTGGAGAAACCAACTCAATCTCCTCTTAATGAGTTGAGAGAATTTATTACATTTGAGAAAGCTTATATATCCCATGATCTATCTAGATGGAAAAATAATTATGGGCATAGACAATTATAACCTTGTAACTAAAATATGGATATATAATAAGAAGATTAGAAAATTTAAAAGGATATTCTCATAAAATGTCTAGAGAAAAGAAAACAAAAAATATATAATAAAATATGAAATTAAAGCACCTATAGGCTATATGTAAAAGGTAAATAGTATAAGGAAAAGAGATATTAAAACAACTAGTAGTTATAATTAAAGTGTTGAAAAATAACTCATCACAAAAAACCATAGAAACATAAAATATAAAATAATAATTCAAGAAGACATATACATTAATACTAGATATATAAAATACAAAATCTTAACCTGCACTTCTAGGATAAGAGTACAAAGTTTTATTTCTATAAGCATATAATAGATATCATAGTTGGAACAAGTAAGAAATAAATTTTAAAAAAATAACCTAGGTGGTCAAACTAGGCTAGATAGTTTTATGAAGACCCAAATTTGATCCATAAATAAAGATAAAATTAATTTGAATACATGACTATAGTAGATGTTGATATAATCATAGCTTAATATTGTGTTAGATAAGGTTAAAAAACATTTATAAACAAATTCATTTTGTTGAATTTATAAATTGATAGGTATGGAATGAAGCAGTTAAATAATTGGTGTAGAAATTATAATATTTTATAGAAGGTACTGTGGGAAGCTAAAGAAATGTTCAATAAACTATAAGAAAAGATAAAGTAAACAACAACAAAAGAAAAATCAAGCATTAACTTCAAAATTGGAATCAGTTATCAATCACATTAATAAAATTTTATGATTTTTACACAAATAATATTTATATATTGTGCTTATGATAGATATAATTTAGGCATTATATTACATCTTGTACTAATATGTATCATTTAGTATTTGCACATGTTAAGCCTTTGTTACATAATTTTGATTTAGGAAGCCCAAAATTTAGAACTTGTTATGTGAGACCTGTTTACAACACTATGCATTTGAAATTATTGTTGATCAAAATATGAAATGTACATTAATGATACTTTACTCAAGTCCATTTCATAGTCTAATATGAGGTAATTTTTCCAAATGAATAAAGTTATATTAAAGTATAGATTTGCCCATTGAATTGAGATTGTGAGTCAAGAGCCTTAATCTAGCTAGTGTTATTATAAAAAATAAGGAAATATTATAAGATGATTATACAAGATCAATTTAGTAGTAATATATATATAGTTTCAATTAGGATCATTACCTTTAGAACAACTTGAAGTGCAATTGGTAGAATTACCCTAAAGTGCAATTGATAGAACTATCCTAAATGTTTCAACCATTTGAACTTTTCTCTTTCTCAAATCATAGAGTAACATAATGTAATATTAATAATAAACTATAATATTAGATCAATTGTTGGAGTCTTAGATATGACTATGGTTCATTTTTTCTATTATATATTAGATTATAAAGTTTAAATGATCAAATATTTTTTTCTATAAATGGTTCAAATGAAAAATCATGATGGGATCTCTTGGAAGTAAGAAGGGGTCACTACCATGACACTGATTATTCCTAGTTATATCTATGTAAAGTAATTGTTTGTACAAGGACATAGAAGAGGATAAGTAGGGGTTAAATGATAACTAATAGAATTTATTATTCTTATTTAGATCAAGACTAACAAAATATGTTTATGATGCATATATAGTTGTATTAACATGTGAATTATAATAAGAACTATGATGTTTTAATATGGATACAAGAAGTCTTATATTTGAATATATTTGACTTGAATAATTCTATATTATATTTTGCTTATTATTTGCATTATGACATTGCATAATTAACTCTTGAAAATCGAAATGCTTGGCTTTTAATTTTATACATCAAAAAATATGTTTGTAGTGGAATTCCTAAAATTTCTTAAATTTATTTGTATGTTCATATGCTTTATAAATTGGTTCTAGTTCATGCATATATTAATTGTATATTGTAAGTAGATTAATCCTTAGGATTAGTAGATATTGTCTAATCTCTATAATGATATTGATCTCAACTATTTTTAAGTTAAACCTAAATGTGATAATTTAGACGCCTATGAGAAATATACAATTATAAAGTATAACTATAAAATATTAATAAATAAATAAAATCCTTATTTGGAATCCTTCCTCTCAAATTTTATACAAAAAGTGTAAAAAAGGACAAAAGAGAAATATAGATCATAAGTGTCCGTAAGAACCAAATTATAACTATATTATCCATAGATAAGGATCATAACACTCTGATACAATGGATGGAGTGGTTGAGGGTATTTATAACAATACAAAAAACCTCAATACATAACCAATTTTACCTAAACCAAAATAACAAGTGGACTTTAGGTTAATTATAAAATATAAGATGGGTTTAACTATAATAAGGTCAACTGTGGCCCATAGGGCTTACATTAAATGAATAATTGAATACATAAATAAACTACAAATACATTTGTACAATGATTGCCTATAGGACTATGTAAAACTATATCATACAATGTCATCCTTGACCATAAGTAAGATTACACTTTCAATGGAATAGCGATATAATAATCCTTATGGAGCTACATCTACTTGGTATACATTATTTAAACATTGTGAGTTGGACACAAATTTGTTAATCTAATTTAATTTCTTAAGTTGTGTTAGAGGTTGTAATTATTTTAATAACTTTAGAAGGTAGGGCCACTTCTCAACCTCAAAGCTAGTTGATACCCTTTCAATGATATCAGTGTAGTATTGTATATTATATATAGTTTGTGCTTAGTTCATTTGTTATGATATTTGTTTTATTTTATTACAACTTTAAATTTTAGTAGTTCTAGTTTATTTTCTTTTGTGAGAAAAGTCTAATTGATGTCTATATAGTTATTACTTGATATTTTAATTGGACTTATAAATGGAGTGCTAGTTAACATAAAGTTTTAGCAAGAACATATCTTTATGTTGCCTTTTGTGCTTAGCTCATTTGTTATGATATTTTTTTTATTTTATTACAACTTTAAATTTTAGTAGTTCTAGTTTATTTTCTTTTGTGAGAAAAGTCTAATTGATGTCTATATAGTTATTACTTGAAATTTTAATTGGACTTATAAATTGAGTGCTAGTTAACATCAAGTTTTAGCAAGAACATATCTCTATGTTGCCTTTCATGTCAAGTGTGTATGAGTACTAAATTTTTATTTTGCATGAAACTAGATATTTTATATAGTTTATTTTAGATGATAATAAAATATTTATATACCTACAATTATATTTGTCATATTTTATCATCCACATATTATAGAAGTTGTTATTAATCCTATTTGTGAAATGCCTCAAGTGTTGAGACACTCTTTGGTACTTTTACTTGCTTGTACTGAGATTCATGCTATAAAAAATGAGGAATATATACATTTGAGTGTGACCTCATTGTGAAGAGGTCAAGGGTTAAAATCCTTTATTTGAAGGTATAATTTGTTTTTTAAATAACCTATGGGATTCCTTATGAGAAAATGACCAAGGTGGAAAAAGAATTCAATTTTAATTCCATACCACCAAATTATATCCATTTTATGCTTTCTATTTTGTTTTACTAAAAAGTAACACGATGGATCACATGATAGACATAAAAAAATATCTGTCCACTAGAATTTATTCTTATAAATTATGCTTTACATTATAGAATGAATTATGGATTGTCAAAACATATGAATTTATTTTTAACTTGAAAGAGATATATAATGAAATTTTTGAAATATATTATCCTCTAAAGCTCATCTCTACTAATTCTCTTATTATTCATTCTCTTCATTCCTTGAGTATCACTTACCCTTTCATTATTAGATGAGTTGAGGAGACAAATATAAATTATCACACCCTTTTATGAAAATCCCAAGTAGAGATTGATTCATATGATATGTTGAAGATTATATAGTTGTGCTTGCATGTAGTTTCTTATCCATAGCTTTTATTAATTTTCTATTTCATTATTTTGTAATTTCTTTTAAGCACAAATATTCAATTTAAATTGAAAATTTACTTTTTGATTTGTTATTTATTTTTGGTCTTCACTTATATGAGTTTGAGCTTTGGACCAATCTAAATTGTAATAATTATTTTATTTATTGATATAATATTTTCTAAAACTATTTCTCATTATAACACTCTATTATTTATAATTATTGAAAGGCAAGTTAATTAAGTTTTGTTTTACATGAATTTTTACAAGTATATATGTAGATATGGACTATCCATATTTCAATGATGTGTTTCAATTTTTCTCCTTTTTATAAGCTCTCTCTATATACCTACACCCACACATGAATACATGCACACCTATATGCGTATGCAGGCATGCACACACCCACACCCACACTTCTGCATGCACACCCACATACATACACACTCAAATATTTTTCATCCTTTGTTAACACCATAAATTATAATTAATAGATTAAGATAACCTATCAACATGATATACCTCTTTCGTAGAAATTTAATTCCTTATGGTTCATACCTCTTGGTGTCACATATTAAGTCATATAACCTCATCATGGATGTATTTATTTTTTACAATCAAATAATAATAATTCCAATGGCTAGCTCAAGAGGATCAAAATAATTCCTTCAACTATTGTTGTAATGCAATAATTGGAATAGGATAAGTCTAAATTTTGAATAATTTTTTATTATGTCCATTTTGTTTTGCATATCCGTCATAATATTTGAAAATATTTTTTAATTATATGGTATCTTATATAAAGTCTTTTATGTTGTAATTTAGTGATTTTCAGCTTACAATAGTAATCATTTAATTGTATTTTTTATATTTAAGATGTATTATGCTATGCAAGATAAATATTTTCATAGGTTTATGAGATAAACTAGTATAAAGGGTCCATATTTTTGTTGCTCAATTTGTGAGTATCGTCGGTTGAAGCTCCATAGGTCTATTTCATAGCAAGATTTTACTATAGTGAACTTCAACACATAATTTATCAACCCTCAGACCACTAAAAATCAACACATATATTATAGCAAGGGTTTTTTCCATAATTTTATTTTCTTGCCCAATTTGGGATATATCATTGGTTCAAAATCCTTAGGTATGTTACAAATCAAGGGTGTTTTTATAGTGAACTTTAGTACATTATTTCTCAATCCTAAGGCCATAAAAAATCAAGATCCTTTTTTTGGAAATATCTCTTTGTTAGCTTAAATGGGTTTTTTTTATAATTTCATTTTGTTGATCAGTTTGTGTTGGCAAATCCAAGAGATGCAAATAAATTAGGCGTGAAGCATTAACATATATATTGAAATGCAATGGTTTAAATAACATATGATTTAGGCTATGAATAGCCTAAATCAACTGTTTCCCCCTTAGGTAGTAAACAACGTGAATAGGTAGCCTTCCCCCTAAGGTAGCTAACAACCTTAGAAAATGACGCTAACAACTAACTAATATTATTCACGTTACAATGTGAATAATCAATCATACCATTAACCATAGGTAATAGTTAAAGATATTTACAATAGTAAATCAAAGTAAATAATGGAATAACCTAATGGTAAAAATAAATATTACTTTTTACCCTAACATCCCCCCTTTATTACATTATTTTGTAATACAAAGTGTACTTCTGAACAACTCAAATTTGACACGTCCAAGTGCCTTTGTGAAGATGTCTGCAACCTGTTCGTCAGTGGGAATGAATTGGAGCTTGATGTTGTGTTTAGGAACTTCATCGCGAATGAAATGACATTGTGTGTCAATATGTTTGGTGCGCTCATGGTGAACTGGATTCTTCACTAAGTTCAAAACACCCTGGTTGTCACAGAACAAGTGAATTGAAAGTTTCTTGGGTAAACCCATACTTGCTATGATGTGACTCAACCATATGGCTTCACACATTGCATCTCGTGTTGTGCAATATTCTACCTCTGTTGAAGATATAGCAACCACTTGTTGCTTCTTGTTGTGCCATGAGATAGGTCCGGATCCTAGATGAAAAACATATCCAGATGTTGACTTTCGATCATCTACTGATCCAGCATAGTCAGAGTCCATGAAACCTTGTAAGAAGAATTTGTCATTCTTCCTATACTCTAAACCATACTCCACATTACCATGGATATAGTGGAGAACACATTTTGCTGCTTTCCAGTGAGTAACTTTTGGTTCTTGCATGAACCAAGAAAGATAATTCATAGCAAATGTGATATCTGGTCTAGTGTTTGTTAGGTATATAAGGCTCCCAATCATTTGATGATAAAGTGTGCCATCTACCTGAGGTGAATCATCGTATCATGACAACTGAAGCCCTTGTTCCATCGGTGTTGCTTTTGGCTTGCAATCAGTCATACGATACTTTTCTATCAGTGTCTTGGCATACTTCTTTTGAGTTACCCTTAGGTAATTCTTTTTCTATTCAATCTCCAGACCAAGACAATAGTGGAGAAGTCCCAAATCTGTCATATCAAATGACTCTCTCAAGTCATTCTTCATGGTGTCTATCAATGTCTCTGAGTTGTCGATTATGATCAAATCATCCACATAGAGTACAAGTATCACTATCTCAGAACCAATGTTCTTAACATAGATATTTGCATATGAAGGACTTCTCTTAAATCCATGTTGTAGAAGGTGATTGTCTATCTTTATATACCATGCTCTAGGGGCTTGTTTCAACCCATACAAGGATTTAACCAATTTGTAAACTTGTTGCTCATGGCCTTCCTCAACAAATCCTTGTGGTTGAGTCATGTATACTTCTTCATTCAAATCACCATTTAGGAAGGTGCTCTTTACATCCATTTGATGAATTTTCCATCCGTACTATGCTGCCATAGCACAAAGGACATGAATGGTGGTCATCCTTGCAGTGGGTGCAAAGGTCTCTTCGTAATCGATGCCTTCCTTTTGAGCATAGCCCTTTGCCACAAGGTGGGCCTTATGCTTGTCAATGGTGCCATTTGCCTTGTATTTCATTTTGTAAACCCATTTACAGCCAATGGGTTTCTTACCTGAAGGTAAATTAACCAACTTCCATGTATTGTTCTTAATGAGAGATTTATATTCAGTATCCATAGTTGCCCTCCATTGTGGCTCACTAAGTGCTTCTTTGACCATGGAGGGTTCATGTTCATCATATGAAGACATATAAACCCTCTCATCATCAATCTCCATATCTTCTCCACTATCAATCTCTCTCTACAGAAAGCTCTTCGAAATGTTGGCAAAGGTCATCAACTGTGGGTGATGCTTCTACTCTCTTCTATCGAGACATGCTACGAGTTTGAGGATGATTCAGAGTAAGATCAGGAGGTGAGGTCAATTTTGAATCTCTCACCATACTTGTATACCATTTTGGCACCTTTTGTTGAGGTGGAGGAGTTTGTTTTTGTGGCTCCTCATCTTCCAGGTATACAGTGGATGTGATGTCAGGTGTGAAAGCCTCATCGAACACCACATCTCTACTTACATGTATTTTCTTTGTTCTAGGGTCATACAATCGATACCCTTTAGAATATTCATCATAGCCAAGGAAAATGCATTGTAAGGTTTTCTCATCTAGTTTCTTTCTCTTTTCTTTAGGTATATGCATAAATGCCTTACACCCAAAAACTCTTAGATGAGATATGGAGGGCTTCCTACCACTCCATGCTTCTTGTGGAGTTATATCTTTAAGGGCCTTTGTGGGTGCCCTATTCAAAAGATATATTGTCATTGTGATAGCTTCTGCCTAGTAGCGTTGCTCAAGATTTGCACCTTTAAGCATACTATGAACCGTTTCCATGATGGAACGATTTCTCCTTTCAACAACTCCATTTTGCTATGGATAATAGGTTGTGGTTAGCTATATTTTGATCCCATGTGTTTTCAAAAATGAAGAGAATTCATTTGAGGTATATTCCCCCTTCGATCTGAGTAGAGGGTCTTTATGTAGCATCTAGACTCTTTCTCAACTAGTTGCTTGAACTGCTGAAAGTAGGAAAATGCTTCAGATTTTAGTTGAAGAAAGAAGACCCACATTTTTTGTGAGTGATCATCTACAAACAACTGATAATACCTTTTGCCTCCAAAACTTGGTGGCATGGGACCACACAAATCAGTGTGCACTAACTCCAATGGTTTCTTAGCTCTAGAAGAGCTAGCTTTGAATGGTGCTCGATGTTGCTTTCTTGCTAAGAAATTCGAGCAGATGGGCAATGTAGATGAAAGGGTGGGAAGTCCCTTCACCATTTGAGATTTACTTAGCTCAAGTAAATACCCTTTACTAAGATGCCCAAATATCTTATGCCAAAGAGAAGTGGCCTCCTTCGTGTTGACTTTCATGGCAACATGAGGCATTGAAACAACATCTAGTGTGAACAAGCCATGCTTGTAAGAACCGATTGCTATGTGTTTACCCTGCTTGGTGATATAGCAATGTTTCAATCCATTTTCCACTTTGAAGTTGACAACCATGTTTTTATCCAGGATTTGTGGAACTGACAACAAGTTGTTTGTCAATCCTAGAACATAAAGGACATTGTGAATATGACACTTTCCATCTGGAAGGGAAATAGTGACACTGCCTTCTCCCTGGACATGATAGGTCTTATTATCAATAATTGTTATTGGTTTGCCTTCTCTTGCCACAAATATCTCAAACCATTGCTTGTCACCAGTCATGTGTTTGTTGGTGCCTGAATCAATGTACCAAATAGAATTATTTTGAGTAGAAGTTGTATGGGTCATGAGCACTTTGTGTGCTCTTTCTAAATCAGAATCAAAATTTTCAATAGCAACATGTCCTCTTTGTTGTCTATTGTTCTTTTGTGGCTTGTTTTTGCCCTTTTTGTCTTGTTTGTTCTTAAACCAACACCTATTGGTGTCATGGTTGTCCATTTTGCAATGGGTGCAATACTTCCCTTGAGATTGAGGTTGCTTGCCTTTATCTCTTGATGATGATCCTGAAGATGAGCCTCCCTTTTGAAAGTTACCTTTCTTCTTTCCACCCTATTTGTTTGTGTAAAGTGCATTGTTTGACACTTCATCACTTTGGAGTTGATTTGCTTCTTCTGTTTGAAGCAAATTGACTAACTCCACAAAGGTGACTGTTCTTTGAGATACATTAAGGGATGTTATTAACATCTTATAGGATTTAGGAAGAGCCCTCAATATTACTAAAGTCAGAATAGTATCTTCTACTTTGGCTCCTAAAGCATTCAACTTTGACTTCAGTTCTGCCACTCTGCAAAGAAATAGCTCTACTGATTCTCCTGACTTCATATGGAGTGTATGAAGTTGTGTTTGAAGGTGTAGAATAGTCGATTGATTCTTACCTTCAAAAATGGTACAAAGTGCATCCCATGCATCTTTACCATTTTTAGCTTCACTTATGTGAGGTTGGATCTCATCAGTAGTAGCTAGGAGAATCAACATGAGAAGATGATTGTTCTTTTTGTCCCATGCTTTCTGATCTGCTCCTGGTGATGTGGGTCTTGTATCAGTGCCATCCACTAAATCCCATATTTCCTCTACAGTAAGTATTGCTTTCATCTTGGTTTTCCATGCTAAAAAATTAGAACCTTTAAGCAATTGTGTATCATTTAAGTATTTGTTGATAGTTGCCATGATGAAGGTTCTAGAATGGTTCCAAGATGATCTCTCTTTTTCTCTTTACTTGATATTTAATGGCACCTGCCTAAAAAATATTTGTGAAGGATTTATCAGTTTGAGGATATTTAAGCCAAACAAGAAGAAATTAGAGATAATTCACTCTTTAGTGATATTTAATGGCTCCTGCCTAAAAATCCTTCCTAAGAAGGATAGTTAGTTTGAGGGAATTAAGCCAAACAAAAAAGAGTGAATTAGGGATTTTGATGTAGGAGAGAATATTAAGAACAAATTGGCTTTTAAACCTGTGCAAATGAGTTACACAAATTATTGTGAAATTTTGGGGTTTTAGTGCTCTTGATTTTGATGACTTTTAATTGCAAAAGACAAGAAAGTAAATGCAATAATCAATCAAAGAGGACCCACAAAATTTTTATCACTAAGGTGTCGGATGCAACCAAAAATGCACCTTATTTAGGAATGCCAATTTTTAATATAGGTGTCGAGTAATATAAAAAATGCACCTAATTATTAGTTTTTGCAACAAAATATGTATTTGTGTTTTGCAAAAAAAATAATTTTGAAGTTCAAATTCTCCCCCCTTTGTGTTACAATTTTTGCAAAAAGACAATTTATCAAAGATCAATTATCCCCCCTTTGTTTTGCAAAAATAACAAAGTAGCTCACCTTTCAAGACAAGTCGACACACGACAAGATTTTGAAAGGCTTTCCAAAACCAGTCGACAAATGACTTGGTTTTAGTGGACCCTTTGAGGCTTCAATACTCAAATATTGGAGGGGCATCAGGATTAAAAGGTTCCCTAATCCTCATGGGACCATAGCTTCGATCCAAATCCTTCCAAGGATCTGTGTAAGTATTGAAACGAGGTAAACTTCTTCTATGCTCTCGAAGCATACGACGAAAAAGAGATCTTGTTGTTTGTCGTCGAAGTTCGTTCCTCTTTCTTATAACTCTTTGATGACGAAGAGCTTTTTGAATCCAAGGCTTTGTCTTCATGAAATAAAACTTGTACTCTCAAAAAATGATTAGAAACAACAAATTGGAGCAAAGTGTTTACAAATCTCAACTTGTTGCAAAAGAAATTGGGCTTTGAATTTTGTCTCTTATCCCCCCTTGGATTTGGAGAAAACAAAAAAAAAAACAATTTTTATATGTTTGCAAAAAAATAGGCCTTTCTTTTCAATTTTAGTGCATAGATTTAATTTTAATCTAGTATTATAGATTAATAAAAAATATATTTGGAAAAAAAAATCACTTAGTTATATAAAAAATGATTTTTATTCAAAATATAATTAATTTATTAATTTAAAATACTAAAATAAATAAAAAAATACAAAAAAAAAAAAAACTTAAACCTAAGGCTTGTAGTAGTATTTTCGAGCAAAATTCTTTATTTGTGCCCCACAGGGATTCAAACCTTGTATCCTGTGGGTGCTAGCCTGGCACTCTTGCAAAAATTATTTTGCTACAACCTAACGGGAGTTGAACTCTTGACCCCGCGCTCACAGCCTTAGCTCGGCCTGATCAACCGGTCGGGCTAGGCTTACCCTTGGGAAGGAAGGGTTACAACCTTCTATTAATTCCTTCACGAGAAATTCATAAAGAAAAAAAAAGTCTTAGGGACTATTAGACCCACATTGATGTCGTAGGGCATTTGCAACTGTTTTAAAAACTCTCACACCCTTCCTTGTAGTGATTACCTTCGAGTAATCAAATAGTCATCCTTTTATCAATGGTAACCGTGAATGGGAGAGTGCCATGCAAGCAAAAAATCATACAACACCATGTATACCTTGGACTTCGTACAACCATCACGTCATCTCAATTCGTGAGCTTGCCTAGTTAGTCGGATGCCACATGTAGCCAATTCAATAGTGACAGGCCAAATTCGAGTTAGAGTTCCTCGATCTACGTGTGGATTGTTAGATCTAGATTTTTGTGCCAGATTCATAGGTCAATGCTCTATCCCGTGTCGATCTACATCGATCAGTAAGTTTTTTTTCCCATCCTAATATATGTGTCAGTCCTATCTCATATCTCGTGCGGTCAGTCCAGTGTCTCATTGTATGTCTATATTAGGTTTAGTGGCTATCTCCATATCAATTTCAATCTATTCGGTAGCCAGATAGTGTTTATCCCCTCTACAATAATAGGGGCTCTACCAGGTCTATCCCTTTAAATTTGTGAGGATTTTCATGTCCTTGCATCAAGGGGGTGCCTCCTCAGGTTGGCACCTCGAGTCAGTTGTCGAAGATAAGTTTTTGGGCACCGGTCAGAGGATAGGTCGACCCTAGCTTAGAGGTGGTCCTCCACCTATCGATCGTTGATCTCCTTAGTGGAGATCAGCTTCCTGTAGTGGGCAGCTTACCTCCCTTCATGGAGGTGGGTTGTTTAGCCTGTTCACATGGGTTTCTTGCTCACGTAGGTGGACTGCGGGCCCTGGTCCAATATTTTAATTGAAACATAAAAAAAACTTAGGAGTTAATAAATCAAATGAAAAAAAACACGATATTGATAAGTATTCCATGCTAATGCTGCCTTGAAATACGACTATAAAGAGAGACTTCGTCCCATCTTACCCAGTGTGGAGTGATACTTCTTCTCGCCTTGCTTATCGTGTGCCTTGCCTCCTTCCTTGCCTCCTTCGTAGCTCTGATGCCAATTTTAGGAAATCCAAGAGATGCAAATAAATTAGGTGTGAAGCATTAACATATTATTGAAATGCAATAGAGTTTAAATAACATATGATTTAGGCTATTCATAGCCTAAATCAACTGTTTCCCCCATAGGTAGTAAACAGCGTGAATAGGTAGTCTTCCACCTAAGGTAGCTAATAGCTTGAGAAAATAACGCTAATTACTAACAAATATTATTCACATTACAATGTGAATAATAAATCATACCATTAACCATTGGAAATAGTTAAAGATATTTACAATCATAAAACAAGGTAAATAATGGAATAACCTAATGGTAAAAATAAGTATTAATTTTTACCCTAACATTTTGGGTGTTATTGATAGGTGAAACTCCATAGATCTGTTTCACAGTAGGGGTATTTTTTCAGCAATATTTAGCATGTAATTTTATTGTTAAAACTAGTGCACTATTTGGTTCTTATTTTTGGTTTTTAGTAAGCACTTATATTAGGCTAATAACCTCTTGCTAGATTGGGTGCAAGTCTCGACCGGTTAACTCAGGGAAGTACTTGGGCTAACATTTTCTCTAAAACTCATTATGAGGAGTATACCAAGAACCCTAGAGTAATTAGTTTAAGTGTGTCACCAGTAAAAAGGGACAATGACCCCACACCCTATTAGTAGTTTGTTACCCTAAAAAAATATACAAAGAGCTATTATTTAGAGGTAAATCTAGGGTTGATTTCTTAACAATTATTTCCTAGTGGGATATTTTTGGTAATAAAAGAGTGGTGCTCACTTAGGCAGCCTTTGTGGCTAGTGAGATTTTACTTAAGCCACTAAGAAGCCATAATTTGAGGCCTAGTTCTCCTTATTTTTTATAGAATTGCCTTTCGTCCATCAACATCATCTTCAGCAAAGTAGATAATTTTAATCATAAGAGGAGGGAAAGAATATGGGTATAAAGGAGGTGTAGGGATTGTGTTTTAATGGTGAGTATGGTGATAGGAAAAGATATGTTAGAGATAAGAAAATAGTTGTAGGAGATGGTAGTGTGAGGAAACAATTGACTCAGGGTGCAAAGTGATGCACTTGAATATGTAGAGCTAGATTAGGGCTTGGTTGAAGCTTTTGTAGCACAAATAAGAATTCAAATATATTTAAGCTTGTTAATGATAAGGATTATGAATGTGATAATGCTCATGCTTTGTCAAACCTAAATCTCTTTATTCTAAAGGATAAGAATCCAAATCAATTACATGGGAGTAGTAACCTAGAGAAGTATAGTAGAACATGGGTATAAGGTTTGGAGAGTAAGAGAAGTGGGGAGGAAAACAAGGAACAAAGGTTATTGATATCCTATAAATATAAGGAGGGAAGAATATTTCTAAATATTCTTGAAAAAGTCTATGAAAGAGCACAAAACAAACTTAATAAATCTCTAATAGAAAAATTCATAAGCTCAATGTTAGAGTAATATTCAACATTTGGATATTAAATCCACTTTATGTTAGCGCTATTTATTACTTTATGATTAGTGCTTACATTAGTGGTTAGGGCAAGGAGGTTATGGTTAGTTCCGCTATGGTTTGTTCATCAACTGCCTGAAGCTCCTCATGTATTATATATGTGCATTTGTTATCAATACAATCTTAATGCTCATATTTTACTTTATGGTATCAGAGCGTTATTGATTCTGGGCAAGGTGATTGTTTTGTTTTGGACAAAGTGGTTTAATTTATCCACTCCATAATCTACAACACTCCACAATTGATGAAGACTCTAGAATGAGATACACTAGGCACACCAATCAAACTTTGCAGACCTATGAACCTAAACCAACTTCAAAGCATGTAGACTTGCGCACATGAAGCATATCTGATGCACATTTTTGAACAACCTGACAAGTTTTTTTTATGCACGTGGACCAATGCATACCCTAGCACACGCGGCTTGAAAAAGTGTGTCGCACAACACATGGTAATCTCTGGTATGCTGATATGGAATCTAACTATATGGTGACTTGGCAACTTACAGTTTTTTGACATGGATAACCTCTTTAGTGGGTGACGTGGCATAACCTCCTGGGTGACACGTGTTGTGACATGGAATTTTATTCCTGCAGGTGGAAAAACTTTTGTTTGGTCTGACTGCCCGAAGGTAGTCAATGTCACTATTGTGCATCTGTGTATTTCAATAAGGGGTAGTGCAACACTGTGGTACATGTGGGACAAATCATCCTGAAAGATTTTTTTAAATCTTTTGACAGTCCTTGGTGAAGCAAAGGCACATTGAGATTTCATCCGCCCTCCTAGAAGATTTGGTTTTGCAGGTTGTGTTAAGGTGCTTAGTGGGATACGCGAGTTCAAATAGCGTGTAGACCAATTTTTTGGATACAGAGGCTATTATAAGTTTTTTTTTAATTTGTTTTCTTTCCTATATCAAATAAAAGTAACAAAACACCTATTAGCCTTATTTAGCAAAACAATAACATTTTTATATTTGACCAAGAAGGTAGCTAGCAAGAATTTTTTTTTTGTCAAATCAAATTTGTTTTGCACCTCAACCAAGCAAAGAACAAGTGCATTTTTTTTGTGCCATGGAGGGATAAGTAAATATTTGCACTTAGTTTTTTTTTAAATTGAAAGGGTATATCAAAAATTTTCCACCTTGTTTATTTTGCAATCCAAAGGGGGGATAAAAGCATTATTTTTTCTTGCAAAATTCTAAGACAAGGGGGGGAAATTGTGGATTTGAATATCATTTTTGCAAACAAAAACCTCAAATATTTTGCAAAAAATATTTGTAAAAAAATTTGCATTTACGGTGGAAAATGACATCTCAAAAAAATTGGTAGAACATTTTGCAAAAATAGGGGGAAGACTTATAAGGGGAGACCGATACCTTAGTCAAACTTCTTGAAAAATTCCATTGTCAAAGTCGCATTTTCGATAGAGATCGACAACTTAAATGGGAAGATCCAAGAAAAAGAATGCCACAAAACCAACTGATGATGTTTCTACATCAGTTAAAGATCCTTACTTTCCATTAAGGTGGGAAGGAATGAATTTTTTTAAATATGGAAAATATCTTACACGATGTAGTGGTGTAAAATCCATTCTTAGAGATTCTGAAGTTTTCGAAGACCTTCAGATAAATTGCTCTAATCCCTATAGGTGTTGTAAGGGTAGTCTACATGACATTGATTTCACTTGACATGGCCCAACATCAAAATAAAAGGGAAATCAGTGAGGAATCAGAGGTCATGCTCCTAATGGAAGATGCTTGTTGTGACACAAGTGACCTTCAGCCCATGGTGGCAAATGCTTATTGTGATACAAATGACCTTAATCCCATTGTAGCCAATGCTTGTTGTGATACAAGCGACCTCCTACCTATAAGGGTAGATATCAGTTGTAGCATAGGTGATCTCATCACAAGAGCATATTTTTTTTGTGACACAAGTGACTTAAAAGCTAAAAATCCTAAAAATGAGCTCCATAATCTCATCAATAGTAACAAATACCATTTTATTAAAATTATTGATGAAGATGAAGAAGTTGGATGTTTTTAAAAACACACCAAAGAGATTGGATCCAAACTGATGAGGAAAATGGGATTCAATGGTGAAAGATTAGGTACACATGTACAAGGCATTAAAAATTCTATAATGCTAAATGTTAGGCCAAAAAATGAAGGCCTTGGCTATTCTGGACAAGCAAGTACCAGGAAAACCTAAATCTCCTTCAACTCCTACAAAGCATTGTTGTAATCATTATGGAAGAACAAGACATGTAGCAGCTAAATGTTGGAAACTACATCCTTGTGATTCATGTGGATGTACAAATAACTCCTCTTCAACTTGTTGATCCAAAGTGAAAATGGCCAACAAGATTCATATTTATTGTGGATAGACATATCTCACACAATAGACCAAGATGAAATAAATATTTTTTGGTTTCTATAAAAAGGTAAAACATATTGCAGACCTAGAGGCAATGACCCAGTGACAGACCTAAAGGAAAACCCAGCAACAATGATCCATAGGTAGACCTATAGGCAGATCCACATGTAGATCCTGAGATAGACCCAAAATTCCTATTCCAATAGAAACCTTAAATCTAGAATCAGAGCCATGAGCCAGATCTAGAACCATGAGCCAGATCCAGAGCCAAATATAGAACCAGCATAAGAGCATTTTTCATTATACTCTCCTACACATTAAGGGAGGGTTATATATGTTATCCTAAATAATGGAATAAGGGGGGTGTTAGAGTAATATTCCACATTTGGATATTAACTCCACTTTATGTTAGTGTTATTTATTACTTTATGATTAGCACTTACAGTAGTGGTTAGGGCAAGGAGGTTATGGTTTGTTCCACTATGGTTCATTCATCAACCGCCTGAATCTCCTCATGTATTATATATGTGCATCCATTATAAATACAATATTAATGCTCATATTTTACTTTACTCAAGACCAATAGGGGAGCAAATTAGAAAGTGGGCAGCTAATCGATGGAAAGTTAAAGCTCATGGAGAACTATCTTTTTTGTCAACGGGTTTTTTTCTTGTCTCTTTTAACAATGAGGAAGATTTCCATAGGGTTATTCTATGAGGCACATGGTTTATGGGTAGATCTAGACTTTATCTCAAGCAATGGGCTCCTCACTATAACCATATCATACAAAGGATATATGTGGCCCTAGTATGGGTAAGGCTCCCTAGTTTACCTATAGAATTCTAGGAGGAGGAAGTTTTTGAAAGCATAGCAAAACCCTTTGGGTGCTTTCTCACAATGGATTTTATCACCAAAGAAAGAAATAAGGGTATCTTTTGCTAGGATGTGTGTCATTATTGAATCAGGATAGAAACTAACAAAGGAGAAAAATTTGGTCTCAATATGGGGGTGGAACCAAAGCATAATTTATAAAAATGATCCCTTCAACTATAGAATCTATGTTAAAATGGTTCATCTAGCAAGGGATTTTCCAAAAAAATAGAGGAATAATAGATAAAGTTAGAAGAGTAATGAAGGAAGGAAAAAAGGTCTAATATGGAAGAAAATTGAGCATATCTCTGAAGAGAATGCTAATGAGTTTCTAAATTATGAAGTTAAGAAGAGGAGGGAGCCATAACAAAGGAAGAAATAAAGGATGATGGTATTGAAGGTAAGGAAAACTCACAAAAGGAAATGGAGATGGAAAGAGGTAAAATTATAACTCTAACAAAGGAATCCAAAAACATAGAAAGCTAAGATGCTCCAAAAAGTTAAGCTCTCTGATACCACGAGATGAGGTGACTAAAAAGGATGAAGTAAAGAAAGAAATAGAAGAAAAGGAGAAATAAATAGTAGGGGGATGGTGGCCTATGGATATTTGGATCCTAGGGGAAAGTACCATATCTATAGATGTCAAGGAGTGATAAGAAGAAACTAGACGTAGGAGTAGAGGAAAAATGGGAAGATATGTCATATTTAAAGGGAAAATACTTAAAGGAAATAAATAAGGATTTGAAATATGTAAAGTAGACAACCATAGTACTGAGTGGGTAGAATCCCACACAAAGAAGTAAAAAAAAATATATATAATAGAATATTAGGGGAATGAATGTCCCTAAAATACACATTTCGGTGTGATCCATGTTGAAGGATCACCAACCTAAAATAGTATTATTGCAAGAAACTAAATTATCTTGTGCAAAGTGGAAAAGTATTCAGAGTGGAATATGGAAGAAGGATAAGAGTTGTCAAGAGGGAGCTAGAGGGCCTTTAGGAGGATTGTTAGCTCTATGGAACTCTAACCTCTATGAGGGATAAGTTATATCTAGAAGTGTAAATAAATTATCAATTATTTTCTTATTTAAGTCTTCAAAGATGGATTTCCTTGTTACAAATGTTTATGCTCCAAATGTAAGTAGATTGAGAAAGGAGTTTTAAAAAGAGTTTTAATAGATGGGACAAAAATCCAAGGGATAATATGGATAGTGCTAGGAGATTTAAATACTCCATTAAGTATAGGGGAGAATAAAGAGAGGTCACATGGATTCACCAAGAGAATAGAAGACCTTTGCAATTTTATATCAACATCAAGTCTTTATAGCGTTGATTTGAATGGCAATGCATTTACATGGACTAATAGGAGGTTAGAGGAGAACTTGATCTAGGTGAGATTAGATAGGGTTTTACTATCATTAGATATGACAACAAAAAATATTAATGCCATCCCAAAAGGTACTGTTGCACATGAGAAAAAAATTTATATTGAATACCAAAATAAGAAATCTGGAAAAATCCCACGTGAGGATGATGCATATGATATAGTCAATATTGGAAATGAAGATTCACATTATGTGCTCATTGGCAAAGCATGTATACCTCAAGAAAAGGAAGAAGAAATAATACATGTGTTAAGAGATTACATGGATTGTACAGCATGGACTTATGAGGATTTAAATACCTATGATCAAAACATTATCATGAATGGCAACCCTCTAAAGCCAAACTCTAAAAATTTTAGACAGAAACAGCATACGGTTAACCCATTATTGGAATCACTTATAGAGAAGGAAGTAAATAAGTTGTTAGATACCGAGATTATATTTTCTATTTACCAGTCCACATGGATAGCTAATGTAGTTCTTGTTAGAAATAAAACTAGTGAGATCAGATTATGTATTGATTTCAAAAACCTCAATAAAGCTTCATAAAAAGACAACTACGCTCTTCCTTCAATCATGCAACTTGTTACAATCATTGTGGAAGAAAAAGACATGTAGCAGCCAGATGTTGGAAACTACATCCTTGTGATTCATGTGGATGTACAAATAACTCCTCTTCAACTTGTTGTTCCAAAGTGAAAATGGCCAACAAGATTCATATTGATTATGGATAGACAGATCTCACACAATGGACCAAGATGAAAGAAATGTTGTTTGGCTTCTATATAAAAGGTAAAACCTATGGCATACCTAGAGGCAATGACCTAGTGACATACCTAAAGGTAAACCCAGTGACAATAATCCATAGGTAGACCTACAGGAAGATCCAGAGGCAATGATCCAAAGGCAGATCCTGAGATAGACCCAGAAGTCCTATTCCAACAGAAACCTTAAAGCTAGAGCTAGAGCCATGAGCGAGAGCCAAAGCCAAAGATAGAGCTAGCATAAGAGAATATTTCATTATACTCTCCTACACATTAAGGGGGGGTTATATATGTTATCCCAAATAATGGAATAAGGGGGGTGTTAGAGTAATATTCCACATTTGGATATTAACTCCACTTTATGTTAGCACTATTTATTACTTTATGATTAGCACTTACATTAGTGGTTAGGTCAAGAAGGTTATGGTTTGTTCCACTATGGTTCGTTCATCAATCGCTTGAAGATCCTCATGTATTATATATGTGCATCCGTTATCAATACAATATTAATGCTCATATTTTACTTTACTCAAGACCAATAGGGGAGCAAATTAGAAAGTGGGCAGCTAATCAATGGAAATTTAAAGCTCATGGAGAATTATATTTTTTTGTCAATAGGTTTTTTCTTATCTCTTTTAACAACGAGAAAGATTTCCATAGGGCTATTCTAGGAGGACCATGGTTTATGGGTAGATCTAGCCTTTATCTCAAGCAATGGGCTCCTTGCTATAACCATGTCATATAGAGGATATATGTGGCCCTAGTATGGGTAAGGCTCCATAGTTTACCTCTATAATTCTAGGAGGAAGTTTTTGAAAGCATAGCAAAACCCTTTGTATGCTTTCTTACAATGGATTTTATCACCAAATAAAGAAATAAGGGTATCTTTTGCTAGGATGTGTGTCATGGTTGAATTAGGACAGAAACTACCAAAGGAGAAAAAATTTGGTCTCAATATGGGGGTGGAACCAAAGCATAATTTATAAAAATGATCCCTTCAACTATAGAATCTATGTTAAAATGGTTCATCTAGCACGGGATTTTCCAAAAAAATAGAGGAGGAATAATAGAGAAAGCTAGAATGGTAATGAAGAAAGAAAAAAATGTCTAATATGGAAGAAAAATGAGCATATCTCTGAAGAGAATGCTAATGAGTTTCTAAATTATGAATTTAAGGAGAGGAGGGAGCCATAACAAAGGAATAAATAAAGGATGATGGTATTGAAGGTAAGGAAAACTCACAAAATAAAATGGAGATGGAAAGAGGTAAAATTCTAACTCTAATAAAGGAATACAAAAACATAGAAAGCCAAGATGCTCCACAAATCAGGGTTATGCATAAGGGGTCGACCCCGAAATCTATTTATAAATTGAAGGTGAATTATCTTGGAATCCCGATGAAATATGTAGAAGTATACATGGCGAATTCCAATTATTTTTCTCCAAAAAAATTTAAATCGTGGCGAATTGCAATTATTTTTCTCCAAAAAATTTCAAACCATGGCAACTTTTTTTGTGTTTGGGGCCATGAATATATGTTTGCAAACTCTAAAAATGTACGGTAAAATTAAAGGATTTAGGTCGACAAGAAAGACTTTTAGACTTTACGATTTATGACGACCGATATAAGACATAAAATTCGATCGGTTGCAAGCATGCTGATCGGCTACAAACATGTCGATCGGTTGCAAAGATGTCGATCGGATGTAGACATACCAATCGGTTGTAGCCATGATGATCAGATGCACAAATATTGATCTGTTGTAGTCATGACGATCTTCTATGAGGCATAACTTTTGATTCAGACCTTCATTTTCAAATTTTTTTCTTTAAAACCACCTAGATCAACGAGATCTACTCAAAAAACTAAGTGAAATCCTCAAAAAAACATCTAAAATCGATCGACATGTCTACAACCAATTAGTTGTAGATGTGTCGGTCAGTTGCAGACATGTCGATCGATTTCAAATTTTTTTTGAGGATTTCACTTAGATTTTTGAGTAGATCTCATCAAGCTAGGTGGTTTTAAAAATAAAATTGAAAATGAAGCTTCAGAGAAAAATTTATGCCTCCTAGAAGTTTCCCTGCAAAAGTGCACCTCTATAACCGATCGATATATGTCGATTGGTTGCATCTCTGCAGCCGATCGGTTGTAGAGGTGCACTTTTGGAGGGTAACTTCTGAGAGGCATAACTTTTGCTCTGGAGCTCCATTTTCAAATTTTTTTTAAAACCACCTAGCTCAACGATATCTACTAAAAAACTAAGTAAAATCCTTAAAAAAATATCTAAAATTGAACGACATGTTTGCAACCAATCGGTTGCAGATGTGTCAATCGATTGTAGACATGTCGATCGATTTCAGATGTTGCTTTGAGGATTTCACTTAGATTTGTGAGTAGATATCTTTGATGTAGGTGGTTTTAAAAAAATATTGAAAATGAAGCTCCGAAGAAAAATTTATGCCTCCTCGACGTTTCCCTGCAAAAGTGCACCTCTGCAACCGATTGGCATATGCCGATCAATTGTAGAGGTGCACTTTTGTAGGGAAACTTCTAGGAGGCATAAATTTTGCTTTGGAGCTCCGTTTTTAATTTTATTTTTTAAAACCACCTAGCTTGATGAGATCTACTCAAAAAACTAAGTGAAATCCTAAAAAAACATCTAAAATTGATCGACATATCTGCAACCGATCGATTGTAGATGTATCAGTCAATTGTAGGTATGTCAATCGGTGTAAAATATTTTTTTAAGGATTTCACTTAGATTTTTGAGTAGATCTCATCGAGCTAGGTGGTTTTAAAAAAATTGAAAACAGAGCTCCAGGGAAAAAGTTATGCCTCTTAGAAGTTTCCCTGAAAAAGTGCACCTCTACAATCGATCGGTATATGTCGATCGGTTCCATCTCTACAGCTGATTGGCATATGTCGATCGGTTGCAGAGGTGCACTTTTACAAGGAAACTTCTAGGAGGCATAAATTTTGCTCCGAAGCTCCATTTTCAATTTTTTTTAAAACCACCTTACTCGACGAGATATACTCAAAAAATTAAGTGAAATCCTCAAAAAAATATTTTAAACTGATCGACATGTCTGCAACTGATCGGTTATATATGTGTCAATCGGTTACAAATATGTCGATCACTTTTAGATTTTTTTGAGGATTTCACTTATATTTTTTAGTATATCTCGTCGAGCTAGGTGGTTAACCGATCGTCATATGTCAATCAGTTGCAAAGATGCAATCGATCTACATATGATGATCATTTCCATTTCTACAACCGATTGGCATATGTCGATCGATTGCAGAGGTGCAACCGATCGTCATATGTTGATTGATTACATATTTGCAACCAATTAGTATATGACAATTGGTTGCACCTCTGCAACCTATCGATATATGTCGATCGGTTGTAGAGGTACACTTTTGTAGGGAAACTTCTAGGAGGCATAACTTTTGCTCTACAACCGATCGGCTTATGCCAACAGACACGTCTCTACAACCTATTGATGAATGTTGATTGACACCTCTACAACTGATCGACTTATGCCAACATTTACGTCCCTACAACCAATTGATAAATATCGATTAACACCTTTGCAACCAATCGATGCCTCTACAACCAACTGACATAGCTCTACAATCGATCATATTATGCCGATGAATATGGCTTTGCAACTGATCGGCTTATGTTGATCATCTTGCACCGATCGAAACTCCTCTACAACCAATCGGCTTATGTCGATAAACACTCCTCTTCAACCTTGTCAAGTTTTTTGTTGTTTTAGAGCGATGTATGTTTATCGGTACCCACTACAGTATATATACGGGTAGTATATGAGGCGATTTGGGCAGGAAAAATAAAATCATTTATAATTTGAAGGCGAATTGGGCAGGAAAATAAAAATCATTTATAATTTGAGGTCGGTGAATTAAAATAAAAATATTTTAATTATTTTCAATGGCAAGCAAATTTATCCCAAAAAAACTTCCACCTCGTAATTTTCGAGTGATTGGGCCCCAAGGAAAGGATCCAAAATTAGCCTTTTTAAAATTTAAAAAATCCTAAATAGAGCCAATTTACGATATTTCGTGCTTATGCATAACCCTGCCACAAATATAAGCTCTCTGATACCATGATATGAGGTGACTAAAAAGGATGAAGTAAAGAAATAAATAAAATAAAAGGAGAAAGAAATAGTAGGGGGTGGTGGCCTACGGATATTTGGATCCATAAGTTGTCATGTATAGTTAATCATAAAGAAGCAGATGTAGGGTCCTCGGGGCAAGTACCATACCTATAGATGTCAAGGAGTGATAAGAAGAACCCAGACGTAGGAGTAGAGTAAAAATAGGAGGATAGGCCATCTTTAAAGTAAAAAAACATAAAGGTAATAAATAAGTATTTGAAATATGTAAAGTAGACAACCATAGTCTTGAGTGGGTAGAATCCCACAAAAAGAAGTAAAAAAGAAAAAAACATATCATAGAATATTAGGGGAATGAATGCCCCTAACAAACACATTTCAGTGTGATCCATGTTGAAGGATCACCAACCTAAAATAGTATTATTGCAAGAAACTAAATTATCTTGTGCAAAGTGGGAAAGTATTTAGAGTGGAATATGGAAGAAGGATAAGAGTTGTCAGGAGGGAGCTAGAGGAGCTTTAGGAGGATTGTTAGCTCAATGGAACTCTAACCTCTATGAGGAATAAGTTATCTATAGAAGTGTAAATAAATTATCAATTCTTTTCTTGGTTAAGTCTTCAAAGATGGATTTCCTTGTTACAAATGTCTATGCTCAAAATGTAAGTAGATTGAGAAAGGAGTTTTAAAAAGAGTAGTAATAAATGGGACAATAGGCCAGGGGATAATATGGATAGTGCTAGGATATTTAAACACTCCATTAAGGATAGACGAGAAGAAAGAGAGGTCACATTGATTCACCAAGAGAATAGAAGACCTTTGCAATTTTATATCAACATCAAGTCTTTATAATATTGATTTGAATGGAAATGCATTTACATGGACTAATAGGAGGTTAGAGGAGAACTTGATCTAGGTGAGATTATATAGGGTTTTACTATCGTTAGATATGACAACAAAAAATATTAATGCCATCCCAAAAGGCACTATTGCACTTGAGAAAATTTTTGATATTGAATACCAAAGCAAGAAATCTGGCAAAATCCCACTTGAGGATGATGCATATGATATAGTCAATATTGGAAATGAATATTCACATAATGTGCTCATTGGGAAAGCATGTACACCTCAAGAAAAGGAAGGAATAATGCATGTGTTAAGAGATTACATGGATTGTATAGCATGGACTTGTGAGGATTTAAAGACCTATGATCAAAACATAATCATGCATACCATCCCTCTAAAACTAAACTCTAAACCTTTTAGATAGAAACAGTGTACGGTTAACCCATTGTTGAAATCACTTATAGAGAAGGACGTAAAGAAGTTAGATACCAAGATTATATTTTCTGTTTACCATTCCACATGGTTAGCTAACATAGTTATGGTTAGAAATAAAACTAGCGCTATCAGATTATGTATTTATTTTAGAAACCTCAATAAATCTTCATAAAAAGACAACTACCCTCTTCCTTCAATCATGCAAATTGTTGCAATAATTGTGGAAGAACAAGACATGTAGCCGCTAGATGTTGGAAACTACATCCTTGTGATTCATGTGGATGTACAAATCACTCCTCTTCAAATTGTTGGTACAAAGTAAAAATGGCCAACAAGGTTCATATTGATTGTGGATGGACAGATCTCACACAATGGACCAAGATGAAAGAAATATTGTTTGGCTTCTATAGAAAAGGTAAAACCTATGATAGACCTAGAGGCAATGACCTAGTGATAGACCTAAAGTTAAACCCAGTGATAATAATCTAGAGGTAGACCTACAGGCAGATCCAGAGGCAATAATCCAAAGGTAGATCCACAAGTAGATCTTGAGATAGACCCAGAAGTCCTCTTCTAGAAAAAACCTTAAAGCCAGATCCAGAGCCATGAGCTAGATCCAGAGCCAAAGATAGAGCCATCTTAAGAGCATATTTCATTAAACTCTCCTACACATTAAGGGGGGGGTAATATATGTTATCCCAAATAATGGAATAAGGGGGGTGTTAGAGTAATATTCAACATTTGGATATTAACTCCACTTTATGTTAGTGTTATTTATTACTTTATGATTAGCGCTTACATTAGTGGTTATGGCAAGAAGGTTATGGTTTGTTCTGCTATGGTTTGTTCATCAACCGCCTGAAGCTCCTCATGTATTATATATGTGCATCTCTTATCAATACAATATTAATGCTCATATTTTACTTTACTCATGGAGAGGGGAGCAAATTAGGGGAGCAAATTAGAAATTTGGTAGTTAATCGATGGAAAGTTAAAGCTCATGGAGAATTATATTTTTTGTCAACATGTTTTTTTATTCTCTTTTAACAATGAGGAATATTTCCATAGGGCTATTCTAGGAGGCCCATGGTTTATGGGTAGATCTAGCCTTTATCTCAATTAGTGGGCTCCTCACTATAACCATGTCATACAGAGGATATATGTGGCCCTAGTATGGGTAAGGCTCCCTAGTTTACCTCTAGAATTCTAGGAGGAGGAATTTTTTGAAATCATAGCAAAACCCTTTGGGTTCTTTCTCACAATTTATCACCAAAGAAAGAAGAAGGGTATCTTTTGCTAGTATATGTATCATGGTTGAATCAGGACAGAAACTACCAAAGGAGAAAAATTTGGTCTCAACATGGGGGGTGGAACCAAAGCATGATTCCTTTAGCTATAGAATTTGTGTTAAAAAGGTTTATCTAGGAAGGGATTTCCCAAAAAAATAGAGGAGGAATAATAGAGAAAGCTAGAATAGTAATGAAGGAAGGAAAAAATGTCTAATATGGAAGAAAAATGAGCATATCTCTGAAGAGAATTCTAATGATTTTCTAAATTATGAAGTTAAGGAGAGGAGGGAGCCATAACAAAGGAATAAATAGATGATGGTATTGAAGGTAAGGAAAACTCACAAAAGGAAATGGAGATGGAAAGAGGTAAAATTCTAACTCTAAGAAATGAATCCAAAAACATAAAAAGCCAAGATGCTCCACAAAGATAAGCTCTCTGATACCACGAGATGAGGTGACTAAAAAGGATGAAGTAAAGAAATAAATAGAAGAAAAGGAGAAATAAATAGTAGGGGTATGGTGGCCTATGTATATTTGGATACAAAAGTTGTCATGTATAGTTAATCATAAAGAAGTGGATGTAGGGTCCTCGGGGAAAGTACCATACCTATAGATGTCAAGGAGTGATAAGAAGAACCCAGACATAGGAATAGAGAAAAAATGGGAGGATAGGCCACCTTTAAAGGGAAAATACTTTAAGGAAATAAAGAAGGATTTGAAATATGTAAAGTAGAAAACCATAGTCTTGAGTGGGTAGAATCCCACAAAAATAAGTAAAAATTTAAAAAAAATATCATAGAATATTAGGGGAATGAATGCCCCTAACAAAAAAAATTTGGTGAGATCCATGTTGAAGGACCACCAACCTAAAATAGTATTATTGCAAGAAACTAAATTATCTTGTGCAAGGTGGGAAAGTATTCAAAGTGGAATATGGAAGAAGGATAAGATTTGTCAAGAGGGAGCTAGAGGAGCTTTACGAGGATTGTAAGCTCTATGGAACTCTAACCTCTATGAGGGATATGTTATCTCTAGAAGTGTAAATAAATTATCAATTATTTTCTTGGTTAAGTCTTCAAAGATAGGTCCGAGGTGTAGACCAATTGGTTCATCCAAACCCCATAAGGGGGGCAGAGGTCCAAGGTTCAAATCTTGGGTCTCGCTGGACTGAACGCTTGTCCCTTTCCTGGTGCTTTCAATGGTGTAAAAGGTTTTAAATGATTGTGGCATGGTGGTTATAGGTGCGGACTGCGTGATGATCTGTGTGGCGGCTTCTAGGGCGAACAACGCAGAATATTGTGGCGACCATAAAATTTGGATAGCCTACCCGGATTCGTGGCGGCTACCGATTCCACCATGTAAATTCAAAAAAAAAAGTCTTCAAATATGGATTTCCTTGTTACAAATGTCTATGCTCCAAATGTAAGTAGATTGAAAAAGGAGTTTTAAAAATAGTTGTAATAGATGGGACAACAGGCTAGGGGATAAGATGGATAGTGCTAGGATATTTAAACACTCCATTAAGGATAGGTGAGAAGAAAGAGAGGTCACATGGATTCACCAAGAGAATAGAATACCTTTGCAATTTCATATCAACATCAAGTCTTTATAATGTTGATTTGAATGGCAATGCATTTACAAGGACTAATAGGAGGTTAGAGGAGAACTTGATCTAGGTGATATTAGATAGGGTTTTACTATAGTTAGAGTAGTTTGAAGAAAATTAAGAGCATATTTTGGCATCATTACCAAGACTAGGATTAGACTATAACCCTTGTATTTTGGTGTGGTCTAGAGGTTAGAAATAAAAATAGCCCCTTCAAATTTGAATTTATGTGGTTATAGCACCCAAGCATTTATGAGAAAATGAAAATATGGTGGATGCATCCAATCCAAGGATCCAAGATGTATGTGGTTGCTAGAAAATTGAAACATGTGAAGAGGGAAGTAAGAAAGTGGAACAAATTTTTTGGAAACATATTCTTACAAAAGGAGTAGTTAAGGCAAGAATTGAGTTGAATTGGGTTGAATTGAAGAGAAAATAAGCAAAAATAGGATGGACCAAGTCCTTTTTAATAGAGAGAAAGTTATCCAGGCATAATTGCATACAATAATGGCAAGGGAGGAGATGTATTGGAGATAAAATTCAAGGAACCAATGGTTAATGGAAGGATATAGGAACATAAAATTATTTCATGTCTCTACCATAAGACATTAAATTGTAGTAAGGATGTCTAAAAATAATAATAATAATAATGGAGAAGTAACAAGAGATGAAGATCAAATTAGACAAGGGGTGGTGAAATTCTTCATATTTTTGCTAACAAAGGATAGGGAGGATGATTAGGAAGCTTTGGAGAAATTAATTTAACATATCTCAAGGATTCTATCTAGAAACATGAATGCAGAACTTGTCAACAATGTGAGTAAGGATGAGTTCAAGGAATTAATCTTCTCATTGGAAAAATATAAAGCTCTAGGGCCTAAAGGATTTCTTCCAAGTCTTCTAGAATATAGTGAATAAATATATAGTAGCAATAGTAAGAGAGATACAATTCAGGTAAAGTATTAAAAGAATACAATAATACTTTTCTAGTGCTCATTCCAAAGAAGCATGGGTTGAAGGGATTTAAATACTTTAGGCCAACTGGTCTATCCAATGTCATTTCTAAGATAATATTAAAAGTGATTGCATTAAGACTAAATTTTGTTCTCCTAAAGATCATTTTAGAGCAACAAGAGAGCTTTGTGAAGGGTAAGCAGATTTTGAATGGAGTAATCACACTCCATGAGACCATGTACTCAGTTAAATATAGTAAAAAAATGGAATGGTGTTAAAGCTAGACATGAATAAAGCCTATGATCGGGTCTCATGGTGTTTCTTAGATAGATTCGTAGAGAAGTTTAGATTCAACAAACATTGAGGAAGGTGGGTGAATAGCTACTATGGAGGAGCTAAATTTTTAATTATAATGAATAATTCTTCCACTGGATTCTTTGGAAGTAGGAAGGGATTAAGGCAAGGGGACCCTTAATCCCTATATCTCTTCATAATAATCATAGAAGGGGAGATGCATTGGATCATAAAAATAAGTAGGAACACTAAGTGGGCTAAAACCATATATATCCATAAAAGGTATTATTCACCAATAATTTATGGAAGACACAATTTTTTTGTAGAGACCATCTATACTTGAGGTAAAGTAATTTAGGAGGATACTAAATATCTATGAAAAAGCATCCTAAAAAATGATAAATATGGATAATAGTAAGGTGTTTTTATAAACACTAGAAAGAATTAACAAAGAAGAATAACAACAAAGCTTAGGTGTAGTGTTCCAACTCTTCCTTATGTTTACTTGGGAATGTCAGTGTTCATAGGGGCATGCAAGGATCAGATGTGGAATGTGCTGATTAATAGTGTCCATAGTAAACTAGCTAGTTTGAAGAGGAATTTTTTGAGTTAGGTAGGTAAATTACAACTTCTTAAAAGTACTCTTCGAGCAATCCTGGTGCATTTATTATCAATGTTTAAGATCCTACTTAGAGTAGCTAATTTAGTAGAATGTATTTGTTACATTTTGATGGGAGGTAGTACAACCACAAGATGAAGGATAATTAATCTAACTATATTATTAATGGCACAATAATATGTAGGAGAATTAAGAAATGGACATCTACAAATAACTCAGAAGAATGATGAAAATAGTACAATGTTATATAATGGAGGACATAAACACTCCATGAAAGTATGTGAAAGAACTACATTGTACCATATGACACACTATATCTACTATACATTGTATACTTACTATATCACTATCCCTCTCTCTCAATGTCACACATCTCACTACTACACCTATGAGGTCTTTATATAGAAAGATAGATTGCTTGGTCTTTACTCTACCTAGGACTCATGTACATGTGGACTACATGCACATTGACACTTGTGCATTTATTATAATACTTGAAGCAACTAACTAACTTTACTCTGAAGTAAACTCCTACTCTAGATATGTATCAAAGGTGGTACATTTACATGACCCAAATTATGTAATATACTCTAACAAGTATTCAAAGGAATTTTATATGGTTAAGACTAGAGGAGAATAACATAATTCTACTTGTAGCCTGGGCAAGAGTATGCAATGGTAAATCAAGTGGAGGACTCGAGCTAAGAATAATAAGGGGTATGAACAAGGCTTTGGTAGCAAAGGTAGGATAGAGGCTAGTGAAGGAGGGTCATGCCTTATGGGAAATAATTCTAAGAGACAAATACCTTGACAACCAAGAGGATAGTAGATTTTTTACCACATTAGATCCCTATCAGAGATCTTAATTATGGAACCATATAGTAAAGGGTAGAGAGATGCTATGGAAATGCACCTAATAGAAAGTAGATAATGGTAGGTCTATCCAATTTTGGAAATATGTGTGGTTGTATAAGTACCCATTAGTGAAGGATGGAGAGTTAGCAAGTATTAGAGTAGAGAAGGAAAGGAATTATGGGAATATGATGAGTGATTATTTGGCTATAAAAAAAAATGTAAGATGGAAGAAGCTGAGAATCCATAATTAGTATGAGAAAGAGCTATAAAATCTAACAACTAAACTAAAAGTATATTATGTAAGCCCCAATCTAGTTAATAATATAATAGTATGGGGAGCTACTCAAAAAAGGTCATTCACTATTAAATTAGCCCATGATCTTTCACTTGTAGCTCCTAAGGGGGGGTTTAAATGGGATTTATTATGAGGGAGGAAAGCAATTCCAATGTTAACAATTTTTCTTTGGATGGCAAACCATAACAAGATTTTAACAGTAGATAACCTGCATAAGATGGGTTTTCAATTTCCTATAAAATGTTACATTTGTGAAGCTCATGATGAATTCGTGAGTCGCATATTACTAGAATACATTTATTACATCAAAATATTGTATTATATAATAAAAAATATGGGGGTGTTGTGGGTGATTCCCAATAACATGGCAATATGGATAGAATAGTGGTAAAATCCATTTAAAATCCCAAGACTGAATCAAATTTGGAATTTGTTTCCCTTTCATTATGCATGGGGAATTTGGTTGGAGAGAAATAGAAGGTTTTTTAAAGGGAAGAAGAAATCTACAACTAGGAATAGAGAGCACATCATAGTAGCTATAATAGAGAATGTTAAAGCTTTGAAAGTGCATGAGAGTCCAAAGTCAATGGAGGAGGCTAAATTAATTGAACATTAAAACCTAAGTGAGCATGACCAAGTGACAGTCACCCGAAAAAGGATGGGTGAAACTAAATTTTGATAGGGATTCTAAAAGCAATCCAAGGAAGGTCAGAGGAGGAGCAATGCTAAGGAATATATAGGAAATGATGATCGGAGCGATGAGTGAGTACTTGGGCATTATGACAAGTAATTAGTATTGTTGGAAATATGTTAAATATTTTCCATGTTATTATGAATGGGTTTTAGATTAATATATTTGAACCCATGGATTAATATATAGGTTAATATATTTGAACCTATGGATAAATATATTTGGGTTAATATATTTGAACCCATGGATAAATATATTTGGGTTAATATATTTGAACCCATGGATTAATATATTTGGGTTAATATATTTGAACCCATGGATTAATATATTTGAACCCATGTTTTAATATATTTGGGTTAATATATTTGAACCCATATTTTAATATATTTGAACCCGGTTTTATGGCCATGGTATTATAAAACCCCTTCTTGTGTTGTTGGTATATAAAACAACACTTGCATGAGGGTTTGGGTATGGTGAATGTCTGGACACCCCCCCAAGAGGGGGGAATGTAATATGCAATAAATGTAATCACAATCGGTAGAGCAAGCAATAAAGAAACTAAAGGATATTATTGTATTGGAGATGATTAAGTTTATACAATAAGAAGATATTCTTGCCGGATTTTTTCTCGAAAGGGTTTCCTAAGATAAATTTTTGTGTAATGTGTTCTTCTCTATTTTTCCTTTGATTCTGCAATTACTATTTTTTTGGAATTTATTTATCAGGGTATTATTTCTCTTCAAGGATGAAGCTAGAGTAGTCTTGGTAGGAGTAAAGATGGAAGTTCAATTGGGAGGTAATATATTAATAATTGAAGGAGACTCATTGAATATTGTTAATTACCTCGATAAAAGGTCGATGGTAATATGGAGAGTAGTAGACATAGTAACAGATATACTAAGATCCTTGGATTCACTAAAGGAGCTTCAGGTGATACATGTATATAGAGAAGGAAATGGGGTGGTCGATTGGCTAGCCAATTAGAGAGCTCTCGTAGGATGATAAAAGATAGATACCACCGGATGGGATCCATCCAAATGTACTCTAGTCAGTGACAAAGGAAAGAAGGATTTATAAAGTCAAGTCAATGGGTTAAAGTTCCAATTTTTAGAATGTTGGATATTTATGGAGATCTATAGGATTTGTCGGATTTTAGCTATAAGAAATTGAGAAATCTATTGATTTGAGTTTTTGAGATATTTATCTACTAAGGCTTTTATTTCTTGAAGATCTATGGATTTTTTTGCTGATGAATCCATTTTCTAGAGATTTGTGGATTTGTTTTTTGAGGTTTTCTTTTTCTAGAGATCTATGGAGATGTTTGTTGAGGGTTCTAGCTTTTGGATATTTGAGGACTTGTCTATTGAGGGATCAATTTTCTAGAGATCTGTGGACCTATCTTCTAAGGGTCTCATTTTTTTGTGATTTGTGGATCTATGACTTTTTGAAAACGTTGTGATTTTTAAAGTGAGAAATCTACTAATTTATTGTTTTATGGGATTTGCCTACTAAGGGGTCCATTTTTTGGATACGTATGGATTTCTTTACTTAGGGTTGCATTTTTAAATATCTATGGATTTGTATGTTAAGGGTTCCATTGTTTGAAGATCTGTGGACTTGTCTACTAAGGGTTCCATTTTTTGGAGACTCTTCAAATATATGAATGTAAAGAGACTAGTAATGAATGTAAATATGTAGAGTTTTGAAACAAGGTAGTTCAATGTTTTGAATGTCTTGTAGCCTTTAGAGATGAGGCTTTTTTGTTGGTAAGACTAGACAAACTAGTCTAGGATTGTAAAAGGGTTTGGGCCCTTTCAAAAACCCAAATTTTACCCTAATTAAAAATATAAACTAATATAAAGGACATTGGAATTAATAATTCTTATTTCAATAATTATATTGTAACAAGAGTAATGATTCTATTATATTTCACTTTAAGTTATTGGTGGAGGTGCATTCCCTTTTCAAATACTAAAAAAGTTGTATTTTCTTTTTAAATTTTCAATTACAATCAAGGTATTCTAATTTGGTTAATGTACATATATAGTATTTTTAGTTCCATACACATATATATTTATGTAGATAAAAGTAGTGCATGTACTTATTTTGTATGAGATTGAAATTTGAATAGATAATTTTTTTAACATAAGCTATCATACATTATAAATATAAGATTGTTAAGCAATGCTACATGTTGAACATTTATGGAGAATTAGATAATGATGTAAAGTATGATCTATTAATTTTTATAATATAAAATTAGTCAATTTAATCTAGAAATTTAAATTTATTTAAATATTAAATAAAATATTGCATGTTCAATTTTTATACATAAAAATAATAAATGTCTTAAAATTTTAAAATAGAATTTTGATTATTTGTTAAATATTTTTGTAACCCAATGACACCATTTTTGTTCACTTATAATTTTTTTCTTATAAGAGTATAATTTACATTATGAAGCTACAAATATAAAAAGTAATATCTTATTATAGAGTTAGCTTATGAATAAATATATATACAAAATGAAAAAATGATGAAAATGTTTATCACTCTTCATTAGATATATTCAAATATACAAAAATGGTGATATATATTGCAATAATATTTTATTTAAATATACTTATAATTTAATTTATAAAATTTATGTCCCATTATTTTTAAATACAGATATCAAAAATGGATTTAGTTATACTAAATACATGTGTTATCATTGCATATATTTAGTGTTGATAATTTGTTGCATCTCTTTAAAAATGAAAAGTAAACAATTCGCATTGAAATGTCCTTCTCAAACCTGCATTCAATTATGTACAAGAATATGACTTCGATAACATGCAAAAAAAATTATTAGTGTATTTATATAATTTATAAGTTTGCATTGGAAGCAAATTCAATATATTACCTTATTTTGTGTTCTTTGGTCTTCATTAGATAGTTGTTTTGATTTAGTATCCCAAGTAGACAAGCGTGTAGAAGCTCTTTCCACCTAGCATAAATCAGAATAAAAAGAGATATTATAACAAAATTTTATCTACTGCATGGTTTTGTGTATGTATGTGTGCACATGCAAGAGTGTGTGTAATTTCTTTATTTTTCTAGAAATATATGTATTTATATTAAAAAACTAATACATTATCATGATCCATGCACATACTTAATTTGGATTCAATATTCTACACATTTTTTAAAATGTGAATATAAATAAAACAATAAAGTTAATCAAAGTAGGATAGTAGTGTTTACCATCCATTTTAACCCATGGCATGATCTGAAGTGGTTAAAAACATAGAGTTTCAATATGGAGAACTAGGTTCAAATATTATCAAGTAGTATATTCATAATTACTAAAACACTCACTATAATACCACTATATTTTTGTTGAAATACCATGCTAACATTATCCATAATTATCAAAAATATCACTATAATACCACTATGTGGTTTGTTAAAATACCATTGTAACATGAATGTGATGTAATATGAAGGAGGTTAATTCAATCCCATATAACCAATTTAAAAAATATATTAGCATTCATTTTGCATTTAATGTTGCATTTAAGATCAATGATAATGGTAATAGAGTTTAAATCAATCTAAAAACTATTAACTCGTATTTTAAAAATAAATGGATGTTAAAATAATATTTTCTTGTTGAACAAACTACACAGACATTATATATGAAATTAATATTTTCCTTGATATCATTACACATAGAAGTTAATTAAAGGAATATGTTATTTTTATGCATAGTAAAATCTTCTCTATAACTCTAGTTGGAATTTGAATATGAAGATTCAACATATCATTGGATTCCACTTATGAACTTTGGATATAATTACTTATTTAGATTACAAATTATCTATGTCAATAGATTATTGTAAACCAAATCTATTTTATGTTCTTAGCATCTATATGAACATGCATATATTTATGCAATGCATCAAAATAATTTTTTTGGTTACATAGGGAAACCTCTATAAACCCTAGCCCATTGGAAAATATGAAGTCAATGAGACCCTCAACCACCTAAGGAATTGTATTGGGGCATCCCACCGACAAGCACTCTATCAATACCAATTGGCCTATCACTTCTGGGTAGAAATATTTAAGGGTAAAGCTTGGGTTTTTGAAAGGGATCCTGGTCCCCTTGTACTAGGGTTTGAACTTGGGTCTCTTGGAACCCAAAGACATACCACTATAGTATAAAAATGTTAAGGTAAAGCACGAGTTTTAGAAATGGGTCTCAGTGCCCTTATATTGGGGTTTGAACTTAGATATCCTAGATGAAATCCCAAAGATACACCACTATGATAGCCTTCATGGGACAAATTTTAAGGTAAATAATAGGTTTTTGAAAGGGTCTCGGTCCTTTGTGCATTGGTTTGAACCTAGATCTCCTAGATGAGAACCCAAATACATACCACTATAGTATCCCAATAGGGATATAAAATTTATTAGATAGATCATAGGTTTTTGAAAGGGTCCTAGTCCCTTGTGTAGTGGTTTGAACCTGGGTCTCCTAAATGAGAACTCAAAGCCATACCACTACATGATTGAGAATTTATGTTTCAATCCCATACTAATCATAAAAAACATTATGTGTAGAAACTATTCATTTTCTTTCCATGCAATTAACATATTTTATGTTAAAGTAGTGATGTGTTGCTCATTAGTTTTTATCAACTTAATGTTACTTGAAGTAATTGAAATGATATTTCTATAAAATTGTTTATCCACATACCATTTCAATGGATTATTTCTAATCATATGATAGAACTTTCATATGTTATATTACTTTACTTTATTTATCTATTGACTGTTCATTTTATGTGTTTAATGTAGAATTGTATTGTGAAGATTATTGTTATTTTGGTTAAAAATTTCTAACACTTATCATTTTATCTAAATAGAACAATTTAGACTAGAAAGAACATGGGAGGAATATGAATATATATGACCACATCAAAGTAAAAATATTAGATAAACACATGGTACAAGCCAAATATATTAAATATTTTCTTTATAACAAGTCATCAAATTTTATTATATCATTTTTCTATATTAGTTTTTTTTTATTACATTTTTTCGATCAACACCTTTGAGACTTAACTACACATCATGGGAGATAGGCTTATCCATTAAAAATATACATTTTTCAACAAACATGTGCTTTCCCTAATAAAATACTCGTAACTCAATGTATTTTTTAGGCCTTCTTATTAAATTATATTTAGTGCGTAGAGGAAAAATAATTTTAAATATAATAGGCATCCTTATACTAAAATAGAAATATTAGTATTATAATGATTTTCAACTCATTTCCATCACATAACCATTTTGATCAAGGTTATCGATTGAAGCAAAGTAAACTTTATGATGAATAAGATCAAGGAAAGATGTTGAGGATGAAAGAGTGGACTAATAATCATGAAAAACTCCCAAGGATCTAACCTATTGAATGATAAAAAAATTATTTTATAGATAAAACGTAGAAATTTTGTTAATTTATAGGTTAGTGATCAACTGATATGTAGATTATCAATCCATAGATTCTAACAATATTTGAGGTAATTAATCCATTAAGAAGTCAATTTTTAGGAGGTTCATGTCAAAATGACATCATGGTGACCAATCAAATCAATTAGTTTTTTGATTGGAGGATAACTTAGTCATCCAATCATTGAGGTTCTCGATCTATTCAAATAGTGATGTTAGCATAACCTAGGAGGATTAATCAAGAAGATTTTATAGTTTCAAAGAGAATTGTATAGTTTAATCCACTCAATTTATTGATTGTGAAATCATATGCATCTAAGACATCACAAAAACAAGAAAAAGTAATGGTATGTAGCCTAAGACAAAAAAAATAGAGGAAAATCTTCAAACTAGATGTAACTAGACAAGTATAAATACATTGAGTTGTCATTTTTAAAGCAAAATCAGGTAAGGAAGATAATAATGATAAAGACAAGATGTAAACTAAAGATGTGGAGTATTCAAATCCAAGAAAATATGTAAAAAAATATTTTGGTTGGGATAAAATTGAGTGTAGATCCATTAACATTCTAGAAATAATATTGAAGACCATTGCATTCTTAGATGACTTTTTTAGAAATAGAGTAGATGGTTTTATTTTATGATATTAAATTCTAGAACTGATTTAATATTTTGAGTGTAGGATAAAAATTTTATATAAGTGTTTTAAAACTTGTAGAGGATCACTTCATTGATCCTCAAAATCTTATTGCTACTCCTTTTCAATTTTTATATTTGGTCAAACAGACTAGCTAATTTTAGGAAGTTTCTACAATTGTATGCGGTGATTGGAAAATCTCACTTTTATATCTATTTACCTGGTGGATGTTATGTAAGTTAAATATTATGTTTGTGTAGTGAGAATTCACTAAAATATAACCAAATCACAACTAAATATGATGCAAATATTGGGGCAGAAACATGAGCATTCCAATCATTACCAAATTTCAAAAATTCCATGTCAAAAATTACCAAAAGGTTATCTTCAAAGGATGAAAATGGGCATAAAATCCCTCATGCTATGTGGCCAAGATAATTATCAAATTATCATCTATGGAATCTCATGGTAATCTTTCTTAGCCCTTTTAGTGATATCTAAATCAAATCATGCTATTGATGGTGGTTGATTAGCCTTTTCAATGATAACTAAAAAAGCACTATCAATGGCAAGGGTTAAACACAAAAAATGGTTGTGGGTGAGCTAAAAAAATTGGCTCTCATCCACATATATTTCAGTTCCTAACCTCTTGCACTTCATTTTTTATCTCTCCACCACACTCTCAAGGCAATACCTTGTGGTGAGAGATGGTTGAGGAGAATTCAACAACTAGGGGAAGAAGGTGGCAACTTGCAAGAACTCTATGTCAAGAGATTTTGAAGGTCAACCATTTACCTAAAATAAAATAAAAAGATGTTGCTTGAGTGAAGTTTCTCTACACCAACCTCTCATCTAGTAGGAAGAGTGAATCAAAATTATAGTAGAGTAGTAGACATAGAAATATCTTGGATGAAAAGTCTTGTGGGCTAAATGTCATCATCTATAGTTCACACCATGGGGGACTTCAAAGGATCTTACCTTAAGAAAGAAATAAGAAAAACATCTGATCAAGAGTTAAAATATGGTATGAGTGAAAAGGGAAGAAAATATATACATCAAGATTATCCCAGAAAGCGGGTTGAGGCAAGGTCTTAAAGGCACAAAAAAAATGGGAGAATCGAGAGTTTTCAAATAAAATTAACCAAGGCAAAAGATAAAATTTTGATAGCACAGTTTAAGAAAACAAAGATACCATGATCAGTAATTTTGAAAGTTTTGAGAGAGAACAAGTAAAATTCCTAACAAGTGGATGCTACAATATAATAAAACTTTTGAGAAGAAGCATGCAAATATTTCAAGGAGGTGGTCAAATACTTTAATAAGCAAAGTGCATCAAAACATGAAAGCAAACATGAGTAATGGTACAAACATTTCCATGAAAAGTAGATGATCCAAAGTAATGCACCATTACTAAGGAAAATATAGGATTTCCCACCAAGTACACTTCAGTTTAATTTAAAAATTAGGTAGGCAGTCTATTAAATATGGAGAGATAACACTTGTAATGGCAACTTAGGATTGACAAAAGTAATGACAGAAGAGATTTTCATTCAATTTTTAAAATCCCTAGAAGTAGTTGAAAGGGTCAAATTATTCTACAAATTTTGGAGGGAAACTCTCCCTGTTGTAACCTATATATGTAGTAGTAATTTAGCATTGTAAATGTTTGACAAGTTTGTAAAACTCTCCTTTCATTTCTTCTTGTATAACAATACACATAATTATGGGTGATCTTGTAGGAAAACAAACCCCCACTTTTGGTATAATCTCTATAATATTGCTTGCAAGTATACTTACCAGAGGTCTATGCATCTATTTTTGGTAGCCATCTATGGTTCTGCTCTGATCTATACTTGTTATGTGTGAGTATGTTTGTAATCTTTACATGTTTATGAGTTTTACTTGCATATATGTATATATTGGAGGCCTATGCATCTATTTTGAGTAGTCATATGTGGTTATCATACCCTAACTCATCTCTTGTATGCATTTTATAACTATAATTTTCATCGAGGCTCATTTATTTTGAGGAGAGGAAGTGTTCACACCGACACATTATGATAAGGTTGTGTAAGGGGATCTTATTTGATCTTTGGTGCATCATTGCTTTGTTAGCTTAGGATTTTGTTCATTTTTTCTATCTTTGCTCTTCTTATTTTTCTTAACCCTTTTCCCTCAAAACTATTATATTAGGAAATTATTCCTAAAGATCACATTTTATCAAGGAGCCAACCTTGTAAAAATATCCCAAAGGCCCTTGATTGAGTTGAACCCCACCCTATGAGACTAGCCCTACTATATCACTTTGTGCGAGGTACAATTGTCTCGATTCTCTTCCCTAGGATAATCAAAGAGGAAAACATGTTGTTTCTACCCCCTCTACTTATTACTCATTTTATAGACTATCTACTTAATAAGATTATCAAATTTTAAATGCTAGACATCGAGATCATTGTTATTTTATAGATTGTGATCATTGGATTAGCTCATAAATTTGCTCAAATATTGTTTTATTTCCTTAACCCTTTTCTATATAAATTAAAAATGTATCAAGGATATGATCCCCTTTAAAGGTTAGCTCAACATGGTTAGGCCATCCAACTATAATATGTTTTAGGATGTATTCATAACCTTAGATAAATCAATAATGTATATTCTAGTTTGCTCAATAGAAATAGATCCAAAACCTATGTTTGGCTTCATATATTTAACGGATTTTATTCTTAGTATACAATGACTCCAGTTTAAAATACTCTATTATATTCTTAGTCAACTCAGAGGGAGTATATCATAAGAAACCTATATTATGAGGATTGCATCATCAAAATTGAATTAAAATCTCCATATCACATAGAGGTCTACGAAGAACAAGATAGATATCATACACCAAATATACACTAGAATTATAATTTGGAGTATGAGGAGTAAAATATTTTAAAGGATCAAGTTAATCAAGCAGTATGATCATTATGACTCTACAATAGGAATATCAATAACCATGATTGTCTTATAAAGAAACAATTCAAGCACCTATGTGGTATTAGATGACATGGATAAAATTCCAACATTAATAAAATAAGAGTTCAAATCATTTGACTACAAATAGGCTATGTACTTTGATGGAGCATAAACAAATAGCTAGAAGGAAAGAAGAATAGCTAGGAGGAAAGCAGTTAATTATTTTTTGAAATTTAAAGATAGTTGATAGGTATGGTTGAACACTATTTACAACTAAATAGAATCAAATTAATTCTATAAGCATTAAGTATGGGATATGATGCAAATATGTGAAGTTATGTGTTGAACATTTAATGTGCACTTTACCTATGTTGCACATGATTAGGGTTAGGGTTAGGGTTTTGCTCTTTACAAACCCTAACACCTCTTCTTTTTGCTATATATATGCTTTGTACTTCATGAACATATTGAGGTCAATGGGTATTATCCAATAGGCTAAGGCCTGAAGTTATGGTGTTGTGTTGCCTCCTTGTGTTTATTTTCCTCCAAGTCATATTTTCATGTTATTTCATGTTTTAGTCCTGACACTATGAACAACTAGATTGTGCTAAGAGATTAAAATGAATCGAATAATTAGCTATCCTTAAAAGTGAATTTCTTGATTTAGCAAAAAATCTATGTAGAGGAGATAGGATCAAATCTCTTTTATGAATGAGGGTAAGTAAATCTCTTGAATTGACTTTATCCTATCAAAATATATGGCAAGGATATCCTTAATCACCATATATCCTAAATTTTTTCCTTCTTGGATCATGAAAATGTACTTTTAGTATTAAATGAAATACCATATTTCCTAAACCTTTGGAATATAGACTTCAAATAGTTGGCATGCTTGTTTCTTTATTTAAAAAAGACAATTAAATAATAAAGGTATATAAGAATGATATTACGCATAAGCCCAATGAAAGTGATGTCCATAGCTCATTGGAATATAGCTCTAGCATTTTATAACTTGAAAGGCATCATTTCATAGGCAAAAGTTTCTCAATTGGTTGTTAATTTTATTTTATGTTAATAAATGTCCTTGACATAGATTTGATTGTACCTTGAGAAGCTATCTAAAAGTGAAAACATTTACAATCCTTTCATTTTTTGTAAAATCTAATGTATAGTAAGCAGAGGGTAGTGGTCCTTTAGAAATGCCCTATTCAAATTCCTAATTTTAATGCACAATATAATATCATATTTTTATTTTGAACTCATATCATGTTGGCTACCTAAATAAAGTGCTTAATTTGGAATATGATTTAGGCTTGCAATAGTTTAAGAATTTTCTTTTTCATGGCTACCATATTTTGGGATTCATAGGCCTATGTTTTTACTTAAAATTCTTTGCACAAGGTTCTAGTTCACTGGTATCCTTTATGATGTTTCTATCATAAACCTTTAAATCCTCATAGGACAAATCAATGATGTATTCTTACTTCTCATAGATCTATTTGAATAGAGTAATATCTTCTTCAATGTACTCTATACCTTGCAATAACTCCTTTCCCTCAACAATCTCAATGGGATGGTAGGAAGATATCTTCACTTTGATGTTGATTTCTTTGCACTATCAATTGGATTGAAAAAAATTTCTAGCATAATATTACCCTTTGACAATTGAATCTTCTTTAACTAAATTACTTGTATTTGATCATCCCCATATTCATTCTTGTTTTCAGCATGCTAAGCTTATTTAATGAGAAATTTCATAATCTATTTTCATTGTTGAAAACTTGCTAATGCTCAGAGTTGTCAAGGATTATAGGCCTAAAAACCATATTTAACCATTTGGTTTGTTCTAAAATTTAGATGCAGGGTCAAGTGGTGATGTCATAGATTCCATCTCATCTACCTTTGCATTTAAGTCCAAAGGAATTGCCTTGATCTCATAAGTGTTGAAGCTTTCTAGTAAATCTTAGACATTGTCCTTGTATGACTTTAGATATTTATTCTTAGTGGTGTATCATGAATTGAATTGATTTATGAATAGTTTAGAGTCACTAAATACCTTGATATTATTAATTTATATTTTCTCAAACCAATGTACAATTCTTCATATTTGACCAAATTATTGGTGTAGTTGAATAACAACCTATAGGTAAAATTAATTTACACACCTTGTGGATCAATGAATTGGATGCCTACACCAACTCCATTCTTGGTTCTTGCACCATAAAAATGTGTAATCCATACTTTTTTAGACGCATGTCCTTTTTGGTTGGTTAAATTTAAGATACTAGATAGTTCTTTAGTTATCAAAAAATTCCCAACCTTGGTTTCTTTGAAACTAACTTTTGAGTCTTCATAATCTTGTAACACACCAATTATCATGTTAATTTTAGACATCTGATCATTTTATAAGATTTAGTCATCCACAAATTCAAGTAATTAATTCTAGTTTATGACACCATCTTCATCCATATTATGCAATATGTCATTGCAAGGAGGTTTCTTTTAAATTTAAATCATCTTCTTGTCTAATGGTGCCTTCATGTGGGTATAGTCCATTGCCAAGTTGCCATCCCCAAATAGCTTATGCATCCATTGTCTTGATAACAACATACAAAAATATGGGAGAAGTTCAAACATCATAACCTCCTAGACTACCTTGGTTCCATCCACTTAGATTGGATTTCTAGTTTTCTTAGTATAGGGTAGTCTCATTTATTCATAGATGACCTTAGGCATCATTGTTACGACAATGATTAAATCTACTATGCACCTCCTTAGCAGATAATTCTCAATTTTTATGATCACATAAAATGGTATTGGCTTCAAGGTTTTAGTCTTTGGATCATTCAATATATTCATTGTGTTTACCTAAATTATAGAAGGATCATCCACTATCATGTTCTATTTCTCTATCAAACTAGGTTGAATGGGCTTAAGCTTCCCATTTTTTGCATAGCTTCTTTCTTGTTCCTTTAGAGCTTCTTGGAGTAAATATCTTTGCCTAGGAAGGGATAAATACTCTAGCATGCTCATCTTGATAGTATTTTTTTCATTTCCTCTACTATATTAAATCTAAATTCAATAGATTTGCTTTCACTATGTACTATGAATTACTTATGCAGACTGGTAGATATTGCTCATCCCTCACTAGTGAGATGGGTATTTGAGATTTTGTTTTGTATCCTTTTATAACTTGTTCCTTTCCTTATAGTTCCTCTTTGTTTTACTTGTCCACCTCCTCTTTATTGGTTTTTTTTTGTTTCTTTCTCTTATTCATCTACTTTTCAATGCCCACTTGTTCACCTATTTGTGGTGCCTTGGCTAAATATTTCCTAGGATTTTAAGTCTATTTTTCCTATTATGTTGTAGCCATTGATACCTTGTCCTTTATGTATACTTGTGGTGTTCCTTTTCTAAGCACTATGGTGCCTTTATTTTCCTTAGTCTATTTTTACATCAGATTTTGCTCCTTCATCGCATTCCTTTTGCTCCTGGTCCCAACCCCTTGTTGATTTATACATATGATTCTATCATTGATTGTGGAGTCTTCATCCCCCTCAATTAAACCAAAGTTAATAAAAACCATATTCTTGTAGTTTAGAAAAGCTAGATCTTCTTATTGCATCAAAGTTGAAGCTTGATGAATTGGTTGATTCATGGTAGACAATGGGTAGATAATTAGAGTTTCCATTGCACGTTGATTCATTATCAATATCATTTGACCTATAACAGAGGTCTATTCAGCTTGGAATTATTGATCATACTAATTTTTTTTGTGAATATCTAATAGCCACCACATAAATTACAAAACCATACCCCATGTTGCATGGAAAACATCATAATATATTAATTTATAAATTGGTGTTCACCATATTATTTTGCTCTTGATTCATGTCCTGGCCAATATTTTTTGTAGCACTTGATCCTTGGTGAGATAAAGAGCTTTTCTTGGTTGCCAATTCTATTATTGGCATTCATTATTTTATTTTGACTACCTCTTCTCTAAGTTATTTTGATTTACCATCATTTTTACCAATTTGAACATTTCTTTCATATTGAATTCATATTGTTTCATTACTTGAGCAATGGCTTTAATGTTAGATTATGTTTTGGTAGGTAATGTTAGTAATTAAGAATGGAAAGTGATGGTTGATGGTGAACTTTGGCCTAGATGTATCACAATATATAGTGAAAGGTTTGGAGTGGTTTGATGATAGTGTATTTGGAGTAAGTGAAATGGAGGGCATAGACCTAGGTATCTAAGGGTTATAGGTGATATGAGTGGCATAAGCCATGGGTAAGGTAAACAATAATTTCCCTACTCTAATTAGGATATATTTTACATTGGTTTAATGTTCTTAGCAGGATATAAACCTAAGTAAGATACTACAATTTATCATAGCAACTTAGAAGTGAATAAGAGGATAAAAGAGACCATTTATAGAAAGTGGTTTCTTAATTATCAATAAAACAAATGAGTAACTAGTCCAACAATCTAAAAGGAAAAATTAATATTGATAAGAACAAGTCTAATACATTCTTCATATATTTTTTGTTCCTCTTGAAGATGTTATACCTTACCATAAATCCTTAATACAATAAACATAGGTCTCAATATTATTGAATTGTAAATATTGAAGAAGGAGAGTCATATTTCCAGTCTACTAAATTTTGTGTCATTTACTTTTTCAAATAATTCCTTTCATTTTTCCCACACCTTGATGGTTTCATTTCCTTCTCTGATATGAAAAATATATATATTTGGTTTCACTAGCATTACAAATAGACCCAATGCTTCCTCATGATATATAATTGTCTCATCAACATTACTCACTATACTACTATTACAAATGCACTAGATATTTTTACCCAAGAGATCAATCATCTAAATGGTCTAAGTACTATAATTTCACTTATTTATGGGATTGGTAGCTGATGGGTTTGTGCATAATAGAGATAAGCACTCTCTAGTGAAGGAGACCCAAATTTTTCTCGATGAGGAAGAGGAACTAGTTCGTATCCAGAATGGCTTCAAGAGATCATCTTTGAAATATTTGTGGGACATAGTGGTGCTTGTAATCATGCAATACTTCACATTGGATAAAATTCAAGAGATTTTGAGGAGCTATCACTTCATGTTCCTCAGTCATCTGTATCACAAGCGATAGAATAATATTCCTTCATTCTTGTTCCAGTCTCTGGCGAGATCAATAAGCAAGGTTAAAAAGGTATAACCCCTTACCCGATTCACCAAGGTCTTGTTAAATTATTTTTTGATTCGATGGTGAAATCCATAGGATTGAACGATGAGGAAATTTTGAATTCACTTAATCGAGTGCCAAATCCTATTATGGATTACCATAACTCTATAGATTCGAAATAATCATCTTTCAATAGAGAGACAACCAATATTACCCCTATTGTAGGGTCATGGCCAGGTTGGTGGAGTCACCTATAAATGAGGTGTGAGGTAGTGAAACTAGACATTCCAAATATTTGGTGGTAAAATTGGCTAGTAATGGTAAGGCTCCTCTTTATGTGGGTGATTCATATTTTGATGAAATTTCTCTCCAACCCAAGAAGGCTAAGCTTGTTCTAGGATCAATTTCAATAAAGAAGGAGGAATCCAGGGTTCAACCATCAAGGATAGATCTAAAGCCTCTCAAGAGTACGCTTCTTAAGCTACTGTTGGCATTTTTGCCACATTGATTTTCATTGAAGTATTAATGTATACATTATTGCAAATCTAACGTTTATACAGGCTTTGATGCGGCTTTGAAGCAAAAAAGGAGCGAAATTGAGTAGAAAATGGCTAAGTCTAAAAACTGCAGCGATTCGCTGACATGTCGCGAAATCGCGGTCAACGCGAGTCAACGCAGGCGAGTTGGGCGGAACCGTCGCGATATCGCGACGTGTTCCAGAATCGCGGGTCGGTCGGCTTCAAAGACTCAAGTTGAAAAGTTGCGGCGCGTCGCTGACATGTTCTCAAATCGCGACGCTGGCGGCTTCGAAGGGGCAAGTGCTAAAACTTGCAGCGATTCGCTGCATGTTCGAGCAGAGAAGAGTCTAAGGAAAAAGTTGCAGCGCATCGCTGCACTTTTTTAGGAAGGGTTCCTGCAAGGCAAAGATGCAGCGCATCGCGATGACAAAGTGGCAATTGGTACGGAAGGAGCAAAACGTAGCGATATCGCTACATGCTTCAAAATCGCGGCCATTTTGGTCCAAGAAGCAAAAGAGCAGTAAGTTGTAGCGATTCGCTGCAATATCAACAATAAGGCCAAGTGACATGAATATGCAGCGAAATCATGCAAGGGATGAAAATTGATCAAAAAGCATGGAAATGGTAGCAATTCCATGATGCCTCGTTAAAAAATGATTAAGTGCTCAAATTGGTAGCGAAATGGAGACAAGGAAGAATTGAAGGCATTCAAGGGCAAAAGGTGTTATGTTTTCGCGGACCGTCAGCAAGGCCGTACAAGGTGCCCGAAACATGTAGCGATATCGCTACATGTTCCGTTTCGCGGGGCAGAGCGCAAGGAAGAACCAAGAACCAAAGTGCGTAGCGAAATCGCTACATGTGCCATTTTCGCGTGGATAAGCTAGCGATGGAGAAAAGGAAGCCGAAGACGTAGCGATATCGCTACAGGTGCCATTTTCGTGGGTCAAAGGTGGTCAAAGTGTACGGCGTTAAAATATGTCGCGATTTCGTGACCCGTCGTGTTTTCGCGACCTGCGCAGTTTCCCGCCAAGTGCAGTATGAACGCCCGAGGGGTTTTTCTCGATTTCCAAGTATTTAATGCTGACCCGAATTAAATATTTTGTGGATTTCCAAGGCATTCAAAGTCAAAGAACCGCCCAGGCTTCCAAAATTAAAGATTTATTTGTTCGAAGCGGCTGGTCGTGGTCTATTTTAACGGTTTCATGCACATGTTCGAAAAATAAAATTTAATGAAGGCGACCGCGATTATCTTATTGTATTTAATTTTTGCCTCCTCAATGCTGCAATTAAGGGGATCGTGTGCATAATTTCCGTTGCATGGTTGTAGATCACGAGGAAGTTGGTTTTAAATATTTAATGCTGCAAAGAGGACGGACCTCTATAAAAACCAATGTAATTTTCATTTACAGAGGTTGGAAAAACTTGCTGCTAGAGACTGGAATTGTATTTGCGGGAATAAAAGGATCAACTTCTAATTTTTCAAGCGTTGCATGGATGAATTTCTTTTCTATTTTTCTGCATTTCTAATAGCATTCATACTCCTGCATTGCTGTTACATTTAAATTCTGTTTTTGGATTTAAATATTGCGGTCAGGGTACGATTTCTGGAATGTGGGTTTGGAGGGATTTGCTGCATGTGATTGTGCGAGGATTAAGCTAATTCCTTATGTTACTTGCTGTTGTTACGTTTGTAGTTTCCTGCTGTTGTTTTTCCGATCCCATCACTTCGGCCTGTGGCCATATTTCCCATTTCTTTCTGCAATTTTTCAATTTCTTTCCAGCAACCCTTATCTTAAACCAATTTTAGAATAGTAGAGGGAACCAGCCCACTCTGGAGATTGGTCTGGGAGCCATTTCTTGCTTCCGACCTTTCAATGTTGGCCGGGTCTAGGGCGCACTTGTAAAATCCTTTCCTGTGGCAGATTCGTGACCAACAGTTTTGGCACGCCCGGTGGGACAGACAAGTTTTGTCTCCAAGAATTCATAATCGGTGGGATAAGCATAATTTTCCAAAGTGATAAACCCACCGGTGCCAACAATTTTTGGCACGCCCGGTGGGACAGACTTCTTCTGTCTCACAAAAATCCACATTTATTTTAACACCCGGAGGTCTCAAGATTTGATGAGCTGTCTTGGCCTCACAGCGGAGATTTGTAAGTTCATCTGGCGACTTTATTGAGTTGAAGATCTGTTTTCGTGGACGCCTATTTTTTTTTTAAAATTCAAAGAATGTTCATCTGGCGACTCTGACTTAATGGCGATGGCCGTGATTCCGCAGACCACTGCCACAAAGGCGAGGGTTTTTTCTAGATGGGATGATCCTGGCCCTCTGAATCTCCAAGTTCGGCATGAAATTCCCGAAGGTGCCCTGAAGAACCTGGCAAAATATGATGGTACCGAAGGCATGGCTCTGGCACATGTTGAAGACATTGCTACTCTGTCCATGATCCATGTCATAGAACACGAAGATGTCATGATCCGACTTCTGGTTCAATCTTTGGAAGGAAGAGCATTGCAGTGGTACAGATTGCTCAAACGTCAAAGCATCAGCTCATGGGATGATCTAGCGGGGGCACTGATCAAAAGATTTGACGAAGATCCTTTCTACAGTTCTTTGGATCTCTACCAATTTTTCATGTACATCAAGAGAGCACCTCAAGAAAGCATCACGGACTTCAATGTCCGATTCTTGATAAGTTGGAAGAGAATTCCAGAGAAGATCCGTCCATCACCCACCCAAGCCCACCTCTTTTATGTTCGAGCTTTTAATTCTGACATAGGTCTCTTTTTGCTGCAGTCAGGTGAACAACGGTTCCCACAAATCTTTGAGGAAGCAGTGCGAGCGGAACAGCTTTTGCTCTTATCGAGAAAGTTACCGTGGGGAGAAACTCCATTACCTTCTCCGGTGGTTGCTGCTCCTGTCTACCCTGCACAGTACTTTTCATGCCAGATCCCTTATACTGAGCAGAAACCTGAGATGCAGTCATGTGGAGTTCAAGGGACAGATCTCGTCCAAAGTCAAGGATTGGAACATGCAAGAACTTTTCCAGCAATGAACAATATGGTTGCTTGCAGTTTTCATCAAGAGATGGGCCAAGTAGAAGAACAAGTTCAAATTCCAGAACCTGAGGAGATCCCAGAATCAGATTTCTCACTTGAAGAGCCCTGTGATCACATCAAGGAGTTAGAGGAGCCTGTACTCAGCCCACAGCCAGTAAAGTCTGCAAAGTGGTGGTGTTGGTTCCAGCCACTACATCCGATACCTGAAGAAGTCCTCCATGTGGGTACTAGTAAGAAGGATAATCTGCCGCATTGCATCCTATTCGCACCATGGAGAACTTCAGGAAGGAGCCAGCCCAATTTCAAGAACCGACTCAAGTATGATTGGATCTGGTCGGGACATTGCAGATTTACTGGATAACCCTCTGAGACTAGGTTTCTGGTGGCGACATGCCAATCATGTCGTGAACTATTGTATATAGTATTTTGAAAAAACAAAAAAAAAATAAAAAAGAGAAGAAAAAAAAAAAAAAGAGGTATTGTTATTATTTGTTCATCTCAGCTCTTTTGTTGTCTGCGAGCTGTAGGTGCTTGTTTTTTCCTTTTGTCTCCTCCTTTCCCAGCAGTTGGTGGCTTTCTAGAAAATTCTTCTTTTCCCTTCCCTTTTTCCTCTCTTTCCTTTCTTCATCTTCCTTCCTTCTTTTTCTTCTGCATTAAAACAAAAATAAGCCACGACTGTTGTTTCTTTTCCCTTTTCTCATTTTTCCCCGTCCCTTCTTATCCCTTTCCTCTAAGTTCTGTCTTTTTATGCATTTATTTCGTAGTCTAGTTCATTTCATTTCACAGCCTTCATACTTTTATTCCCACTCCATAACTTCGTTCATTTTCATTTCATCATTCCATTGCGGTCACCGCTTGCGCAATCGCAAGAGCTCACTCCATCATCACGTTCCATTAGTCGTTTCATAACCCATTATATGCAAGTACTTTCGGTTTCAGATTCGTCAATTTTTTGCAAGTCCCCTGACATGTTTTGCAGCAGCCTAGCTTCCTGTTCTAATATGACTCTGTGCCCAATGGACTAAGGCCTGGATTCTTGCATACAGCGAGCTGTATACCCCGTGAGCCGCCAAGAATGTTGGCATTTTTGCCACATTGATTTTCATTGAAGTATTAATGTATACATTATTGCAAATCTAACGTTTATACAGGCTTTGATGCGGCTTTGAAGCAAAAAAGGAGCGAAATTGAGTAGAAAATGGCTAAGTCTAAAAACTGCAGCGATTCGCTGACATGTCGCGAAATCGCGGTCAACGCAGGCAGGTTGGGCGGAACCGTCGCGATATCGCGACGTGTTCCAGAATCGCGGGTCGGTCGGCTTCAAAGACTCAAGTTGAAAAGTTGCGGCGCGTCGCTGACATGTTCTCAAATCGCGACGCTGGCGGCTTCGAAGGGGCAAGTGCCAAAACTTGCAGCGATTCGCTGCATGTTCGAGCAGAGAAGAGTCCAAGGCAAAGTTGCAGCGCATCGCTGCACTTTTTTAGGAAGGGTTCCTGCAAGGCAAAGATGCAGCGCATCGCGATGACAAAGTGGCAATTGGTACGGAAGGAGCAAAGCGTAGCGATATCGCTACATGCTTCAAAATCGCGCCATTTTGGTCCAAGAAGCAAAAGAGCGGTAAGTTGTAGCGATTCGCTGCAATATCAACAATAAGGCCAACTGACATGAATATGCAGCGAAATCATGCAAGGGATGAAAATTGATCAAAAAGCATGGAAATGGTAGCAATTCCATGATGCCTCGTTAAAAAATGATTAAGTGCTCAAATTGGTAGCGAAATGGAGACAAGGAAGAATTGAAGGCATTCAAGGGCAAAAGGTGTTATGTTTTCACGGACCGTCAGCAAGGCCGTACAAGGTGCCCAAAACATGTAGCGATATCGCTACATGTTCCGTTTTCACGGGCAGAGCGCAAGGAAGAACCAAGAACCAAAGTGCGTAGCGAAATCGCTACATGTACTATTTTCTCGATGTTGAGCTAGTGATGGAGAAAAGGAAGCCGAAGACGTAGCGATATCGCTACAGGTGCCATTTTCGTGGGTCAAAGGTGGTCAAAGTGTACGGCGTTAAAACATGTCGCGATTTCGTGACCCGTCGCGTTTCGCGACTTCGCGTTTCCGCCAAAGTGCAGTATGAACGCCCGAGGGGTTTTTCTCGATTTCCAAGTATTTAATGCTGACCCGAATTTAATGGTTTGTGGGTTTCCAAGGCATTCAAAGTCAAAGAACCGCCCAAGCTTCCAAAATTAAAGATTTATTTGTTCGAAGCGGCTGGTCGTGGTCTATTTTAACGGTTTCATGCACATGTTCGAAAAATAAAATTTAATGAAGGCGACCGCGATTATCTTATTGTATTTAATTTTTGCCTCCTCAATGCTGCAATTAAGGGGATCGTGTGCATAATTTCCGTTGCATGGTTGTAGATCACGAGGAAGTTGGTTTTAAATATTCAATGCTGTAAAGAGGACGGACCTCTATAAAAACCAATGTAATTTTCATTTACGGGAGGTTGGAAAAACTTGCTGCTAGAGACTGGAATTGTATTTGCGGGAATAAAAGGATCAACTTCTAATTTTTCAAGCGTTGCATGGATGAATTTCTTTTCTATTTTTCTGCATTTCTAATAGCATTCATACTCCTGCATTGCTGTTACATTTAAATTCTGCTTTTGGATTTAAATATTGCGGTCAGGGTACGATTTTTAGAATGTGGGTTTGGAGGGATTTGCTGCATGTGATTGTGCGAGGATTAAGCTAATTCCTTATGTTACTTGTTGTTGTTACGTTTGTAGTTTCCTGCTGTTGTTTTTCTGATCCCATCACTTCGGCCTGTGGCCATATTTCCCATTTCTTTCTGCAACTTTTCAATCTCTTTCCAGCAACCCTTATCTTAAACCAATTTTAGAATAGTAGAGGGAACCAGCCCACTCTGGAGATTGGTCTGGGAGCCATTTCTTGCTTCCAGCCTTTCAATGTTGGCCGGGTCTAGGGCGCACTTGTAAAATCCTTTCCTGTGGCAGATTCGTGACCAACAGCTACAAAGGTCCCTGATAAACTCAATGCACACTACCATAGCTTATGCGAAATAAATATTGGTTTTGATGGGCTGGGATTAGTGAGAGCTAAAGGAAGAAATCTTGGATAAATCTGGTCCGAGTGGAACTAAAATTAAGTTTCATGTTTTATCTTATGGATGGACCTTGGGTTTGTGTTGGTTAATTTTTGTAACCTCTTCCCATGGCAAGTTTTTTGGTCTTTCGAGGTTCTTTTTGTTCTTATCTTCCCTTGCATGGGGGGTTTAGCTCTTATTATCCCCTGTGTGGGATGTTGGTGCTTTCTACTTTCTTGGGTGGCAGTTGTAGTTGTGTTCCTTTTACTCCCTTTGTTTTTAGTTTGGATTTTGTTGTTTTTAGGATCTTGGGTTCTCTCGGTGGCCTACGTGCCCTTTTTCTAGTTAGACTTGTTGGATCCATTTTGTAAAAGGTTTGGGGTCCCTTTCAAAACCCCTTCATCCACCTAATCAAAAAATAATAATTTCACTTATTAAGTCAAATATCATAAGCTATGAGATCCATCTCATACAAGAAATTCCCTTGGCAATATAATAGATTCTTAAACTAATGTCACCAGTGCAAACAACTTGAAAAGCCTATTGTGCTAAAAAATGGGTCTAAAATGCTTTTATATATAATTTATGGACTCTAAATTGTTAGCCTATTAACAATAAAATTAGTGATATATATATATATATATATATATATATATATATATATATATATATATATATATATCTTTTCATCCTTATGAAAATAGGAGGACTAAGACACGCCACCTATCGTTAAGTGATAGGGTGACTTCTACCATTATGTATCCACTTGTTTATAATTGTACATCATTGATAAATCATATTTTACCAGATGGTGTAACACCTAAGCTCTATGTTGGCCACCTATATCTTGATTGCTTCAATGTCAATTGTGCATAAAATGAATGGTAGGAGACTCAATCATGTGATCTTATAAAAAATAGTTTCTTAGGCCATATATTCTTGGCCAATAGCAAACTATATTTTCTCAAGTGGGTTCTTTTTTATCCTTGGAAGAGTTTTCTTTAGTGGGTAAGTTTCTGGGTGGAAGACCGAATTTAGAGACTATTCGTTCCTGGGCCCTATCCAAATGGAGAACAGTGGGGAGTATGGAGGTTGTAGCCCTGTCCAGGGGGTTTTTCATCATAAGATTTAATAACAAGGAGGATGTGAACCGCATTCTAACTGGAGGACCCTGGTTTTTAGGGAAACATAGTCTATTCCTTAGGAAGTGGGGGGAGGATTTCGACCTTGAAAAACAGAATATCAATACTGCCCCTATTTGGGTTCGACTTCCTAACCTACCAGCTCAGTTTTTCAACGAGTATTGGTTGCAAGGCATTGCCAAAGCGATTGGAGAACTGGTTTCCATAGATCATGTAACCTTGGCAAGGACAAGGATGACACATGCAAGGATATGCATCAACACTAATTTAGACTATGAGCTGCCAAATTTTGTGGAGCTAGGGTACGAAAACTACCTAAGAAATAAAGTGGTGGAATATGAAAACAGGCCAACTTTTTGCCCTGAGTGCAAAACCCAAGGCCATTTGCAAAATCAGTGCCCTAATCTAGCATCTAGTAGAGAAAACCAAAGGTCAGAAGGCAAACGAGCAAATGAGAACGGGTTTCCTAGGAACTTCCCTCTAAAAGGAGGCCATGTGGGCAAAGGAGGCTTTAGGCCATCTAAAAATAACCACTTTTATCAAGAGAATACAAAACAGGGGGCAGGGCAAGGTCAGAGCAAAGACAAGCAACATCTCACCGATGAACAGGAAAATTAGGTAAGCCCTAAAATTCCAATCTCAAATAAGTTCAAAATTTTAGGTGATCTAATGGTAGAAGGGGAGAGTGAGGAATTAGAGGAAGGAAACCTGCAAGATGAAATCCCTGAAACCTTAGAATCCCCATCAAGGTCGGGTCCTACAAACCCCATAACCAAGAATCCCTCAAGCCCCCAGGGAGGGGTAAGGCAAAATCCCAGATAATATAGAAAACAAGTGGAGGAGATAGCATCTTCGAAAACAGACCTTCCCAACATCATATCTAGAAGCCCGTCAAACCACCTAGAAGGTTCAATACAAAAATTAGGAGAATACAGGAAATAGACAAAGGAGTTAGAATCAAGGATTGAGGTGGTAGAAATGAATGATGTTGAGGAATGTGTTAGCCTAGTTCTAAAATAGATAGTTCATCCACCTTTTAGCCCCAAGCAGACCAGGAGTACTACTAAGTCACCTATTGACTATGGCAGTGAGAGAAATAAGGGGAGGATATCAAATACTGAGCACAATAGAATGAAGACTGACAATGAGATTGCCAGTGGCAAATAGAAAACTCTGATACAACAAGTTATCCCAAGGCTTGAAGATAACAAATCAGGAAAACCTCAAGGGAGGGGAAAGGGGAAAAACTCTAAACAATCTAAATGAAGGTTCTCTCATGGAATGTGAGAGGCCTCAATGGCCAACCCACTCAGAGGGTGGTTAGCTCGTTAAGAAGGCAATACAATCCAACAATTTTGATGCTACAAGAAACAAAATTAGACAAAGCCCGATCAATAACAATAGCAAAAAAGATATGGAGTCAAGGGGACATGGTGTTCAAACCAACTAGAGGAACTTCAGGGGGGCTCATGGTTCTTTGGGATCCTCAGGTGGTGGAAGGCAGCATTATCCATGATGATGATAGGGTGCTGAGCATTTTTTTCTATGATATTGACAACAATAGATTGTGGATCTTCTCAAATGTCTATGCTCCCAATTTTGTTCAATGGAGAGCTTCTTGTGGGAGTACCTGGGTAAACTGGGTGACGCTTTCCATGACATCCCTTGGGTGGTGGCAGGTGACTTCAACTCGCCTTTATATCCCTCGAACAAAAAGGGTGGAATAGGGCTTCCAACCAGAAGTATGGAAGAATTCAATGACTTCGTAAACTCGAATCAACTGATGGATGTGAGGCTAAGAGGAGCCAAGTATACTTGGAGCAACAGGCGAACAGGAAGCCAACTTATCCAGGAAAGACTTGACGTGTTTTTCTTATCAAAGGAGGCAATTGCTGGGTTTGGAGACTCTACTCTGCAAACTCTTCCCAAAATCTCCTCTGATCACAATCCCATCCTTTTGGAGGTTCCAAATTCAAACTCCTTCAAAAACCCTTTTCGATTCCAGTCAATGTGGATAAGGCACCCAAAGTTAAAAGAAAATATTTCCAGATGGTGGCAGCAACCCTTTTAGGGAAGCTCAGGTTTCAAACTTGCTCAAAAGCTGAAATTAGTAAAGGATAATATTAGAACTTGGAATAAGGAGGTTTTTGGGAACCTGTTTGAGAACAAGAAACAAGTGGGAGAAAGGCTGTAGGTCATTGACAAGTCGATACAAAATGGTATCGATGATGAAGCTACTAGGAAGGAGGAGCAAGCCAAGCTTTCATAATATCACAATATTTTGGCTTGTGAAGAGATATACTTGAGACAGAAATCCAGGGCGCTATGGCTAAAGGATGGTGACTTGAACTCAAAGTTCTTTCATGTCACAACCTTGAGGAACATAAGTAATAACAAGATCAGAGAGTTGACCAAAGCTGATGGATCCAAAACCCAAGATTTGATTGAGATCAGAGAGGAAGTAATTACTTATTTTAGCTCCCTTCTCGGGGACGAATCCTAGTGTAGAGAAGAAGCCAAGGACTCTCTCCTCCAGTTCATTCCTAGCTTGGTTGATGAGGCCATTAATGGTAAGCTTCTTGCTCCCTTCACTGATGAAGAAATCAGAAATGCTTTTTTTAGTATGGAACCTGAGAAGGCCCCTGGCCTTGATGGGTTCCCTCCTCGGTTCTTCCAAGTTTTCTGGGATATTATGGGAGAGGATGTCATTTCTGCTATAAAAGAATTTTAGGCTTCAAATCATATCCCGAGAGGGTTCAAGTCCACCTTTATAGCCCTGATTCCTAAGGGCCCAACTCCGAAGATAATGGCAGATTTCAAATCGGTTATTTTATGTAACGTATCCTACAAGATCATAACAAAAGCCATTGCTAACAGGATGAAAGAAATATTGCCCCTCATTATTGACCCTGGTCAAGGAAGCTCAGTTCAAGGGAGATCAATTATGGATGGTGCAATCATAGTCCATGAAGCTCTGCACTTAGCTAGGCAAACCAACAAGGAGGTCTTTGCCCTAAAGCTTGATATGAATAAAGCTTTTGAACGCATTAACTGGGATTTTTTGACGATTGTTCTTCTAAAGTTTGGATTTCATCCTTAGTGGGTCAGGCTGATAAAAGAGTGCATATTTGAACCTTGGTTCTCAGTTTTGGTCAATGGCACGACCGTTGGGTATTTCAAGAGCAATAGGGGGCTCAGACAAGGAGATCCGATTAGCCCAATGTTGTTCATTATAGTAGCAAAGGCATTAGGTAGAACTATTAAAGTAGCTTGCACTGCTGGATTAATTTCGGGGATTAAATCCACCTCTCTCACCAACCTAGTTACTAACCAATAATTTTTTGATGACACTCTGATGTTGACCCAGTCGTCTGTGGTTGAAGCCAGAAGGATTAAGCACATTCTCCAACTCTACGAAGATGCGGCGGGTCAGAAGGTGAACTTCATCAAGAGTAAGCTTTACTTCCTCAACACCCCAATTCAGAGACAAGCCAGAATAGCAGATATTTTGGGATGTTCGATAGTGACTCTTCCTACCTCTTATTTCGGCCTTCCCATTTTCTATGGTTCTCCGAGAGAATCTATGTGGGATAGAGTGGTAGAAATAATCCAAAAGAAACTGGCTGGCTGGAAAGGACATTTGTTATCTCAGGCCGGGAAACTTAATCTCACTAAGGCATCCCTACAGAGCATTCCGGTTTATTTTCTATCGGTGTTTAAGGCCCCAACTAGAACAGCTTCAAAAGAATTTTCTCTAGTCTGGGTCAGAGGAAAAAAAGAGGATCCACATTGTGGGCTAGGGAAAGGTATGTAGGCCGAAAGAAAATGGGGGGCTAGGACTGAGAAGAGTTGCTCACCTAAACACAGCCTTGCTAGCCAAACAAGCTTGGTGTCTCATTAACAATGAGGAGAATGAGTGGAGTGCCATAATTAAAAGAAAATATCTTCAATATATCGAATTCCTAAATGACATGGTGCACAGTAGAGGTTCGACGTTCTAGAATGAAATCTTAACAAGCAAAGAGGTCATAAAGAAAGGCCTAAGATGGGTTCTAGGTAACGGGTAGAAGATCAGGTTTTGGGAGGACAGGTGGGCCAAGGATGAAGCTTTATCTCAGTCTCCTCACCTAGCGAGGATCAAAAGGATCACTGAGGATCTCATAGGAAGGAAAGTTGTTGATTTCATGAGATAGGACAGAGGAAGGATTATTTGGAAACAGATAAGGATTAAAGGATTTGAAGCTGAATCAGAAGAAATCCAGAGCATCCTGCATCAACAATTCATTTCTATGAGACCTGAGCAGGATCTTGTAATATGGGCAACTACCGAAAATGGGCAGTTCTCAGTCAAATCTGCATACATGCTAATATTAGATACTGAGGACTCCACTCTCCAGACTCAGCTGGTGTGGGTCAAAAATATTATTCCTAAAGTTTCAATGTTCTCGTGGCTAGTGATCCAAGGCAGGATTCTTACTATTGACAACTTGATAAGGAAAGGTGTGATAGTTGCTAACCACTATTTTTTGTGTAGGGCCAATTGGGAGTCCACCTCCATATTTTCCTTGAATTCCCGGTCTCTTTGAGTATCCTCAATGGGTTATTTCAAGCCTTTAGCATTTTCTGGGTCAGACCATCCACCATCATTGACCTCTTCCACCAATGGCCAAATCCCTTTGTTAGCCTTAGGCTAAGGTTTCTTTGGAATATTTTCTCCATCATTTTCTTTGGCAGGTCTGGCTAGAAAGAAACCATAGAGCTTTCCATGAGTCGAGCCATGATGTCACCTCCATCACCAATAAGATTCTTACCTTCACCCGTGAAAATGTTAGCCTTATTCCTCATGAAGCTCGAATTCTTTCCCCCTGGGAGAGGATGATCTCAATCCTTAAATTTTACTCTGGGCAAGAAAATTGTGTCTACCAAGGTCAATCCCAGATTAGATGTCAAGTGGAAACCGCCCCCGATTGGTTGGTTCAAGCTCAACTTCGATGGGGCATCTAAAGGTAACCCTGGCAAAGCAGGGTCTAGAGGAGCAGTGAGAGACCATCAAGGCTAGCTGGTGATGGCCTTTTCTGAGCATCTGGGAACAAGGACTAACAACGAGGCAGAAGCAAGAGCATTATGGAGGGGTCTTCAGTTGGCCCAGGAGATTGAAGGTAAACTAATTATCGAAGGAGATTCGATGCATGTCATAAACCTTCTCAGCAATGGGAAAAATCCCCCGTGGCGGATTAAGACTGTCATCAAAGAGGCTAGGATCCTCTACCAAGCCAGGGATGATCGGAATGCCCAGCACGTGTTTAGGGAAGCAAATAAAACAGCTGATATTTTGGCCAATATAGGGGTCGAAGTCAATGGGTTGGTCACTTGGGAACATGGGGTCCCAAGTGATGTGGACAAAATTATTCAAAATTATCGCCAATGACGATGAAACTGTGGGGTTCGAAAAAAAGGAGAGGAGTTTCATTTTTGTTTTGTCAATACTGCTTCGATATTTTTGGTGACGGCTTTAGTTTTATTTGCAACGAGGGATGGCTCCAGGTGGCATGGTGGCTTCATGTTATGGGGTTAGGGGTAAAGGCAGCTGCCAAGGACCGATGTCGTGATTTCACGACATGTCGTTGGTTAAGGAAAAGCAAAATTCAGCAAGAAAGAAAAAGTGTCGCGATATCACGACATGTTGAGCAAGAAAGAAAAAGTGTCACGATATCACGACATGTTGAGCAAAAAGGAAAAAGGGTCGCGTTTTCACGACATGTTGAGCAAGAAAGAAAAAAGGTTGCGATTTCGCGACATGTAGAGCAAGGAAGGAAAAGTGTCACGATTTTGCAACATGTTGAGCAAGAAAGAAAAAGTGTCACGATATCGCGACATGTTGAGCAAGAAAGAAAAAGTGTCGCGATATCGCGACATGTTGAGCAAGAAAGAAAAAGTGTCATGATATCGCGACATGTTGAGCAAGAAGGAAAAAGTGTCGGGATATCGCGACATGTCGCAGTTTCGTGACCAAAAGAGAAGAGAAAGAGCAAGAAGGAAAAAGTGTCGCGATATCGCATCATGTCGCATTTTTGCGACCAAAAGAGAAGAGAAAGAGTAAAAAAGAAAAATGTCACGATTTCGCGACATGTTGAGCAAGAAAGAAAAAGGGTCACGATTTCGCGACATGTAGAGCAAGGAAGGAAAAGTGTCGCGATTTCGCGACATGTTGAGCAAGAAAGAAAAAGTATTGTGATATTGCGACATGTTGAGCAAGAAAGAAAAATTGTCGCGATATCGCGACATGTTGAGCAAGAAGGAAAAAGTGTCGCGTTTTGGTGACATGTTGAGCAAGACGGAAAAAGTGTCGCGATATCGCGACATGTCACAGTTTCGCGACCAAAAGAGAAGAGAAAGAGCAAGAAGGAAAAAGTGTCGCGATATCGCGACATGTCGCATTTTCGCGACCAAAAGAGAAGAGAAAGAGTAAAAAAGAAAAATGTCGCGATTTCGCGACATGTTGAGCAAGAAGGAAAAAGGGTCGAGTTTCGACGACTTGTTGAGCAAGAAGGAAAAAGGGTCGAGTTTCGGCGACTTGTTGAGCAAGACGAAAAAAGTGTCGCGATATCGCGACATGTCGCAGTTTCGCGACCAAAAGAGAAGAGAAAGAGCAAGAGGGAAAAAGTGTCACGATATCACGATAGGTTGCATTTTCACGACCAAAATAGAAGAGAAAGAGTAAGAAGGAAAAATGTCACAATTTCGTGACATGTCACATTTTCGCGACCAAAAGAGAAGAGAAAGAGTAGGAAGGAAAAAGTGTGGTGATATCGTGACATGTCGTATTTTTGCGACCAAAAGAGAAGAGAAAGAGTAAGGAGGTGAAAGTGTCGCGATATCGCGACATGTTGGATTTTCGTAGGAAAATGCCAAGAAAACGAGCAAGGAGGCGATTGTGTCACGATTTCGCAACAAGTCTCATTGTCGCGACATGTCGCATTTTTGCGACTTCCCAGAGCAAATGAAGGAAAAGACTTCAGGACGTCGCGATTTTGTGACATGTCGCACTTTCGCGGATGGAAGCGGCAAGAGTGCAAAATGGGAGACGAAAGTCGTGATTTCGCGACATGTCTCATGGTCGCGACATGTCGCATTTTCGTGACTATCCAGAGCAAATGAAGGAAAATACTTAAGTGCGTCGCAATTTCACGACATGTCACAATTTCGGTGATGGAAGCGGCATGAGTGCAAAATGGGAGATGATTGTCGCGATTTCGCGACATGTCTCATTGTCGCAACTTGTAGCATTTTCGCGACTTACAGCGACAAAGGAGCAGAACGATGGCAGAATGTCACGATTTCGTGACATGTTTCATTTTCTCGATAGGTCGCATTTTCGCGACTATCCAAAGTAAAATATGGAAATGACTTATGGATGTCGCGATTTCATGACATGTCGCATTTTTACGGTTGGAAGCAGAAAGAGTGCAAAATGGGTGACGAATGTCGCGATTTCGTGACATGGTTCATTTTTGTGACTTGTTGCATTTTCGCGACTTATAGTGGCAAAGGAGCAGAACGAAGGCAGAATGTCATGATTTCGCGACATGTCTCATTTTCGTGACATGTCACCGTTTCGCGACTCTCCAGAGCAAATGAAGGAGAAGACTTATGGTCGTCGCGATTTCACGACAGGTTGCATTTGCGCGGCTGGAGTAGCAAGAAAGCAATGCGATGGGTTGTTGCCAGTGTTCTAAGGGGTTCGTAAATATGTGTAAGGGGCCATGCTCTTTCTTTGCAGGGTGGCCTCAGATGGGTTCTAGTAACGACGGGCAGACTGTCCCTATTGAGGTTTTGATATGTAACAGCATAGTGCTGATTTTTGTAAAAGGTTTTGGGTCAAACCTGGAAAACCCAGATGTAATGAATCTGTACCTTAATTACCAAAAAAAAAAATATTTTCTCAAGTCTAAGCATGCCCCTTATCCTAGAAGTAGGGAATTGTGCCAAGAGAGCTAGAAAAGGGATACCATTATCCAAAAAAATGCAACATTCATGATTCAAACTAACTCAATAAAGAATCTTAATTTTCTATTTTCTTATATCTAATATGCCAAACCACTTGTTTAGAAGACATGATCCCAATGCTCCTTGAAGAAGCCAATACACCCCCTTCATAAAGATAAAATAAAAGTCAATATTTTGTTCAAATAATCTAAATTGATATACAGTAGGAAAATGTGACCCAAGGATAGTAGAACATAAAATTAGAGAAAACCAAAATATACCCCCCAAAATTTTTAGAGCAACAAATAATGATAAATTAGGAAGTATATAATTTTTCTTTGATTTATATGTTGAGAGAGCTTATAAAATGTTGGAAAATATGACAAATAAATTTATATTTCATTTTCTTTGTGTATCAAGAAGGATTATGAAATGCTTAAAAGTATTTCACCTTGTGGTCAAATGAAGAATAAAATACTCTAAGAAAAAATTCTTATGTGACCAAGCAACAACCTCCTTACTCAATTTGATATTATGTTAGATTTTCTAATACTTTACCAAAATGAATAGAAGGATAACATCAAATCAAAATTTATATAAGTAAAATTAAGAGATCAATTAGAAAGAGAAATTAACAAGGATGAAAGGGTGGCCTTGAGCACTCACACAAAATATCAAGATAAGATCACAAATACAATGGATTGGGTGGTTAGGGGTTATTTGCACCAAATACAAAATCCTCAATAATAATAATTATAAATCACTTAACACATATCATTGAGGCATAATATTAATTACAAGTTACTAAGACTTTCCCATAACAAGTTAGGCATTAAGGGTTAAGTGATTTAACACATGGCCAAAGGGCTAATTACATCAAATAATGGTAAAGTACATCAATGCATAATGGTTGCTTGTAGACATAAAACATGATTACATCATACAATGTCAACCTTGAAAATTAAAGTTAGATTACACAACTTTCAACATAAATACAAGTTTATTACCAATGAATATCTTATAAGGATAGATAAATGGTCAAGCCTGGTACTAATTATTTGCAATTATTAGAATATCATATTTTTTTTATTTCTTCCCCGTTGCAAAGATGAAATCTTAAGGAACTTACAAATATGATATTATTTTGTATATTTGGATTATAGATAGTCAAAATGGATCAGGTATATCCCAAGGTTATATTTATTATTGTGGGATATTGTACTAGCAATAGTTAGTCAATGATGGTTTTTATTCTTAATTAAATATTATTTATATATGGATATTATTGTATGATAATCAAGGAGTTATGAAATATTAAGTAATGGCATCCTAATTGTATTAAATAATGCCCACTTATTGTGGCACTAACATATTGGGAAATTGTGGTGTTATTCCTTCATTGATTGTCATTTAACATTTCCCTATCCTAAGGGTATTTCTATATTCATACTATGTAAATATATATTGTACATGGTGGATGATTGCTTAATATTTATTTATATGTGGATATTATTTTGTATTAATAAAGAGTATGTTCAATAAAGTGTCAAATCCCAACTTACTAAAACATCAAGTATTAGGCTTACAAATAATAAATCTATATTTTATTGCTACATAAAGTTTATTCATAAGAATTAATTATATTTACAAACATAGAAGGATTACCCTTAAAAATAATAAATCCATATTTTATTGCTACATAAATTTCATCCATAAGAATTAATTATGTTTACAAACATAGATGAAAATGTAAAAAACTGGGGCAAGGGAGGGATGGCTTCAGCACCAGGTTCCCTGGGACTGACCAGTCCCACTTCTCCATTTCCCTACCCCCTTCCCGAGTCTGCTCTCAGGCCTAGTTTCTAGGTTCCCCTGTTTTCTCAGGTTTCCCTCTTGACGGGGTTGCTGGTCTGCAAGGAGGGTTTGGTGGTTTCTTGCCCTGAGTTTCCTGGTTCGACGGGTTTCCAGCGTGCTTTCGGGGCTGTTGGAAGAGGGTTGGCTCTGGTTTTCTGGTTGCTGCTCGGGATCTTCATCTACGTTCTTTTGGCTTCGAGGGGCGCCTTTTCCCATAGATGGTTTTCTCAGTCGCCCCATGAAACCCTTGTCTTCGGGATCTCCTTGTAGATCCGGGGTTTGTTTGTTCTTGTGGATGGATCTCAGGGATCTTTCTGTAGTCTTCTGTTTGGGTTCTGGGGGGTGCCCATGCATGCAACTACATCTCTCCTTGGATCCATTCCCTGACAGACAATGGTGGGGCTAGAAGTTTTCTTGATGGTGGTTTTAATGGCTTGTTTCCTTGCAGGGTTTGATCTTGGGATGGGGGCTCAAGATCTTACAATGCAATGGCTTCCGCTATTTTTTCTACCCGTCAAAATCCTTCTCAGTCATGGATGCTCACGGGACAACTTCCCTGTCTCTTCTCTGCAGCTTGCATCCCAGATCGGGGTTCCTGTTAGACAGGGGTTGTGTTCTTCTGGGCATGTTGTTGGTTTTCCCGCTGGGCGGGATCCACGAGTTCGCGGGTTTTTCTGCAGGTTCAGGGCATGCTGGTTTTCCCCGATGGGGGGTCGTGGGTTTGTCTGCAGGTCTTGGGCGTACTGCTGGTTTTTCTCGTTGGGCGGTTTCGCCTTCTCTTGCTGGTTTCTTTGAAGGCGGGATTCTGGGCATGCTACTATTTTTTTCCTGCAAGGCGGGATTTCTTGTTGCTGTTGGGTTTCCCGCGGGGCGGGACCTTCCCTTGTTGCTAGTTTTTTTCCCCGTAGGGCGGGACCCTTCACACCCGGTTTAGGGTTGGTTTGGTGGTTTTCCCACAGGCGAGATCTTCCAATTTTGTTGGTTTTCCCGCTAGGCGGGATTTCTCAAACATGCTAGTTTAGGGTTTGCATGCCTTTCCTGCTTGGCGGGATTCCTAAACATGCTTGTTTTCCCCTCGTGGCAGGATTTCCAGATTGTGCGGTTTTTTCCCCACGAGGCGGGATTGTAATTTTTTCTATTGTTTTCCCTGTTGGGAAGGTTTTTAAATTTGCTAGGGTCCCCGCTGGGCGGGATTTTCCCTTTTTGACTGCCGGTTTTTCCCGTTGGGCGGGATTTCCTTTGTGGTGGTCTTCGGATGTTTCCCGCTAGACGGGATTTTATCTTCATCCTTGTAATAAGTCTCCCACTGGGTGGGATGTGTCATTTGGGTTTTAACCCTCGGTTTGGTCTTTTGACCTGTTGTAAGAAGGTTTTTGGGATCCTTTCAAAACCCACTTGTAATATAATTCCAACTTACCAAAAAAAAATGTAAAAAACTAATTTCAAATTTAAAAGGAAAATAATGATTCTAAATGCCTTAGTGAAATAGTTAATAGATGTTAACAAGCATATTTAAATGTTCTCTTGCTATCAGTTAAGCCTTATTTAATTTTGTTTAAAGGACCAATCAATATATTTAATTTAAGATAATACTCAAATAGATTATGATAAGCATCAAGAGGAGTAACCCATCGCCATGATGTTGCACCTATATAACTTTTTAAGGTTTGAGTGGATAGATTAATACCATGATCGTACAAATAAATATAAGAATCATAAGTGATTGTTGATTATTGATCTGCTAATGTATATAATATATATACTGGGTAAATATTTATTTGTTCATTTTGTTGAACACAAGGAAATCGTAAGTTGAAGAAAGCTTCTACTAATATTAGTTTAAATGTGTATTGTGTATGATCAAAAGAGGTCATGAAGAGGAAGGAGACACTCTTTTATATATATTTTTGTTCAATCAAGTATATATTCCAATCAAGTCAACACATATGTTTATGGTTGATGAAAGAAATGATAACAAACCCAACATTAGCTAATTGTATACTAAAACATTATTAATAAAAACTATCTTTTTACTATTTAAAAATATCACAGTTCATCTATTTTTTTTTTTTTTAAGAATTGAGTTTAGTATATTATAAGAAAATAGAACAAAAATAATTTTGGGGTGGGTGTGTGGTGGATGTGTATTAAATTCACTATTGTTAATAGTTTTGGGATTTAGGAGGGGTCGTGGTTGGGAGAACCTACCAAATCGCGTGTCTGGTCGTAGGGGTTTCTCACACTAACCAAATTAAAAAAAAAAAATTGTAATTTTTTTTTTAAATTAAGTTTGGAAACTCACCTCTTTGTTCCAATTTGCTTTGCAAGTAATCACTAGTAAAATTAGAGTTTGTAAGACCACTCCTCCCAACATGCCTATCCAAATTCCCTGTTATTCAAAATTTTATGTTACTAGAATGTCAACAATAACCCAATAAAAATTGTTAAAATAAATTCAAAATCCATAAACATTTATATAACTGATGTTAAAAACAAATAAATTTTATAATTTAAAAAAATAAGTAAATATAAACCATTTTTATTGGATCCAATTATCCCTTACCTTTACACCAAGTCCAAATTTGAAACCTAACAAAGATCCTAAAGGTATTCCAATAATATAATAGCATCCTACATTGATATAAGCCACATAAGCTTGCCATCCACAACCAACAGCAACACCTAAAAACATTTACATTAGAAAAAGCCTCAATGAAATTATATAAAATAAACTCCATGTTTTCCATAGATAAAAATAATAATAATGATGTAAATAACTCACTCTATCTTTGAACTAAACTATATATGCATTCCAAGCATAAGCAAATCATTAAAAAAAATGTATGTAGTGATTTTAAACTTAATGAATTATTCTTTATAAAGAAATTAAGAATATGATAAAATAAAACCTGATAGTACTGGTTGGATGCCATTGAGAACAATAGATGCAGCAAGGAATGGACAGAGTTCTGCTACAGCATGTGACACTTCCTCCTCTTGTGTGAATACATAGCTAATTGAATTTCGTAGAACAAAAACAATGATAGCAAACATTGATGCAGTTAAGAAGGATATGAAGGTCACTATTATAACTGAAAATGCTGCTGCTTTTGGATTCCCAGCACCGATTTCATTGCTTACTCTAACACTGAGCAAACAAGAAAGAAAAACATATTAAAGAGAAAAAAATCAATGTATCTAAAATGTTAGAAAATCATCACTTAACCTTATAAAATTTAAGATGACTAACCTTGCAGCAGCATTAAAACCCACAGATACCATGAATAACACCCCTAAAACTGTTGTGCTGTAAAATGGAAAATATATAAGTAAAAATAATATTTTATTTAATATATATTAATTTGTTTTGAAGGTAACTTATTTCAACAAAATGAATAAACTTTTAAATAAGAATAAACAAGATAAAAGCAGTACCATATAGATAATGAGTCTATAGCAATTTCTGCATTTTTTAATAGACCAGCTACGAGGATTATCATTTGATAGTACCATGCCTCCAGACTGGAAAAAAAAAACACATTATATTCAGAAAATAGAATGCTTTTGAAATGGTTATATAAAAAAAATATTTTGCAAGATAATGTTTAAAAATTACAATAATTTTAAATTATTGGTTAGAGATTTGTATTGGTGTTATTTTTTTTATGTAAAGTTTTGTTTTTAATGAGTATATATTTATATTATATAATATTTATATTTAAATCTTTTATAAATTTATACATTTATATTATATAAAAGTTTTTCTTTTATTTGTATGTTTCTTTTCTCAAGAGGTGTTTTTATATATTTTCTTCTCTCAAGTTTACCTTTGTCTTGTGCATATATCCATAATGCCTATAGTGTGAAACGCCTCAACCCTAACTATGGCCCAAGCACAATAGGGTTAAAAGAGGTATATACATATATAGGTAAATTAAAGTTCTTTTGAAAGGGACCCAAAACCTTATTACAAAATCAGCAACAAGTGCTAGATGTCAGGACTAAATTTGAACGGGAAAAGACCCATAAAATGCTGAAAGACAAAAGCATGCAGAAAAAGGCTAAAGCAGTAACAGAAAGGAAAAGGAAACCGAAAAAATCCAAGGTTCCCTTAAACAAAACCAGAGAAAAAGAAACTAGAAAGAAGGCAGCAGGAGCATCAAACTTCCTTGAGCTGAATGTCCCTTCTTAGCCTTTGTTGTCTCCAATACCATATCATTCTATACAAATAACTCCATAGCATCAACCAGACTTGTGGAAAACTGGCTGATATTTGTTTTCCTGTATCCTGCACCAAACTAACAAATGCAAGAGTCATTCACCGAATTAAATCTGCCGCTCTCCATATTTGTCTTGAATGACTATTTCAATGAGCCTTGCCGAGAACTACTCTGTCCACATGGAAAGGCCTAAAATGGTGACTGCAACATTTACCAAATGGTCAGCTGAATGATTAGCTTCTCTGTATGCATGCTGACAAGTGATTTCCTATTGTTTAGAGATGATTTCCTTGGATTCTTCAATGAGAGCTCTGATTCTCCAGGAGGGGAATTTATTATTTCTTATGAGATTTATTGTATTTTGTGAGTCTCCCTCAATTATCACCTTGTTGAATTTGCTTTGGATGAGATTTAGACCTCTCCATAGGGCTTTTACTTTGGCGTATTGATTTGTTTGGGTTCCCAAGATTTCAACAAAAGCAAGAATTGGATCTCCATTGTGATCTCTGACCACACCGCCTACACCTGCTGGTCCTGGATTCCCTTTGGAGGTGCCATCAAAATTAAATTTTACCCATCCCACAGGGGGGACTCCAACTAGTGTTGGGACGGAGGCTTGGCCTGATATGACCATCAGGGTCTCCCAATGGAATGTTCAAAGAAGAGATTAGGGAGGCCTCAAATCTGGACACAGACTGATTAGAGTAGGGGTTTAACTGAGCATTTTCAATGGCATAACAAATAATTCTATTGGTAATAGAAGAAAAACCCAAAGAGACTTGACAAAAGATTCTTTTGTTTCTTTCCAACCAAACTTGCCAAAGGAAATGGTGTAAGCAGTAAGCCCAAGTGGAACGGAGCCTGGGATGGTGGAAAGGATTAGGCCACTATTGAAAGAGGTCCAAGATGGATTGAGGTATAACCCAACTGATGTGAAAGGAATTGAAAATATTACACATGATTGTTTGGGAAACCGAGCAGGCAAGGAAAAGGTGGTTGACAGATTCCCAACTTGAAAGACAAAGGGAGCACCGATTTGGAACAGGCATACCTCTTTTCATGAGGTTATCAATGGTAAGGATTTTGTTTTGGAGAGTGAGCCACGAAAAAAAGTAATCTTAGGGATAATATTCTTGACCCAAATGAGTTGGTGAGGAAAAAAATTTAGTTTGAATGGACTAGATTTTGAAAGCAGACTTAACTGAAAAAGCTCCACTTTCAGTTGCTTCCCATATGAGTTGGTCTTCTTTGGGTTGACTAGGAATAAAAGTAGACTGAAGGAGGTTATTTAAAGTGGCATATTGGGCCTGATTATTTTCACTAATAATATATTTCCATGAAGCATGACCATTCTGAAAGAAAAGAAAATCTGCAACTTTGCTTCCAAAATGAGAATCAGTGAAAGCTTTTACCTCAGATAAATATTGGTCTCGAATCAGAGGGTCTCTTCCAATCCATCTATCATGCCAAAAATCAATGGATCTCCCATCCCCCAATAGCCACCTGCATCCTTGTTGTATGATATGCTTAGTTTGAGATATTGCTTTCCAAAAGGTAGAATTGTTGGCAGGAATGGTATCATCTTGAAAATTTGTAAACTACAGATATTTCCTTTGCACAATCTTCACCCAACTAGTTTTGTCATTAGAAATAACTCTCCAGGATTGCTTGGCAAGGAGAGCAAGGTTCATGTCATATATTTTTTGCAAGCCAAGACCACCTTCAGATTTTGGTTGGTAGACCTTGTCCCAAGAGACCAAATGAATTCTTTCCTTATTTTTAGTGCCTGTCCAGAGAAAATTTCTCTGAATTTTTTTCAATTTTATGATACACTGAGCTTGGAACCTTGAAGACAGAGAGAAAGTAGATGGGTATACTCTAAAGACATGCCATTGTTAACACAATTTTGGTAGCTTGTGATAACAGAGTTCCCTTCCATGTTGTGAGTTTTTTTTGTACCCTATCAATAACAGTGTTCCACATGCTCTCTTTTGGACTACCAATAAAGAGAGGAAGACCAAGATAAGTGGCAGGTAAGGTGCCTATAGGACAACCTAGAATATCATATATCTTATGTTGTCTTTGGGTAGGAGTATTCAGGAAATAGACTTTGCTTTTGTGAAAATTGATTTTCTACCTAGCAACCTGTTCATACAGTAGAAGGATGTATTTAATCACTTTGGCTTCAAACACTGAGGCACGAGTTGTCATGATGGTGTCATCCATGAATTATTGGTGAGTGACAAAATCAGTCTGGGATGATGCTTGAATTCTTGAAAGGAGGCCACACCTACATGCAACTTTGATGGTCCTTCCAAGAGACTCAACAAGCAAGATGAATAGAAGGGGGACAAAGGGTCTCCCTATCGAAGACCTCTAGAGCTCTAAAAATATCCTGCAGCTGAACCATTGACCAAAATAGAAAACCAAGCTGAGGAAAAATAAATTTTGATAAGAGACACCCATTCAGAATGGAACCCAAGCTTGAGTAATATGGAGACCAAAAAATCCCAATTGACCCGATCAAAGGCTTTGTTCATATCAAGTTTGAGGGCCAAAACTGATTTGTTAGACCGATAAGTGGAATGTAGGGCTTCATGAATGGTGATGACTCCATCAACAATCTATCTACCATGAACCGAGCTACCCTGGAATTCATCAATGATTGAAGGGAGAAGGTCTTTCATTCTAGTTGCAATGGCTTTTGTAAGAATTTTGTAAACCATATTGCATAGGCTTATGGACCTAAACATATCCAAGAAGCTTTCATTGGGGTCTTTGGGAATAAGTGCAATGAAGGTGGAGTTGAATTTGTGAGGGATGACCTTGGTTAGTTGGAATTCATGAATAGCAGAGCAGACATCAGGACCAACAATATCCCAAAAATATTGAAAAAACCTTGGAGGGAAGCCATCAAGTCTAGGTGCTTTATTAGGGTTCATGGAGAACAAGGCCTATTTTATTTCATCAGTAGTAAAGGCCTGAAGCAACTGAGAATTAGTACTCAGAGAGATGAGACAAGGAACATGTTGAAGGAGAGAATTTTTAGCCAAAGACACACTGGGTTCAGAGCTATTCAGAATATCATGAAAAAAGAAATGGCTTCAGATCTGATGTCCTGAATATCAGTAATAGTTTCTCCATTCTCCTTAACCAACCTTTTGATTCTATTTTTGCTTCGGTTGCAAAGGGTCCTCGCATGAAAGTATTTAGTGTTTGAATCCCCTTCTTTCAGCCATAATGCTCAGGATTTTTATCTCCAAAAAGTTTCCTCATAGGCCAAAACATTATGATAATCTGCTAAAAGTCTGTGTTCCTCCTCAGAAATTTGTTCATTCACCTACCCTGTTTGGTAAAAGCTCTCAATGACTTGAAGTCTATCCTTTATAAACTATTTTTTTTGGAAGATATTACCAAACACTTCTTTGTTCCATATTTTGATATTCTCCTTCACCAAGTTTAATTTTTGAGCAAGCTTGAAAGATGTTGAGCCTTGAACATCTTGTTGCCACCATTGTGAAAGCTGATTTCTGAAGTCAGGGTGGCTTATCCACATCATCTCAAACCTGAAAGGGGTTCTGAATGGGTTGTTTCCTTCTATTTGGAGCACTAATGGATTGTGATCAGAACCAATTTTAGGTAAAGCATAAAGACTAACATCCCCAAAAAGTAAAACTGCCTACTTGGAGAAAAAAATCTATCCAACTTAACCTGAATGAGATTGTTGCCCTTCCTTCTATTGCTCTAGGTATAGTTAGTGTCTCTAAGATAGATATCCATGAGTTCATTTGAGGTGATAAAATATTGAAAATCATCCATACTTTTAGTTGGATATCCAGTGCCTCCTTTCTTATTAGAAAAGTGAAGGAGAGTGTTGAAATCACTAGCAAGAATCCATGGGTATTCTTCAAAGGAACTTCTAAGATGAGATAAATTCTACCATAGTAAATTTATTACAGTGATAGAATTTAGAGCATAGACATTGGTAACATTCCATGACATGTCTGACCATTTATCTTTAAAAAGCACACTCATGATTCTATCAGTAGAGTGAATAAGGTTACCTTCAAGTCTATTTGAGTCCCATAGACACATGAGCCCCCTTGATGTTCCATTGGTAGGCACGTATAAGAAATCTATTTTTTTCCAAAATTATTTGGTGATTCTAAGAGAGTTGTCATCATCCAGCTTAGTTTCCTGAAGTAGAAAAATTTTAGGTTTATTCTCTCTTCTCAATGAACTAACAATTCTTTGTTTTGTTAGTCCATTGAGGCCTCTCACATTCTAGGAGAGGACTTTCATTTGGAAGATCTGGAACCCCTTTTGCCCCCCTGCCAGATTGTTGGGGAGGTTTGAGACTTTTTTCAGTTTCTATAAATTGATTTGAGACAAGAGGAAATAGGGTTTTTTGAATACCATTGGCTATCTCCTCCTCTGTTTCTTTTTTCCTTTGTTCTGAAGTAGACATTCTCCCTCTTCTCTTTTCACTACCAAAGTCTACAGGAGACTTCATGTGACTGCGTGTGACTTTAGGACTGAATTTATCAGTATCAATCTATTCAATAACTGGTCCAAGGCTTTGGATTAAACTTTCCGAATAAAGAGGTATTTATATTACTCAAATTTAATATTTTGTTATATATATATATATATATATATATATATATATATAACAACCTCAATCACACACACCTCCTACGTCTCTTAGAAAGTTTATTATTTTTATAATACAAATAATATATCAACTCTTATTACATGGAGGTATAAAGGCCAAGGATTGAAATTGAAATAAGAACTAGTCATATTAGTAATCAATAACTTATTATGATTCACAACATGTGATAACTAATTAAATACCATTACGTAAAATATAACTAATTAATTACTAGTTGATTTATTTATTAAAAATCAATTAGTATATAATATTTTTAAATTTTATTCTAACCTAACATTAATTTAGTGGATTTAATTTGATATTAGGGTGGTGATACTAGCTTATGGCACTGCATGGATATTAGTAATCAATTACTTAAATTATTTTTAAATTCTAATCTAACCTAGCATTAATGTCTAGTGAGTTTAATTTGATATTAGAGTGATTCTAGCTTATGGTACTACACAACTATTGGCATAATGGTACCAAAAATTGATAACAATGTGGTGGTAGTGCTTGCTAGTACCATGTTAATATGGCAAAAAATAAAATTCATTTTTAGAATAAATATTATATTTGATGCTACATCCTTAGAATATAGCAACAATGGAATATGTTAAGTTTTTAAATAATGCTTAGTTTTGTTATCAATACATTAAAATAATTATAGAGAACAAAGACATAAAAAATTAAGTGTGATGGATTGGTAACTAGATTAAAAATAAATTCAATTATTGCAAAGTAAAAGCACAAGTCTACATAAAATTGATAAAAAAAAAGAATAAAGCAACCAAATTCAATAATGAAGCTTAATTTATAATCTCTATATAATATTTTTCGTTCAAATTCCTTATCTTAATTCTTAGAATTCAATGAAAAGAAATTTTACTAAGATATGATAGATCTTCAACAAGATTGTGATGATTAGGAAGTCATCCACTTAATGTTTCACTTAATGGGCAAGGAAATGTTTATAGAATTGAATATGACAAAATCCAATGATAAAGTGGAATGGATTTGTTCTAAATGATGTCAAATTTGGTTCCAATAAAGAATGGATTGAGTGGAGTTGAAATTAGCACTCTCCTCTCCTTGGTCATTATCCCAAATGAATCATAGTATTTTCTTGTCAATTCTCTCCCCTTAAATCTCAATTTTGTATTACTACATAAATCTTCATCGGGGTAATTTTATATTTTTAATTCAAGAGTAAATCAAGGAAGTCAAGCTAACAAATGAAGTGTAAAATATTCCTCATCTTTAGTTTGTCAATGATATCTCACTCATAGGAGAAGCTCAAATAGCAAAGGCATAGACTATACTTGATGTTTCTATAAATTTCAAGTGTCGTGCTAATTTCATATTTTTAATTCAAAATTAAATCAAGGGAGTCACACTAACAAATAAAGTGTAAAATATTCCTCATATTTAGTTTGTCAATGATATCTCACTCATAGGAGAAGCTCAAATAGCAAAGGCATAGGCTATACTTATTTTTCTATAAATTTCAAGTGTATGAGCATAAAATTAGCTAGGGAAAGGCTAAGCCACATGTATTTTTCAAAACTAGTGTATTTAAAACACAATTATTGAAATATTAAAATATTATCGTCTCTTATAAAATAGTAATAATTAGATTTTATTGTGATGTTAAAAGCATAATTTAACTTATGGTCAAGGACGATATTGTATGGTATTTTTTTGTATAGGCCTATAGACATTCATTGTACAATGTATTTAGTTATTCATTTATGTAAGCCCTATGGGTCCTAGTTAACCTTGTTATGGTTAAACTCATCTTATATTTTGTTATTAACCTATATTTCTCTTGTTATGTCAACTTAGATTAACTTAATTATGTAATTGGGGTCTTTGGTATTAGATAAATATCCTACACCACTCCATCCATTAGTAGAAGCAGTGTGATCCTTATCCATGGATATTGGAGTGATTATTTATGGTGGTGAAATGCCTTCCACTTTCTTTTTCATCCTTTTATGTTTTTTATATAATATTTGAGTGAATATATTGCTTATGTTCGTTTCTGTAAATAGGTGTGGATTCCAACATGGTATTAGAGTGGGTATGGAGTTGCCTCAATCATGCAAAAAATTCATTCAAATCCTTTGATATTTCTTCCAAACACCAGGATGGTTACTCCTCAAAGTATCCTATGTCATTACCGCATAAGGGACAAAAAAGAGTTTTTACCTTGTTTTTATTATTTGTTTCTTTGAAGGTATTGGAGAAAATATGCATTGTTTCTTCCAAAAAGAGCTTCAAAATTCTCATATGGAGAGAATAAGCTCCACGTTGTTGAATATCCTCAAGAAAAACATGTGCTTAAATTTAAAAATATTTTTGACACTCAAATTGGCATGCATACGAGTTTGAATTTAAAAAGGATTGTTTTCACGTATTCTTTTACTTTCACTTGGAGACCTCTCAAACTAGAGAGTGCAATGTCCTTTTCAAGGAGAAGGTGCATGTCTCCATTCAATGGAAATGGAGGTTATTATATCTAAGAGAATTCTATTGAAGACATTCGTTCACAAAAAGTTTGAGTTTGAATCGATGCTAATACCTTTTGTTTTGAGAGGAACACACATTTTGAAGTAGTTGTGATCAAGAGGAATAATGCATATTTTGAAGCATTTGCTTCCACCTCAACTATTGTTATAGCATGGTGGTTTGGGTTCTACGTGAGGAACAAGAGGGCATGAGTTCGAATTGCATTGTCCTTCCTTTTTGAAATAGTCAAGTGAGTGATTGGTCTTCTATGAAGGTACTAACACCTTCTTCATTGTTGGAATTTACAATAATTTCTAAAAATAAATAGAATAAAACCATCCACTCAAATCTTATACAAAAAGCATAAAAGGACAAAAAAAATAAAAAGATACACAAACAATAAGGGCCAATTGTAGGCACCATAAATAATGACCATATTATCCATAGATAAGAACCACAAAACTACAATGATAAAATGATGGAGGCGGTTGTATTTATACCAATACCAATATCCCAAATACATAGAGGAACTTTAAGCTGACATAGCAAGAAAGGCTTTAAGGTTAATCACAAGTTTATAAATTGGGTTTGATCATAACAAGGTTAACTATGGCCCATAGGGCTTACATAATAAAATATTAATATAAATTCAATACTTTGTACAATGGATGCCCTTAAGCCTATCTAATATTACATCATACGATGTTGATATTGGTCATGAATCATATTATACTTTCAATAACCCCCAATAATCTAATCTAAGGGGATAATAAGAGAATACATTAGTGATATTAATATTTTTCCCCATAATGGATGCTTTAGTGGGACTGTAATTGAGGCAAATCCTTTATAATCCCCTTCATAATCTCGAAGATGTCAACCCATCTTTAGAAGATCAATTTCAATCCTTTGTAATTTTAATAAGCAATTTTTTACAGAATGTCCTTCACTCTTGCAATATCTGCAAATGGTCTTTAACTTCTTTGAAGACTTAGCTTGGCCCTTGGGCCCTTGGATCTTAGCCTTCTTAGGTTTGAAGTCCTTTGCATGATCTTATATTTGTGAAGTGCTACCACAATTCCTTAATGCCACCTAAAAATGAACTAGGAGATAAAAAGCTGATCAAGAGTAAGAGTTATTTAGATTATAAGAACATAGAAATCATACAAACCATAAGGTTCAACATTTGAAAATAAGGGGAGAGATTAGCAAGGACAATCTTCACACATTCTTCATCATATTTATTTTTATTTCCAAAAGATGCAATATTTACTCTCAATACCTTATATCTAATAATATAGTACTCAAAGTTATCAAACTCAACCAATTTAAGAGAAGAATTCTCTAATTTCAAGTGACTTACTTAAATAGCATTAAATTTTCCAAATAACTCACGTAATTGTGACCATACCCTGATAGGTTCTCTCATATTTAATATGGAAAAGCAACTCTAGTTCAATCAAAAAGGAACATAGGCGAAGATTTTCTTCTTTTCTTTGGTGGTGAGTTTCTTCATCAAGGATTACTACTTTATCTTCTTGAAATATGTGCCATAGGTTCTCAGTGCATAGTAGGCTAGTCATTTAGATTGACTAAATACTATAATTTCATCCATTAAGATGAGTAACTATGGCTTGATGATCCATATTACACATCTTGACCCCTTACACCATAGTAGGTCCTTGAATTACCACCAATGCTTAAACCTCAAAATATCATGTGATTTGAAAAAGGGCTCAAAATTCTTTAATATATAAAAGTTATGGCATTTAAAAGTCTTGCCCTAATGGACCTCAAAAAAGCAAAAAATAAAAATCCAAACCTTAGCAAATTAGAAGCCAATTACTTATTACCACTTGGCACTCTGTGATTCATTGGTGTCCTCCACTAATATTTTACCACTTCAATAGATTTGAGCCTATGTGACTACAAAAATTGTTTGCTCTTGATTGGCTAGGTTGGTATATATAAAAATATTTTGATTTATATGGCACATGAAAGTGCTATGCCAACCACCATATTGGCCAAATCTTCATTACATCCACTAATCTTTGGTTTTTCCAAAGGCAAGAGTCAAACTTAAATCTCCCAAATGTTGGGCACTATGGGCAAACCAAGGCACCCAACGCGCATTTGTGATTAATATTACCTCCATTTTTGCATAAGTATTTCAATATAACACCAAGATAAATGCATTTGAGCCAAAAAAATAGCCCAACCGTGATTCAATCTCTACTTTCTAAGATCACAAGCACCTTTGACTTAGGGAGAACAACCAGCTAGGCTATGTGCCTCATTGGATCACAAAAGGGATACCTTAATGAAGACCATATCCTCTTTCAACCAAAGTGCTTTTCAAGTAGGCTCAAACTTTGACCCTCATGCACGCAATACCTATCCTTTTATTTTGTTGTATAACTAGCCACTTTGTCCATTCACATCGTGCTATAGAGAATAATGTTGAAGAATCCTTTACTACATTATGTCTCATCATAAAATGACAACATGGGTATTCAATCTATGAATCCTCTCCACCAAGCACCTTAGCCATCCTAATGTTATTCGTCTTGGTATCCTCACAATGTTGTCGAAGCCACACCTATTCCCGATAAGAATATACATGCACATTGAGGATAGTGCCAAGCATGGCCATAGTTAGGACACACAAGCAAAGAACAATGCTTGCCAAAAATACGATGTCAAAATTCAAATTCCATCCATTTGAATATTTCTTCAAACTAGTGCCTTCTCCTATATTTTTTCCTAGAGATGTCATAGCAGGTCCACGGATATCTTGGAGAAGCTAAAAAAATAATGAATTTTTTTTAGAAGATTAAAAATACCTTGATGATGGCAGAAAATATCCAAATATTTTTTAGGATGAATGAATAATTGTGGTAAGAAGATTCATATTTTCTCCTTACACAAAAGATGTTTATTAAGCTTTGAAAAGATATTCGTCCAAGAAATCGAAAGGACTAGAGGCTCTAAATATACTTCTTACATGTACCTCCATACCCACTCCGATACCATGTTGGAATTCACTATATTTTTCAAAATAAACAAAAGCAAGCCATCCACTCAAATCTTATATAGAAAGCATAAAAAGACAAAAAAATAAATAAAAGAGACAAAAAATAAGGGGTGCCCATAGACACCATAAGTAGTTATTAGATTATCCATAGATAAGAATCACAACACTCCAATGATAAAATGGAGTGGTGGGGGGTATTTATACCAATACAAAACCCCAAATACATAAATGAATGTAACTTTAAGCTGACATAACAAGAAAAACTTTAAGGTTACTTAAAAGTTTATAAGGTGGGTTTAACCATAACAAGGTTAACTAGAACCCATAGGGCTTACATAATACAATATTATAATAAATTCAATATATTTTTCAATGAATGCCCTTTATTACATCATACAATGGTGGCATTGCCCATGAATCATAATACACTTTCAACATTCATCATTGCATGCGATAGTAGGTTGGTCAATGAAAAGCATTCTAGAATGGGAGGTCATGTGTTCAAACCATGTGCTTGCATTTTATTTTTCTATTGGCTAGATATAGTTTGTGTAGAAGGAAGTTGGCTCTCCTTCCAATAGCTAGCTTGTTGATATGGTTAGTGTAAAGCACTCAGCATCTGAGAGACATTGATTTGAATTTCTCCAACATCATAAGCTTGTTTTATGAGAAAATATAGATTGTGGTGTTCAGCATCCATGAAAGCCCTTTTTCTCTATATATACATGTCCAGTCAATCACAATTATGCATGTTAAACTAGCAACCTAGTGGAAATCAAGTGGCACAAAATTAGTGGTAGGCTCCAATGAATCAACGAATTCTAAGTGGTAGCCTACAATTGGATACTGCATTTCTAAGGTGTGGGGTGTCAATTTTTCAATTTTTGAGATCCATTAGGTCAAAACTTATGGAGGTCATAACTTTTGCATGTAGAAGCATTTTGAGCTTATTTTTTCAAATCATATGATTTTTTGAGCTCTTTATATTTATGACATCAGTTCAAGGACCTATTATAGTATTGGGGGTCAAGTTGTGTAAGATGAACCCTCAATCCTATGTTACTAGTATCAATGGGCATATTGTCAACTCAAATGTTTGGTTCATTGTGCACTAAGAGCCTATGGTGCATCTTTCAAGAGGAGAAAGCAATAGCCCTTGATGAAAAATTGCTAGCATAAGCAAGAAGAAGCTCTTTGTCTATTCACATTTTTATTGAACCATAATTGATATCCATATCAAAGAAGAGAACAAATATATGGTCAAAATTACATGAGTTATTTAGGAAATTTGAAGTAAGTTGCTTGGAATTAGAGCTCTCTTCTTTGAAACTAGTTGAGTTTTATAACATTGAGGACTATATTGCAAGATTTAAGGTATTAAGAGCAGACGTTTCATCTTTGAAAGGTAAAACAAAGGTGATGCAGAATGTGTCAAAATTGTTCTTTCTAATCTCTCCCTCTTTTTAGATGTTTAAATTCATGTCTCATGTGGTTCTTATGTTCTTGAAAACGCGTACAAATTTCTCTCTTGATCACTTTTTTCTCTCCCAGTTAATTTTTAGGTAGCACTGAGGAGTTCTGATTGTGCTTATCAAATATAGGCTTATGCAAAATAATTCTAACTTGAGAATACTAAGACCTAGGGGTCCAAGTACTAGCCTAAGTCTTCAAAGAAGTCAAAGAGCATTTGCAAATATTGTAAGGAGGGACATCCAACTAAATTTGTTTGTTGAAGTTACAAAGGAATGAAACTTGTGTTTCTTAAGATGGGTGGTTGTCATCTAGATGATGAGGGGGATATAGATGTGTCTTCCTCAACTGTAGAGGTCTACTAGAGCATCCATTATGGGAGGGAGATGTTATTGTCACTAACATCTTCTCTCCTTGGTCGCTCAATTCATATTATGAGGGGACGTTGAAATTGTAACTTGAATTATGGCCAAGGTTGATATTGTATGATGTCCTTTTGTATAGGCCTATAATCATTCGTTGTATAATGAATTTTTTTATCCATCTATGTAATCCCTAGAGCCAAAATTAACCTTTTTATGATTAAACTCATCTTATATTTTGTAATTGACCTAAATCCCTCTTGTTATTTCAGTTTAGGTTAACTTAATTATGTAAGTGGGATTTTTAGTATTAGTTTAATACTTCTACTACTCCATCTATTATATCATAGTGTTGTGATCCTTATCCATTGATAATACAATGATTATGCTCAAGAGCACCCACAAGTTATGTGTATCTCACTTCCTTTTCCATCCTCTTATGCTTTTTTTATAATATTTGAGTGAATGGATGATGCAAGAGCATCCAAGGCATACGAACAATCCTGCATCACCAAAAAAATATTAAAATATATTTTTAAAAAATTAAGATTAAAAATATTATAAAATATATATATATATATATATATATATATATTTTAGATAAAACTCTAGATTCGCAGGCACATAAATGGAGGTCAGATTTTTGTGCATGTTCAATTGATTTTTACATGGGTTGTTTTACTACTAGAAGACAGGGCATTAAAGGGTGTTTTTTTAATTACCAATTTGTCGGCATGAAGACTATAAATAAGGAAAAGACACCTAAATAGAGTAGATCATGTCTGATTAAGGGATTGTGGCAACCAAAGAGAAAAAAGGGAAGATCTAGTTTGGGTCTTGGAGGAGTTGGTGTTGAAATTTGGACACAATACCAACAATTATAGCAGGTTAAAAGAGGATTCCAACACAATACCAACAACTATTGTGGGTAAAAGAGGATTTTGGCACAATACCAGTAACTGTAGTAGGTTAAAAGAGGATTTTGGCACAAAATAATAGTTATAGCAGGTTATTTCCAAGTTGTTTAAGAGCGTTTTGTGGAGATTTTTTATTGTGATTAGGTTGATGTGAATTTATATCTATTGTTATTAAAGATATAAAATTTTTATAAGTGAAATTAGATCTTTCTCATTGTAAATAAAGCCTACTTGTAAATTATTATTGTTTACAAAAATTAAAATAAATTTAAATTATTATTATTGTTCTTGAAGTTTATTTGGTAGTTACTTGTTTGGTCATCCTTAACTAGACCAACCAACCTAGACTACATCACAATGGTATCAGAGCAGGGTTTGATGGTATACTAAGGAAGAGGAAGGCGAAGAGGTGTTGGAATTTGGAAAGCAGATCTAGCTGAGGAATTGTGGGGAGTCATCATATGATTGAAAGCCATTGAGATGGTCCAATTGAGAGGAGTTCACATTGAGTATGTAAATGAAAGTGAGTATGAAGATGTTGGTTACACAAAGGTAATAAAGGAAGAAGGAATTGAACAACCCAAACCATGGTGGATACAAGCAATATCCAAGTTTGGGAACAAACCCAAATTAAAAATCCCAAATTTCAATGGGAGTTTGAATCCATAGGAGATGATAGACTGGATAATAAAAATAGAGAAGTTTTTTATTATGAATCCATGGTTGATACAAAGCAGGTCAAATTTGCATGCACATGATTTAAGGGGCATACAATGCTTTTGTGAGAGCATGTGCAAAGGGAAAGGTGATGAAAGGGTAAGGAGAAAATGCGAATTTGAAATAGACTTGTTGCCAAGCTAAAATAAAAGTTACTACCTATTGATTATCATATGAGTTTGTTTATAAAATTAAAAAATCTTAAGCAAAAATAATTGGGGGTGAAGGAGTATACTGAATAATTCTACAAGTTTTCCACAAGGGTCAGTCATGTTGAAGATGATGAGGATAAAGTGGTAAGGTATCTCAATGGCTTAAGATTCATCATACAATATGAGATAGGTTTATTCTGAATGAATTTCGTTGAAAATGCATATCAATATGCACGCAAGGTGGAAGAAAATTTGACTCAAAAGCAACAAAGCAATAATACAAGGATATGGAAGCCATCCCATGGAAGAAATGAACCCAACAATGGTAGAGGAAAACAAGCCTGTGGTGGAGAAGAAAGCTCTACAAGAGAGAACAATTATAATTAGAGCAACCATGAAAGAGGTGAATCATCAAGAGATTGAGGTGATTTTGATAGAGAAAGAGGTAGAGGTTTCACCGATATTTGTTACCAATGCAAAAGATTCAAACATAGAGCCTTTGAATACCCTCAAGTACGACATACCAACAGTCGTAGAAAGGAGTATCAAAACCACATGGCTCATGTAGATGAAGTTTTGCATCTCTAGAGAGAATAGAAGAACCAAAACAGGAAGAACCATTGCTCATGAAAAGAGTATTTCAAAAACCAGCCAAAGAAGATAAGGAGCCAACCCAAAGAAGGAGATTATTTTGAACCATATGCAAGTCTAGCGATAAATATTGCAAGGTTATAATTGATAGTGGAAGCATGGAAAATCTAGTGTCCACAAATATTGTTGATAAATTGGGTTTGAATCAGAGGGAGCATCCAAATCCTTACAAAGTATCTTGGCTTCAAAAAGGGCATAACATCTTGGTGAGTGAGCAATGTGTTGTTGATTTTCAAATTGGTTCATACAAGGATTTGGTATTGTGTGACATCATGCCTATGGATGCATGTCACGTATTGCTTGGTAGACCATGGCAGTTCGATTGAAAGGCCATGCATGATGGAAGATTGAATACCATAAGCATCATAAAGGATGGTAAAAAGCATACACTCAACCCTTTAAGGGAGAAAAGTGAAGATGTTGACAGTTGTCCTAGAGTATGCACTATTACAGGTAAGCAATTTTTGAGAGATACAATAAAAGAAGAATATTATGCATGCATAGCTAAGTTGATAGAAGTTGGAAAAGTGATAGAGGAAGATAAAACACCATTAGAAGTGAGAGAAATACTTGTTGATTTTGAAGATATTTTACCAAAAGAGTTACCGAAAGGATTACCACCAATGCAAAACATCAATCACCATATCAATTTTAGTCTAGGATCTATCTTGTCAAATAAGGTAGTCTATCGTATGACGCTAATAGTGCAAGAAGAAGCGTAGAAGCAAGTCCAATAGCTCTTAGACAAAGGACTGATTTATGAGATCTTGAGCCGATGCATAGTATTTGTAGTGCTAGCACCAATGGAGGTACAAAGTGGTGTAGTAGAAGACTTCATGGAGTATACACATGAGTTACATAGGTGGATCTACAACAAAGTCTAGAAAATTACAAGAGTGCTACAGATGACAGTAAAAGAGCAAAAAAAATCCAAGTGGGAGAGTTATTTTTCACTCATTTGAGCAAGGAGAGAGTTATTAAAGGAAACCACAAGTGGAAATATAAAAATATCAAATCATGTTGGATCATGAGAAATTTTGATTCAAGCAATGCATACGATTTTCATGTAGATATCATAGTAGCAGAGAGAAAGGTCGGTTCAAATTGAAAGTTTGAACAATGGGTCCAACAATTGCCAAAGAAATAGAGAGAAAAATAGAGAAGATAATTGATGAGTGGATTGTCAAGAAGACAAAGGATCATGAGTATAAGGAATATCTCACCAAGTGGCTAGGCAAACTAGCAAAAGAGGCAACTTGGATGAGTGACTTAGAAGTTCTCAAGCATGGGGTCTCGGTTGAAGATCTCATGAAATGTTCATGAGCTTTCTGCCCATGAAATATTTTTCACCTAGAGTGTTTGATGCAGGAGCATCCAAGGCATATGAGCAATCTTGCATCACAAGAAAAAGAAAAGAAAAAAAAATACTAAGTGATGCATTTTAAGAATAAAATTTAAAAAAAAGGTGTATTTTTTATTTTTTAAATAAAACTCCAGATCCACAGGTGCCTAAGTAGAGGTCATATTTTTGTGCATGTTCAGTTGATTTTTGCATGGGTTGTTTTACTACCAAAAGGCAAGGCATTACAGGGTGTGTTTTTTTATTTTATTTTTAAATTACCAATTTGCTAGCAAGAAGACTATAAATAAGGAAAAGGTAGCTAAATGGAGCATACCACACCTGATTAAGGGATTGCGACAACCAAATATGGAAAGGGGAGATTTGGTTTGGGTCTTGGAAGAGTTGGTGTTGAGATTTTGACACAATACCAGCAACTATAGCAGTTTTAAAGAGGATTCTGACACTACTAACAAATGTGGGAGGTAAAAAAGGATTCTGACACAATACCAACAATTGTAGCCGATTAAAAGAGGATTCCGACACAAGACCACCAACTATAGAAAGTTATTTCCAAGTTGTTTACGTGTGTTTATGAAGATTTTTTTATTGTGATCAAGCTGATGTGAATTTATATCTATTGTTGTTAAATATTTAAACTTCCAACAAGTAAAATCATAGATGTTTCATTGTAAATAAAGCCTACTTGCAAATTATTGTTGTTAAAAAATTAAAATAAATTTAAATTATTATCATTGTGCTCAAAATTTGTTTGGTAACTGCTTAATTGATCATCCTTAATTAAATCAACCAACCTAAACTTTGGTTGATCATCCTTAATTGTATCAACCATCCTAAACTACATAAATAAATTGCTTCTGTAAGTATTTAAAATGCATCCAGCATAAACTATTTAAATCCCATTTTTCAAGATAACAAACATATCCCACCATCAAAAATGGAGAAAATCTAACTTTATATAATTTAAAAAAAAAAATCATAACAATACATAATATTGTCAATTATGTGTATACATCGTTAGATAAGGCATATCCTGCACACTTACAAACAAATACAATACTTTTTTAAATTTTAAAAACAATTATAAAATAATAATAATTAATTTAATTATATCTTAATGTTATATTTAAGTCACAAATTAAATAAAAATTTAAAATTATGCAGGACCACCTTATACACTATAAGTCCATTATCTCTAAGAGGAAGCACTAGTATTATCTATCTATACCACATACATAATCTATCCATTCATACTTAAACCTCAACCTCGTATCAGTATCACGAGTATCCTTCAAGATTAGCCATAAAAGTTTAAAAATATAAATATAAAAAAACTTCAAATTTTTAAATTTAAAAAATAAAATAAATAACGACTTGGAAGATTTAAACTCATCTTTCTTTAACCAAACGGTAATTAAAATTATTTTTTAATCTTATAAACAAAACAATTCAAGTAAAATTATTTTTTTAATATTTAAAAAAATATTATTTTTTAAATCTTCTCTAAAAAAAATCAAGGATCTAAATCTCCTCAAAGTGGATTCAGCCCACGTGTATTTATAATAAAAAAAAATACTATTAAAAAATAAAAATAAAATAATAAAAGAACCGTAGAGCTTACCAAAACATGACTCCAGACGCGACGGAAAGCTTCAAGAAAGACGGCAGCTCATGGAACGCGTCAGCGGAAAATCCGGTCCACGTCTGCTTACACCTGGCGCTTTTCGCCACGTAGACATACTGAGAGACCACGATTATCCACCAAGACAAGCTTAACACAAGCGCCGCCCCGAAGATGCCCATCCCCAGCTTGTACGTGGCAACCCACGTCAGGAACACGTGGACAAATAGGGTGAAGAAGGAAATGTAAGCACTGGGCGCCACGATACTCTGCGCCTGCAAAAACTTCTGGAGGGGGAAATTGGCGGCGTAGGCGAAGATTTGAGGGATCAAACCGTAGACAAAAATGGCGGCGGCCGACGCTATTCTTTCCGATTCTCCCAAGAGAAGAAGTATGGGCTTAGATAAAATGTAGATAATTGCCAAGGGTATACCCGTTGCCATGAGAACAATGGTGGCTCTCTGCATGTAAATTCCGAGCATTTCGTATTTCTGGGCTCCGTAAGCTTGTCCGCAAAGTGTCTCCGTAGCGCTGCCCATCCCCAACTGTTGGCTCAAAAAAAAATTAAATCCATGATTAGAGCTTTCGTTGATATTAAATATAAAGCTTAAAAACAAATACGATTTTTTGTTTGCCCAAAAATATTCATTGGTAGTAAAGATAGAGCTTAAATAACAAATACAATTTTTTATAAGAGATGATAAAAAATTTAGTTAAAAAAATACAATTTTTTAAGAGACCATGAAAAATTTGTTCAACCTAACCTTTGTCTTCTTCACAAAAAGGTATTTTAAAACAAGCCACTTTGGCCTCACTGTTTTCTTTAAACCAAGTATTCCTCTTCGTTATTTTGGTAACCATTTAAATCAAATGACATAAGAGTTTAAATGAATTGATCAAAACAATTGGTTAAAAGCCATGAGTTTTATATCATAAAACATTTCAACTACGAAAAAACTAAAATACAAATTTTAATAGACAATATAGGCTGAAAGACTTCTTGATGGTTCAATTTGTATTCATTTATATAATTAATATTAATTTAATAAATTATTATATTTTTTAGATTTAGTTAATATGAAATTTTTTTAAGATCAATTGATTGAAGTTGGTATTTTTATTAGACCATAATTTCTTATAAGAGGAGTCAAGCCTATAAGAGGAGTCGAGCTTATAAATAAAAATTTAATGCACAATCACACCTAATTTGAACCTTGAAACTTAAAATCTTATAAAAAAAATCAAAACCAGTATACACATTATTATACATTTTTATCCTTAAATATTTAAATTGAAAGTTTAAAACTCAAAAAAAATAAAAATAAAAGTTTAAGGTTCTATTGGATTAAGATCAAGTTTTTTTATATAATTTAACCAAAAAAAAAAACCCTTGCTAGGCACCTTGGTCTTAGTCTGAGAAACCAAGAAAAGGGGTTCTACACTGTCAAAATCATCCGGGAGCCGCAGTCGATTGCGATTGCATAACATAATCAAGTGGATTTTGGATACCCAATGTGGGTTTGGTAGGGTGGAGATCTTGACTCGCAAGCATAATCAACTGGTTTTTGGTACCCAATGTGCATTTGGTAGGGTGGAGACCGGTCGTGATTGCAATTGCACAACATAATCAATCTGGATTTTGGGTACCCAATGTGGGTTTGGTAGGGTGGAGATCTTGACTCACCAGCATAATCAACTGGATTTTGGGTACCCAATGTGCATTTGGTAGGGTGGAGACCGATCGTGATTGCAGAGCATAATCATCTGGATTTTGGATACCCAATGTAGGTTTGGTAGGGTGGAGATCTTGACTCACCATAATCAATTGGATTTTTGGTTACCCAATGTGCATTTGGTAGGGTGAGGTCCTAACTTCACCATAATCAACTGGATTTTGGGTACCAAATGTACATTTGGTAAGGTGGGGATTCGAACCAAGAACCTCCCTTGAAAAATTGCTCTACCCTCTCCAACTCATCAATGTACATTTGGTAAGGTGGAGATTCGAACCAAGAACCTCCCTTGCAAGATTGATCTACCTTCTCCCTACAACCAGCATAATCAACTGGATTTTGGGTACCTAATGTGCATTTGGTAGGGTGGAGATCCTGATTCCACCAACATAATCAACTGGATTTTGGATACCCAATGTGCATTTGGTAGGGTGGAGATACTGATTCCACCAGCATAATCAACTGGATTTTGGATACCCAATGTGCATTTGGTAGGGTGGAGATCCTGACTCCACCAACATAATCAACTAACTGGATTTTGGATACCCAATGTGCATTTGGTAGGGTGGAGACCCTGACTCTACCAGCATAATCAACTGGATTTTGGGTACCCAATGTACGTTTGGTAGGGTGGAGGTTCGAACCAAAGGACCTCCCTTGGAGGATTGTTCTACCCTCTCCAACTCACCTACATGGATTGGAATGAGATAAAGCTGTATGTTGAATAAATATATTAGGTAAATTGTATCGTATAATCAACCATGTGGTAGGTGTTAAAAACTATCTTTTAAACATAAAAAAAAAAAAAAAATTAAACTCTCAAATTAAAAAATACCGTTAATTTTTTTTTAAATAGACCTAACATTGACAAACATTTCAGCAAAATTCGGGACGGTAAATGATGGCAATACATACCATGACGCCGTAGGCAAAAACTTGGATGCCAGTGTTCCCGAGCGAGGCCCCGGCCAGCTCCAGACTCCCAAGATGCCCGCAGAATACCATGGTCACCAGTTTCATGAAGTTATTGACCATGTAAACCACAACCGCAGGAGCAGCAAGCCGCCATAGCAGCTTCACTTCCAATAAAACCGCGTCCCTCGTCCTCTTCGCCCATGGCTGCTCGGTGTCGCAGAGAATCGTTTCTAAACGATTAATGTCGTCCACATGGCCGCCATGATAAGACTCGCGGTTGTGGTCTAATAAACACTCCTGCACTTCGGGCTCCATCTCTAACCTGCACTTCGGGTTCCTTCTCTAACAGACTTATATAATTAAAACAGATAATAAGAAAAAAAAAAACATCTTATTTTTTTTTTGGTATGAAAGCACATCTGATTAAATCAGTCCATAATCTACCGGTCCTAGATAACTCCAAAATACCTAACAGTCCGAAAGGAATCCCACTACCATTGAAGTTGCAGTGGGATTCCTTATATCCATTGGATTGCCCCAGTCCAGCCTCAAGCGGCTAACGGAAATTACTGAGGGGAGTCCAAGCGGCTTACGGAAATTACAGAGGGCCCATGGAATCTTTGTGCACATGTATTCTTGGGAGTTTCTACACGTCAATGGCTGTCGGGTTCTTCCCAAAATTATCAAAGAGATTTAGTATGTTCTTTGAAAAGTAGTTGCAGTTTAAAGACGGAAAGGAGGAATCTATTGCTGGTCACGCTGATTATTAGAATACTGGTCCTGTCTATTATGAAAAGTGTATGGGATGGAATAATTATAAATTTTAATTTTTATAAATAGTTTATGAAGCAGGGATATTGCTATCACGCTGATGTTTAAGAGAATCGTCCTGTCTATTATGAAAAGTTTACCTGACAGAATAATCATAAATTAATATTATGAAAAGTGAGCCAGACATATTAATTATAAATTATCATTAACTTTTTTAAATAGTTTGTACAGTTGCATTGTCAGGACAAGCGACTCCTTTTTAGAAAGTGCCAGTATTTCATCTTGAGTCGATGTGATATGATAAAAAGGAATTTATATTAATAATTATAAAGTGGTTATGATGTTGGGTTTAGGACAAATAAGAAGACGACAAACAAAATATAAAGTGGAAATCTTCGTATGTGGAGTTGGTTAAATCCAAGTAAATTCAGGATAAATTATAAATAATAGAGGCCAGATTTTTTTTTTATAAATTGTAAAGAGGAGGAATAATTATAAATAATAGAGGAGAGATTTTGTCTAGTTATGCTTTGGAATAGTGGATTGAAGACAAATAATGAAATTAAAGCTTGGACAGCTTTGAAAGGGTTAAAAATATGCAAAATCATATTGCTTTCGATAATGGATTGAAGACAAACAATGAAGAGGAGGAATAACTATAAATAATAGAGGAGAGATTTTGTCTCTTTGTGCTTTCACCAATGGATTGAAGACAAATAATAAGGTTGAAGCTTGGACAACTTTGAAAGGGTTAAAAATATGCAAAACATATTGCTCTCGCCAATGGATTGAAGACAAATAATGAAGAGGAGGAATAATTATAAATAATAGAGAAGAGATTTTGTCTCTTTATGCTTTCAAGAGTGGATTGAAGACAAATAATAAAGTTAAGCTTGGACAACTTTGAAAGGGTTAAAAAGATGCAAATCATATTGTTTTTGATAGTGGATTGAAATCAAATAATGAAGTTGAAGCTTGGACAACTTTGAAAGGGTTAAAAATATGCAAACAAATGAAATGGACCAAAGAATGGAAGGAAGGTGATTCACTCATAGTAATAAATGTAATTTTGAGGAAAGCAAAGGCTTCATAGAACATACAAGAGATAATTGCGGAAATTCAAGACCTTGCTATACAATTTGAAGAAATAAGGTTTACACATACTTTAAGGGGACTCAAATTAAAATGTTTGATTCACCTGCATTTGGATGGAAATAATGGTCATTAAATAAATTAGAAGATTGCTAGAATTTTTTGTAGAAGGATCAGGCAGTATTTTCCTACTGCTAACCAAATTGATTTTAATTATTTTCCATATCTTGATTTTGTTTATAATTTAGCAGGAAGAATTAATGTTCTAGTAAATTCAGTTGCTGAGAGTCAAACTACAATAAGCATGATCAAACATATTTTCCTTCAAAGAAAATTAGATGATATTATCCTTCTTCGTTGATTAGGAGAACCAAGTGCATGTTTTACAAATTTCTTTGCTAACCTTTGCAAGAATTTGTCTTGGCAGGAAATAATGGGATCATGTATAATCATAATAAATTTAAAAGAAATCTTGCTATTATAACATGCGTAGATGAAGTTATACAACCCGTATTTCCTCCAAGAATGAATGAACCAAAATCCTCCACTATTCAAGATACTGAGATGCCAAACAGTCAGCCAGAAGTCACAAATCATGATGAGTTAACTGCTTGGTTACAAGAGGAAATTACAAGATGTCAAGCATGCAAGTAGTTACTGCAAGGGATATATCAAATCCATTATCATTATAGATTAGGATAATATCAAATATTTTGTGCAATTGTACTAGTGGTAGACACTGTTCAATGGAAAAGGAATAAGATCTCACTTACAACTTTCTTCTCTTTTGCATGTTTGTAGAATTATTGTAGATCTACTTTATGGATATTTCTAGATTTATTGTAGTAAGTATAAAGAGGTTTCTACTAACTCAAATGTATCTATAAATATGATACTTGATGCTCATTTTTGTCATCAAGAATTTTATATTCTTATGCATTGCATAGCTCTTGGTGTCGAGTATAGAATGCACCATGTCTGCGAGTAGATAATTTCCTTTAAATCTAGTTGTTAAGTGAAGTATCTAGAGGACAAGGCCCCACTGCTTCACTTTAGCTAACTCTAGAGAAAATCTTAGCTTTTAGTCTATAGGAGTTTTTATGAGGACACGACCCCGTTGCTCTATAGTTTAAATCTAGCCTTTAAGTTTCAACAAGTAATTGCCATATTTTTCCAAAATCTCCTTTTTTCAAAGGATATGGAAAATTAGGAAAGAATGTTATATACTGTACTCCATTTGCAAGAGAGCATATTGTTTGCCTTATAATTTCCTATTTTTAAGAATTAAATCTATTATCAAGGATACCAACATAACTAGATACAGGTAATCCTTTTCTGAACAAAGGAGTAACAATAATTTGTATGGCTCCAAAATGAATGTAACTATAACTTTGTTTTTTAGGTCTTTCATGGCTCTAATTTCTTCAATACTGAAAACATTTATAGATATACAGGCCTTGTTCTGACTGACAATAATATTTTTCTCTATATATTTAAAATATTGTTGAATCTTAGGCCTATATACTGAAATAGAGATTTTTTTTTTTTCTACAAACTTTTTTTGACTTCCTAAGAATTATTTTTTGATCTTCTAGTCGGTATATTTATTTTTCATCCAACTTATAAACTAATAAAATCAGATCATAAGTTCCTAATTCAACATTTTCTTTTTCTATTTCATCAATTTGAATAACATTGTTCATAAAATATTCAGATGCAAATGCAGTATCAAAAACAGAGTCCATAACAACTTACTATAGTTTTCACTCTAGCCATCAAGATAATCCTATATTCAGGTCTTTCAATGTAGTAAGCTCCAAATGATCACACTTGCTAACATAAGTGTGACCACTAAAAACACTCTTCTACGGATATACCAAAAAAGGATTTTTAAAAACATATACTGATTTTCATATTTTTGATTTATCTGATCAGATGAAACTGTAGGTGAAGAGCATACTTTCTTGGATCAGTATTCTCTCAGGATAGAAATAGGGCTTTGATACCTAATTTATTTAAAGGGATAGGGCATTAAACTTCAAGGCTATTATGAGTTAGCAAATGTAGAGCAACAGGATCTTGTCCTCATAATAGCTCCTATAGACTGAAATCCAAGCTTCTCTCCCAAAGTTAGCTAAAGCAGAGCAGGAGGGCCTCGTTCTCTAGATACTTCACTCAACAACCAAATTTAAAGGAAATCGTCTACTCATAGATAGAGCATGTTCTATACTCAGTACCAAGAGCTATGCAATGCATACGAAAATAAAATTCTTGATGATAAAAATGACCATCAATTTTTTTATTTATAGATACATTTGAGGTAGTATAAACCTCTCGATACTTGCTACAATAAATATAGAAACATCCATAAAGTAGATCTATATTTTGCTTAGATAATTGAAGCAGTCAGGTAAAAAATTAGATATCTATGCCTGCAAGAGAAAGTGGTGAGAAAAAATCCCATGATAACCAAAAGATAATGTGCTACTACTAATGGAGCAGATAATTTAATGCCCTATCCCTTAAAATAAATTTGGTATCAGAGCCCTATTTCTATCCTGAGGGAATACTGATCTAAAAAAGTATGCTCTTCACCTGTGATTTCATCTAATCAAGTGAATCAAAAATTTGAAAATCAGTATATGTTTTTAGAAATCCTTTTCTAGTATATCCACATAATAGTATCTGTAGTGGTCGCTCTTCTGTTGGCAAGTGTGCTCATTTAGATATTACTACATTGAAAGACCTAAATATTGGAGCATCTTGATGACCAAAGTGAAAACTATAGTAAGCTATTATAGACCTTGTGTTTGATACTGCATATGCATCTAAATATTTTATGAACAATGATGTTCAAATTGATAAAATAGCAAAAGAAATTGCTGAATTAGGAACTTATGATCTGAGTTTATTATTTACTAAGTTGGATGAAAAAGAAATATAATGACTAGAGGATCAAAAGAAAATTCTTAGAAAGTCAAAAAAAATTTGTGGAGAAATAAAATCTCTCTTTCAATATATAGGCCTAAGATTTAGCAAATTATTAAACAGACAAAAAAATATTACTATCAGTCTAAACAAGACCTATAGATCTATAAATGTTTTTAGTCCTAAAGAAATTAGAGCCATGAAAGACCTAAAAAATAAGGTTATAATTACATTCATTTTGGAGCCATACAAATTATTGTTACCTCTTTGTTTAGAAAAGGATTACCTGCATCTAGTTATGTTGGTATACTTGATAATAGATTTAATTCTTACAAACAGGTAATTATAGGGTAAACATTATGCTCTCTTGCAAATGGAGTACAATATGTAACATTCTTTCTTGATTTTCCATTTCCTTTGGAAAAGGATATTTTTGGAAAATATGGAAATTACTTGTTGAAACTCAAAGGCTAGATTTAAAACTAGGCAGTTTTGAACTATCGATTACAGTCAAGTTTCTTTGTCAAATATGCAATACTCTTGTACCAATACAATTCCCATCTAAAAAATCTAAAGCTATTGTCCCAATAGGTCCTTTGTCTTCTAGGGCAAAAGCATATCTTGTAGGAATTATCTATACAAAAGGAATTGTAGAAAGATAATTCTATCAGGATGGCAGAATATGGGTCTGGATTAGTTAGATTATAGTTTCCTCCATCAAGGTCAAATTCTATGATAAATCCTGTAATTCACAGACCTCTCCCATTAATCTCTTCATTACGGGGATCCACTTCTATAAAATATAAAAAAATTATAAATTCATACCAACCTTTTGTACAGTCTTATATTTCTAAAGAAAAATAAATGTAGTCATCTTTTGATATATCCAACATAAATATCCAAACAACATATTCTTGTCCATATGTTGATATTCAACCAAAGTCTCAAGTAAAAATATAATAAGCTGGTTCATCATTGAAGCCCACTCCTAGTTCCAAAACATCAATTTTATTTTCAAAACAAGGAAATTTTTTCATACAGGGTGGATCTTGGCCTCCAAAATCTAAACCTCACATCTCTATTGAAGATGATGCAGAGAAAATTGATTCTAGAGCAGATATTAGGTGTGTCATAGAGCATGATATGTCTAATTCATAGGATCAAAAAGAAGAAACTAGAGAATTAAAATATATAAATAATTGGACAAGGTATGCAAAAGCTAATATTAAAAATATTGTGTCATGCCTAGATGAAGTCACTATTGAAATAAAAAGTATAAATGAAAATTTGGAAGTAGTAAAACAATTCATGCAAAAACAGTGGACAGAAAAACAAGAACAAGAAAAGAAAGCCAAAAAGTATTAGAAATATATTAATCTATGTAGTATGGGGAAATCCATGAACATAGTTCCCACCGCATTTAAAAAAAATTAAAAACAGGTAGGAAAATCATCCAAAGATCCAGAGGCCAAAATGTTCATAACAATTTTTAAAGATGAATCTAGTAAGCAGAGATTTGAATCTTTTAATATTAAAGAAGGTGCTTTATTACTAGATATTGATAATCTAGTAAATCCAAAAGAGGTCATTACTATTTGGATAAATCATTATAGATCTCTACAATCAATAAGCACTATGGACAATCCTACTGTCATTGAATTAGTTGAAAGACACATGACAAGGATAGTTTTAAGTTTGTGGACTCATGCAAGCACTGAATCAAAGGCTGAAGTCTACACAAATGGATTGGATGATTATATATAACATTGATTATATAATTTGTGCCGCAACATATAAATTTTGATAAAGAAGACCAATTAGCCTTAGCCATGAAAAATATAAGGTATTTGGCTAGATTTGAAGAATATTCAAAATAGTATATGCAAACTGTATATAGTTTGAATTTGCATAGAGAAATGTTTATCAAAGTCCAATATTTATCTTCTCTTCCTAAAGGCATTGGTCAGTTGGTTTTGAGAAAATTTACTGAGCAAGGAATAGATTTGAATTCTCTATATTTTGTTGAGATAATTGAAGTAGTCAGGCAAAAAATTAGATATTTGTGCATGCAAGAGAAAGTGGTGAGAAAAAATACCATGATAAAAAAAAGTAAATGTGATGTTGATGGAGCAAACACATATTGTAAATAAAGAAAAGAAAAACTTTTAGGAAATCAAGTTCTAAAAATTTCAAGCCATATAGATATTTCAGGAAAAATAAAAGACAAACAAAACCGACCAAGGATGATACATGTTTGTCATGCAGAAAAAACCATTATGCACATTCATGCAGTAAGAAAGCCCCAAAAAATTTTAAATTACGTTTGACAAATCTTGAAATTTTAGATTATTGGGAAATGTGTGAAAATGAACACCATTTTCAGTTATGGCAAGAAAAAAATATTGAAATTTTTGAAATAGATGAGTAGGAACATGAAATATTTTTTGATGAAGATTTATTTGATATTGATAATGAAGAAGTTGAAAGCATTGATCAGATTTTAATATTCCAACATTTTTCTCAAGATTCATTTCCCTAAAGAACCATATATGCCAGAGTTAGAAGACATTATAGATGAAGAAGCAAAATTACAAGAAGTTGAAAAGGAAGCATTATATAATAGAAATAAGTTTTAGCAAACTTTTTATGATTTTGATAATTGTTCTGTTTCAAATGAATATTCTACTTTTCAAATTTTTGATTCTAACATAGAGAGTGAAGAATATTTTGATATAGAGGAACTGCCGAAGAAAGAACAAAAAATACCAGATCCTAAAGCATTGGTCCCCTTCAAGAAAAATATTACATTACCTCAAAAGGATTATTTTTAGTTCCATAAATATCCTCTTACTTCTAGAATCGAAAAAGCACAAGTAAAAAAATTGGTAGCAGATTATAGTTCAGTATTGTGTCCAATCAGAATAGCAGTTGATGGTAAACTTGAATTTAAAAAAGTTACTGCTTTCATTGATACAGGAGCCAATATAAATATTGTAGTAGGAAATATCCTTTAAAATTGGGTAGAATTTACAAAATCCTATTCAATTTCTACAATTAATGGAGATGTGCAGATGAAATATTTTGCATTTGATATTCCTATACAAATTGGTAGCAAAATAGTTTATACAAAATTTGTGCAAATGAATGATGGAGGATATGATGTGGGATTAGGCAGTCCTTTTTTGGATCAATTTGGTCCATACACCATTGGAAGTCACTGCTTGGTGCTAAATATTGAAAATGAAAAAAATATAGTTCCTAGAATTCCAAATGTCTTCCATGCTAAATATCTTAAAGCCTAATGGAAGAATCCTAATATAGAAGATATTGTCATTAATGAAGCTAATTTGAAAAAAGCTAAAATACAACATAAAGCAATGCAAAATTGTTCACAATTTTTTTGACAATTAATCCTACAATAGTGGTTGATTTGGAGCAGTTGATGAGAAGATGTTGTGTTGAACATCCATTAGACAAATGGTCTGTGGATTCTACCCAAGATCTAATTCCCACAATTTATGATCTCCCTGTTTAAGGGAAAATATTATTTTAAGTGTAAAGCGAAAAACAACACCAAAGCAATAAATAACATAAGCAACACAAAAATTTATTGCACAAGTGAAGACAATAATATTGATATTATTATGGGGAGCCTTGGTCTCCAATGCTATAACATAATATGTATTGATACAATGATTATGAATCTAGGGTTTAGAAACCCTTATTCACAAGTGAATATATGGTGTCTTCTGCATTGTTCTTTTCTCCAAACAAGTGTGCGAGTGGGATTGTGTATCCCTATGGGACCACCCTAGCTGCAACAACTTCCAAAAATGTGGTTCTTGCACCTGCAAATAGAATACAACATAAAAGTATTAATAGCACCTGCGAAGGATCCACTATGTGAGGCCCTCTAAATAGTAAAAACCTACAAAATCTATGGTGGATTGGTTCTCCTCATCGTCCATCCACGTCCAAGTGCTCCTTGCTTACCACCGCCGTGTGGGTTGTGCCTCTGTTCGAGAGTATGGAATGAGATGCCATTGAGTTTATCATGGGTCATGGTGAAGTGCCATGGTCAAAGCAAGGGAGCAAGGTCCATCATCAAGCAGGTGGCACGAGTTGGGCGCATGCCGTTGTAACCTGCCGGAATTAAGGAGGGACGTCCGTATGTCGGCATGTCCTGTGTCGTGCAACGGGTGGGTAAGACAGCTAGTTTGGTTGATGGTGTGTGCCAGGCGACCCTCATGTCTAATTCATCATAGGTTCTATTATTCCTGGGCGTTACATCGGGCCGTGTGGTCTAGTGGTCCACCGTCGCCAGCTTGGCTGGAAGGTTGACAGTGCTGCGGGAGTTCGTAAGTGTCATGTTCGATCGGGTCGCGTGCTGTCAAGGTTCAGTGTTGCCGTGAGCTGAAGGTTATTTGTGTCGCTATGTGCTGAGGTATGATAAAGTCTGTCCACCAAGGGATTCAGGTTGCCGTGAACTTGCGGGGAACTATGTTAAGCCAAGAAGAACACCGGGTGAAGGGCGTCTGGTGTTCCATGTGCCATGGGTTATAGTTGGGGCCAGTGTTGGGGTCAGATAAGTCAAAGTTGTCGTGTTGTCAAGCGTTGTTGTCGATGTGTCTTGGTTGCCAGAGTTGGAGGCCTATAG